>JASVER010000012.1:6261980-6543123 GCA_030449065.1 Oceanodroma leucorhoa | reverse complement strand
CAGGTATTATCATGCAAACTCAAGAGTAAATACTTTCTTGTATGAAAGTACTTACATTTTAAAGTGGAAAGTGTGATAAATCCTCAAAGATTTGACAGTAAGTTATTATAAGGGATTGAGTAGATGGCAGCGAATACATCCATAACTGGGATGAAAAGTAGTATACTAAACCCTCACACATCAAATAATTTATTAATTTCATTGAAAGTATTTTGGATACTTACCAAAAAATTTTGTTACATATATATTGTGAGAGAAAATATTCTAAGTAACAAAGGGGAAAAAATTAATTCCACAATAAAAACAGTTACAGAGGCCCAGGGTAAATACAAACCAAGTGTGATCTTATTCAAGAATCACAGTTTTGCTGTTCTCAGAAAAAGCAGTTCTTGTTTATGAAAAAAGCTACTGATTTATGCTAGGCTAATTCTAACATTTGGAAATATGTTTTCAAGTAGTGTTTTATAAAGCTCTCCCGCACAGTCAAAAGACAGCCTACCATCCCCTCAAGTCCCCATTTAATAATTACAAATTATCTGCCTCTTCTGATTCAGTTCACATTCACCCCATTTTCCCATACTTAACATTAACTGAAGCTGGCTTACAGAAAATGAATGCTTTGATCATTCACTCATCTAATTTGATCAACAAACAGCATTTTGGATAGCTAACATGTGAAAAATACCACCATAAGTGAAACCCACCCTTTGAACTTTTGCACACATTGCTATTTGCTCACTTTTATTTTCCCAGGCTTTTGTAGACCTTTTTGTTATGACGAAAACAGCACTRAAGAACTGTGACTTCCACTTATTATTTCAGAAGGTGTGTCAGGACAAAGCCGGACATGGAAACTTCTGCTTTTTGGGGGGCAGGGAGGAGAAGGAAGGGGTGTTATTTTTTTCTAAGGTGAGAAGCAGGTCTCAAACAATAAACTTTACRCAGGAAAAATTATTAATCTCTGATACTATTCCAGGGAAAGGGAGTGCTAARCCTGTACATGCTAGAGGAAGTTTTACATATCTCATTGACCTCCAACACTCTTATGAGAAAGTGTCATTCAAAAACCTTGCTTGCTGGCTCATTTACTCTTTTCTGAAGGAACCTGGAAAAGGATCCACCAGCATTGTTTATTAGGAAGCATTTTATTCCAAAGGAAAAGGCAAATCAGATTTTAGCCATTCAAATTTCCCTTGCCAAAAAGATCAAATCCTGACTTGTCATATTGCCTCAGAGAAGATAAATTGCACTCCCTACCCCCCAGTAAAGGACACATTAGCTATTGTCCTGTTCAAGTACATGTGAATATATATGTAGTTACATGAAAAAGAAACCTATCTCTATTTGACAAAGTTCCTGTATTCCTAACATCCAAGCCCTTCATAATTTTTATTTCACTCCTCTTTATTTTGAAAGGGTTTAGAGATACCTAACAAAGGTACAAGGGTCTAAGTCCAGACTCACATTAGCATTTATTCTTCTAATGTCCATAAAAATCCATGGCAACTAGGTACTCAGATAACTGTCAGTCTAAGCCTAAATAATCCACCAAAGAGTTAGAAAAGAAGTCTGTGACAGAACAAGGAATCAGTTCCAAGTCTCCAAAAACCAATATCTCATGTACATTTCTTGCAGCAGTAGTTTCAATTTAAGCAGCTGCTTGGCCCAGTTGTTTCTTTCCTATCTCCCTCCCTCGCAAATATCATCTTTTCTCTTATGCCAGTTGAAATATTAGTGTAGTACTTGGTAAAACAGATCAGGGAACAGACACCTGATGACATGATCCATTTATGTTCCAGGACCAGATAAAAAATGCTGCTAAATCAAAGCCACTGTAAGAAAGACTATAATAGATAAACGTTTTAAACGAGACAGACACAAGAGACAATTCTAATAAGAAAGCAATGACTCTATACAAATATTCTTCACCTAGTTTAGAACCATTGTTGGTAACAAAATGCTCAAAAAAACCCTCAAAAAACAACCAGTTCAATGAGTAGATTTGCAAACGGTAGAGTTACAAAATCATGATCTATTTTTACCATGGTAGGGCTACCAAAACTAATTTGAGGAGTTCAAACCACTTATCTCAATTTAGATTGTCCCCTTCAAAAGCTGGTATAATTATGTTTATCCTATTTCTAACTGAAGAAATAACAAGTTCTATAAATTATGGATAACGCTACATTTGGGCATGTTAGACTCTCTCTTTCCATTTCCACTCCCTTTTTCCAGTCACAATTGCTTGGTCTAACCCCTACTTTGTTTTCCCCAGCTCCTATCTTTAAATCTGTTTCCTGCCCTCCTTCAGCATTCTCTCTGTCCTCCCTGTGAGATAATTACCTTATTGGAAAGTGAACCAATAATATTGAAGTAATTACTTTCAACGATTCACAAAGGTTAATACGTCCTGAAACAAGAAAAGCAGTTTAGTCACTCCCAATAATGTTTGTTACAAGCTCACATGGCTGAGATACAGTTTTTTGTCACCATTAGGAACCTGCTATCCACCAGGTTGTACACCTGAAACTATGTCTTAACAACATTCCCAACGTACCTGCAGCCTCTGGAATAGTTTAGGAAGATCTAGACTAAGCAGGACTTTACAACATTAGTAACCACAAGTTTTGAAATAAAACTTTAATTTTTGCATCAGAAYGATGTGGTAGCATTTAACACAGATCCAAAGAAAGACACATAAAAGCAATGAACAAAAATGTGTCAGTCTGCCAATCAATCTATACCAGTTAAATAACAGTTGCAGTGCTACCACCACAGCATTAATCATATAATAATTATCAAATCCACTGTAGATGAATTCTGAAACTGATATTAAATTGAACCACATAGTGAAGATAACTACATTTTGGACTATGTGAGGTGTAGGCTTACATTCAACCTAATTCAACCTAATACTTTCTCTAAAATATTGATTTTATATTTGCTTCCTATGCATAGTCTGGGAAACACACACGTGTAAGAAAGGAATTGTAGAGCACACCAAATATCTTCTTTTCTAAACTCAGTTGTGCAGATTTGTAGAAGAGGTTTGGCTGGAAAAAGTGTTAAATGTTACACATCTATTTSTGTGGTTTTTGGTTATTTGTCACAAGCAATAAATCTAACTGTCCAAAGTCAGCAACAAACACCCCAAAACAGGATTTTCTCTTTCCCTTCCTGGCTACAACATATAAGATTCTTAAATTCAGCTTATTTGTCTGTATAACTTCCCCATAGAAAATAAAGCCATTGCTTTGCTATGTTACTAGATAATTAGGAAAAGATTTTTTGGTGTTTTGTTTTTTTTGTTTTTTTTCTCCTTGGTTTCTTCCCCATATCTGATCTTTACTGACAAACTGGTTGCTCACTTTAGCTTTTTGTATGACACACTGTGAAGTTTCTTTAACTAACCGTTTCTTGACTCAACTTTCTGAACACTAGGTTTGTTGATCTGAAGGACTTGATAACCCAAAAAGTACTAAAAAAGTAAATTGATTTCAGTATGACACATTATCATAAACTGAATAGGCCACAATTAAACAAAATTGCACCTCTGAGAAACTGGTTATCAAATGCTGATTAGCTGTCAGTTTCATTCTTCTAAGCCAAAACAGGACATATGGTAGCAGCCTTTAGGCCTGCATTATTTCATTTGTACAATAATAGCAGGGCTATAATGGCTACCAGAAGAAAAAGGAGAATTGGTATTACAGTTTGATTTTTAATTGCTGAAAATTAGTTGCATTACTGTGAATACTCTAAGGATAATTTTCCTCTGGGTCAGACAGGTTTTTCAAGGATGTAGAACTGTAAAACAACTATCCCTAACATAATTAATAAATCATTACTATTTAACTCAGTTTCTTCCATGGAAGAATTATTTTCTCTCTGCTGCACATATTCTTGTATCTTTCAGCATGTAATATTCAGTCATCTCAGAAGTTGATGCATTTTATTTCCTTCTTTTCTTTTTGCAAGATGAATATTTCATGCCTGTTGAATAAGTTTGGTAAAAACAACCAACAAAACCCCTGTACCTGCTTAGTGCAAAGGGTAGGAATCACCAGGAAACCATTCGTAGATAGAAGCTTATTAGCAAGAACCTGCACCATGGCATAGAATAAGGACCCTGAACATTTCTAAYCTGTATCTGACAGAAATACCCAGAAAAGATAGCAGCCAGCTGGAGGTAAGAGGATGACATAGTTCTAAAAATGCCCCAACCTTTTGCCAACCCAGGCTAAAGCACAGTGTGTGAGCATATGTGAGGTATCTAGGGAATAGTCTGCTGGATAGATCTGGCTTCCTGATACCACCCGAGACTATTTCAAACAGGCAAGAACATGAAACAATCTGGCCCATTATACATGCAGTGACTGCATCCACAGTTAAATAACAGAGGGTATAAAAACGTACCTCAGATTTTCTGCCAGCTAATAACTGACATATTATTCCACCTTGGGTTTTCCTGAGGGCATTGGCACTTCATTTGTCAAAGGCAGCCCCCTTTTATAACCAATATTTTGAATGTCCAACCTTTTCCACACACATATATCCTAGAAAAGTAAGAAGAGGCTGTCTATTTTATCTTCCCCTGTAGGTAAACTCTCCTAAATGAATAAACTAAAGTTTGAGATAAAAACACAAGACTTTGGACTCTTAGTCAGGTATCAGACTATATTAGATGTTAAAAGGCTTGGGGAAAGAAGAGGTGTGTTCTGTGTTAGATGTGGTATAAGAAACAGAAAATAATTTCTGGCCCCAAGAAACTCAGTCTCATTGCTTAGCACAAAATAAGGGGATGAGACAAATAGAACAGAAGAGAGAATTTAAGACAGTAAGGAAACATTCAAGCGAAAACAATAGAAGAAAGAGGAAAATCACATGTGACCACTTGCAGAAATGATACCTCTGTATTGTTAAACATAATAATATAAGTGATGGCAGTGAGGGGGATTGTATTGTTTTTCCTCAAGGGAAGATTTAAAAATAAGTAAAGCAGTGGCATTTTGAGCAGTGAGATCCTCAGGAGAGAGACCAGAAAGCTGACAGTTCCTTCAGATAAAATGGTTGAAGGATTTTGACTGATGCCTAATRGCAAAGTTCTACCTAACTGCGACAAAAGGTTGGGACTCTGAAAAAAAATCATATCATCAGAGTTGAAAAATARGAATGTGATCACATGCATTTTACATGTGTTTAAGAATGAAAATAAGGAAAATGTTAAAGCTATAAAGGGGAAAAATGGCAATAGTCACAGTCTGAACATTATATTGACAGTACTCAGTACTTCACCAACACTCAAAAGAAACAGTCATCAAATGCTGGTTATTCAATTTTGGTTGTAAAGGTAAATATTGGGGTGGGGTATTAGCATGGCAGCCAGTCCCACTGCTGGAGTACGTACTCAGAAATGTGAGATATCCTACCTTTCCAGTGCAAGGATGTTTGTGTTGCAACTCAGAAAAAGGGGAAAAGGAGGAGAAAATGGCAATAAGAAAATAATTCCTCCCATCCTAAAAACAGAGGCAGACCACTTTGGCTTCGCATTCTGAAGGAAGCGAGGCTACATCTCAAATCTTTCTGAGAAGATGAAGAGTTACTCTTTTCCATCAGCTGAAGGTTCCCTAGTGTATTTCATGGTCATCTATGAAACACAAAGAGAGAAGAGCTCCTATTTAATAGGAGAAAGCAATTATGTTAGGGTACAGAGACATAGGCATCCCATGATAGTAAGAACAGTGAATCCAAATACAAAGTTTGATCTTGAAGGAGCAAAATAAAGAAGACCAGAAAGGACTAGTGAATCATGTTTAGTTAAATGAATTTGCTTGAAAATACTTTGTGGCAGCAGTGACTTGAAGGCTCAGAGCTTTATATGAGCCTACAGTATGTGATAGAAGATCTGTGGRGCAAGAACCAGCTGTATTAAGATTTGTACATTCACATGTGTTTGCTGAATAAAAAGACATACATCTTTCCTGTTTGGCTGTTCAGTTACTTCTTACTGCTGCTGAACAATTRTTGCCTCTCCCAGCTGACGCTGTGTGCATCACAAAGATGTGCAACACTTTGCTGTTACTTAGGGATTAAAATATGTAAGTTCAGACATGATTCTGCTTCCTCCACAGCTGCAAATAAGATTTTTCCATTAGCTTTTTTGCTGCGTGAGTGATGGTTTTAATGTTCTTACCACATTGTAAACACCCAGCTTACAAAACAGAAAGATGACTAAAATGGTGACAACAGCTCTTTGCAATGAGAAGTAAAGAAAAGACTACATCTGGAAGAACATGATGAAAACATTCCTCATAAGGAACTCTCAAAGAGCATAAAAGTTAACTTAGCCAYGAAGAGAGAGATTTTAGCTATCATCAAGTGTGATTATCTTTTTTTTTAAATGCCTTGCTTTTAAGGTGATTTTAAAGCGATTTTGTTTACATCTCTTAATACGTGGATCAGTAGTTCCTTACCTCCTTTCATATTTAAAAAAGAAACTCTGCATTTATTTTTTAATATTTTAATAAATGCAAACTTAAAACAAGGTCAAATATTTCCTTCAGAGACTTGTCTCTTGAAAAGCTTAAAAAATCTCAAATTTTCAGAAAAAATGGTCCTCATGTAGATTTTAAAAGCCAGTTGGAGGACTAGTTTTCTTCTTTCTTTAGTACACCAATACCAGCACTTACAAAGAACAATATACATTTTCATTAAGCAGTAACTGCCTTTACACCTGTCTTACCACAAGTCAGTGTTCCTCCTACACTGACAGCTTTGAAACCATGCTATGTCATCTCAGACAAGTATTAGGGCTAACTTTTGCTAGCTTGTGACTTTTGTAAAAGTAGTGGGAATGTTTTGTAGGTCCATACCTGAAGTATGAGACATGTCAGCTTTTCAAGAAACCAGTGGTCAGGGCACAAAACTCCTTTTCTGAGTGAAAATCTGAGAAGGGGGAAAAATTGTTGCATATTGGAAAAAGACTTCAACATTTCTTCAGACAAGAATCCTCAAATGTTGTTTACAGAAATTGACGTAATATTTTTGCTAGGCTTTTCAAAACAAACTCAAGATGACGTTCCACAAGTTCTCTAAACCCTGACAGCCCCAGGAGCCAAGCAGCTTAGACTCATCCCATGGCTGGAAATCCAGCCCCAGACAGGCAAACTGTCAGTGAGGTAGGCAAGTTTCCATGGAAACCTGCCTAGTTTCTGTCAAGAGTAACTAAGAAAAACCAACTTGTTCCCACAGAATGTTTTGATGATATTGAATCAGCATTTTTTCAAACAGTTCTATTAATAAACTACCTAGACTTGTATCTGGGGGCTAGTTTTGAAAGATTGACTTAATACAGAGTAACACATTGTGATCTCAAAGAAAGTGAATGAGTCTGCTACTGACTTTTTTACCAGGAGTTAATCTCCCAAGGCATCATTCTTTCCACCTGGGCAAAACYCTGAAACTCTTCTACATGTACATACAAAATATATATGCAAGTGTGTATGTACACACACTTGTGTAAAGTGGCACAAACCCACAAATCCCACCTTAAAGAGTAAACTCTCAGTTCCTTACTTTCAGCATTATGTTTACTGATGTATTACTATTAATTCAGTGACTGTAAAGAGGTTTCTGAGCCTAGATGAAATAGACCTTTACAATTCTATTATTAACAAGTTATTTGAAGAGCCGCCTTCTTTTTTTTCCTGGGAGACCAGTCAAAGTTTCTAACATACTGTTCCATGGAAGAGCTTTTAAAGAGYATAACAAAACAGACACACAGGTGATAAAATAAAAAATCAGACAGAAGTCTCAATGTTTCAGCAAAAAATTAGTAAATTCAGGATTATGCATTGTGAAGTAGAAGAGGGTGCACAGAGTGTCATAAGAGACTAGTACACTAGCACTTAAAGTTGCATTACCTTAGTGACTAGTCTTTGCTGTGATGAAACACAGGGCAGCAACAGATAATAACCCATACTTATCATTAGAAGACACCAGAACTACATTTTGTCTGCTGAAGTTGCGGGCTGTGTTTGTACACCCTTTAAAAGGGAAAGCATACATTTGGGGAACACGCAATATGCCTTTCACTGTAATGGTTGTAATATTGTATGTTCCTCAATTGCAAGTAATTTATATCCTTGAACATCACAAACGGAGATGTCAGGAAGTACAGTTTCTCTCACAGTCAGGCTTTCCTACATTCATTTGTTTGGCTTGCAGGAGGGATTACAAAATTATTATATTCACATGATTGACATGGGCGGGAGTGTTGATCTGCYTGAGGGTAGGAAGGCTCTGCAGAGGGATCTGGACAGGCTGGATCGATGGGCCAAGGCCAATTATATGAGGTTCAACAAGGCCAAGTGCCGGGTCCTGCACTTGGGTCACAATAACCCCAGGCAACGCTACAGGCTTGGGGAAGAGTGGCTGGAAAGCTGCCCAGCAGAAAAGGACCTGGGGGTGCTGGTCGACGGCCAGCTGAACATGAGCCAGCAGTGTGCCCAGGTGGCCAAGAAGGCCAACGGCATCCTGGCCTGTRTCAGGAATAGTGTGGCCAGCAGGAGTARGGAGGTGATYGTGCCCCTGTACTCRGCACTGGTGAGGCCGCACCTTGACTACTGTGTTCAGTTTTGGGCCCCTCACTACAAGAAGGACATTGAGGTGCTGGAGCGTGTCCAGAGAAGGGCGACGAGGCTGGTGAAGGGTCTGGAGAACAGGTCTTATGAGGAGTGGCTGAGGGAACTGGGGTTGTTTAGCCTGGAGAAAAGGAGGCTGAGGGGAGACCTTATCGCCCTCTACAACTACCTGAAAGGAGGCTGTAGAGAGGCGGGTGTTGGTCTCTTCTCCCAAGCAACAAGCAATAGGACAAGAGGAAATGGCCTCAAGTTGCACCAGGGTAGGTTTAGATTGGATATTAGGAAAAATTTCTTCACCGAAATGGTTGTCAAGCACTGGAACAGGCTTCCCAGGGAAGTGGTTGAGTCGCCATCCCTGGAGATATTTAAAAGATGTGTAGATGTTGTGCTTACGGCCATGGTTTAGTGGTGGACTTGACAGCACTAGGTTAACGGTTGGACCTGATGGTCTTAAAGGTCTTTTCCAACCCAAAAGATTTTATGATTCTATGATTTCTCACAACTCTGCAATCTACAGATCTTTATCTTTCAGTGTACAAGTATGGATTTCTTTCCACAGTGCTTTTTGTTTGCTTGTTTCTCTTTGTGGGTGGGGTGATGGGAGGTAAAATTAGATTTTACCACTATGCAATTTACTCATTCTACACCTGAGAACCTCCAGGGCATATTCTATAACATATTGCTTCCAGGGTGCTAGCTTTAGTTTAGATGAAAAAGAGAAGGCACATGTATAACTAGTAGTCTTTGTGCATTAATAATCATGAAAGAATGCAAGCTAACTTTAAGATTACAAACCAYGGGTTTTACTTTTTTCTGCTAGTAAAATTTTGTTGAGATTCTACTTACTCTTGATGAAATAGGAAGGATTTGTTGTTTTGTCTGAATTGAAAAGTATTAAAAAAAATTGCTTGTGACCATCTTTAAGAGCAACTTTTCTGGTAAGACAGCATTATACAATTACATCAGAATTCTTACATGGTGCTTCTTACAGATACTTAGGAATTTGCAGAAATAACAATCTCTTTAGAACCTTAATAGCTTGAAGAAATACGGATAGCTATACTAGAATTGTTATAGCAAACACCAGAAGTAAAATTTCTTTGAAATTTAAAGCTAACTTGCCTAGTGGTGTTGCATACCTAATTACTGCAGACCTAATTACTAGTTAATGTAAAAAAAGCATTAAAGACAAAAGCACTAACAGTCATAGATTAATTACATACAGTAAAGGCACATATAACAGTGCAGCATAATGTAAATAAACAAGCCGGACACTGCTGTGTTGTCAATGAACTATYGCATCATTACAAAGTATCATCCAAACTGGAACAGAAGATAAAATTTTGCCAGWGTGTGTACTTAAAGACTTGGCACTRGCTACATTTCATTTCATTACTATTCTTAATCACATAAAAAGCATCCAGAACAGCAGGATATAATCTTTATCATATCTGACGTCAGTAACTTAAGACAGATAATGAGATATTTCTTGGTATCTTATCCCCTTAAGGCCTTCTCAGTTCAGAGCAAAGGTTTCTTTGGAATATCAAACTTAACAAAGACTTAGTTAAGATTTGGTTCGGTGCTGGAAATGAGGTTGTAATTTTTTAGCCAGGGAATTACAGTTTTTTCCTATATAAAAATGAGGCTTGAAGTTCAAAGAGGAAGTAACAAGATTACTTTGGCACACAGGATTACAAGCCTGTTTCTTCTCTTTCAGATTTAAGCACTACAACTTTTATTTGAGCATGTGAGTTACGATAGTCCCTAGTGACTTAACTGTACTACCAATGTTTATCATGTTAGCTACCTTCTCTAGGTAAATACTCTCTATAGATAAATCACTCCACAGCAATATATTACATCTTCAGGCTGATTCTAAGGTCAGTGATCCCTGTGTGGCTTGTTCTACTGTAGTCTGTCTTCCAACAAGGGAAGATAAGCTTTCCTCCTCTTTTTAAACCTTCCCATACAATTTTCTACTTGATATTTCTAGCTGTTTCCCTAGCGAGCTCTAACACTTCTACTATTATGAAGGACTTAATCTCAGAAGAATGGTCCTCTTCTGCTAGTCCTTCATGCTACTAAAAGTGCAGCAAGCTCACTCTCTTAATTAATATTAAATAATCAAATCAAAACAAAACAAAATCCCTTGAACACGTATCACCTGGAAAGGGAACAAATAGGTACAGGCTTATCTGATTCCTAGCCGTTTAATGAGCCAGACTTAGGATCATAGGGTAATTTAGGTTCAAAGGGACCTCTGGAAGTCATCTAGTTCAACCTCCTGCTCAGCGGAAGCTCATCAAGTATATGACAGATTTAAACTAATTTCAAGAATGTTTATATCTATGGTTTCAGTACATAATAGGGCTAGACTGTACGCTTGGTCTAAACTCCAAACAAAAAGAAGCAAAGATATTGAGTTCTTTAACTCTACAGTTGTTTACACTGGCTATTGTTTACACATGTAGTTCATACAATCTGTGCAAAATAGTATTTTCTTGTGATCATAATTGAGATTTTGTGCCTGAAATGAATTATTTTTTCTTATAACCACTCAACAAAGATATTTTAATACATAGCATCATAGTTGGAAGRTTAAATTACTTCAGTCTCAAGAAAATATGCACCCTTCATTTTTCAGCAGGTTGYAAAATAGCTGTTTCTGTGTACTGGTTTTGGCTGGGAGAGAGTTAATTTTCTTCATARTAGCTAGTATAAGGCTATGTTTTGGATTTGTGCTGAAAACAGTGTTGATAATACAGGGATGTTTTCGTTACTGCTGAGCAGTGCTTACACAGACTTAAGTCCTTTTCTGCTTCTCACCCCACTCCACCAGTGAGTAGGCTGGGGGTGCACAAGMAGTTGGRAGGGGACACAGCCAGGACAGTTGACCCCAACTGACCAAAGGGATACTCCATACCATATGACATCATGCTCAGCATGTAAAGCTGGGGGAAGAAGAAGAAGGAAAGGAGGGACATTCGGAGTGATGGCGTTTGTCTTCCCAAGTAACCGTTAYGCGTGATGGAGCCCTCTTTCCTGGAGMYGGCTGAACACCTGCCTGCCCATGGGAAGTAGTGAATGAATTCCTTGTTTTGCTTTGCTTGCGTGCACGGCTTTTGCTTTCTCTATTAAACTGTCTTTATCTCAACCCACGAGTTTTCTCACTTTTACTCTTCCGATTCTCTCCCCATCTCACTGGGGGGGAGTGAGTGAGTGGCTGCGTGGTGCTTAGTTGCCGGCTGGGGTTAAACCATGACATTCTGACAAAAGATGAAGTGGTAGCAAACAAGAAAAGAGAAAGAGAGAAAGAGAGAAAGAGAGACAAATTTCTTTAAAACATCATGAAAATTAATTGCACCAGCTTGTAAGTGTTACCATACAAATTTTCTCACACTTGCCCTTTTGGTATCCCTTGGATTAGTTAACAGTTTATATTACTTCCAAACTAAACAGTCAATACAGGTATGCCTTAGACATTTCTGCTAAACAGATGTTGTTTTGTTTGAATATAAGTGAGATAAGTTATGGCCCTAAAACCTACAACAAGTGTTGCGAATTTAGTTTTACTCCCAGTTATTTTTAAAGCAAGCTTATATGCCAATTTTTTCATTTATCAAGTTTTTTTACTTGCTTATGATTAAGCTTCACTTGCCTTCCTCCAGATTTGGTATTGATTTAAGGATTCCAGAATATTTCAATCTGATCTCCATCTTCAATAAAATGCCTTGTCTGTTGACATATGTGATACACAACAGGTTTACTTCCTGCTCATCTTCCAAAGTCCATGAGACCAGATTCCACCTGTTGTGCATTACAGACTGACAGAAGGATGTGTTGACAAAGAGCCACCAAGACTTTCTAAAGACTGGGGAGAGAGGAATTAAAAAATAACTTCAGATAACAGCATGTATCAACTCTTACTACTTAGCCACACTTTTGCCATAATTTACAAGTACTACAAGGTATTTGATAAATAGAAGTATGTACAAGRAAGAGAAAAGGCCTAAATCAGCTGGTTGCACAACACACAAGGAGAGCACAACCTAGCAGTAGTATAGTTTCAATGTATAGTTTTAAAATGTAAGGCTCAAACTAGAGTCACTTTACACGCATTCCATCTTTCCTTCTCTTGCTCTTAAATTTAAAATGTCCCCTTTATCTCTCTAGCATAAAGCACAGACAAAGACTCATATACACAKGATTTTGTTACATAATGTGTGTGTGATTACATTTTAATATCTCTCAGATTACTTCTGGACTTCTTGCCTTCCAGTCCTTTTTTCACCTCATTCTCCCCCAAACATTGGATTAACTCAATACCTTAGAATGGAAATCGCCTATGAATTTACTGAAAAACACTATTAAATCCTTCCACAGGTCCACTTGATAACTTTATGGAACACACATGATCTTTTGCTCTCTCTGCTGGGCATGTCTGAACAATGCCAATCAAGCAGTTGACATTAGAAGAGTATAGGGAGAAAATAAATAATCTTGCCATCTATAATCTTGCCATCTGTAAATCTAAATTATGGGAAAGCTCAAAAAATATCTCTTTGGATAAGTTTTATTATCCAACTCAGTAGATGCAAAAGTTAAAGAATAAGTGTACTGTTTCAGTTGTGTATATTTCCACACTTTTCCATGACATGCAGAAAGATGGTGTAGTGGAAAAGCCAGAGATCAGCACTTCAAGACGAAAGATAGAAACATGTAACTGTTACCTACTATGAAAAATGACATATTTACTTATCAAGCTGTGTATATTTGCTATGTGTGTTTAGACAGGTATTTATAAAAAAGAAGAGGAACAAAAGGCATTTTTTAATGTTCAAAGGCATACTTCTGTAGTACATACTATGGTATTTTTTAACCCCAAACCAAACTTTTTCAAACCCAGAAACTAAACTGGATTAATTAGTAGTCAAAGTAGGAAATATTTTTCAACTCATAATTGAAAATCTGTGTCTCACAATTACAAGTTCTACCCCTCGTTCTACCCCTGGGCAGAGAGCTATTATAGAAYGTGTTAATCTCAGAATTAGTTTTCTAAAATCTAACTGAAAATTATCACTTACTTTAGATATAGTGGTAATTACCAGCAGCTACAGTGTTGGTAAGGGTAGCGTTCTCCACTAATACAGAAAGGATATTTTTTATTACAGTTTAATATGCTTTGCACAGAATTTTAAGAATTAATAGTTAGTCCACAAGCAAGAAAACTGAGGGAAGAATGCTTATATGTTAGATAAAGGTCATACAAATGTGGTAAAATCTGTTCAGGCCAGGTGAGACTATACTTTTTGTCTCAACCATTAAATTATGTTTAAGCTGAAAAAGATATTAAATTATATATGTATATATAATAGCAAGCTATTTGTTTTTACTGACACCTCTAAAGGAACCATTCAGGTTACAATGCACTAAAAATATACAAGATTTCAGACTGGTTAGATATGCATTTACAGCCAAGTCCCTGACAGGCTGAAATTCAGTTATGTGATAAGCTCTGAACTATCACTAATATTACTGCTATAATAAAAATTTCTCTTGAAGCATAAGTTTCTTTAGATAACAGAAAGTAGACTAGAACATAATATTCAGTTTACTATTACGCCTTCATCCAGAAAATTCCATCCAATCAGAATATTTAAAAAAARACAAAAAAAAGAAGCAGCCAGTAGGCAGAACAAGAAGATCCTATTTAATTCATCGGTAACGTAYTTAATTCACCTGCAACTTATAAAAAAGTTACCTCACTTTGGAATCTCCTTTATCCATTTTCATTACTCCACTGATGGAAATTCTGACTCCTCTTTCATTCCTTTCTTCTCCTAACTCCAGGCTCTCTTTCACCTTTTCCCCATGCTTGGAATATCCTTAGTAACTTCACTAAAATGAAAGAGAATAGAACTGAGTGCCAAAAAGGTTCATTTTAGGTCCAAAAGTGTTTGCCTGAGCTTAAGTATCTCAGCAGTTATTGATTTCAATGGGTCTTCAGGTACTCTTAAATACTCTGTTCAAACTGATATCATTCTGCATTATTTCACATGGGACAAGAACAAAATTATTCATAGAGGATCAAAAAAGAAATTATGGAATTTCTGCACAATGAGGAACAGACACAAATTAATAAATAACCACATATTAAATCTTGGCATCAATCTCATACTTTCTAAGATTAAAGTAACATGGAAAATAATTATCTAGTGATAAGATTTCATCCAGGGTCTGAAATTGGAAGTGAGATTACTGACTGACTTCTAAGACATTGAAACCTGTTAGTGTTTCTACGCTAGAATCAAATAGAGACATGCTGTGAAGGAGATGAAGCTTCGTTCCTTAATCTGAGTGTGTTTTGGTTTTATGTTTGGTTGGTAACCCACATGAGCTGAGGTTATTCAAGATGTTAATGTTGGCTAAGCTGATATTTTCTTTAATTTTAGCAACTTCATCTATAGGAAATGCAATTAAGTAACAGTCACACTTGTATCTTATAGTTGCCTCCTTCCTCCCCTTTTTCAGTGTTTAACTAGATGTTTGAATAAGCCAGCAAGTGGTCTAAAGTACACAAAACTTAGGCTGCTAAACAGAGAYGGGACCTTTAGATTGAGCTCACCACCACCTGCTGGCCTCCACACTAGTGGAAACTTCTGTTAGGCTGTAGCCTACTAAAATCCAACTAACATCACCTAATGCACAAAAACCATTTACTAAAAAGAGGGAAAACGGGAGGAAAACAAAAATCCTTTACAAAAGTTCCCTTTGTGTGCAGTCTTTTCTGTAGCATCACTTCTGAAAGCAAGAGAAACGAAAAAAAAAAAAAAAAAGAATATCTGTAATGCTCTTTATTCCTCTTGGGAGGTGGCTGTATTTGCTTCTAAACTGCCAGCTGAAAAACACTCCCGGCACCTGTGCATTGTTTCCTCACACAGTGACAACAGCTGCTCCATCAGATCCCCAGAGGACTAGAAGCCCTTTTGCAGGGCCTTCATCTGAAAAAAACCCTTACAATGGGTTAATGGAAAAATAAAAACCAAACAGAGTTCTTGAATACCGTGAAACAACAACAATTACTCTCCCTCTCTCCCCACCTCCTCACCCCCTTCCTTCCCCACCATTTACCCCCAAATATTTTAACATTTGGAAAGCAATAAAAAATGAATAGCAAAAAATAAGAGGATTTTTTTTTCTATTTATGAATGATCACCAAATGAGGTTGAGTTTTTATTTGCAACTTGATGAAACTATGTCCTATTAGGAAAGGATAGACTTCCTAGCCAATGAGGTGATTTTGATGGCGAGGAACAATTCAGCCAGATACTTAACCATGATGAAAACAATCATATTAAGTATCTGTTAATGTGTTTTATTTAGTCCTCTCTCTTCACATTTGGAATACATTCACACTCTTTTAATACATTATTGTATTTTCATATTGCACTTGGAAAAGGGGATAGATGCCGATCAGTTAGAATCATAGAATCATAGAATATGTCAAGTTGGAGGAGACCCATAAGGATCATCAAGTCCAACTCCCTGCTCCTCACAGGACTACCTAAAAATAATCATAGAATCATAGAATCATTAAGGTTGGAAAAGGCYGTTAAGATCGTCAAGTCCAACCRTCAAMCCAACACCCATGCCCACTAAACCATGTCCTGAAGCGCCACATCCACACATTTTTTGAACGCCTCCAGTGATGGTGACTCCACCACTTCCCTGGGCAGCCTGTTCCAATGCCTGACTACCCTTTCAGTGAAAAAATTTTTCCTAATATCCAATCTAAACCTCCCCTGGCGCAACTTGAAGCCATTTCCTCTCATCTTATCACTTGTTACTCGGGAGAAGAGACCAGCACCCGTCTCTCTACAGCTTCCTTTCAGGTAGTTGTAGAGAGCGATAASGTCTCCCCTCAGTCTCCTCTTCTCCAGGCTAAACAATCCCAGTTCCCTCAGCTGCTCCTCATAAGACCTGTTCTCCAGACCCTTCACCAGCCTCGTCGCCCTTCTCTGGACACGCTCCAGCACGTCCTTCTTGTAGTGCTATATATGTATATCATATGACTATAGAGCATCATCCAGATGCTCTTTGAACTTATATATGTTATATATGTTATATATGTATATATTTATGTGTATATATATATAAAATATATATTTTATACAGTTCTTATATTTGTAGCCTGAAACCCCACAAAACACTGAAGGAAAAATTCTGGAGGTAGCAGATTCAGGATTAGGTTTTCCTAGCTAATGATCTTTCTTCAGGGTGGAAGCATTGCTATGCAGGGGTTTCAAATAACTTCACTATTAAAAATATAGAAAACTGAACACTGAACTTTTCATCTCAGGAAACCAGCTGATCTGTTTCCCTTCGGGTTTTTTAAAATTTGGAAAGAAATTTCTCCAGGCCTAACCTTTTTGATCCCAAAAGCAGACAATTGTCACATGGATTGATGGGTATTCTCTCATAGTTACACTGCAACTGGAGTGCACAATCAATCTCTTGTCCAAAACTCCAGCTATTTGAATTCACTAAAAYGTTGGTCTGACCTTCATAAAGCCCATTTGGATAACTTTTCCAGTATATAAATACTAACCTAGAGTACACTGAAATGTGAAGAATGGGATTTTCCTGTCTACACTAGCTTCCTAAACCAGCCCTACATGCCTAAATCTCACAAATTCATATTTCCTTCCCCTGCATCCCCTATTCCCACTGCTCAAAATGGCCAGTAAATTTAGGAGTGTCTGGCAATCTGCCTGGGAACTGGAACACGATTGCAGTGTATGCTTGTACGCTGATAAAAATCAATTGATTTCTGTGCAGAGTTTGATAGTTAAAAGATGGCAAGAACCATTCCCACCCAGACGTCTGCCTGTAGCTGCTCTGTTTTGATAAGAAGTTTTGAACACTTTGCTAGCATGAACATGGGTTGTTTTTACCCAGCTGCAGTCTGCATGTTTTTTTCCCTCAGCCTTTTGAGTGGTACCATTAAACCTACTSTGCAGTCTTCTCTGCTGCTTGTGGAGCAAGCACTCTCCCAGTGACATGAACTCTCCCCAAACTGAGCATGAAAGGCAGGTAGCACTCCCTGGGAACAGTTTTTAGCTAAAGTCATAGTTATACAGCTGGCTGGCAGCCCTCTCTCTTTTAGTGACAACATAGTTGCAATTAATTCTGGGTTTAGGCTGAAACTGATGGTGTGTCCAGTGCTAGAACATAGATTTTCTCCTGTTGCATCAGTGCCTCAGCCCTTGGTTGAAGATGCTTTGGCAACTGYAATATCAATGCTGGGGCATAGAAAATTAGTTGTCTGAGCTGGGAAACTACAGAGTAACTAAATACAATCATTTGTTTTGAAGAGGAATTTATCTACACTTCGGATACCTGAGTTATATCAGACAAGTCCTACTCTAACTATCTTCAATGACATCTAATTGAACTTTTAGTTGAAGAGTTTTAACCAGCTTTATCAGGTTTTAGGTTTACGAATCTTACCAGAATAGCTTTGATGTGGTTTCATCCTCTGGATTTTTTGATTTTGCTAGGAATAGACAGATTGGCTTTCTGATTCTAAACCAGAAAGTTACTTGCTTAGAAGGAGTAACTCATACAAACTTTACAGGGAAAWCTGGGAAAAGAAGAATCCTCAAAAAACAATAGCAGGTGGATTTCTCTCACAGCTGTTCTGAAGAGTTTGTAGTTGTACAGTCCAGTTACATATTAATGTCACCCAAGCATTGTTTTCTTAGTAGCAGACTGTAATTAAATAAAAGATGAAAAATAAGCTATATAAACATTTTGAAAGACTTTGCTGAAATAAGCAGGATTAATAGACATTTGTATAATAAAACACAATAAATCTTATAATTCCTTAGAAATTATAGAAAGCAGTTTTTAATAATCTCTCTGCTGAGTCACAAAAGCAAGTGAAGAATAATTTCCGGGTGTTGAAATTAGAAGCTATCACACACCCAGTTCTTCTGATTACTGAATGAGTACTAATGCCAAATAAAATCAGTGGTTGATTAATTAAAAAAAAAATATATCCAAAAGTAGTAATGATTAAGAGCTTCGCAGTGTGCTGAAATCACAAAGACCAGACCTTCTACACCCACTTCTCACAAAAAGAATGCTACAACCTGTTGCCAACATGATTCTACCATGCAAGTATAACTGAGGAGAAATGCCTAGCTGCATGTATTCTAAGGTAGCAAAATATCTGATTATTGCCATCTTGATTAGTTGCCTCATTAATAAAATTGCCATTTTAAATATCAGCAATAGCAAACTAAGTTAAAGCTTTATGTGTATCTGGGTCAAGATTTTCAGAATATCTCAAGACACTGTGTGTCAGCTAGGGCTCAGACTACAGGGGCAGGCGCACAGGCACATGCTGGATGCCTAAACATCTTTGAGGCCTATAGTCTTAAGTTTGGAGGTGCCATTTTGGTTATGCATGCAAGGGCAATACCACCTAACCTTTAAAAACAGAGCTCATTGCACATTTGCTCACCTGACATGAATTTCTTCAACAGTATTTCAAAGCACCCCATCAAATGGTACCCAGAGAAGTATGAAATCAGATGCAAGCTACAGTAAATTTCACCGAGAGCAAACSGGAGGAAGGCACAGACCTCGGGGGAAACCCCTCACATACACCCACACCAACATGGTGGAGCTTTCTGGAAGCTTCTGGGCTCCCCATGGGGCAGCCTCTCCCCTCAGAGCGGCCCCCCCGGGCCAGGCTCAGCCAATGGGCTTCATGATGGCACTGTGCCCCCCGATTGGTGTGTTCAAACCCCTCCAACGGCCTGTGACTCCCTGACATGGGGCGCTGCCGGACTCCCCCCCCAGCACCGACAGCACCAGAGGGATGGCAAACTACTSATGGGAGAGGTGGGTCTCACCTGCAGTGCCCACCCGGGTCACTTTGGGACCTCTAGCTGCACTGCCCAAGTGCAAAGGAGGCCCCAGCACCCTGGTGCACACTGTAGCGCCCGTGTGCCACTGGTTGGAGCCACAGAAAGCCCTCAGGATCCAGTAACCGGGCACAGAAATCACACTGCATGGACACCAGCAGGTGCTGGGGTATTGTGAGTGCACAGGTGTTAAAGCATAGTCAGATGTTTATAATGTCAAGATTGCCTGAAAACATTAGCACTAAAAGCTCATCTTTGGTTAACAGCTCATCAGTGCCAAACAAGTATGCAAAATGACGGATGTTCATACAACCCCAAATCGTGGGAAATTGTGTCTGACTATAATTGCAATCTGTACTTCACACACCCCCCAGAATGTGAGTGCTGACTGGATAGAGAAAAAGATCAGGAAATCATTGCCCAGTTGTTAAAAACACTCCTATGGTTGTGCTACATTGCCCTCCAGACAGAGCTGTCTTTCAGAGGAGAGGCCAAGGCACTCAGCCAGACCCAATACTCTGGACTGTGTAAGTTCCCAGTGCATAATACATGCAGAGAGGGGGACAAGCAATTTGAGAGGCTGTGAAATACTCTGAAAGATAAATGTAGGCAGTGGATTTATTAACTGGCTTTCTTTTCTGAAAACTGTCGGCCTTTCATGATCAGCCAAAATACGAACCCTGAGAGTTAATGCTCTACTACAGGGCAATTTTTAGCATGCTGGCATTTAYTCTAAATAGTGCAATACCTTAAGGATTCCTAGCCTCCTGAATTTTCGCTTCTAGAGAGAAGAATATTGTATAATGCTTGCCTTTCTTCTCAGTGTGCTGTGTTCCTAACTCATATTGCCCCATCAAATAAGTCAGCTAGCTTACCAGTAGAATACGAACCAAGTACTTAAAGAATACAGGTATGTTGAGATTCCAGCTACAAAAGAAYCTTATCTCGTTCCCTCCCTCCCCTGCAGAAAGAAACTCTGCTTTTTCTAGCAGTCCTAAGTCCAATCTCTGTTTTTCAGAGTACAGCGGTATGTCCCATTGAGCCAAGTTCTTGCTTATCATTTGGGCTTATTATCAGATTTAACTGAAGAACTGTGTAAACGTAAAGTGAAGGTGGGAGGTCTCAAAGCTGTATGACCCATTTTTTATCATCTTAAAAACAAACTGAGAAGACTTTATATACGCACCTAACCCACACATCCGAAAATTAATAAAACCTAATGCATTATTATGAGACAATTAAACAGACACAAAATAGGGAAGTTTCTTGACTTTTCTGGTCTATAAGACTGGAGTTTGCATTTTAAACATAAAAATTCTACCCTGCTGAATTAAAACTTCAAATACAGTGCTAATTTAGGAGGGTGAGGGAGAAGAAGCAGTGGTTTGTATATGGTAGCTTTTCCCATGCTTGCTGTGTGAAAGAAGTCATATTGTGGAACTATCATATTAATTACTAAATAATTGAATGTCTGGCTCTTAATTTGGATGGAAGGATCAGGGATTCAGATGAGTTCCATGTATATCTTATTTATATGTTTTGTCATCCACCCAAAACCCAAAGTTTGTTGTTGGAATTTTGTTGCTCATTTTCAAAACCCAGCAGCAACCAGAGGCAAGTGGGCACAGAAGTGGTGCTAATGTGATCCAAGAGCAGGGGTCTGTCCTTGGTAATGAAGCTTAATTAATTYGTGATAATCTTATGCATAGGTCATCTGTTTCATTTGTATTCACAAAGGCCACTGCTCCCTTAACAAAGGGTGTTACTGGCACAAATAGCAGGAACTTTGGAGTTTATCAGTTTCTTCTCTTACAGTACTTGATTTTCCTAATGTGAATGACAGTGCAGTTCCAACTGAACCTTAATGAGGTTTGAAAAGAGGTCAAAAACTCTTGAAAACACCTTTTCAGAGACTTGCTGCTGGCATCCTGGATACAGAACTGGACAYGGATAGAATAGGAAGTGAGGAAATTATGAGTATTTTTCAGGCATCAGAGGGGGTTACAAAGGAGAGCATAATCAAGTAAAAAGTGGTTAATTATTGACACTATGGTTTCCCCAAAGCAATACTGAAACTCCCAGAGTTCCCTGATGAGCTAGTAAAACTAATGCAGATGTGAAAATCCTACAAGAATTTACGTGGTGCTACTCTGTGTAGCAGGGATGAAACTGATGGGGCCAACTCATAGAAAAGCTTAATATAGCCTAGGGAGTGACTAAATATAGATGAAGTCTGGAAAGAGGTTGATACCAAATTATCTTAGTTCTTTATTTAAAATAAAATGTATTTAAACACTGTGAATAAATAACTACCTTTTAAAAATATTTTCTCTTAAGGAAACCCTTCATAACATTTATTTTTTAAAATATTCAAAACAGTATGATCACTTCATCTACTGTTGCCCTTAGATTTGCATGAGCATAATGGCAAATTTTAAAATTTTCTGACTGCCATCTACTCTAAATCGTTATGGATTTATATATAATTCTGTATGAAAAAGAAACCAATTTTTTCACTGCACTGTGTGGGAAAATTATTTCTTAGAACTTTTTCACTATAACTATTATTTCCAGGCAAATATATCTGTATGTTGTTGATTTTTGTTGATAGGGGGGCAATGGAATAGTAATAATCGGCTTGCAGGCAGCTTTCAGTGACTTCCTGTATTACATTTCAAATCAACAAAGTAATCATCAGGCATAATGTCACCATTTGTCTCCATTCAGGCTCTTGACCTTTAGATTGCCCATTAAAGAGAGGAAGACCAGTTCCTATCCATGTTTGGCAATAGAAGAGGTTTTCCTGCTGTAGATACATATTTATTCAACAGAAGTTACAGCCCAATTGACGTCCATCTGATTTGGAAGTTTCCTTCCTCTTTACTGGGATAGAAAGCACATATAATTATGGGCTAGTCCATTAATTAGTTTTAAGGGAGGAGATTATAAGAGAGGAAAACACTATCTACATAGGTAGAAACGCTGAACTTTAGGTAATCACTGAAAGGAGAGAAAATGTTATGTTGCATCTGTACGGCTTTTGAACGGACGCATTTGTTGCCGAAATGAATCCAAATCCACTAACAGAAGGAAGTAACATACCATAGCTCTTGTGGCACTGTCCCTCTACTCATTACACAGATTGCATGCTGGGGAAAAAAAAAAAAGATAGCCGGGTGGGATGAGAATAATAAAAGAATTTAAATTCTGTGTAACTTCGAAAATATCCATGATGGGCTGGTCTTASTGCTTACTTCATAGGCTCAGTTGCCAACACAGATAAATTTGCAAAAATTTTTTCCAGAAATATCAGAAATATTGTAGAGATTAAAATATATTATACAAAGGAAGGAAGAGAAGATCATACTTCACTTGCCTTTAAGTTGAGATAAAGTCTATGGTAAGCCATACTCTCCAATACAAATTCTCACATAACAGTGGAAGACAGCTATCTCCTTCCCACATTCTCATTCACTGAAATGAAATGAACAAACATTTTATGTAATTTCTGAACAGAATTTTACAGTCTAGTATTTGCACTACATTTCCAATAAAGGACAGCTCACCACCTTCAATGAAGTAGTCTGTCTCATATTATAGAGCTCTTGATTGCCAAGAAAATTAAATGCCAATTGTTTAGTTGCGGTTTCCCAAGAGTAACTGCATGTGCAAGACTCCAAAAGTGGAGTAAATTTGGCAGTCAAGCTCAAATGCTGTGCAGCAGAGGCATGCCAAAGAGAACTGTTTTAGTATAAGCTGTCTAGAGATTTCTGGAAAAACTGGTACTCAGAGCAAAAAAGAAGTGAGCTTGAGAGAGACATCTCTCCTTTCTTTGAGAGCTGCGCCACAGATACATAGTGGAAGTAGATCTACAGTTGCTATTTYGCAGAAAGCCCTGTATTCAGGATACTGCAGGATCAAAAGAACAAAACACAAACCTCAGCTGACACTGAGGATGCTTGTGTATATCTGTCGTGGTTTAACTCCACCTGGCAACTAAGCACCACACAGCCTCTTGCTCACTCCCCCCACAATGGGATGGGGGAGAGAATCAGAAGAATAAAAGTGAGAAAACTCGTGGGTTGAGATAAAGACAGTTTAGTAAGTAAAGTAAAAGCTGCGCACACAAGCAAAGCAAAACAAGGAATTCACTCACTACTTCCCATRGGCAGGCAGGTGTTCAGCCAGCTCCAGGAAAGCAGGGCTCCATCACAAGTAATGGTTGCTTGGGAAGACAAACGCTATCACTCCGAATGACCCTCCTTTCCTTCTTCTTCTTCCCCCAGCTTTACATGCTGAGCATGATGTCATATGGTATGGGGTATCCTTTTGGTCAGTTGGGGTCAGCTGTCCTGGCTGTGTCCCCTCCCAACTGCTTGTGCACCCCCAGCCTACTCACTGATGGAGTGGGGTGAGAAGCAGAAAAGGACTTGGCTCTATGTAAGCAGCAATAGCTAAAACATCCCTGTATTATCAACACTGTTTTCAGCACAAATCCAAAACATAGCCTTATACTAGCTATTATGAAGAAAATTAACTCTCTCCCAGCCAAAACCAGCAGAATATCCAAAGCAGGACTGCAGTGGCATGCTATTTTAATTCTTCATTTTCCCTGTGTGTAAGTTTTGAGGAAAAGCCTGGAGATCAACACATTACATCTCTCTCTTTCCTAGGACTGGGAAGTACTTAGGAAGGTATTTTTCAGTTCTTTGTCAAGCAGAGTTCTTCCCCGTAGGAAGTAAGTGGCACAAAATTTGTGTCACTTTTGTTTGGTGTGAGTCAATAGAAACTACAGCTGTCTCAGCTGCCTGTTKCCTCCCCTAACTCTCTTTACAAGTGAATCCCACTTCAGATGGAACCCATGTAATTCAGTACCAGAAGTTAAATTCCATACACCCTATATACTTATATATACATATTCTATAAACTATGTTGGTGGCCCTCTTGGTTTTGGTTACATTTTGAACTGATAGTAAACCAAGAAAAGTTCTTTTAAAGCACAATTAAGTATAAAAGAAATCTATAGAGAGGGCAGGAAAGTGGTTGTGGCTCTATTAAACACATGTGGAAGTGAAAGAACTGCTCTAGTCTAAAGAAGTGTTGAATAAACAAAAGTGGTAGAATCTCTGGTGGAGGCCAGGCCACATCAGGAGTGGCTTTGCTCAAGGGAGGAAAAATACTTCAGACTAGAGAGTGATTATAAGTAATATGAATGAGTAGGAGGAAAGACCTGTGTACGCAGTGTTTTYGATCAGCTTTATCCTTTCAGTGCTAAACTCTTGCCTTTTGAGAACCTAGAAGATTTTTAAGTGTTCTGACTCTATCTCTCGAAATAGTGTCAATATTTAGGAACTCACACTTTTAAATGAGTGAGAACACTAGCTTCACAGTATGCATTTCAGTATCTGACCCATGGACCTCCTTCTCTGGCCTCTTGAAAGGGAACAACTATGGTAGAACCAATACAGACCTTTCCTTTTTCTTACTTTATAAACGATGTGAAGACCATATTCTTCTATTCTTAAAGAAGAGACCACTCTTCTATACACACATTCATGTAAAATCTTGTGATTAAAACTGATGAGCACATCTATCACAGAAGAACAGGAGAGTATTTTGAACATTGTTATGTTTTACTGCTTTCCTCCTGGCTACCAAATATGTGAACGAGTATATATAGGCTGGTGCGCAAAGAAGTTATAGGCAAGCAATGGAATATAAATTATGCTTTTCACCATTACTGATGATAACAGAATGGAAAGGTCTGTATATTTCTGTGCAAAGACAAGTACAGAATAAAAAATACAATGTCATGCAAAGAGCAAGAAGAGCAAGCTGCATGAGAAAAGACTGCGGTGATGAGGAGGGTCATCACAACTTTTTTTCAAATATGTAAAAGGACATTGCAAGAAGAAAGAGAATAAGGTGTCCTCCATGTTCAAAGGAAATAGGATTTGGGGTAACAGACATAAATTGAAGCAAGAGATACTCAATATAGACCTAAGGGGGAAAAAAGGTAAAATGCCAGCATTTTAAAAGTAATTATCATGAATCATTTGAACAGATTCATTGGAGAGGTTGTAAAGTTTGTATTATAGAATATCTTTAAATACAATCTAAATACCTCTTAACCCCACTTGTAGGCAAGGCAATGGGATGGACCAGAAGATACCTTGATATCCCTTCTCACACTGCAATTCAATGATCAGAATACTTGCTGATGCTTCTCTTGCCTTTTAAAAATGGAAAAAGCATATCCTTCACATAGGCTCTTGTTTCACTTTAGTTCTTCACTAATTAAACATCTCCCAGTAGATGTTGCCAATCAATTTCCCCTAAGACTGAATGATAACCTAAATCCTACACTTTGACGTGCTTGGGTCTGCCTTTGCATCTCCTTCACACATTTGAATTTCTGAATTGCATGTGAATTTTTCTGTCACATATACATGAAGGCCTAGGTTGGATCTTTGGATATGCAAAATGAAATTTAAGTTACAGATAAAAATGTAGAAACCATTTAAAAATGCACCTATAAAAGCAAATAATTTTTTATAAGAAAATAACCTTAACATACCACCGTCCTTTAAGATTTTTGTACGTATGTTACTGGATTAAGTTAAAACACTTTTCAGTCACCATTATGAAAATATCTGTATTCATGTATGAATAAGAACTAGAAATGAGATGAAAAAAGAATTCAAAGCCAAATATTCTTAGGCAAGGTRTAGGTTTGAGGATCTAAAATTAGTTGCAAATTTTGAATCCAACTCATGCATTTTTATTGCTACAAGCAAAACCTTACATGAGGCCATACTGAAAGTTTGAATGGTCTGTAAATTGTCCTATTTCAAGATAAAGGTTTGGCAACTCCTGACAAACCCAAGACTTAGTAACTTTAGGTTATAAACCAGTTGAAAGAAGACTACATTCCATCCTAAAAAGTTGTCATTTAAGGCATCTATAACTCTTGGATACTTTTATTATCACATTACCATTTAAAAATTTAAGTAAAAAATTGTAGGTTTTGTATTTAGTAAATTCTCTTGCTGATTTTAAACAGTAGTATCTGAGCAAAAGTTGTTTTACAACTTTTAGTCTCTGACCTCTGGAAAGCATTTATGCAGTTTATCATTTAAAAACATTGAAAATCTCATTCCACACACACACACACACCCCCCCAGTACAATTTCCTGAGGTTTAAAAGTAGTATACTCACACATCTCAGTGCAGAAACAGCATAAAAGTTTTTCCTCCTGGCCTGTTCACATTGTTCTTATTTGTACACTGATCCACTCAAGTAGAAGGAAATTGTGTCCTACATGTGACCTCAAAGTTTGGACAAATTATTTGCTTCCCTTTCTATCAAAGGCTAAAACATCCATACAAATATGAACATCTAGATGATAGCTGAGATGTGTACTTTTTGTGCCTATAGCTTGTAGGTTTCAATTTTCAGCTGTAACTGATAGAATGGTTGTAGTCTATTGGATTTTGGATCAAAATCTGATCTCATTCCAGAATCAAGTTATGCTTGTGCAAATGAAATCAGATTTGAGACTTATGTGACACTATATAATATTAAAAAAAACAGTTATTTGCCTTACGGTGATCATCGTTCTGAGATATGTTGTGCACTCTTGGTGTGTGCGCATATCATGAGCTCAAAAATATCACACTGAGAGTATTCTGGCCAGCCTCTTTTGTGGCCATAACTGTTAGGTAGTGCACCACCACCCCGTCCTAAGTACCACAGAGGTGATCACAACACCCCTGCTTTACTTGCTTTGCCAAAGCACAGGCCAAGCACATGCTTCATTCTGAAGTGGGAAATGGCAGTGGGCTGTGGGATACAGCAATGCGTCTGAGCTTTATACGGCTTTCTGTTCTTTCAGCTGTACCTACCCTGAACTACTGGAAAAGAAAAGGCTGTGTAGATTTAAGCAAGAAATAGTAATTTTTACACTGGAGAATGCTATTGCTTGTTATCTCAAGTGACTGCCAAGTAGCTGCCCTCTACATTTAAGGAAAAAAGAAGATAGCTGCCCTCTCCAAAGCAAAAGCTGCATATGCATTGGTGGGAGAACCACTAACCTGACATCATGACTCTCATTTGACTAATAATGCGTCCTCCTGAGTTTTGACATCCGGTTGCATAAGTCTGGGGACACCTGGGACACTTGTCTCTTCTAGTGTCTACAAATGCAATATATAGCCTTTAAGAGACTTAATTGCCTTAGTTCTATTTAGCTTAAAAGATACACCATTTAGGATTTCAAAATAGTGACACTGGAGAGCTGGGTTTAGGAGAAAATGGGTGAATGCATTGTGTAGTTTAGGCAAAATCCCAAAGGACTTTGGGAAAAACTTTGCATGTAGCCTGAGTAGAGTTTTTCTTTGGGGAAGCTGGAGCATGATATATCTGCCATAAGCTCCCATAATTTTCTTGTCTTGTAGGCTGAAAAGGCTGGAAATGAGAAGAAGTTTTCTTAGGCACATGGATGTTATTCCTTCAGAAACTTTGAAAGATCTTAGACAGAGAACTCATTTTGATTTGGAAGACATCTCTTGTGCCTTCAAAAAATCAGATACCTCTATCAGGGGGTGGGGGGTGGGGGAAGTAAAAGGCCTAATARTCTTACTACTTAAATACAATCCTAATAAACCACTCTATTTTTATGCTGCCAGGT
Organism: Oceanodroma leucorhoa; assembly: GCA_030449065.1. Lineage (NCBI taxonomy): Eukaryota > Metazoa > Chordata > Aves > Procellariiformes > Oceanodroma > Oceanodroma leucorhoa. The sequence continues at coordinate 6,514,854 of JASVER010000012.1, read as the reverse complement.
AAGTGATAATTCAAACCAAAGCTTACATCAGATATACTTTGTCTAATGGGAGGAGGACATAGCATGTCTGTTTTGTGCATAACAATCAACTTGACCACTAGGTAGGCCACCTAAACAACTTGGAATAACATTATTATCAGCTGAGTAAACAATCTGAAAGCTTGATGTCAAACACTGATGAAAACATTYTTTTATGAGTACTATTAACCATTTTCTACTGAAGCTGCACTGCATAAAAAGAATTTAAATATTACATCTTTGAAGTACATTTTATTAAGCTTTGGACTGTATCTAGCACTAGGAAAATCTAACAACTCTGAGGATATTAAAAAGAGTAGTCTTCACAATTTGTATCGAGTCAAGTTATCTCAAAATACTAGTTTTTACTGGAATTAGTGTTACTATTAAATAGGTCAGCAATAATGTCTACCTTCACAAACATGTTAGAGCTTAATTCCAAGGAAAATTATTTYAATGTTGACAGATGTCTTCTGTTGCTGACAGAAAAGTTACCAAAGACAAAGTTGATGATACAGTGTTTATTAATATTAAAAAACCAACAGATTTTAAACTCTTCCCTTTCTCAAGTATAATGACCAAACTTGTATATAAACTTTACAAATGTACTTTTGCTTCAAAAAAMCAGAAAAATGTTAAATGATAGTGTTATCACTGGAAACCTCAGAAACACAAAATCACAACCCTAACAATTTCCCAGTTCTATGCAAAGTAGTTCAGAAACTGCAGGAGTAAAAATCAACATTGGTATAAGTTATAGGGATTTCAGCTGCTAGAATAGTCAAATCTTACTATTAATTATTTCTGGTGGGACTAAGAGCTGAATATTCTTGAGTCACCGTCACATTATATTTCTTTACACTATGTACGGGCCACAGATGCAGTAAGATCTGTTAGTCTGCATACACACTAGAAAGAAAGAAGGAGATTCTATAATACAAATCATTTTTAGATAGGTAGAACCTTTCTTTGATCCAGAATAAAAACCTGAGCTGTCCTTTGTATATCTTTAAACTATTTCGTTATATTTTTTTCTTTGTGGAATATTTTGTGTCTAAACCAAAATCATGGAAAATAAACTGTGCTGAACAAGTTCTTCTCTTTTCCAGAGTGTGGTTCTAATTAATCTCTTCGTGTTTATGTTATCATAGACTTGTCTCCTCTAAGAAAAATAAATAGTTCTAAAAAAGTGTTGCGCAATATCCAGTGCATCCTCTGAGAAGGAGGAAGTAGGAGGAAGTATCTGAACACATACTTCCAAGCTTTTCTAAAAACTACTTGTCACCTTACTTACAAGATGTTTCATGAATATGCAATAGTAACAATCACAGGCTACTTTGAGGTACAAAGTCTCTGAGGAAGGTTGGATTTTATAGTTCAGAATACAAAATAAATTAGAAGCTTTTGTCATAACATTTGCTTTATTTTTCAATTTTAGGTAAATCTTGAAACTACTTCTCTGAAAAAGCAAAGCATTTCTCATTGTCTGCTTCTTAAAGAAAACTCCCAAAAGGTAAAGGAAAGAGATTTAATACATTAAAGGTTATTAGATAGGCATCAAAACATCACTTTATATCTCAAAATTTACCAAGATGCCTTGGCACAGGCAGTGTGGGAAAGTGAGAAAAACTATTACCAGTACAGTACCTACACAGAGGATAAAAGGTGGCATAAATAGCTGGGTTTCAATCATTCTGCCACTGGAGGTAAGGAACTTTCCCCTTTCATTTTAATATACTCAAAATTTGGCCTCAAGGTTTCCATATCTGTTATTAATTCTTGCTACCTGCAAAAATTAATGAAATCCTGGAGTTATAAAGGTCTAGCCATTTAGTTTAACATACAATTAAAAATATGAATACCTAGTTTGTTAATACTGTTAGATTTCACCTCCAGTTCAAAGGGTTACAATCCCTCTGTTTATTACCTATGCAAGTAGCCAGCTAAGCCTTCTTAAAGTAATAGATCTGACTAACTTTCATAGGGAGCATTTTTGTTGCCAGTGCAATTAAGAACTCTAAAATAATCTAAAGGTAACATAGAACTGTTAAATAGTAATGATCATGACTGCTCAAAGTAGCCTGTGGCCCTGTCTACCAAAGCTGTCTTATATTCAGTGTGTTTAGAGACATGAAAATTTTCAAATCATTATCAGCATAGCAGAAAAAAACTTTAAMTTCACTGGGACCTTTGCCTCCTTTTTTTGAACATATGTCAATCTCTTTTCTTAGAAAGGAAGAAAACTGTGCTTTTTAAGATGTTACTTTAAGAGAAAATGTTGTAGAATATTAGCAGTATCCTGTTTATTACCTGTGACTCAACAAGCCCCAATGAGTCACAGTCTTAAGAACGTTTCTGTTGCAACTTCCAGCCTGACTAGAAAACAACATTCTATAAATAATCAAGTCACAAGTACTCAAATGCTTTTTTCCAGATGGAAGTAGAGTAAAGCACATTCAAGGATTTAGCTGAGTTTGGGACTCAGCATGTATGCCTTTGAAGGGATTAGCCAGTTGGGTTTGGTAAGTTTCATGCACTGTTGTAATACAAATAAAAGAAAAAGTACATATTTGTCTCATGAAATTTGGAAAACAACCAGAAAGAATTGACTCTATAAATGACATGAGAGACATTTAAGTTAAGAAATTCTTCAGTGTCACACCTTGGATAGTAAATGAGCATAAGGGGTAACATACAAGCAATGTCGAGGTACTGCCATAAATTACACAGTTACAAAAGGTGCATGAAAATATACAGTAGATATACTTTGCAGTCACTCCTTCCCTTTTAAAGGACAATTTGATTGCTATATACCAACTTCAGAAAGACTCCAAGCTTCTTTTCAAGTTTTCAGTCTTTCCAATATATTAGCATCTGTACTCGTTTTCCATTTTCGTTGTGTTTTAAGATCTCTCCTTTTTCTCCAGACAAGATTATTTGGACTCTTTACTGGAAGTTTTTTATTAAGACTCAACAATCACCCACTGTTAAAAACAGTAACTAGAATTATAGACTTGAGGGAAGCTTAAGGATYAGTTATATAATATACATTATATAATACTAAAAATTACTGACGTTTCAAACTGAAATAAATTTCAAATTAGCTAGAGGCTTTAGACAAAACCATAGCAATATGAACTTTTAAAAATCTCTTAAGCGCAATGTTTCCATTTTAAGTGACTTACATTTGTTGTTTATTTTCTTATATTTCTGTGCTTTTGTGAATTATGACCATAATTCATATATTCATATTAATAAATTTAKGGAGGGATACATTCAAACAGAATGAGAACCCTCAAAACCACATATATTTCTTCTAATATTTTTTAAATGCGTATAACTCATCTGCACAAAAGTCAAGTTCTTTACGTATTTATGTTATAAACAACCACTCTTTTTTTAGCAAAGAATTGGTTCCCATGTGCAACAAATAAGGAAAAACTGAAAGGCTGTTTCTTGCCATTCTTAAGGTCCATTCCAGTCAACAACATTTAAGTCTACATGTTTTCATCCGTGATAAAAACTAGGCCAAGGATTTTAATATCAGCTCCGAAAAAAGAAAAGGACAGCAATTGATGTATCAGTTAGGTCATTACAACATGGAGACAAAAATTCAAACAAAAACTGTACCTGTTAAAAAMCCAAAAAAAATAGGGGAAAAAAAAAGGATACGTTAAATTCTAGTAATATACTGAGGTTTCCAGGTTGCYCCCTTTGTTCACCTAGATGTTAATGAAATAGATGAATATTAAAGACTGCTAAACCTCTGTTTTAGTTAGGTAATCCCTTGAGATAATTTTTAGCACTGTCACTATATTTGGTGCACTAGTTTTCTAGAAAAGTCACATTATAAGTTTATGMAGCAAAACCTATCAGAGTTAAAGAAGCCAAGACGAAATTGTTTCACTCTTCTTTCAGATGCTGAATGAATGAATGATGGAAATTATTTCTGCTGGTAAAAATAATAAAGTAATGTTTACTCTGGATTCCCCCAAAATACTCTGGATTCCCTTTGAAACACCTCATGGACAGTTTTTCAGTTATACAATCTGGTATTTTTGCAAATTTGACAGAATAGTTGAAAAATAAAGGCAGATGGATCTTCTGGTTCCCTAAGAGGAGTATCAGGAAAGTACTCCAAAGCACCTGTGAAGACAACATAGACATTTTTCACGCAAAGCATTTCATTTTCAAAAAATGAGATTTTAATCAAATCACACAACCCAGTCATGAAAAATCACAGCTGCATTCGAACTTAAAAGTAGAATGAAAGACAAACATCATTTATTTGAAAATTAGTTTGAAATCACAATTTTTTTGGAGAGAGGGAGCTTAGCCCACTTCACTCTGTCTCTGTGTACGTTTAGAAAATGGAGCTTGCTGTCCTTCACATTTCTTCCAGAAGAATACACAAAGTTGGACAGGTTATATTCTGCCAACCTTGGCTTTCTGCTCTTCATTCAACTATGGTCATGTTCTGACAACTCAAGTCAGTGTTTGCAACATTTGCTCCAGAGTCCAAATGCGTTCCTTGACACCTATAGATTTCCAGAATGTATTTTGGAAAGGCTTAGTTCAATATGATTTCCTCCTGATGCTCACCAAAGTCTGGTCTCTTTCTTTGCAGTGACAGCAGAAAGTGAGCTGGCAGAGGGCTGTGAGTAACTCAGGAAAAGTCACGTACTTCTCTATTAGTGTCCCAGTTAACTGCGGGCATTGAGACAAAAGCTTTATCTTGATAAATTGGTTTGGTTTTGATAATCTCTCTTCTCTTTCTCTTTGCTTTTTGGGTGTGCTAAATTATCCAGATATTTTATCTATTGCCATAGTGGATTCCAAGAGAAATATCCTCTATTTGGTTTGATGGCACATAAATTGTCCAATCCTCTTTGTCTTCAAAGCAGATGAAATCAGGAATGAAAATGAGATTTTACTTAGGCATAGAGTATATCTTTAGTCTGGATGCAGTAGGAAGAAAAGCTGAAAAGAATACCAATATGTTTACTGCTTCATTGGCATATGTATCGCATGATGTTACATATTTTATTGCCTTTTTAAAAATGCATTAGCTGTCTCTTCAARTCAATATGAAAGCTATTTAGTACACTGCATTGCTCAGAAATATTTGTGGCACTGACCTGACTTCTAAATTTCCTTCCAAGTTGAGCCTTCAATTCTTTTTTTTTTCTTGGCTACTTTCAATATCTCCATCCATTATGACTGAGAAATGAAACAGTCTTATCTGATTAAGAGGTGAACTATTTTATCCTGTTGAGGAACACACCCTCATTTTTGTTTAAATGGGTCAAGTATAAAAAATTTCTTTACACTAATATCTGTGTCTTAATTTTTTTCTGTGCAATGTCACATCTCACCAGAGCAGACTTTCACAAAATTTCAAATGCTTCCTGTTAACAGCTGAATTTGGATGAAGTATCCAGTTTTCATTTCCATACCAGGCCTGAGGCAAATGAAAATAAATAAAGAAAGAAAAAAAAGAGAGAGCGCTTTTTCAAATTAAAAGAAAAAAAATCACAAGTTCAATTTAATTTCAACTTTTAAAGAAAGGAATCAGTTTTCATGATGTGTTAATTGAATAATGAATTATGAGATATTTATAATGTGCCATTGCTCTTCACTGGGAATTGTACTATAAGCRTTTTCATTTTATTTACAGTGGAAAGTCTTTAGAAGTTATAAAAGTAAATGCTGCTTGGGGTATTAATTGGCAAGAAGCAATATAAACAAACATTTTGAGTTGTATCAAAAGTAGTTAAACTACTGAGAATATGAGATGCTTGATGCTCTGTGGGAAGTGTTATTACTTATATTGTAATAGTTCTTAGGAGCACCAACAGTGATGGCTGTATACTAAACAAAATGTGAAAGACTCTAACCAGTTTTCAGACAATGTGACTGCATGACTGCAATCTAATGTCCTCATCATTGAACCTAGGCTTAAACTACCTGATAAAGTACTGAGTGCAATCTAGCCACACTAAAACACAGATTGTTTCCTGTTCAGTGACTTCATATCTGTGACAGAATGGTCCAAACTAAAACTCCATATACTTCCTCAAAACTAGAGTCTAGTATTTGAACTCCAATAATGCACCCTGCAACAAATTTTGGATGCGTTTATCATCACAATCCAATTGTCGCAAATGAAAAAAATAATATATTTTTAAGAAATATTTTTAAAATTGGAAGATGAACATATCAGTAGCTGCCTTTTATTAAACTGTGAAAGATATCAGGGTTTAATATGCTCTGCTTTGACTGCTGTAAGAAGACCACCAGGGACCTTCGCTTGATGTGCTTGCTAGCATAAGACCTGGCCTTACTGTTCAGTGAAACAGGATTATGTTGAAAAATGCTGATTTGCTGTCTGAAGTGCAAGCATTAGGTAAATGAAAGGAAGGCTGTCCATGAAGCTTTGTATACATTTGTGGAAAGCTGCTGGGGTTCCTAGTGCATCACTACCAGCACTTGTGGGATATCCAATTCTGGAGGGGTTCCCTGGATTTTCCAAGGCCTGTGGCTCCACAGCAACCCAGTTGCTCCAAGGCGCCCATTCTCACTGCCACAGAGCTGTGGAAGCCCCAACTCTCCCTGCTACAGAGCTCTGACACAGTGCTTGGAAAGCAGGCTGGTGACCCCAGCGTTTCCAGACACTTGGTTAACTAGCCAGCACTGTGGGATTTCCCTGGAACACGTTCAGACTGAAACCAAGTTTTAAATGTTTCCAGTTAATGAGATGTTTTGTTTCTTTCAGCTGTTTCAACTATTGGTTTCACAGGCAGTTTTGCCACTAAATTCGGTGGGGCCACCATTCTACTTTAAGGGTATTATGAGACTAATCATTATGAGATTAGAGAAGTTTAACTTGTTTTAAATGAAATCAAAGTCACTCATCAGAATTGATAAATACCAATTCGTCAAGATGTGTCTGAAAGGTACAGAAATTCACCACATCAATCAACAAACTGAAACCACAAACTTTCTTCTGCTTGCAAACAGAAGCAAATGCCCCACCACATGGATATCTAACCCTGAGATGTGAAATGGAAAGATGACTGGCACAAACAGAGGGTGTTGCTGAAGCTAATAAAAAAACCCCAGTGAGGTTTAAACCTACATTAAACTTATGTGATCAATTAATCATAATATGAACTGTTCATCACTGAAAACAAATTCATGCACAAATAGTTCAAAATACCCCGACGGGGAGAAATTCTTATTTCCTGGATTCAATAACTATGTTTTTTTTTTTATTTCTGAGTAATGTAGATTTGTTATATTTGGATCCCAAACTCAGTATGACTTCCATTTTTTCAGAAGAATAAGAAACAAAACAAAGCAAAATATTACRTGTTACTTCAACAGAGTACTGGGAAATTTCAAGGTTTCTAAAGCTTCCTTCCTGAAAGACACTGTCCAGTAAGTAATGCTGGCAGTATTTCTCATAAATGCCAAAAAAAAATTATATTAAAAACTGCAAATGTTACCTCAGAACTCAGCAGGGCTTAGAAACTTTTCCAAATGAACTCCTCTCAGCTGTTGCTGAGAGGAAGTGTGGTTTTTTAATTTGTGGCCACCATCACTAGTACAAGAAAAGGAAGTGATTTGGTTTGGGTTTTTGTTGTTGTTTCAGTTTTGTTTTTTTAATACATGTGCTGATTTTAACAGAAAGTAGGTGGATTTTTCTGGGAAACAGAATCCTTTGGTCATCTTSAATTCAGATACCTCCATATATATTATTTTCACTTACATAAATGTTTCATGAAAGAAAAATTAGTATAAATTCTGTTTGAATAAAAGTTAATGTCTCATTCTCATTCTTCTGTCTCAGTTTTAGCTGTGGTGAAAGGATGCAGACAAACAGTGTCAGAGGCTGTAGCCTTATGTTTTCTCAGCAGGCAGAGCTGGGATAATCTGTGCTGCAATTTTTCTCACACTGTACTGTGTCTTACCACTGGTCTGAGGGGACCAATTCTTCCAGATGACAATAGCTTTTTTGCCATATTATTTCATTTTTTTAAGACTTTGCGCTAAATGAGCCAGTGTAGACTAGGCCAGGTTTGACACATATGTCTTTATCTATAGGTATATCTCTTTAGGAATCTGCAGCTAATTTCAAGAACACAGTTGCCAAATGGTAAAAAGGAAAAGGCAGTAAACTTGAAAACGAAAACAGATATACTACTACACACATTTAGAAACTGCAGGAGAAAAATTGTATGCAGAAGACAACTACCCAAATCAATCAGAACAATGGTCTTTCATCTTACCAAAGCATTGGGGATTCTTTAATGTTGAGTAGCCTGGACCTCACTTTTCACGTAAAACATATGCTGGGACATTTGTTCAATGCAGAAGTGGACAGAAGATTGGAAGCATAAAAAAAAAGTTGTTATAGTACGTAAGGTTGATTGATCAAAGCAGAGAAAGACATAAAAAGCAAAATAAAATTCAAATAAATTATCTGACTGTTGAAATAGTTTGTAGTCATATAAGCACTTACTTGGAACTGCATCCCTTCCACAGTCAGGTATATTATGTGACTTTGAAGTTGCTTGAACTTGTTCCTTGTGGCTTACATGTTCTGCAACCACTGCCATAGAGTTGACATAATTCGTCCACAGTCAGTGGGATCTCCAGTCTTGCTTTATAAAAAGGAAGTTCTGTCCTGATTTCATCAGACAGCAGAAGCCCTAATTCTAGTCCTAGCTTCTTCAAGAGCTTTGTACCTCAAACTTACTTCTACTTATTGCTTTATAAGGAAGCATGCCTGTTATTAAGAGCCACCTGCAATAGCACCTGCCAGATTGTGACCAATAAAACACAAAAACTAATGGTAGCATAGCATGGAAGAGAAGACTTCATTCACAGTTTCAGTGGGTGACTGGTGTTTTGTTCGCAGCCAGATCATCRGATCCTAATATGCTCCAAAAAATGTGCAGAATGAAATTTTTCTTCCTTGTGCAAGATAGCAGCACTGGAGTGATAGGACRAGAGGAAATGGCCTCAAGTTGCRCCAGGGGAGGTTTAGATTGGATATTAGGAAAAATTTTTTCACTGAAAGGGTAGTCAGGCATTGGAACAGGCTGCCCAGGGAAGTGGTGGAGTCACCATCCCTGGAGGTGTTCAAAAAACGTGTGGATGAGGTGCTTCGGGACATGGTTTAGTGGGCATGGGTACTGGGTTGATGGTTGGACTCGATGATCTTAGAGGTCTTTTCCAACCTTAATGATTCTATGATTCTATGATTCTATGATTCTATGAGTGGAAGAAGTATGTGTAAGATTATTCCTTGGGTCCAACTGCCATCTTTCTCCTCCCTATTTCGTCTAATCAGTGATTCATAGATAGCCCATTTATCACTGCTGGAGCCTAAATGAGAGTGAGGAAAGCTGCAGTCTTTCTGTTTTTCTCAGACAACCATGGGGAAGTGGTGAAGATGGGAGAAGAACATACCTTAACTTTTAATTTGTGCAGAGCAACACTAACGTTCTCCATCCTGCTCAGAAAGAACTCTTTCAAACCTTTTTTTTTTTCAATATTTATTACAAAAAAAAAGTTTGGTAAAATGAAAGTTAAAAGCTTATTTTCACATCTCAGCTTGAGTGAGTTTTCTTGTATATAGTTATCTAAAATACTTGAGATAATCTTTGTCAGAAGTGTCTGGTCTGCTTTTTAAGACAGTAGAGAAAGCATGGTTCTTGAGCACTATTTCAAGATGGGAGTAACTTAGTAACTTGTGTTTTCTCAATTTGTTAATTTACAACAATCTCTTTAGGCCTTCAAATATGAAATTCTAAAGCAGATATGGGGATTTCTTTTGAAGTGCTACACACTTCTTTTCCCAACTTGAATGCTCACAAAAGTGATTGTAACAGACTGGTGAAATACAGAGAGAATGGTAAAGAAGAAGAAAAAAATTCTTTWAAATGTTTTATTTTTAACAAAAAAGAGTGAACCAAGAAGATGCAAAAGAAAAGAAATTTATAAAAAGGGAAAGTAAAATGAAGACTAGGTAAAACTAAGGAAATTAAGTGRGGGTTGGTATTTAATTCTTTACTTACAAAAGGATTTTTAAAAGTCCTCCCTATATTGGGAGAAGCTTCCAAGATTTTGTGAAAAACCCCCTTAAGTGCCAAGATACAACAAATAACTCAGTAAAATCACTCATTTGCAAGGCAGATGATAAATTCATGCTAAGATGAAGGACTTCTCTCTCAGTTTTACCTTTCTAAGTAAATGTCAGTCTTTTAACTTTCTCTGCTTAACTCTTTCATGGAACCGGTAGCATTTAAGGACTCAGCTGTTATTTTGCTCACAATGCTGCAAAGACCTCAGATTGGTCTTTGCTGCAGTCCTGTAAAATTTCAACTCTGTTTCAGTGTTGTGGTCTTTACTTTCAAGGTCTTTAATGTCTCAAGCCTACTTAATTAATCTCTTGTTTTTCTGACACATCACAAATGTACAGCAAAGCTCATGATCAACGGTTGAGCAGTAAAGATTTTTTGGGGAAGCAATCTGAACTATGGAATAAGTCACTAAGGTGGTAAGAACCACCCCAAACCTGAGCACTTTCTGCCCCAAATTCAAAGGGACAGCCTGCTGCCTCGGACAGCTTCACAGTTTCCAACACTAAACAGCAAGGGTCATTGGACAATTAAGCACTGATGTTGCACAACTTTATGCACAAAGTGACAGTGTCAGATTGCAAGCTGTCTTTATTAAACCACTTCATCTCAAAGGATGATCAGAATCTTATTATATGTTCTTCATTTAAAAAAAMCAGCAACTTATGATACAACAGTAAAAAAAATCAGAACACAGTAATGTTAGTATTTAAAATAACATCGAAATCATCTGCTAAAAATGAGTAAAAGTATGCAAGATGTATAATATTATGAGCATAAATTTTGAAAAAACATGCAGACTGTGRTGCAACTTACTGTTTCAGTCTTTCTACCTATATAATTTATAATAGACACAATTGTTATACAGAAAAAATAATTTGCCTTCAGTTTATAAGGGATACTTCAGTGAAAAAGCAAAACAAACTGTTCTTTTTCCCATTGTTAATGTTTGGCACTGAAGTCAAATTGGAAGTGTCAGGAGCCTCTGATCCTGTCACAGGAAAGGATTATGAGCTGAGATTCAAAAGCTGCAAAGTAATGTTGTGATCATTTGACTGGGCTGTCCGCCTACTGAGGCCCCCAGATCCTCATCTTATGTGTTTTTGCATTGTATCAGTTGCTCCTATTTGAACTCCAGTACATTTCTGAGTTATTCCTCTTTTAAAGTTATCAAGTCACAGGCCATCTACCATGTCTGTTATTAGGCTTTCTAATGGCTAAATACTGTCACCAGTATCTGTGACTATGTGGTCTTCTAGTCCTTTCCCCTTCCATTCCCTCAACGCCCTCAGCCTCTGTTGCTGATCTTCAGTTGGGGTGGAATTAATTTGGTGTAATTTTGCCAACTAAAGGTGGGGCAGTTTACCTCAGCTAGTTGTCTATCTTCCCCTGTAGTCAATGGAAGAAAAAGAAAGATACCAGGGAACATCTTTTTTCAAATTTATGTTATGTACCTATGACTGATGGGAAGAAAGGCCTTTCAATGTACCTATCTGTCACTACAGACTACAAGAGAAGGCTGGACAGCTATACAATACACCTACACTTACACATTTAAAGTTAGATGAAATTAAATTCATCCTATTAAGAAAATTTCAGAATATAAAAATAAATCACGTTGTCCACAAAAAAAAAACCCAACTAAAGAAAGAGCTAAGGGAAAACACATGGTGTCCTTTTCACTCTCAGTTCGACATGCCTTCCTTTCAGGCCGAAAGGGAATTTAACATTATTATTGATGTTTTAGATCTCTGARTCTGTAAGTCTGTAGTGCAGTAAGCTTACTGGGACTAGGACAAGGTGAGCTTGTTGGGAGCTGTCAGAAAATGTAGCTAGAACCCTTGCTGAAACTTTACTGAGCATATTAAAACAAYAATTTTCAAAGTTCTGCAGCTTGGCTGAACATGAGTAAATTCTCACTGAGACCACAAAGAGCCAGTTGGTGCTGTAACACATGGACATACTATAGCTCTTCAAAGAAATACATATTCGTATTGTGAAATCAACCCAATTTTCTCTAATCTCCCTCTTGGAAATGGCAGGGTGGTTTTCAATGAAGCTTCTCCAAATATTACACCTGAAGTAAAGAGCAAGTGTGAAAAATTCAACCCAACCAGTGAAATCTAGAGAAATAAAAAGGAACAGAGTTTATAATGATAATTTCATGCAACCTTRGTCTACTAAGTTCTACCTCATTTGTGGGTGACACTAGAGGTTATTATGCTTTTGTATAGCTTTTTGTTTTGGTTTGGTTTGTTCCCTAAGCCTGGGAACAAATTTAAGCCTAGGAAAAAAAATGTTTGCAATGGTATTCAGTGTCAAACAAAATGTTTGGGGAACAATGATCTGTGAACATCAGCTGCTAGCTCAGCTTTGTTCTTTTGCAGAAGTCAGAACTTGAGGCTCAGCTACTGTATGGAAGGTAGGCTCCAGTTGGGCTAAGATTCTTAGAAGAGTGGGATGCCGTTAAAGCCTCTTTAATAATTTCATGGTAGGATTGCCATGTGAGCACACAAATGAAGCTATACTTAAAAAGTACCTGTACTCTCCACTGATTATTTTTGTGACCTAGGAAGACAAATTGGAAGTTCATGGACATGTGTTTCTGTTTGAGAGAGAAGTAATACTACTATCCAGACAGGTCACATGTGGTGGATATCACTAGAAGCAACACTAGATTGTTCACATTTGAATAAGGTCCATATTATTTGCACCCATCTGTTGTGAAAGACTCTTTTGTATTTGTGTATTTACATAATTATATAGGGGTGTGTTTGTGTTTAAACATACTCATCAGCCAGATGGTTTTATTCAAGTGTGCATGACAGATAAAAGTGGTTGTGATCCAAGATTATCCTGTGACTTATGAAGGCTGATGCAAGTTGCATCTTCTTCCTGCCTAAGAAGGTCAGAAGGGAAAAAGCTATCAAGGATCCAAATGTTTCCCCCAGGAAAGATGCAGAGAAGCCATGGAGGCTGCCTGAGAAGAACCAGTGATGTACATTGGAAGGTTCATAGTGATCCTCTACCAATAATCAACATTTTAAAAAAGTCTCTGAAAACTCATTAAGTTACAATCACAGGTATTGTATTAATCTGGATCTAAATCCTTGAGAAATTGTTACTTTTTCTTCAAAAGCACATGCTGAAAGTTGCAAATTTCAAATATGTTTCTTTTCCATTCAAATGAATGTGAATATTTTGCATTTACATGTGAATTATACAGAAAAAAAAATCCAAACAATGAACACCCCTGCCTAGCTGTCATCTCTCCTACTCCAAAAAGTTTTGATAGTGACTGAGAGTGTTTCTTATAGTCTTCTATGTGATTAACTATAACATAGACCTAAAGTTCATACTCATCATTCTCCTAATGCTCCACTGGCAGCTCTGGAAGCTCTCTAAAACTTTCAGATGTGAAGTCCTAGCACYCAACTCAATTCTAAGCCTGTTCTCTTGTATCTTGAATTTGGAATATAACTGGATGATATGTCTTGATGACAAGATGTCTGCCTGTGGCAGTCCCACAACACTTCTTCTGAGTTCTGACCCTGCAGCCATGCTCTTTCTTTATATACCTGTGAGCATACATTATTGATCCTTGTAAGGGCTCCAGCCTCCCTCTGAGCAGTCCGGTGCTTTTGGAAGGGTATTTTATGATGCTGAGCTGGGTGAGGGTGACTAGTACAATGAGCTCTTCTTATCAGCATAGTTGTAAGCCCTGTGGGCCCTGTGAAAATATGAGCTGAATACTTATGCAGAAGAGGAAGAAATCACAGAGATCTTTCTAAATGCTCATGTTAGTCTTTTAGCTGCTTCAGTAACAAGTGATAGGACGAGAGGAAATGGCCTCAAGTTGCACCAGGGGAGGTTTAGATTGGATATTAGGAAAAATTTCTTCACYGAAAGGGTAGTCAGGCATCGGAACAGGCTGCCCAGGGAAGTGGTGGAGTCACCATCCCTGGAGGTGTTCAAAAAACRTGTGGATGTGGTGCTTCAGGACATGGTTTAGTGGRCATGGGTACTGAGTTGATGGTTGGACACGATGATCTTAGAGGTCTTTTCCAGCCTTAATGATTCTATGATTCTATGCTGTCCACACTCCAGTTCTACTGAGAGGGCATATAGCATATGAGAGAATTCTGAGTACAGCAAGGCATTGCATGGAAGGAGGTACTTCTGACTGCCTTCACACTTCCTGGTGAGATAAATAGCATGGTGACATACATGCAGCCAGTGCTGCTTCGGCATATTTTTTGTTATCACGTTCTTTCTTATACACTGGTAGAACAGCAAGCTCATATAGGTTAASAGCAGAGCATTTCTGAAAGGGCAGTAAATAACATATGTGTGATGATACACTGGAGAATTATCATGCCCATAATTTGCACAAAGGAACCACAATGCAAAGCTAAGTTATTTTTGGTTACGTACCAAACGAACACTGTTAATTTAAATTTGTCAGATGTTTAATTTTCCAAAGAAATAAGCCTTAATCGAATCAAACACTAGTGGAAATGATTTCACAGGACTCCACTGAAGTCCAAAGAAAACTGTTATTTTAAATTTCAAAAAATATATATCCCTTGTGCGTTCGAAACCAAAACAATAAAACATTAAAAACTCAAACCTGAGACAGACCATGAATAAGAAATACTATGRTGAGACATGTACAAAAAAGAAACAGCAAATAATGTCAAATAGAACCAATTTTCATTGTTCTTCCACCACAGACTCAAAATTATAAGTAAAGCCGCTCACAACACAGGATTTTATCATTCCTTGTGTTCCTTTCTCTAGTTTCTACCATACTGATGGTAGAATATGGTTGGCTATAGATGGCTAATATAATTAATGGAGCAGCTGGCCCACTTGATGTGAAACCTGACTCAGTAAGGACAAGGGGCCTTACTTTGGTAACCATGTCCTATGAATAACCCTCCTTCCTCTGCCTCCCATTTACATCTGGAGAACTCTCCTCTCTGCGTTTAAGTGTCAGCTCTGAGGGGAACCACCTACACAGTCCAGATGATCCCCAGGTATGTACATAATTCCTTTTATGTATACCAATTAAGCAACCAAATAGGTCAAGTTATTCTTTCCATCAATTAAGAAAACTCAATAAAAGTTTCCATATTTTGAAGRTGGGATATTTTTTTTTTTTTTTGAGATTGATTCTTTTACTTACCAGTTCTGTATCTACTTCAGTTAATTCAATTTCACAGTGCTTCTGATGAGTTTAGGATACAAAACTGACCAGGAAGGAATGCAATGGGAAGTTTTACATTAAAATTTGCAGCTTTTCTTCAAAGCAAGTTTTGTACCCAAGATCTCTGCTTTACTGAAGTTAGTAACCATTGCAGCAGTATATGCAGCTCCAAGCTGTGTAATTAAACATGTACATTCATTCCAAAAAGACAGATGGCCTTATGATTAACTCTGGTGCCAGATTGCCTCGACATGTGTAAGAAGCATTCCACTGCCTTTCCTCCCTCATTCCAGTATCTTTTCTGCAGACATTAACTTCTCCATTGAAAGTACAGACTTGACTCTGCAAAGGGGTTTATACTTTCACATCTTTGTTGTAGTAAAGGACCTCTGTGAAAGTGCGAGGGCTCCCTTGCATTCCTGCAAGCAACGGGCATAAGTTTTAAGTACTGACATYGAAACTGGAAGACGAAATACTTACAACTTCTCTTTCTCTTTTGACCACAAAATAAATTAAAAAAAAAACCAAACAAAAAAACCCACCAAACAGACAACTGAAACACCATGTTGGGTTTTTTTCCTCAGTGTTCTTCAGATCTACAGGTTGGACAGCACCCTGACTTCACACGCTTTAGTTTCAAATCATAAATTAAGAAAGTTCCAAGGCTGAAGTTTAACTGGTCAGTCACTGGAAACTTACACATACTTACCTGTGGAAAGAGATGATAAAGACCTTTGAGGCACCACTACTAGATGTGAGGATTTGAATGGAAAACAGCACTAGGTAGCAGAATTATAAGTTGGAGATGCAAGCAAACAGTGGTGATAATAGAATGAATCAGAGGTCAGGTATAAAACAGTGTTATTATAGGAGTCATCACATTATTCTGTTCTCCCAGACCTCCATATTTTCCACTTTAACCTCAAAGTATTTTTCAGTCCCCATGAAACCTAACTATTAATTGTTGGATACATAGTCATTTTCACAGCAGAAGCATAAGTAGCAGGAAAACAAAAGAACAAATCATAAAAATGAGGAACCACTGCCAACAGAAAATTGCAGTGTTGTGTAACTGTTCATCTATTTTCAGTACCCAGGCTTTATCTACTTTTAATAAACTATGTAATGCAGAACCATTTAACTAAACAGGCAATAGTCCACACTGCCAGTTCTCTGTTATCCCTGCTAGCTGTATCATGCAGGTTAGAAGTTGGAAAAGATACTTTTACTACAATCAGACTAGCTTTGGCTTTGTACCTGAACACTTAGATGTGCTCACGTTGCCTGATGTGCACTTGTACATCTCGGTGCATTTTGTGAAGACTAGACTCATTCCCAGCATAAATCACAGCATCCCAAAGACCCTCAGAGCAGAACCTGGCACATTTGTTGAACTGCAGATTGTGGAGAAAATTTAAGTGCGGGCACACGCCCTTTCTGAAGGATATGTCACCCTTTGTCACATATGTCTTTTCATAAGGGGATTTCCAAAACCAAAGAACTTTTTGCTGTTTTTGTTGCTTTGCCTGCCACAGCAGTACGTAGTAGATGAAACACCAGAATGAAAATGAATGAAGCCCAAGTTGTTTGCGAACCCAGAGGTTAAATTAGTTTCCCTACTGATATCAGCAAGGCTAAGATGTCACCTTGCATCTGCTACAGTTGCTGACCCCTGTTCTCTGACTAACAGCAGCTCTCTTGGTGGAACAGTAACCGAAAAGAGCTGTCTAGTCTGACACAGAGYGCCATACAGGCAGAGAGGAACTCAGTAGTATTGGGTTTAGCCCAGGGACCCAGATGTACTGGAAATGAGCCTTTCTCCTTCTAACTGATGGCCAGTCACATGATATTTCAACACTTCTGCTTCCACTTTGGATCCAAACCATGAAATGCAGATGTGAAAAAACGGGGTTTGTTTTTTTGGTTGTTTTTTTGGGTTTGTTGGTTTTTTTTTTTTTTCAGTTAAGCTAAGACAGCGATTCGTTTATTTTTCCCTTTTTGCTGTTGTGTTAGAATATTCTGAACAGAGCCTTCAGCAAAAGTTTATGATGAGCCTTCTTTGCACCATGGGGTGCATTTGCACCCTCACATCCAACTAGCATATGTTCTGAAATATAAGATACCATGAATTTTGTTTTATAGACTAAAATACTGTGACTATTATAGTGTATTCATTCTGTAGCTTGCTCTATGAATATTCTGGTCATAAGGACTTTAAATAGGTAAAAGAACATATTTAAAATAACATTTTATCCAGAAAGATGATCCATGTTTCCATGCCTCCTCATTTTATTCATACCAGCAGTGCTGGTACACAGTTGACAGCTGCCTGGCTGGCTCAGTCGGTAGAACATAGGACTTTTATGGTTGGACTCGATGATCTTAGAGGTCTTTTCCAACCTTAATGATTCTATGATTCTATGATTCTATGACATGTAATATATTTGTAGAAAACAAAACTATCATGGCAGCTAAGGATTGTGTCAGAGTAATTTCATATTTTTCTTTTACATTAGTTACGATTTACGCAGCCGCAATTTTATGTTTACCAGGACTTGCTTATTTTTTGTTACTCCTTCATTTTCTCCTCAGCTCTGCCACTTTCAGCTTTTGCACATGCTGTTCTTCCTACTCATGGAAAAACTTTTATGAGCTAGTGGGAATCTTTTCTGGTTCAGGAGCAAGAACAGCTGACTGCATCACTATTCGCAGGCATAACATATCACTTTACTATCCCTACCTTTGAAACAGGACTTTGTATGTGTATATATATATGCAAACAGATTAATTGCCATACAAGGGATTAATTATATGTGGAAGTCTCTCTTGCAGATCACAGTATCTCTAAGGTTGTGAACATCCTTTTTTTTGGGGGGGTGGAGGGGAGAAAGCTCACAAAGGCATGTCGTTGCAGTTAACATGAAGCCACTTTTTCCAGCTGAAGCAAAGCAAGGTGGAAGTAGATCAATACATTAAAAATATGGCATATGCAGTTACTGAACCAAGAATATGGTGTAACTCAACACTGACAATTAGAGCAAAACTTATTTAAAATCTTACCCATAGCATCTAGAGTCACACATTTTTAATTTACTTTGGCTTTGATATTAACYACAAGCCACAGATGTTATGTTATTAATGAATGCCTGGATCTGTCACAGTCCCTGAGAACGATACTTTTATCATGGTGGTGCTAGGATACTCCCCTCCACATATAATGATACATATGGCATCAACTTTATTCCATCTCACAGCTCACTGCCATTACACTAATGCTATTATGCTAAAGAAATCTGTTTCAGATAAAATGCATTTCTCACATATGGCAGATGCTTCCCTAATCAATATACTAAAAAGTGATCTAATGAAAATGGGGAAAATAGTCCCTCCTTCTCTCTTTGAGGGAGACTAGCCTGGGAATGAGGGATGGGAGAGAGGGAAAAACAGTCCAAAGATGAATAGATCTTAATGGAAAGGTACATCTAACAAATTAATGACAAACTTGCAGCAAATGAATCATAACTGAATGGTGATATACATATATGTACACACACAGAGTTTTCAGGATTTGTACTTTGTTTGTAAAAATCAATATATACAGAGCTGCTTAGCTAATTTCTTCCTTGCTGTTTTAGCTTGGTAATTAGAAATGCATTTCACAGCAAGCCTTCTGATTTCAGTTGGTTTTTTGGTCTTCTCAGAGTTCGAAATTCTCTTAACTGCTTACTTAGTAGTAGCAGAGTATTGTGATATACCAGAAACAGTGTGCAGTTATCATGAGTAGGCCTATAAAGCAGCCAATATAGAATATCAAAAGGTAGAATTATCACAAGTATTAACCAACAGAAAGCATGAAATATAAGTTTCACAGTGTTCTTACTGCTCAAGTCAAACATTTTACCTGGGGTAATCCCAGTCATGGATAGTTTCTTTAATTTTTCCTGTCATTTTACGTCCAGAGAATTCGGATGACACAGAAATGCAATAAAAGACTGGGAGTAACCTTCAGAATCACAAGCAGCATCTTTGCCCTGCCCACACCTAGTGCAAGTTACGCAAAAAAAGCAGTGGTGTATCAGGGATTAGGAGARTGGGTAGACCATCTAAACAAGAGTTTTACCTTCTGTGACCCATATTGCTAGTGTAGATTTCATAAAGTCCTTCCAGGCACCTTAATATTTTATAAAGAATGAGTGAGGAGAATTAGGTGCTGTGAAATGGGCTCCACAGTTAAGAAAGGGCACCTAAGTAGACCTATAAGAAATACTGAAGAGAAAATGAGTTTAAATTTCTACCTGTCAACCAGACATAGAATTAAGGAATCACGTTGCTTTTAGCTTCCCACTAAAGTTTTGAGGCTAGCGATACTGTTAGGTCTGCTATGGATCCCCTCTGCTTTCCTAGCAGGTGGCAGCTGTTTCATCATGTCCAAAAGTGCAAAATTAGCTCAAATAGTTAGAATAGCCAAACAAAAATGCAATAACACTGCATATAGCTGGGAATCCAGTGGGCAAACTGCTTTCTTTGGCTTGCAGGCAGAGCGATATGTTTTGTAGAGCAGTTTCACAGAGGAATTCATGATGATCTTCCCTGCAGGATACAGTGAAAGAAAACAAGTCTCAGAGCCAAAAGGGATGTAAATGGTGGCATGAATATATGTTCCTCCAGAATAATATAAAGTGTTAACAGCTGTCTGAGAATCTGTAGGAAAATAACAAGTGGGTAGCTTTTGGCAAAGAAAAGACTGTATTTCAGATTGTTTGGTTTGATACAGTTGTTTAAAAGGGTAATAACAATAAAATATCCCAAAATAATCGCTACTGAGCAATGACACGGAAGAGAAATGAGATGGTAAATAACCCATTTTAATATCCATTTAAACTATAAAGACCATTAATGGACAAAAATGCATTTTATTTACAACYTGAAACTGCCCCGAGTTGAATAATGGGATTACTGTGGGTACTAATGTAACCTTTTCCCTATCTAAGACCCTTACGTAAAGAGATCTCAAAGTAAAACGATTTAGAAGTGTACGAGAAGGACAACTTGCAAACGCTAAGACAAAGCATGGGATTTTATAGGCCTTGTTATTTTTTACACCACATCATCCATCTGAAGTGCTGTGGTATGCCTATCCGTGTGCTCCAGTAGCTCTTGATTACCCCAGTTTAAACAAAGCATCTGTCAATATTCCTATTAAAGTCTCCATCAGCTCTGAGCAAAACCACAGATCCAGCTGGAGTTCAGCATGGCTGCCTTCAGTTAGGAGCCTTTTTCCCCCCTCTAGTGTTAACAGATTACATATGGCCCAGTTTAAAAGTCATGTGGGGTTTCTGTGGGAACTGCCTCCACACTGGCTGGGTCCCACTGCAGCTGCCTAGTAACAGTCATTAATGGGACACAGAGGGAAGTAATACAACTTCCAGATTTAATTTCCATAGAGGTGTCCAAGTCCAGCACAGAGCAACACCTCTTTCCTTCCCACCCTGACTCTGGTTTGCAGCCTCCGTGGGACTCTGCCCCTGAAGCTCCAAAGACAGGTGAGGAAACCAGGGTCTCTCAGCAGCAGTGTGTCTGCCCCACCAGCTCCAGCTGCAGTGTGCCAGTGCTGTCTTTAAAGGCAAACTCGAGGGCAGTTCACTCTGTCACATGAAGGACTTTTCTGGCATTTAGGTAGGGACTGGCTATCCAAACACAGCCTTCCCTTATACCCAGATGAAAGGAACAAACATAATCTGTTAATGTGGTGTAATTAGCCTCTCAGATACACCTGCCAGATTTAGGAGTGTGCACTGATCACCACCTACCACCACCTCCTAGCCGAGGTTTGGGAAACCAAGAAAGTGCAACTGGTGCAAGGGACAGACTCCCTAAGCTCCCAAGAGCGTTAGGATTGAGACTGCCACTTCATCTTTGCACAGATTACACCCAACAGAAAAAAGGCATCTGAAGCTGACAAGGCAGGATGTGGAACACAAATATCCTTTCACAGAATAAAATAGCAAGGCCTATACAAAGCATCAGAGCTATTGGAGGAGAGGGTGAGAATGCCATTGTAAAGGACTGTTGTGCACATAGCCATGTGCAGCAGCACAGTTGTTACAAAGGAATCCCAGTCAGATGACTTCATTCTTCAGTTTTCTCTCTCCTGCTTTTGTAWGCACATGTGTGGCGTTGTCTCACCAACTTACACCTCTCTGGTTTAGTTTTCACAGCAGGAATCACTACTGTTTGTTTGTTTGTTCTGCATATAAAACACCACATGTTTTCTTCACTTATGTCATTAGCAAATATACATGCTATGGGCAAGCAATTGCAGAAGGCAGCAGTTTAATAGGGGAAACTGCAATGAGGCCGTGTGCTGTGGATGCCTGCTGGGCAAGACCCCCAACAACGGGTTTATGGAGCTTGTATGGTCACATGAAGTACAGAAGCCACTTGATGGTTTTATGGAAAATTCTGTAATTGCCACATGCTCACAATGTATATTAGCACCATTAAAATCCTTACTTGGTTTGGCTGAAATTTATCCATGTAAAGTGGAAGCACRCAAACTGTGTCATATTTAAGCACACAGTAGGAGATTAGGCTGCACATACTTCTACAGTGTCCTTGTATGGGAAATTTAATGCCAGGATTCAAGACCAGTGTCCAGGGAAGTCGAGGGGTAGAGCAGAAAAGGCATCAGAGTTACCCGGGGCATCAAAATTCACTTGATCAAAGTGCTGCAACATTGTTTAAAACAGCAACGTCAACAACTTTAAAAGGTGTTCCTGTAGGGAAAAGTGCCTTTTTTGGACCAGTAACTCTTCTGCAAATTTCAACTCAGAGTTAAATTTTTACATCTGCTTTTGAAAGCTCCTGTAAATAAGAGGTTATAATGGAAACAATAGCACAAATTTAAATTATACTGTGATGCAATCATGTATCATTATAATAAACAAATTCTTATTTCTGGAAATGTGCRCGTGGTTTGAGGGTGAAAACTGAAGGAGATCCATCATCATTTTTTCCAGAAGCCATTGCTTTTAGGTTAATGTAAAGTAGAAACAGGCAAGCACTTAGTTTGTAATAGTGATTTTGTTTCTGGCCATCTGGGGTTGTGTGTGTGAAACTCCAGTTTCYTATGGCATGTGCAATTTTGTTTTCCATTTTTTCATCCTCTTAGATAATAATTTGATATRCAAGGTGGTATTTTAGGTCTTTGTATCATGTATCGTCATAATCCTGATCAGCAAACAGCTCAGCACAATGCCCATCACACTGAAGTCAGTTGAATCCTCGTATGTATGAAGTCAAGCTTCTTGTTGTTTCAGAACCTCGGTTCATTTCCATAGTTAGAGAGCCAACACTCTCACGATGCGCATATGTTAAATGCGGACATCAGAAATGCACTTTTATTTGGCCCTAATTAAGAATATCTAACATATTCTTGTTCAGAAATCTAATTCCTTCCAAAACAAATTAAAAAAACAACAAAATTAAAAAAATATGTAAATAAAAATTAAACTGATACAGAACTGTAAGAACTGCTTACTGGATCTGAGAGGATTCCCTCAAATCCACATAAATGTCTGACTGAGCATTTGCTAAAAAATAATCTAGAACTCCAGAACATCATTATCAGAAATCACAATTCAGAAAATATTCTGAACTCACAGATTCTGTTGGATGAATTTCTACATTTACTGTGTTTTTTGTCAAGCTGGAATATTCATACCCTCAGATATTCAAATTATTTCAGAGGAACAAAAATTTCAAATATGCTACTTCCTGATTTTGAGTGCCCTTGTTTCAAGTTTGCAATGAAGACAAATAATAAACCCACGTTTTTCTAAAACTCTGAGAAACTTTTTTTACATACAGTCCTTCCTACTGCCTCCAGCTGGACACTTTTTGGAGGAAGAACTTCTTTCACTACCCATTTTTTAAAATCCTGACCAACAGCTGAATTCTATCCTCTCCTTTAACAATACCATTTCTTATTCAAATAATTTAATTTCTGAAGATCATTAATAGAAAAAAATATTCTGGTATAGATTTGTTCATAGCAACAAAAGCAGTAACTCTGGCTCATTCTCAGTTACAGTGAGACTAAACTATGCCAATGTACCCAGCATGTGAGGACTTCTCCAGTGGAACAGTCACTGAGAACCAGCACACACCTCCTACATCACTAATCGACTGTTGTTGTCAAAGGAGGCATAGGAGCTAGGGAATTCTATGAATATGCTGGCTTCTGAAGCATCTTCTCAGAACTTTTTACAGTTGGCATAATTTTCTCTGCCCTTAGGTATTTGAACCCAATTAGCCCATCTACTTTTCTCTTTCCATACTGGTGAATACAGAACAGTAGAGACCACCTTCCCGAGTTAAGTGTTTGTATGGTATGCTACCACTTCAAAACTGGAGCCACTGTATAGCCTCTGTGCAGGATATCAGTAGCAAAGGCATGTGGTAAAGGTGTTATGGACAACAAATGAGAGTATAAAAATAGTATCAATATTATGCGTTCATAAAAATTATATGTACTTATTAGAGTCCACATTGCACATTTTGCTTATATAAATACAAATCATAACAGACTTTAAGAAATAATATCCATCCATCACAGAGGTTGATTGCCACAACAATACCTCATGCAGACTAAGTCACATTTATAAGAAATCTGCTTCTTTAGTTTTGTTCTTGACATATTGTCAGAGCTGGTAAAAGAACTGATTGCTTCACTTTTAATATGCTCTGTCCCCATAATTATGCATAAATATAATTGGATTCACTATTCCCTTGCAAAGCATGTGTCATTGCTTGGACTAGATAAGGTCTTCAATGCTATCCCTGCCAGATCAGGGAAGAGACTGGAACATTCAGATCCTCACCAGTGCTACCACGGGACAAGCCTTGAAGCATTAAATAGTAGACAATCATATAGTGAATTGTATTCAACCTGCCCCGGCTCCAGAGAGGACACAGCAATGCTGCATCTGATCCAAAATGAAATCTTGGATGATGCAGCCTACAAGAAGTTTCACACTCATACTCTGTCCAAGCTAAATACAGATGAATTGTGTACAAGTGGATCAGGTCACAGATCCCAGAACGAGTTGTTATAAGCAGTTCCAGAGAGTTTATATAAAGTAAAATTCTTCCCACATACTAACATGTGGTGGATTTTCCTTCCATTTTAATACAGATGGATAAATCAAGAATGAATAAACAAATGTACCCTTTGACACAGGAGTATTCCTGTAGTATTTAYGAGTCTATATGAGCTTCCTGCTATTCACAGTTTACAATCTACAAGTAGGAAAGATGGGAAGAAAACAGAAGTTACAGTATTACTCATCAGTTCTAGCAGTTCTGCGATCAGTGACGTTGTACACTGGCAAGGATCTTTTTCCACATGGTCCCATGCTGTGGTTCAGAATCTGAATTTGACTGGACGTTGCAACTCCTCAACAAGTTCATCACAAGACCTTTAGGTAAAACACAGCCTACAGGACTGTCTAAGGGAGCAGTTATTTTGCTCATAAATATTTTTGCCAGCATTTCCTATGCTTTTCCTGAGTGACCAAAGGCAAGGGAACTGACAAAATTACTCTCACTCTTTCTCCCCTGGGGTCTGGAAGCCTACAGCAATTTTACCCCTGATTTTGAGTGAGTGCATAGTTACAATAAGAGTCCTACTCTCCTTTCCGGCTGTGCTGGAGATGATGTTTTGTCTCCTTGTCTAAAAAAACAAAACCAAAATAATTTAGATAATGGTTTTCAAGTCTAGCCATTTCTGCTATCCCTTGTCCTTCAGCAACTGCTCAGAAAGGCTTGGATCATGCAACTGTCTGCAAGACACAACAGCCTCATTCTGTTAATGACCTTTTCACTTCACCAGCCAATGAGTAAGTAGAAAAAATATGGCTTTACTATTAGCTTTACCCCAAAAACTTTAACTCAAGGCAAGATAAGTTCTACTCCACCCTCCAACCATTATGGATCCCCAGCTTTCATTGAGAGTCTATATTTAAAATATTGAAAAAACTGTACTGGAAGCATTGCTTTTCAGAAAACACCAGTAATGGGCCAAGGTATTCTAAAGGTAAGYGTGATAGTTTGTGTGAATTAGTGAATCTGTCACCATCTGGTTATGTTTAAGCATTTATTGCAATTCTTACAACACAGACCATTTCTAGGATACTTTGAACACTTTACATTCAGTACTTTCTGGACACATGACAGAGAGAATGACATAATTTAGAGCTTTAGCATCAATTCATCTCATTATGGGTAATACTTGAAAAAATGTTTCAGCTTTTGGTTGGTGTATTTACAATCCTGTTTCCCTTAGTTATTTATTTCAGTCCCTTAATAAATACTATTTTTAAACTGTGGGTTATATTTACCATGTCACCTGATACCAACTGCAATTACATAAACATTTTAAAAGAAAATTTGTTTTAAGTCTGAAACAGAACACCAGATATGAACACTCTTAAAAAAATTTTCTGGCTCCCATTCCAGTTTCTACATGCTATACTTATATTTTGCTGAAGTACAGATTCATCTCAGTAAAAAAGGAGACGAGAGCAACATATGTTCTTGCAAGATTTTCCATATTTCATTGCAGCTGCTCTAAGAACCTTCTGATATAACAACTGATGCTACAGTCTTCAAAGAAAAAAATCTGTGGTCATAGACTGTATCTGAAATAAGATGTAGAAGAATATAACAGCCTGGCCGTAAGCTCTTACTCAGACTGGCAACTTACCCATTTGCAGTAAGGTTATGTACTAGGAAAACCGATACACTGCATGGGATGGGCCAGGGATCCATACCCTGATGTGGAGTCAGGGTGTAGCCAGCAGCAACACTAGTTCCCCCGGTGTTTCTACTAAAAGTCAAGCCAAGGTGTCAAATTGACACTCTGGTATTGAACTTACTTGGTAGAAGTTTTGCTGTAGTGACAAAAAGACAAGGTTTTTCTAGGAAACTGCAGAGACTGTACAGCATTGCTAGGATAGGACTTCTCAGGAGGTAATTGCTGGAAAACCTCTGAAGAAACACAGCCTACTCGGTCCTTTACACAAGGAGGCTGGGGAACTTCCCTGGCACCTGGTGCTCCATCACACACAAGCTTGAAACTTTTTGCTCATTGTAGGTCCTCAAAGAGGCACAAATGGCACAAAGATATTCAGAGGTTGCCATTGATCTTTTAAGGGAGCTGCCCTATAGACACTAGCTCCAAATCTGGCATTCTTGCAGAYGTTTCTGACGTGCTCCGAGCCTCTGAGTGTCAATGAGCCGCAACTCACAGTTGATGTTCCTAACTGCTGGATGCATTTTGTGGTTTACTTCTTCTTAAGTTAAGACAGTTCTAATGAAGATTTGCACAACAGTCTTATCGACATAAGATGAGGAACACATGGAATTAAGACCAAATCCTCACTGCTATGGTTCAGTACAACTGCTGTAAAATGCCCCCAGTTTCAAAGGTACTACTCTGTATCCTACCAGAAGCACACCTAATCATAAGTTTATGAGGCTGTGTCCAGCTAAAGGTAGACGCCAAGCTTTTTAATAATTCTTTCCTTTCTATTTTGCCAGTGATCTCAGTTTGCTACAAAATTCACTGCCAGAACTGGGGAGAATTGGTTACAAAACAAGGATTGAAAAACAAAACTGCTCACAATCCAGATATTTGAAGAGGTGACGATAGACAAATACATATATGCCAGTAAAGGATACTGAACATTTTTCTTCAATGATTCTTATCTTTGGAGGAGCTGGCATCATTCTCAGCTAGCAGATTTATACATAATATTCTGTACAGTTTGTAACAAAATCCTAATTTGCAATCTGCCAAGTACTGGGTGAGAGACAAACCTCAAATGTTTTTTTCACATTATTTCTAGATCTGTTCTTGATTTAGTTTTGTTTACAATATAACATTTTGTGAAGTTCTCATTCCCTGCCAAAGGAGTTTCTGCATATCAAAGTGTGAAAATATGGTCTAATGACAGCTCCCTATGTTATATTATGGCATTATATACTAATAGGATGCTCATTTTAAAATGGTGTGGTTTGGTGACTGGGTGGAAGACGCAATTGTACATGTAAGTTTATACAAGAATTACATTAGACTTGCAAAGTGTTTCACAAGCCATTGAGGGGAAAAAAAAAAAAAGTATTAGGCCCCATAAATTTTGAAAGGTTTTGTTTGGTTTTAGTTTAATAAAGGGTTCCAGATAAACAAYCTTATAGATAAAACAGCTTTAACACTACCCACAGAATTAATAAACTGTGCAGACAGTACTATGTATCCTCTTTCACCCTCTCTTCAAGAACTACTTTTCAATCTTTTCCAAGTCCATCACATGTAGGGGAAACTGTGCTGCAGACTAAGACAAGGGGGCCAAAGTTTCCTGTAATGTGCTTGTATTTCTCATACTATGGCCGGTTCCTAAGCTCACTGCCACCSACAGTAGAAAATGTCAACACTTTCTGGGCAGCACTTTAAAAAATTCCCTGAAGGGACAGCTGGAACTATACCCGTGTATTGTGCAGAGGCCAATGACACACACTGCCAAAGTGCTAGGACTCTTACAGTGGGTAGCTTCTGATATTTCTAGGCTGATTAGTGTTCAGTGGAAATGCAATGGCTCCTTCTACAGTGGTGTTTTTCAAAGGCTACGGCACGTGCAGCATTCAATATCCATGTGATGCATGAGCTTAAATGTATTTTTTGGAACTAGATTGATTCCCTAAGTTACTTCTGCAAACAAAAGTGACAGGAACTCTAAATACAAACTGTTATTGGAAGGACAAGAAGCTGTAGACAATTATTCTGTTTGAAATGCTGTCCCCAGAGAAGTTTACAGGAATTTTTTCATTTACTTCCGTACTACCAAGATTGGGGTACTGTGTGAAATATGAAGTTATTTCTATCCCAGGCAATTGGCTTTCTGATCAGTTTGGAAATTTCTGGAGTTTGAACTACAACGTTATATCTGTCCTGATGAAACATGGCTATMTTGGAGAAAATTGGGCAGACTTGATTCAATCACCAACCACTAGAGTTTAAAAAAATCTTTCCACTTTTCTGTGCTGGGTTCAAATGCTTCACGTCAGAATTAGTGAAGACAGAATCTGTGCAATTTTAAAGAGTGTTAATTTTTGCCTTTAAGTCAAAACTTGTTTGGATGTTCTGGATATATAATAACCTCAGTCAGTCAATATGAATGTATATATATGGAGGGAAGTGGTGGATTCTAACACTATTGTATATTTCACAAGTAGCATCTCACCTACACTGAGAATGAGCTTTTACAGAAGTATTTTGAACCCTTGAGTACAATCTGTATGGACCTTAATAATACAGTTTGTATTTGAAGAGAAAAAGAACCTTTTAAATACCATTTTCATTCAATCTGTCCATGWATCACTGCAAATATGGCTGTGCCAACTTACGTGGTGTTATCAACAATGAGATCAAGTACAGTATCCATTAAGGACAGAAAATAAACAGAAACTACTTAAAAAGCAAATAAAACACAGGCAAAGATTTCCCTAGCTGCAAGCTCAGTTCAAGCCAAATATTTTTACAACTGACCTCACAATTCTTGTTTGTGGATGATTCAGGGACACCACACTAAATATACAAATGTGCACAGTAGTATAGTCTGAAATAATACAATTAAATAAAATGGATAGCCATTATTTGAGCTGGAAATGCAATGAAAATTTAAATATTTCCTGCTTCAGAATGAAAAAGGTCAAAAGGGTCAATGTCTTGCAGTGCTATGTAACATTTACTGATTGCTATCATGAAGAGTGAGCTRGTAAAGATTTCACTACAATTAAACCAGGTCCTTCTTTTTTGGCAGTTATCAAACTTTATTTAATTCTAATGCTGAGATCTAGAAACTGCTAGATCACAGAGGACTGTGTCATAGGACTAATCAAAAGACATAGAGTAGTAGTGTGGGCTATGAAAATCTCTAGAATTTTCCACAGACAAAATTTGTATGCTGTCTATGGTAAAAAGCAGGGACAAATCCATTTCCTCTGAATGAAAACCATACATGTATTTGTTATCACACAGGAGAAATTTCAACGCTTAAATGTTATTTTTCATTGAAGTGTTAATTTAAAAAAACCACTATAATTAAATGGAAAAGCATTTCCTATCTTGTCATGTGTCATCCAGAAAAGCATGACAAAGAACATCTTGAGCCATTTGGCCAGTGGAAGAACCAGACAAGATCTCAAGCCACAATAGCTGAATACTAGGGGTTTTTTTTCCTCAGAGCTGCTAATCCCACAAAATACAACCAAAATGGGCAAGGCCACATGGTTATTCAGTAAGAAGGTAATCTAGAACCACCRTATATATTAACACAGAAAAGAAGGATGATGTCTCATTTTAAAGAATGATATGTTTATGAGGAGAAATTCACTTACAGAAAGCAGGATACTCCAGGAAGCCCAAGTCAGAGACGTACTGCCATTTGCTTTTACCTTACAGATCTAATGGTTCCCATTACCAACAGAGGTGCTTCAGGTGCTTCATAAAGACCCTCCACCAGAAATAAACTTGCAGTGATTTACAACAGCTGCACCCTACCTCCYCCCAGCTGTGCCAAACAGACCCCACTCCATCTAGAACAAGGGAAAAACTGCATTTTATGTTTAAGCCACCATAATCAATATCAGAAGGGCTTAGGTACTATGAGTGGCACACCAACATCTTAAGAGAAATTTATTTTATTTTTTGTCAGTTTAGCAACTTTCTCCTTGTTTTCATTCTTTCTCATTTCAGCACATTAGTTACTTATTTTTTCCTGCTTCCATGTAAATCACATCTAGGGTCCTTTCCAATGACATAATGTGTTTGGAAAACTTGTTTTTGTTCAGCTATTTTTTTTCTTCTCCTGCCTACCAGTATGTAAACAAGGTAAGCTGTTCAGGGTTATGGAACTAAATTATTTAAATCAGGACAAGAGAAAGAATGATGAGATCCTTAGATTGGGTGTATATGATTTGTTCTCTGATCAAAAAAATAATGGAAGGAGCCTGATTTATTCCTTAAGTATGGATTTAAATTATCCTTCACTTCTTTCAGAATAAATGTTAACACAAAGTCAACTAATTACATTCTGAGGTTTTCACTCCATAGACAGAATGTGGGAATTCTGCACAGAAAGTTTATCCTATTTCCTGTAATCTCACTTTGACATGAGATTACATTTCTGAGTAAGTTATAGTCGGTTAGATTCATTTCCAAGGCAGTCTGAGGCAAGCATTTCTACTCAGGAAGACTTGCCATAACTTGACAGTCCCTGTGAACTCATACGCATCTGTGGTTCAGTTTCTCATTTATAAATGAGAGAAGGGAATGCTGTTTCCCTGTCCCRTAGTTGTGTCAAGTATGTAAGTTCTTTAAAGTCTTCCAAGTTGGTCCGTCAGTCATGTTGTAGCAACATGGGCTATATAAATAAAATAGCTAGATAGTGAGAATGAAGAGATGGAGCACAACACTTCAGAACTAGGGAGATGAGTTTGTATTGGCTAACCAACATAACTACATGGTAAACTCTTCTCTGAACTGAGGCTATGAATTCATATTTCTGTTCTTAATTCTTACTTGAAAATATGCTCACTTAGGCAAAAAGTCTGAACTGGAAAAGATGCTTGATAATAAGGACAATTTAAAATCTACATTTCACTGAGCACTTAGCATTTTACCCCATTTGGAATATCAGTTTTCATAGTATTTCCAGCCAGTGTACATTTTTATTTAAATTGAATTAAACTGTTTAGCCACATGTGCATGCCAGTTTAAATAGTGCTGTTTGGAGAACATTATTTTCACCTTTATTGGACAAAAAGTATCATAGGAAGTTGCCTTCCTCTGGAAATTGAACCCAGTTGGAAATAAATGAACTGGGATATAGCCAGGCCTGGAAACTGTAAAATAAAAATCTATTTAGCAGAGAGGTGCACATCTTAAATGCTTCAATATTGTTATCTTTTAAGAAGATGGAATGTTTTCTGGGAGTATATCCCATGAAAATGGCTGAACTTTACAGAATTCATGTTATAACTCTGCATGCTTCCATAGGTAGAGCAGATTTCTAATGCCATCCATTTGATTTTAATGGGATAAAATATTTCTTGTTACTGCATCTCCTACAGTCTCCARCCACAATCAGTGTCCCACTACAATACATTCTGTGTACTGATAATGTAACAGACAGTCCTGGCCTCATGGTTTGCAGACTGCATACACAGATGATGAGGAAAAGACACTTATCATCACCATCTTTATTTTGTTTGTGAATTGGCTTCAGAGGGATTTGGATAAAGTCCTAGATGATTGCCTGCATCCATAACACAGCTAATAATTCAGTAAAAGTCTCCTGACTTCTAGAAGTATCTACAGATCACACACTCYAAAGAAATTTCTAAACAGCAGAAGCCACAGATTTCCCTGTAGAGTCTTATGAACAGGTCATATGAAAAATATGGCCAACATTAGAGGAATTTTACAGATTAAAAATAGCCCATAGGATATTCCTCTGAAAGCTTGGAGAAACATGAAGTGCTTACACCAGGAACATGTGCTTCCTGAAAAAGAGAAACATTTTCTTTATAAATTATGGCAAGTGCTTCACACCAAGCAACATTCTTCTCCATTCTGCATGCTATTTAAGTTTGGAAACATGATTCAGTAATCCAAAATACTATGTTTTCAATACCTGTATTTATTTGATGATGCAACCTATGAGAACATGCATGCTCTTGCTACTTGGAAGATAATATTTTCAGTTCTTTTTTTATTTGTATTTAAATGTTTCGCAAAATAGTTAATTTTGACAGCTCACGTAGGAGAAAGTATGTGCCCTCATTGTGCTGGTGGTGAACCTGGGATAAACAACCTATTCACCAGAGGAAGCTTACCAGTGTACTGGACCAATATTATTGTATTACCACCTTGACAATAACCTTCCAGTGGACACTACAGTTACATCTGTACTGATAAGTCTGCTCTGGAGCTTTCTCATCAATATGGTTAAATTGTTAGAAGACAGTTTTGGTCCAGACCAGTTAGTTCTCTCATCCTAAATGCTGCACTTTCCATCAGACATCCTGTGGCTGACAAATTCCTAGGCCTATAACCCTTTTGGGAGATGAGTTACACCATTACGCTAACAAAAGTTAGGGTATGGTTATCTCAGCTGCATATTTCTTAGGTTAAYTGGCTCTTAAGATAGTTCAGCTTTTCATTGCTGCTTTCTACTGGCTCCAATTTTTGTGTCTAGGTCTTGTAAAACAATTCATGTCAGTGGGCAGTTATATCCCAGAGGAATAAGAGTGATTTAAAAAAAGCTCAGTGCAGATCTCGAAATAAGTCAGCGAAGATTGCTTTGAAGACCTGGTGTCTTAATTTCTTTTTGTGTAAATCTGCGAGATATAACTGTTATTGATAATCTGGATACCCTTCCATTTACTATCAACTGCACAAGACTATCAGCAAATCATTAACAAGTGAAAAGCTAGCTTTAAAAGAGTCCTTTGTGAAGTTGTGGGATTTTTTCCTTCTTTCTTTCCTTTTTTTTTTTTCTTTTCCAACACTTTATGTTTTAAATTCTTGGGAGCTCAGTCTGGCAACATGTCACCAACGTGACAGGTGATATTTGTCCGCAGGAAGAGAAACCGTATCCTTCTTAGTGAGCACTGCCACCACTTCACACAAGGGTAGCAAGGATAGGATACTTACATTCCTCAAGGAATAGGTAGGCTACCGATCAGCTTCCTCAGGAAACTAGGGTTCCCTCCATCAGTTTAAGAGCTCACCTCAGACATTCCGAAGATAAACTTGGCTTGAAGCTACCTTTTCTCACCTCTACATCCCTGAACAGATTTCAACCCGGGAACACTCAGGCATCTGGTTAAAAATATTCATGTGGACACTACTTAACAGCCTTCTTCATATTTTCAGCTCATGCTGATTTTATTAAATACATCAACACACTATTCTCTCAGGTCTCAAAGTCCCCTGGAAGGCCATTCAAAAGTCATGTCCCGCTGAATGCTTAAGGCTGCAAAACATGAGTAGACCTTTAATATTTACTACTACTCCTGCAAGTATTCATTAAAAAAAAATCAAAAAGTTCCTGTGTGATTCTTTGGCTCCTGCATTTTCATATTTTCTAAATCTCAAGATACTTCCATTAGAAGAACTTGAAGATCTTTGGGGAGAGCTACAGCTGTTGCCAGCAGCAGGTTTTCACCTGACATAGGAGAAAGGCTAACTTCCAAATATGGCAAAATCTGCATGTTGCCTGCATTCCCTTGAGATGAAGGAATGAATAGGTGTAAGTGGCATTACTAATACTGGGTCATTAAAAACCAAAACAATCTTAAGGTTTATTGCTGAGCTTCTGGTGTGTTTTGAAAAGCTATGAATGGAGAACATTAAAGATGAGCCCCCATGGAATTGATCTATGTCAAAATAACTTTTTACACTGTATTTTTTAAAGTCTTTACACAGTACCTAGAAGTTAGAGAAGAGGAAAGGAAAAAAAGTTATAGGAAACATTTCTCTCAATGAGGCTCCACAGTTGCTGTCTGAGGAAAGTGTAGTTCAGATAACCAACTCATTTACTTCAATACCATATCCTCGTAGAATAACTTACCTGATATTATACATGCATACAGCCTCCTGTATGGAAACTGACTTTGACCTAAAGACTGACTATGGCAGAAGGAGGTACTTAATTTTTTCCTTGCAAACATATTCAAATAAAATAAATAAATAAAGTGTATTTGAAAGTATGACAGGAGCATTTTCTTATTTTAGATAACAAATTGGGRTCAGCAGTTCATAAAGGCTCCCAATCAACCTTTTGACATTTTGTAAAACTCTTGTCTTTCAAAATTAAGTGTGAGATTTTTTAAGGATGGATTCATTGACAAAGTGCCCACACTCAGACACACAAATGTGAGGGAAATTCTGGTTCCACTGAAGTCAAGTTATTCCCATCAAATGCCATTAATTTCAGGAGGTGAAGGAAATTATTCTTTCCCAGTAAAWTGTCCCAAACCAGCTAAACCATAGGATCTCTCAAACCTCATTGGAAGAGGAAACCACAACAGTAGTGAAAGTACTGGGAGGCTGCATCACAGCATTCAAGGTATGATGCATATGAAAATGGYTACAGGTTGTAGTAAGTTTGCAGCTTTCACTTCAAGTGCCAATACATTCAGATGAAAAGTCCACCTCTAAAGTGGAATTGTTTTTTCTTGTATATGAATGCCAGATTTCTTGTGATTAGAACAAAAATAATCCGGTTGATAAAAAAGATTGARAAGTTTAGATTCTGAGAAAACAGAGGATGTTTAGATTTATCAAGAAACCATTTCAAAATACTTGTATTTTCAAATGCATTTCTCATTAACATGTAGCTCTAATACACTATAGCCAAAATGTGCAGATTCTGATGCCCTTTAAAAGCAGTGATGGTTGTACCATGAMCACTTAGAATCCATGAAGCATAAATCAGCTTTTGGTAAAACTAACAAGTATGGAACTGCTTTGAAAAGGCATATTATRTGAAAAGCCCATGGTGATAATCTGCAAACCAAACAAGTTCTGTATGGACTTTGCCAAAATTTCTTAGTAAGAAACTGAATAAAGGAAAGAAATTAAGATGGTTATAGTAGACACCATTCAACATAAACCATTGTGTTTTGAATGGAAAAAAAAATGTTTATTAACAAGAAAAATAAGTGTGTTAAAAGTAACGTTGAGAGAGCAGTGTAAAGATTTGTAGATGACTTTGGAAAAGGCATTGGGGTTGACTTCCTGAGTGGTGCACAGGAAATACTGCCTTGCCAAGAAATATTGTCAGCCTACTCAGAAGAGACAGTGGAGAGCAGTCTGTGTCCAGACTATAGCTTCTATCCTCAATAACTCCCATGTAGATACTTTCCTCCTGAAGAAGTACATGGGTGAAAGTAAACATGGACATTCATGTTTATTGTTCCAGGTATCGGAAAAGTATTGTAAGATTAGGTTTTTAATTCTTTCCTAGCCCAGCAGGCAATTTGTATATTCTGTTTCTGTAACCTTTTTATACATAGGACTTCAAGCAGGGTGCARTTAAACGATAACTCAGTCTTTCTGACTGTGTCACTGGCAATGCCTTCAGCAGTACCTGCTTACATTCCCTGCTCCACTCAGTATTTTACTAAACCGTACTAAATAGATACATTAGTTATAATTAAAAATCTATGGGTTGGTCTGTTCACTTTTTTTTTTTTTATCAGCTTACTAGAACACCATTAAGAATAAGAAGCACCTTAAGTTAAGACAGAGAGAAAAAAATGTGTATGCCATCTATAGAAACACCACCAGCAAAGCTGAACATAAGTTCTAGGGGCCGAGGGAAAAAGCTATTCTGTGACTTCCTCCAGTCAGTGAGTAACTGACTTAAGTAACTGAGGTAATTAACTTTCAGTAAGTTACTGAAAAGTAGCCCTCCACTATGCCTCAACACTGGAGGCCCGGAGTAAGTGTTACTTCTCCATTTCAGTGTCTCAGTGGGGTGACCCTAATTKTTAGATTTATGTTGGCTTAAGCATGCCTTTGAAGAATAATAACTAGCCCAAGGAAGTACAGAAAGAGAGAATTAATTAGCGAAATCTCTATAAACAGTGATACTAAATGAATGAATAGACTAATAGTGTAACTGGCAGCAAAATGAGAATGGAAGTGCAGGAAAATTGCAGGGGATAAGAAGAAATAATGTCATTAAATAATCCTCCTTTCTCATCCTTCGAAGTGCCCGTATGATGACAAGATTCTTCAGTGTTTGATACGGATTTCTAAGGAATTGTGATTCCAGCTGGCTTGGGTGTTTATCTCCAGCTCCTTGAAAAATCTAGAAGTGTATGAAATGTCATCTGAAGGTCAGCTGAACACAAGTCAAATAAGTGATGCTCAGTCTCAGATCATAGCTAGAGTGTAATTTTTCTGATTTAAGGCAGAAGTTTCCATGAAGCTTGAAAAAATGAATAAGTGTAAAATGAAGTCTGTCTTATTCCAGAGATAAAATGATTTTTTCAGATCAAGATATATCAGTTTTCCTTTTAAACTTGATATATTATTAAATCAATAACTCTCTGCTCATGAGAGTTCATCCAAACTCACTGTCAGAGTATGCAATGTAGGAGGAAAGCCCAGTAGACTCAAGCTGCTCATCTGAACAAAAACACCTGGGGTTGTCTCTGCTCCATCCTTCATTACTCATTAGGGCAGAGGCCTGAGGGCAAAGAAAACCGCTACATCCCACCCAGACCATGTCTGAAAGATGGCCAACCTTACTGATGAGAGGAGTGGGGGGAAAGCCAAACAGTATTTCTCCCCATGACTCTAAGCTGTGACATGAACTGGTGTAACCCTTCTCATAGACCTCTAGGGTCCTAAATGAAAGATTGAAATAGAACAGCAAAGTGTTGTGAAAAAATTTCCATCAGAAATTTATGTATCTGTATCAATAGAAATTATTGATGCCCCAATTATTTTTAATCATATGATATTTACAGTACTGTGGAAGAAACAATTGGGTTCTCTACAATCATGATTTAAACTATCACATTATACTTTCTTGATTGCAATCAATTTTTCCGGTTTCCCCCCCTTCTCAACTTATATGCACTAAGAAATAACTGACTTGAAGAAGTCTTGACTTCTCCCACCCCCAGTGTTTCTCTGTTACTGCAGTAGAAACGATGAACAGATGAAAAAAAAAAAAAAAAATCCTTTTCCCAACAGGTCCCTCTCATATTGTACTCCAGAGGGCACCCATGAATGAATGGCAAATGGCCATTCAGAGGGCTGCCAAATACCATTAATCAATGCACCAATGTGGCAACATCGAGCTTTCTGACAGGCATGATTTAATCTATTGTTTGRTAATCAGCCTCATCTATGGACATTCTGTAATTCTTACAAATCCAAGAAATATTGTTAGTCTTTTGGAGCAGAACAGTATGAGAATGTCTCACTTAATAATCACAAACTGCTCTTTTCTTCAGTCAAAGAGGTAASTATTTCATGATTATTTGAGAGAACAGATTATGTCAGCTGAACCTAACAGTGTGTGCTTTGTCTCATTGAATACCACTTTCCCCCAACCAACCCTCCCAAACCTCCGTGCAATCTTCACGTTGGAAGTTGCTCACTTGGAGCAATGGATAATAATGCCATTCATCTACTGTCTGATTCAGATTTAATAATTAGAATGATTTACCCCTCAATTAAAGGGCAATGTTACTTCCACTGTTTATTGTTCCTGTGATTTACAACCTAGTACCATAAAATACTCAAAGTTAAAAAAAAMCAAAACGATTCTGGTCAGTATGCAAGAGTCAGTGGATTACTTCATACTTGACCTTATCTTCTGAATGAAGACAAATTATCCATTTGATGAAGGAAGGAGTGAATCATTTTGTCTGTTTTAGAATGTGCACACACAAAAGTTTTAAAATATTCTAAATTTATACTGAGACTAGATCTGAGGATGAAACTCTCATTTATAACATTTCAGATTGCAAAGTAGAAAGCTATAAAACTAGATGCTTTCAAAAGCTAGCTCCCAAAGAAAATGGAAATATCAGTAGAAAATACCAGGACTTGTTCAGATAATTCAAATGTAGTTATGCATGTGTAAATTAGTAGACTCAATGAAACTGTTCTTTGTTGACAAAATGAAATGTTTTCCTATGTTTTCAATTGCACAGCTTTTCTTTTTAGCTTGCTTATTAATGCCTACTGCTTTCATAATCCTTATATTATTAAAAATRTTATTTTACTTCTCAAATCACTTGCAGAAGTAAATTGAAATTGCTATCTACCTGTGATGCAAATTGGGATTGGAAAATTTCACCATCCTTCCTTTAAACAGTTTGTGTTTTTCTAGTTAAAAGATCTCTGTAGTTATTCCTACTTTCTACATTGGGAGTTGAGGTTTGAGGAGATTAAACCTGTACAGTGGAGTAGATGAAGAGATCTTTGCCTGATGACAGCTTGAGCTAGTGAGGCTGGCTGCTACAGCAAGGTGTTGGTGACCGCAGGTCAGATAATGAACAGTCATGGTGTCATTCTCAGACTTGCACTGTAAGTTAAGAAACTTTGCCTCCTGCCTATCATCTTTGCTTAGCTTGCTTAGTTTGAGTCCCATGCTGTACCCTTGCAGTTTTTCCGTATCTGGGCCCAAACTATTCTGCAAACAGTTAGTTTAATCTGCTGGTGTTTTCAGTCCAAATGACCGAGCAAAACCAGAGAGAAAGACTTTGCCAAACATAAAACAGCTCCTCCATTTATCAATTTCCAGTCTCGTGCCTCAACCGTAAGATGTCCTGCCAACTCAGTAGTAAAGAAAGTTGGTCAAGAGGCAGAATAATGTGACCTATAGAAATAGRCAATAGTACAAAAATTGTATGGATTTAAACATTGTGCTTGGGGTAGTACAAGCTGTACTTAAGCATATAAAAAGCATTTTTAACATTTGAAATTGATCAGCTTGGAAAATTATTTAGACTGATGTTACTACTTTCATGATTATTTTTTGTATTGCTCTCCACCTTTTCTCCCCTACTTTTTTAGTATATCATTATGAAAGGGAATTGGAAACTTCAGCATCTATTCTAATGATACTGCTTAAGGTACTACTATTTTATTACTGTGCCAAATTAGTCTCTTATCAATAATTTCTGTTCCCTTAAAGCTGTTTCTTTCTCTTTTCTTATAACTCCGGTTRAGTTTAGTCTATTTCCTTTTTGTGGAACAATAGCTCCTTTTTTTCATATGGAAATCTATTACTCACAGGTATCAAAACTGGGCAGTTAAACATCACAGCACTAAGTTTTCTAAAAAATTACCTGAGAATCTTTACAAAACATGCAATTTCTCTACATTTTTGCGCTTGTATACTCCAGCCCACAATATAGCTTATTTGAACCACATTGCTCATCAATCCTAAGCAGGTTTACAGCGTATTTCTGTGAAATTCCACTTGTTAAGTCACAATCAGTGGCATGTTTTCTGGGCTGCTTGACAAAACCTTGTAAGTCCTGAAGATTTAAAAGAATATTGGATTATTTATTTATTTATGTATTTCTGAGAAAGCCTATAATCTACATTTACACTGCAAAACAGACRTGCTCCCTGGTGTGCCTCGAAGCTCAGGTCCCCAGACTCACACTGGCCATGTCTGGAGGAGATGGGACTGGTGCACATTCCAGAGTTCCTCTGCAAAGAAGGAGTCACAGTGTGTTTCCACAGGTCTACCAGTCCAGACGGTTGAGTATATCTGTGGACTGCCAAGTTTGCTTATCTTACTACACTTTAAAATGGAATAATTTCTTCAGGGCTTCACAGCTCCGCCGTACTATCTTTTTCTTAGATCTGRCCTATTGTAATCAGCACTGGGTTTCTGAAAACTAGAAGTAACTGCAGCAATATTACAAAAAGAAGGGACAAGTCACAGATGGAAAGATGCCTTACTTTCATACACTGAATCCAGGGGACCAATTAATTGCCTAAACATAAGTATTTAACTCTCTCTGAGATGCTCTGGGCTGCCTGAGGCAACCTGGGGCTGCCAGATGCAGCATGGGACCTGCAGAAAATCTCTGCCCTTCGGAGCAGCAGCTGAGAGCCAGAAGGGATAGCTAAGGGCATGAAGTGCCTATATTTGGGCAATGAAATCAAGCAGACAGYGCTGGTAGACACTCCATCAGTGTCTAATACAGACGGAATAAAAGCCAGGCTTTATGAATCAGACCGTGTCATTAGTGAAGCTAATAGAAAGTAGGGGCTGATTTGATCTTTAAAAACAAAGTAGGTTGCATGGAAAGAGGCAAAAAGCCAGAAGAACTCAGCTTCCGAATTTGAAGGAGACAGAAAAAGAGGAAGAAGGGTCATGGGCTTTTTGTTTCTAACTATCTTGATCTGGTTTTTCTTTTTTTTTTTTTAAATAAACTAAGTTAGTTTCAGTGAGACATCCTCTGTGATGAACAATTCTGATTAAAATAAATGAATCAAATTGGCTGTTTACATCTGTTTTATCAGAATATAACAATATCCAGAGTCAATGATGACAAAACCAATGGCAGTACATGATCAAAGCAAACGACATATGGGGCAGGTACAGAACCTAGGTTTGATAAAAAACAAACTGCTTCTATTATTAAAAGAATGCCTGTTGCCAATGTGACCAGCATATCACATATTTAGATCTTTCATTCCTTYTAAAACTGTACACAGTTTTAAACTACTATTCTCATTTCATTGGTGCTTTCTGGAAGTCATACAGCTCAGCTGTCCAGTCTATGGTGCATATAAATATAGATGTTGCATATTACCCCCTCTAGGAAACTCTTAATTCTAGCTTAGATGTTCACAGCTTACATATGAAAATCTGGAGRGGGGAAACAAATTCAATTCCCAGCATTTTGTATTGCTG
Organism: Oceanodroma leucorhoa; assembly: GCA_030449065.1. NCBI lineage: Eukaryota > Metazoa > Chordata > Aves > Procellariiformes > Oceanodroma > Oceanodroma leucorhoa. Next base: position 6,473,950 of record JASVER010000012.1, on the reverse strand, counting down.
AGATCCACATATACAGCTGAAAGAAAATGAACATTTTATCGATCCCCAGACTAGGTAATTTTGATGTTTGTCAGAATATAACTATCTACATTGGACAGCTACACAATAGGCTGGTTTCATCCCCAGACAATGTCATGTCTAGTAAGACTGTGCACCATTTTTCATTCCTGAACTTTTATGCCTCCAAGGTATTTTATAGCTGCTATAATCTATTTCCTCTTTCTCTTGGCTCAATTTCAAAGGTACAAATCCTTGAATTGGTGTTTAGAAAACATTAAAAGCCTAAGCAGAGTATTGGCAATATATAGGGAAAAAATAACYGACTCACAGAATTGCTGCGGTTGAAAAGGACCTCTGAAGATTGACTAGTCTAACCCCTGCCTACTCAAGCAGGGTGAGCTCTGGCAGGTTGCCCAGGACCATGTTCAGTCTGATTTTGAATATCTTCATGAATGTAGACTATGCAATCCCTCTGGGCAACCTGTTCCAGTGTTTGATCACTCTCACAGTAAAAAAATAATAATGTTTTCTTGTGTTCGGATGGAATTTCATATGTTTTAATTTGTACCCATTGCCTCTTGTCCTATCAAGGGGCACCACTGAGAAAAGACTGGCTCCCTCATCTTCATTTTCCCCTGYCAGGTATTCATACACATAGATAAGATCCACCTGAGCCTTCTCCACTCCAGGATGAACAGTCCTAGCTCTCTCAGCCTCTCCTCATAGGACAGATGTTTCAGTCCCTTAATCATTTTCATCGCCTTTTGCTAGACACAATCCTGTCTCTCTTATGCTGGGGAGCCCAGCACTGGACTAAGCACTCCAGATGTGTCTCAGCAGTGCTGAGCAGAGTGGAAGGGTCACGTCCCTCAATCTTCTGGCAATGCTCTGCCTAATGCAGCCCAGAATGCCACTGGCCTTCTTTGCTGTGAGGGCACATTGCTGCTTCATTGTCAGTCTGTTGTCTGCCAGGACACCAAGATCCACCTCTGCAGAACTGCTTCCCAGATGATGAGTCCAGAGACTGTACTGGAACATGGGGTTATTCTTCTCCAGGAGCAGACTGGGCAATTCCCTTTGTTGAGTTTCATGAGATTGCTATCAGGCCATTTATCCAGCCTGTTGAGGCCCCTCTGAATGGCAGGATACCCATCTGGTATATCGGTCACTTCTCCCAGTTCTATATCATCTGCAAAATTGCTGAGGGTGCACTCTGTCCCATCCTCCAGGTGAAAATGTTAAACAGTATTGGCCACAGTATCGGCCACAGTATCAATCCCTAGGGTGCACCGCTAATGACTGGTCTCCAAGTGGYCTTTGTGTCATTGATGACAACCCTCTGGGCCCAGCCATTCAGCCAGTTCTGAGTCCATTGGAATGTGCACTCAGCTAACCCGTATTTTGTCAGCTTGTCATGAGGATGGTATTGAAGCAGTGTCATAAATATTACTAAAGTCAAGGTGAACAACATCCAATGCTCTCCTGTTATCCATCAAGCTAGTCATCTCATTATAGAAGGCTATCAGGTTGAAAAAGCATTTCCCCACCATAAATCCATTCTGACTACTCCTGATCACCTCCTTGTCCTTCATGTGTTTGGAAATGGGCTCCAGGATTACTTGTTCCATCACCTTCTTAAGGATTGAGTACAGGCTGACCAGGCTGTGGCTCCCTGGATCTCCCTTCTGGCCCTTCTTGAAGATAGAGGTGACATTTACTTCCCTCCAGTCTTTAGTAACCTCTCCTGATCACTGTGACCTTTCAAAGACAGTTGAGAGTGGTCTCTTAGTGACACCAACCAGCTCCCTCAGCACTTGTAGGTGCAACTCGTCAGGCCACATGGACTTACATATGTTCATTTTGTTTAAGTGTTTCCTAACGTCATCCTCTTCCACCAAGTCTTCCTTGTTCCAGACTAATGGTGTATTGATTTACTTATAGGTGATCTAGATACCTACTATTATTTAATRTCAGAGGAATTTTGAGTTGATTTGTTCAACTTTTATGCATGTGTCAGAGACAGCTGTTATTCAATAAACCTAAACAACAAAAAAACCCATCCACCATGTAAGTCTTCATGAAGTACAAGCAAGGTTGCAGTGTACAGAAGTGTTGGAAAAAGACAGAAAATAAATTATATCATTTAGGATATCCAAAATTAATAATGTAACTAAATTTCAAGACCATCATCATAAGTGTCTTCTGTTCTGTTGTGCATTACCTTCTTTTAACTTAGCTTTCATTGTTCTTTTAGATTTAAATCAGCTCATTACCAAGACAGATGTGTCAGATTTTTTTCATATGGACCATTACCTGCAAATATATTGTAAAAACCCTCTCAGTGTAAAGTGCTGAATAAATACAGTTGTGCAAAATWCACATTTTCAAGTTAATATACAAAATAACATTAAGCTGTAAGCTATTGCAAGATTCTGAAACACCAACAGATCAAATAAACCCAGTCTTCTGCCAGACCATGTTTCCTTTAGCACACAATCTATTCAACTAATGTTATCAAACTTCAGCACAGTTGCAGAAGCATGAGGAAGAAGAAAAACTCCTGAGTATTATAGTATTAGAATTAAACGGTTAAAAATTACAGTGTCAGGGGGATTCAAGATTAATCCAGATGGATCTGCCAGATCCAAAACTGCATTTTGTCTAGTAAAATAGGAATGAGTTCTAACTCAGGTAATTTAATTACGATTATGCTGACTTACAACATCCATGGAGCTGTCCATAAGTACACTCTACATCTGTTTTGACATCCATATATATTTCTACTGATCTATGTTTTTTTTAACAGTAAAATATATATATTTGAGAAAGAGAAATAACACAGTATGTATGGCATTAATAGTTATAAAGGGAGTTATTTATAATCCCCTCAGTCTTACAGCCTGAAGATAATTTAGTGATGAGTCAAACTGCCTCCAGTGTAAACCAGCAACCAAATGGCAGAAGAACTGTCTTTTAAGGACTGGAAAACTTGACATATCTGGAAAGTGCTTCAAGGCCTGAACGGTGTGAATAATGTTTAGCTTGCAGCTGTTGTGAATCCGGTTGGACTGGCAACGCTTTGAGTGCTAGTGTTACCACCCCCTTCCCTTCTCATCTAATTTCTTTAACATCAGATGGATATCATTATAATGGGTCCCTCAAGACAGTTCTGTTTTCACTTAATCAAGCAAAAGCAGTCAAATGTTTCTCAGTGGACCCCAGTTATGCATTACACYTATCTTCATGTTTTTGAGGCACTACTGAAGTTCAGAAATTCCCATCACATTTGCAACCCAGAAAGGTTACACAGAGGGTTGGGTCTAGGCTTCTGTGAACTGTTACAAGTAAAAGCTGTGGCTGTAACTATACTTCAAGAAGGTCCACCACCTCCCATGTCTAATGTGGTAGCAACACTTGCTGGCTGCTAGCAAGGACTGTGATCTCCCCAGTATGCTCCGTTCTACTAGCGCAAGTGGATGAAAAGAGCAAGCGTGTATCCCACGTGTATCTTCTCCCCACCCTTCTGGTGCAACAAACACCACTGTGATAAGTGCAGTTTCCTTGTCTGTGCGGGCTCATCTCAGTGACGACTCCTGAAAGCGTTCTGAAGAGCCTCAAGATGGCACCTAGATTGGCAGTGGGCACCGTGACACACTTTGGCATTCAGCTTACCCAGGCATCCAGAGATGCCAGAAATGCAGGCATCAGATAGAAATCGTTGCTGAATAAAAAATGCAGCTGGAAGGGGGTATCTGAAGCTATAAACCTGAAAGGATGTGCTGCAGACGTGAAGACCTGAAAAAGAGGGAGCATATTCCATCCTTCCAGCAAAATGGGAAAGAATGGGGAGGCAGTTCTGTTCTGCCTATTGAGAAAATGCTGTTAAATCATTGTATATTGAGATTTTAATAATTATTAATAGAAGAAAAATTGCTGTATAGTGAAATTGTACAGAAGGAAAATTACTGTATAGTGAAATTTTAATAATGGCAAAACTGCAGTGCATTGAGAATTGTATCAGYAGAAGAATGGTCATCTAGACATGATAAATGAAGGAAGTAAGTAGTGCACATAACTTCTTTAATATGGAGTATTTCATGCACAAAACAAGAAAAATGGAACTAGAACACCAGGTCCGGASCATGCGAAAGGACGATGACAAATAAGTTGAACCRTGCCAACGCAGGAAAAAAGTCATTCATCAGACAAGTGAGGAAGACTATGGACGACCACCAGAGAGTGAAAAGACTCTAACCTTAATTTTACTGTGCATGCTTGGACTATGTAAATGAATTCCTGGAACTCATAATCATAAGACCGCCTTTTCCCAGAAATGTGATGAATATGTAAGATGTAGTTTCTATAATTCACTGTTAACTTGATCGCCCGGCGGGAGCACTTATGGTGGAAAATCCCCAATGCAACCCCAGTGCTGCTAATAAAGAATACCTGCTTAATAGCATTATTTGCTATTGAGTTTATTTCTTTGTTTCACTATTTGCTAAAAAACTTTATTTGAAGAAATTACACTGAGAAAACTGCAATGCCTCATATTCCCCCAAATATATACCTCTATATAAGGAAATGCTTCTATGTGTGCTTATAGTGAAAGAGTGGGAAAATCATATGCATAATTAATAAGTTATGACTAATAAACACCAACCAAAACCATAGTTTTTTAACTGACTGGCTTCATTACAAAAATTTAAATAATCCTCATCTTCCTTTAGCCAAAATTGAGTAGAACTAGTCTTGCAATTGTAGTTTTACTGGGTCTAGRAAAAAAGACCTTAACTGAATCGATGCAGACATTACTTTTGAGCAGAACACATCTTACAATYAATGGTCCAGCACTTCTTTAGATAACAGTCTTTTCACCACCTGCAATTCTCAAATTATGCAAAAGCTCCACTACCTTCACTGTTTGGAGGAAGCTCTTGGCACTGGTCATGACACTACCAGCTTCTTGGAAGCTCTTGGTGCAGGTCTTGACACCACCACCAAGTCAGAGATATGCTTGCTCTTGTTCCCATAAAAGTCCGTGCCAGGTGTTGGTACATTTTAAACCTAGGAAATACCTGTTCTCAGGTAAGTTAGTAAAAACTTGTTGATTTGTTTGATACATTTTCTAAGTCTTCTTTTGCTGAATCTCTTGGAATTGCCCCCCCTGCTGTGTGAGACACTGTAACATCAGAGATGATACACAAACTGAGAGTATAAGCAGGAATGTCCTCTGCTACTGATGATTCCTCATTGGTTCCTAATCAATTTAGCAAAAGAAGGAGTAGAAAGTGGAGGGGCCAAGGAGATACCTAAGTTTGTTTTGCTGGAAGGAGGATACTGAGAAAAGGAATCACTGGGGAGAGGAGGCTGGAAGGTGAAAAAGGAAAAAGAAAGAAAGGTGAAGCAGGATCATGTAATTAATCTCGGGTTTAGTGATTGTTGAATTCTGAATCTTTGACTTGCAACCCTAATATACTGTTTGGAATCATCATCATCATTGGATACATCTAAACAGTAGCACTTGAATTATAAAGTCATGCATACTAAAGCTTAATAAAAACTGGTTTTACCCTTTTTATACAATTTTATTTCTGAATATATGTCTTGTGCTATGTTTCTTGTAGTGAATGAGGCAGAATGACAGCTGGTAAAAATGAACTGCTTAAAAAAAMCCCTTAATATTAGCATTTATACACAATACGAAGACTGTTATCATGGTTCTTGGATGAGGTTGACACTTCAGTGTCCAAATTATTATTATGGTTTATTAACAGTGTTCGCCCAAGGAAAAGAGTAAGAGATATTTTTGCTAAAATTCAGGAAAACTTAAACAGAATTTTATGAGACTAAGAAAAGGTATGTAGATAAATCCACATCGTCATCATATAGTGGACATTAAAAGATGCCTCAGGGAAAGGTTTWAAAAAAAAATAGAGTGCAGTATTAGATAACATAAACATACAGGCTTAAATTAGTTTTGCCTCTTTCAAATTTGTGAGTTTTTTTGTGCAGGTGAGGGGAGCTATTCTGGAAAAAGAACCAACCTAAAACCCAAACCATCTTTAATGGTGTGTTTGAATCATAAAAATAAAAGTTTTAAAGTTTATGGTGATTATACTGTGATGTCGTTATATAACGACATATGACATGTAAACAATTTTTAAAATTTAAATTAAAATTACTTTGAATACCTAGGAGACCGCACAGGGCAAATTTCACCTGAGAATATAAATTCTCACTTATTTCATCTGTGAGATAAGGGTACTGTTTCTCACCCTCTGTTTGGCAGAAGTGCATCAGGGTTCCTTTGCCATTCATCTTTTTTTACTGAAATGACTTCAGTGTCTGAATGGGATCTGACGTACATTTTATTTATTGTAATTCTTCCTAAATTCATGGTGAATATCTCAAATACTCCCAATATTACCCTTTTCTCATAAATATCCTCTTCAATATTTTTGACCGTGACTCACCACAGATAGATACTGGAAKACTGAATACGGAGTGCTGAATGAATTCCTCTTTCATTACAGGAACAAAGATATGCATACAAGAAGAGTTTCAAATACATGAATATTAAGGAAAAAAAAAAAATATTTCYCCTTTGGAGAGAAGTTTCTGGGACATATATTGAATCAGTCTTCRTCTAAATTAAGGACTTTCCTTCAAAAAGGAAATGATTCTTGCGTAACTAAATTGTGATTTTATGAACTATTACTGGCCAGCTCTAATTGTAGGTAAAAAATCATATTTTCCTCTGGAAACAAGGAGAAACCTATTAGACTTTCTACTCATACAAAATGCCTCATAAGGACAAAAAGCATCTAGATCTGTGCAAAAACTCCATTTCTTACAGCAGAGCTGTATTGCTGTTGGGACAACCTGATAGCATTTTAAAGTATATTTTATTCACTGAATCATCGAAGTAATAGAGGAAGGGAGACATAGGGCTACCACTTTTTAATTTTTATTTTTTTTTCCTCCAAGTAGTAGCTTTGTCTGAAAATCAGGATCCCCTGTTATGTTTGTTCCTTCATCATGACAAAATATACTTTGCTGTGTATACAGTTATTTGTTATAATTTTCATTACTATATCAAGAAGAAGGGATGAACTTTTCGAGGAGCCAAGGGTGGTGAATTTTCAGTCAGCTCCATGGATAAATAGTTCTTCTTTCTATAAAAAAAATGTAATTCCTGTGGTGGTTTTTCCAAATAATTTATGTCATATTTCGAATCACATTGTTATGGAGGTCTCTTTGGTTTTAAAACATTTTTTTCCCAGTGTGCTTCTCTTAAATATTGCCCTAAAACAAGAAAAATGTTTTATTTTTCATATTCTTTTATCATGCCTATCTCTCTAATACCTAAGATAAAAGATTTCCTTCTGCCAAAGATATTCAACATTAGAGAATTCAGTCTTAAGATCTTCTCTAACATATTTGTTGATGAGTTCAAGTTCTAATGAGTACCTTTTGGTAAGTTATCATTTTGTGAATATACTATTTTTTGTACTTAGAAATATTTAGAAGCCCATTTAAGCTTGTTCATTCTTAAAACAAGGAATAATCTCGGGCAATAGACAGCTTGAAATCAAAATAGGTCAGTAAAAAAGAGCAGAGAAAAGCTACATATCACCATTATATAGATGAAGCCAGAAACTCACCAGGACTGGAGCCCAGACATTCTTATGAATTAGGTATCTAAATACATTTACAGCCAGTGGTAAAATTTCTTCTATGATATACTGCAACAGATTCAGCTTTCTATTCTTTAAATGCTTATCTTGTTAGAAAAATATAAAACCCAAGTTATTCCTGGCTGTATAAGGGCTTTTATAAACATTCAACAACTAAACTTTGAAAGAATAATCTTAATGSATTAATTCCACAATGAAAAAGACTGAAATTGACCAATTTGGCCAAATTGTCAGTTAATTTGATAAATTGCAGTTATTGGACTCAAAGGTAGAGAATACTACRTGTATTTGTATTAAATATGTTGCCTTTAAATTTGGGGGGAATTATAACGAAACAGGCATACATTTCAATATTACTAAAATAAAGTTTTCAAGGTTTTGGTGGGTAATTGTCCTTCCAACTTTAGCTCAGTATCAGTGTTGAGAGGTCTAACCTGAGCACAACCCCCTCAGCAAATCAAGGACTGTGTTACTGTCCTGGTTCATTTCCAAATTTCCAAATGCAATACAAGTCATTTAAGTTTAGGTAATAATTAAATATTTACAACAAACACAGCCACMTTATTATAAATATCCACATATCAGAATAAAACCTGATGATGAGGTCACTGTCGATGGAAGCTGAATTCAAGCATTTTCACATAGCTATAAGAAAACAACTGGAAACCTGTTTAGACTCAGAAAACCTGACTGATGCATTACAATAAAAATATTGCAAATTTCTATCACCAGAAAACGGAATTTACGTGGTGGCACAACATTTTGCATTTTAACTGCAGCCTGTTGCTTCTGGGAAATCAGACTAAACAAGGTCCTATTCATAGTGTAGATCACATTCAGTACCAAAACTGTACAAAAGGAGAATGATTTAGACAGAAGACCTGATGGATCGCATTCAAAGTCACAATAGTAAGACCTAGGAACAACAGCCTTCTTATTTCAGAGCAAAGCTACTGCCAGAAACTTCAGTGCTAAGCGATGYCTTAAAATCAGATGTTTAAGAATTTGCTATATAAGTTCTGTGGCCTGATGTTTCATTCTGCACAATTGCAAGACATTTATGTGTTTTTGAAAAAAGTGGTTATGGGAATTTTTGAGATGGCTTCTGAGGTTTTGTAGAATTGCTTACACCAATCTGTTGTCCAAAATGTTAAATCAGTGAAGTTGTATTAGAGATGATTCACATCTTCAGAGAAAACATATAATGGGCCAAAGTCATGCTTGGTGCAACTCCAATGAATTTAATGGAGTTACATGAGGGATTGATTTTTGTTAATCTTGGATAAAACTATTCAGTTACATTACACTTTAGCTCAAAAATAACAAATGGAGAAGGATACCACTATGGCTTGGAGCCTTGGGGCCCACAGGCCTCATTCCTCAAGGACATCATGAGCTCATCTGTATGCCTTGTTCATAGAAATTAAACAAATTGACTTCAACCTATTCCCTTGGAAATGACRGTGCAGTGGAACTCTCCACTGCATGTTCCTGTGCTCTCAGTGATGACCGACTTTAGAGTCTGGTCCCCACTGTGGGAAGGTGATCCAAAACATATTTGGTTCTTTTGGGAAGGAGGAGGCAGTTATGGCAGGAAGGTGATCGAACAGCTGTCTGAATGAGGCATAGAGGTTTCTGAGTGCTTATATGTATGCTGTAGTGTATGATGGTTGCCCACCATTAGCTTGCACAGTGTTAGGAATAAACCAGTCTTGCTCTTGTGGCAACAGTTAGCTGAGAAACTTCAGCTTTTCACCAGAGCAAACACTTTGAAAGTGATTCATGAAAAGTAATTCACTTTTAGCACTAAGGAAGACACATTGCTCTTTATGCAAAATAAAGCTTTTCCTCCTGCAGCCATACTTCCAGAAATCCACTCGATGGGATGAATCACTTTTTAGATGGTTCTTCCCACATGGAAGGTTCCAGGCTGTATGACAGAGCAGTTTGAAGATGCTCCACAAGAGGTTGCCCTGCTGAACACAGTGGCTAGTTGAGGCCCAACATCGCACACCCAACAGGGGCTGGCACATGCAGAACTGAGTCCAGGGAAACTTCTTTCTCTCATCAGGTGGCAATTACCCTAGGTYCAGAAATAAGAAGATTTTAAGCCGCCACAATTTTTTGGTTTCCCTCCCCAACCTCCACCTAATGGTTGCAGACATTCAAATGACACACTTCGATAGTAAAACCTTGAAAGAGCATACTTTTTTCTTTCTTTTCAATCTACCGTGTAGACACTGACAGGACAAGGCAAAATGATTGCTATGATATATCTGGTACAAAATAGGAGATGAGGGTGTTTTGCTAAAGCAAAACATGCTGCAGCCTTTCACTTACACTGTGACCAGCCCATGGCAGGCAAAACCTCATACATTTACAGCAGTCCTTAGCATTTCAGACATCCTCACGGGGTTGCCTYCCCGATTTAAGTGGAGCAGTGATTTTTTAATCCTTGGTTTTTTCTCACCATTCACAAGCCCACCCAGGCAGCATGTAATTCATCCAGACAGGAAATATTCCATTGTGTGGGCCAGATTACTTGGAAATTATTCACTTRTACCTGAGTTCAAAGTTTCTGGCATAGACCTACGGTACATTCTAGTCTGCAGTCATTCTTGTCTCGGACTTCTGTGTTCAGTGCAAATAAGCTGCTAGAGCAAATCTTACGAAAGTTCAGTGGTTTCCAACTAACTGGGATTTGAAAGTCTCATCTGGGATTTATGAAAAAGAAACAAAGAAGAAATCTTTTAGGGGGGGGGGAAACCCCTGCACAAAAAAAGCGGGGTTCATGCGATTGCTAACCCAGAAGAGAAAGTTTATTTTCCCCCTAGGCTGTAAAGTGATTTTAAGTCCAGTATCTTAAATTGCTCCATAATGATGTGTATATAAGATTACACCACCCTCCCAGCAATCTCTTTCCTGATTTATTTAGTATTATAGAGTGTGTCTCTTCAGCACAGGTGGAGGAAATAAGATAAACACAACCTTCAGTGCTGCTTTTCTATCTTGTTTTTAATGTATGAAGACACCTGTGAGAAATCTGCATCCTGCCTGGATACAAGTAGGAAATTATTTTCCCATTGCATGAAAATATTTGAGATCACTCCCTCTCYCCTCCCACCTGATAATATTTTGCATCATATTCAAAAAAAGATCCCTCAGAACAGTAAGGTAACAGAAAGGTAAGAACAGTAAAGGACAAAAGTCTTCTGCCCCCCTCAGTGACCCAAAGCTTGTATTACATCAGGTTGCTGCAATTACGCAACGAGGAGCAAAGGCAACACTCTCAAACCCAAATCTCCCTAGGTCATATTATTAGTGTTTTTCTGAATCAATAAATATATCATGTATTCAGACATAATATCTTGAACCCAAGAGACTGAGGAAAAGTCTACAGTCTTTTGGTAATCTCATCTACTAAGAAACAAGATAGTATATTCTGCACCAAACTTGTTTTGCTCTTATTAATTATCTGAGCTAACTAGTTTATAGACCTCTCTTCAGCAACCTGAGCTGTTGTTCCCCACAGAAGTGCCCTAATTACTTTCTGTTATTCATTCTAGGTGATTTTGAGCATTTTGTTAACAGCTCCAAAAAATGAAAGATGACCACTAACAAAACAAGATGCATACCTTGCAGGATTGAATACGTTACATAGAATGAACTAACCCTTCTACACGGATCATTAAAGTTACACGAGTTCACACTAAAGGGTGGAARATTAGTAGCAGCAAATGCTATAGAATTTCAGGGGACAAATATGGAGCACCACCCTTTAYCCCTGTTTCCAATTTCCAACATTATTTTGCAAAGCAGTTTGAAAGGAGTTGAGGTCAAGCTGAAATGGGAGGGCCCAYGATCAAACCACAGGGCCAATACATGCTTCTTCACTACTTTCTTGGCTGATCCTCACCAAGAAAACCCCCAGCATTAGAAAGGGTGGCTGAAAGCAGAGTAAGCTGCAGGGCTCGTGACAAAAATCTTTGAGTGTCCTGCAAACTCTGAAGGGCAGAAACATCCTCTCTGCAGAGTTATTATAGTTTCACYGGAGATGAATGAATGGAAAGACTCTCTCTAGAAAGAGACAGATAAATGTCTAGGTTCAGGCAGATGAGATGGCTTCCTAAAGAAAGATTTGTGGACATAGCCAAAATAATTATGTAAACAATCACAATTGTGCTTCTGTGGAACAGCAAACAAAAACTGCGCTGGCATTGTTATTTGAACCACTATAAAGATAGGAGAGTTCCAGTTCAAATGTAGGTACATTGTACTAGGCTCCAGACAGCTAGTAAGAAACTACCTATGTCTCAAGGAGCTTATGATTCAAAGACAAAAAACAGATATGTAGTGGGAGGTAGGACAGAAGCAGATGAAATTAATTAACTGGCTTCACACTCCAAATCCATATCGGGTCAGAAACAGTAATTAATCTTGAGTCCAAGTGTAATGCCAATGCACTCTACCACACTGCCTTTCTTATTCATACTGAAAGACAAATAGGAGAGAAATACTACGCTGGCATTTTTTTTTTTTGAATACTGACAATTGTTTTAATATCAACTGGTAACAAGAAAATGTATTGTGGTTCAGGACTGAACTCCCTTCACCCTAATTTTTCTGCATTTCAGGAAGAGATGTACCATGAGAAAATGAAGTAAACAAAACTTAGTCATCTAAATCCCCCACAATCTGGAAAACCAAACTACTATTTCCACCTTCAAGAAATATTTTTAAAGTCCTTGAAAGAATACATTGTTCTTGAAAGCACCTGTCATGAAGTACCTGACAATTTTTAATAAGAAAACACTTAGAAAATGACAACAAGACTGTACTGTTGGAATGACTTAGAAGGCTTGGGTGCAAAGATATGGACAAACCAACACACTTGAGAAGCAGASAGCCATGGGATCTGTGCTTCACTGYCATTTAGAGATGACATTAGATTTACTGTGGGAAAATAAAAAGCATGAACAACTTTTCCACTGTGTCTTGAAAAAAAAGGATGAGGACCAGTAATCTAGCACACACTAAAGTTTTCAAAGCAACTGGACAGCATTTTCTAGAAATGYATTAAGAAACCAAAATTGCTCTGACTAACAAGTAGTTCTTCATGGAAAATTACACTAAATACAATGAGAAATGTTTGTTTCCAGCTGAGGCCACGTAGTTCTTGAAGTAAAACCCAGTGGAAAAATATCTCAGATTAACAGCTTCTAGATGCACAGGACGTCAAATACCAGCACACTTTTCAATATTCTGCTTCCTAAGTCATTGCTTCTACATCAGAATTCCTTTATCCTGATTTTGGAAGATTACATTCTATCTTTGTTTCCCAGGTCTCTTTATTTTTCTCCTACTTGTTATAGCTGCGTAAGAAAAGTGAAACTTTTGACCTACTCCTTTTCTCTTGCAGATTTGAACTTGTGCCTATTTACCCATAGTGCTTGTTTAGATACAATCAGGTAGAAAGAAGTGGCTGATGCCCTCTTTCAACAATAGGTTTCATTTCTAGGACAGACCAGAACAATGCCTCAGTCTCCTCCTTCTCTTACATTCCACATGGTTCCTCACATAGTTCCTGTATTATCTTTTTCCTTTACCCTTTGCTCTGTTTCCAATCTTTACATGGTTTTGATTCTTTTACATTAAAAATTTGGCAAGAAATAGAAAAAATGGTTCAAATATTAAAACTAAAATGCATTATGGTCACACTTTTAAGTCTCTTCTCTGCATAGATCCATCCATTCTCCATTCCTGCTGTCACATACAGGAAGAACTGTACCTCAAAACCGTAGGACAAGCAGACCAGTGAACTAAGCTCCCCTGGCACTTGCCCCCCAATAAACCTCTAAAGTGTTGTTGAGATTGAAAAGGACAAACTGATTTGAAATAAACATGCCAGAGGAGTCAGAAGAGAGAAGACGAACAGATAAAAGACAAAAGCCAGCAATAATTCTTTTTCAAAGATTTTCTCTAAGGAACTAGATTGGGTCATGGGGATCTGTATTAATTTCTTGCCTCATCAGGCAACCTCTGGTGTGCTTTCCATAAGTAAATATAAAATCTGGGTTTCTACCATGTGATCTGTAAAAGGGGAATCCTATTGATGGCCATTATTTCCTGTTTAAAAAAAAAAATAGCAGAGCTCCAGACCTATTATTTAGGATTGGTCCACAGGGTGATCCCATAAATATCACAACAAAAGCTGAAAACACAAGCACTACATGAAGAAAACAAAAGTTAAGCAGAAGGGAAGCACTGTCTCAAGATCATAAAGCTAGCAACAGGTAAAGCCAGAATGTGAGCTTGGCCATCCTGACTCCAACCATTGGTCAACACTGACCCCAGCCTGAGGATTTAACATGCCAGAAAAAYGGCTGCATATCCCCACTGCACAGCTGTCAGTGATTAAGGGTGGTACAYGGAAAGGAGACTGAGGCTTTCACCTCCAGGATCTGTTATTGCGAAGTTTCTCCACGATGGACTCTTCCACTCTTTGACGTGTGCAATGGTTTGAAGCCACAGTCTGGCCACAGAGTATAGGTCTAAATGCAAATTACTCAAATCCCAAGAAAAGGTCAGAGAGTCTGTTACTCACAGATGTTGTTCCAGAAAACGTGTTTCATTGGTTCAGTGTTTGAACCAAATAAAAAATTTCCATTTGGCTAAACTGTTGTTGAGTATTATCAAGGGATTATAAACATTCTACTTTAAAATGCTATGTCCAACTTCTACTTGCTAATTATAAACCTAGGTTTTAGTGCTGGCTTTGAAAAATATATTTCCTAGGTGGATAATATGCCCTTCCAAACTTCTGTCTGGGCAGCAAACACAAAAAGACCATCACAAAAGCTTTTGCTATAAGCTATCACATAGACTGAGAATATTCGTCTTAGTTCCAAATTTGTGTAGCTAGTAAAGTAAATATGAACCTCATGTATGCTTACTGAAAAATCTGATGGGAAAATAATGTTTTTCCTGATTGTGGGAAAAGACCATCAACCATAGTGTAGGGGAGGAAAGCCACTGTGTCAATTGGCTGATGTGTAGTAAAAAGCAAAATTACATTTAAGTACACCTTGTATTGACCTCATTTTCCATCCAAAATACGTGAGAACTGGCAAGAGTGTACCGAAACATCCTCTTGCTACACTGTAGGTTAAAATCAGTTCATTTCATTCCCCTAATAAGCTAAGTTATACTGTTTTATCTGTTACAGATTAAAGACAACTGAATTCACTGTAAAAAATCCACCTCAGTATTTCCTTTTGCATTCAGTTCCTTCTTTGATTCATTTTTGATGACAAGCAGACTGATGGGAAGGAGAGAAACAAATACAAAAGGTCTTTAAAACAGACTGTTCTGATTATGGATGTGCTTGTGACTAAGGCACTTGTCTGAAACTCAGTTTCTGGTTCAGTTCTTTGCTCTGCTGCATACCTCTGCTGCATACCTCCTGTGAAATTATACATTTCACAGAATTTGTCTTGGTTTCTTCATCTGAAAAATGGAGGTAATCTTCATTTTACTGTTATTTTGTCAGGATAGCTTCACTTATAGTTGTAGGCATCACACATACAYCCCTAGACGAAAAACAGTATTCTTAGTCTCATCACTATATGGAATGTGCTTACTCTCAGCATTGTTTGTGTTAAGTTTTTAAGAAATTCTTCTCAAATTCCTGTAAGTCTTGTGCTGATTATGGACATCCCATCTAATATGGAAACTGAACCAAACTGCTTGGTTTGTGACTTTTAATCAGACAGCAGAGAGAAACAACATATGGCAATAAGCTAAGAATCAGAATTCTTCTGGCAAATATTTGAAATAACATTGTATTGAGACAATACAACCATTTGTAACCAGATGGCAAACAAAAACAAGAGAAAGACATCCTGTAATGAGTATTACCTCAGCAAAACTGTTCTTATCTTCAGCAGCGGGMCAGCTGTGTGTTGCATATTGCTGCAGGAGATCTCAGGGCTGAGCTCCAGCTCTGGGATTAGTAATGTTGTCCTAGGCTGGGAAATATACTCCTAATAAGTAAAAGCTTCTGTACTCTTAACAGATCTCTTYTTCGTTCTTTTGAAAGCACATAGGTATTTTGAGATCGTGTTTGTACCCAATGTCAGCCACTCAGGCCCACTTACTACACAACGCTAAACAGATTCAAGAATTCTCACTGTGCTCTCAGAAATGAACAGCACTTCAGAATAATTAAAATTTAGGGCTAGCAAACAAACAAAGCCAGGAGAWGAAATCAGTTCTAAATTAATGTTCTACTGGTGGGATGTTATGAATGGGTAGTGGCAAACATGGTACTTTACAGGGATTTTACAGGCAAAGTTTCTGAGAGTGTCAGATTCTGCTGCCTAAATAAGGTTTCCCGATACGTTTTCATTTAAGTACAGTAGGTATTTCAGATTTGAAACTGCTTTAGCCAAAAGCCTCATCATTTCACTTTTAATTTTATGTAAGTACATCAAAATATGTTTGTATAGGTATCTTTGTTTGTCCTTCTTATATTAAGAAACATTTCAAGGCTGCACGTTCATAACCTGGCTTTCATTTGTTTAACCACGTTGCACATTTTAGTCCGGCACACCTGCAAGTTAACGGCTGTCTAGAGAGGCAGCCTTTAGACTGATTGGAATTTCATTTAAGACAATCCCAATGCCCTGGCCTTCTCCTGCCTCCAAAACTCACATGCTGAGCTTGAAAAAATAGTTGTAAATGTGCTGAAAGGAAATTGTAGAATGCTCTTTCCCCCGTCCCCTCCTCCTCAATGTCCCGTTCCACAGCACTATGGTAAATACCAGCAAGGCAGGCTGGGAAATTCCTCTGAAAATGCTAACACATGAGTCTTATATGATACACTAGCACTGGKCATTACCAGGCAAGGCCACGGAGAACTGCACTGGTGTGAGAAAACTCCCAGAGCCCCAGTTTATTGCAATGACTATTGTGAAGGCCACTTTGTAGTGCAGCTTATTCCTGAGATTCGGAAACAAGGGAACTTGTCAGCACTGAAAATACTTGGTGTCTTTTTTGGTATTAATGGACTTAGGTATGGTAAGGGACAGCTGATATTTGTCACAAAGTCTGCAGAATATCCAGTAATTTTCAATTATTTCACCCGGCCTAGCATTGCCACATTTCTATTGGACAATATTGTGATACACAAGAAGCTCTATTCAAAATGCTTATAGGCATCAGATGGATGACYTTTGCTGTAGGCAGAAAGTTCTCTAAAATTCACAAATCTTAATTGGGAATCCACTGGTCATTTTTGGTTTAAACTGCCAGTGAATGATACAATAGTAAGTTCTCTTAATTTTTAAGAAATACTTCAAATATTCTTATGATTTAAGAAATTCAACTATTGAAGTGTTTCAATATTGAAGTACAAATCCACTTTTCCAAAGATATAGAAAAGATGTAGAAAACTGCTGTGTAGTGTGCGGTCTTGCTTTTATACAGTAAACACAMGATCTAAATATCTGCCCCACTACTCTCTAGCATTTCTGAATAGTTTACCTTTCAAAAGCATGAAATTAAGCTAACGTTTTCATTTTCAATTCCCGTAAGAGTAGCCATTATTGCTTCTATCAAAGCAACAATCACTTCACAAGAATTGTTTCGCCAATTTTTGCTCCCACTTTTAAGCTTTCTACATTCGTTAAGCCCACTTAAGGTATGATTCAGTTCTCAGCTTTCAATCAACATAAGTTCTAGACAAGGTATAGGAAAGCAAATGTCAGCTGCATTGTTAGATGTCTTCTTTCTTAATAAAGAAGGTGATTAGACTCTCATACAGCTATTAGACAGATAAAGGCAGAAGACAGAACTTCCTTAAGACATTTAAAGTCTTCAGGATTCAATTTCTTCCTGAATCAGGACAATGACTCCCCTTCCTTTTTTCCTTTCAGACCTAATGAGAAATATCATCTTTTATTAAAAACCCATCCAAATAAAACAGTTTTATTAGATAACAGCTTTGACTTTTGTCTACATGACTGTTGATTTCTTGCTCAAACATAATGCTTTGGCTACTGGAAGCATTTAACAGAGTATTCCATAAACTTTGTGTTTTCTAAAAATTAACCACATTTGGAAGTTCATATTAGAGCTAATTTTAAAATAGGGTTGGAAAGAGCAAGGATGAAAGGTAGCACRTTTTATGTATAAACATATTTTATGGATTATTTATTCTAGAGTGYTGCTAGTACTATGATAAAAATAACTTGCAGATAAAGCAAGTTTATGGAAAYGACCACCAAGTAAATCCATAAAAGAAGAGAAAGTAAAACCTAGTTTCCCTTTTCATGCAAGTTTGGTGGCTGGTAGCCAAGAATGTGGAAGTCCAGTCAAATTTTTTCCCTTATTTAGAAGATAGGTGAACACTCCAGTATCCATAGTCCATAGCATGTTTCACCTGTTCTCTACCTGGCTTCTTGTTTTCAAGAAACTTTTAGAACTTGAACTGTCTTTGTGAACACCACTTATCTAACAAATTTAGTTAAAATCAGCAAGTTGGTTCAGACAGAGGAAACAGACACATGCTTACACAATCTTTTTTTCTCAGGGGTGACCAGGGCAACAATGTGCTCCTAAAACCTCATTTTTCCTTTAGAAATRATTTCAACTTTTTTTGTTTGTTTTTCTTAAAGCAGCTCTAACAGGKTTTTTTACCATATAGTCTGATCAGATGTAACACGCCTTCTTTGCATGTTAATTAAATATTTACTTTTTTTCCTCAATAACAAACTATTTCAACAGTTATTAGRGGACTTCAAAACTAACTAATCTGAGGACACCCTTACTCAAAATGTCAGCTTTGTAACGAACTAATTCTGTGTAGCTCACTAGATGCTGATGCTGTATGCTCTCAGCAGATGGTAAAATACAGAAAGTTACACCAAGCTGCAAGCCCTCTGGGCTTAAATTTGAGTGATTGCTTTATAGCAAATGGTGATCACAAGCCTCCGTTACAAATTGGTCCATGAGTGCTGTAGCTCATCTGACTTCCTCGAAGATGAGGACTCATCTGACATTGGAGAATGCTTGTCATAGGAGGTGTGAGGGTAAGAAGGTGAGATGACATCCACCACGATGTGTAAAATCTGTAAATTGCCAACAAGCTCTGCTTCAAAAGATGTAGAAACCTGCATACTCCTGTAAAAGATGAGTCATGGAGAAACCAATATTACTACAAACAATTGATTCAAATTAATTGTTTAGGAAGTGATCTGAATTTGGCCTTAGCCCTGTGGCAAAGTTGAGATTAAAACATTCAAACCAGAATCCATATTGACACAGAATATCTCCCTTTAATTCCCAAGAAAGATGGAGGAAAATGTATCCATCATCTTTGCAGTAAAAAAATTCTGATAGCTGATTTGCACTGAAATACATTAAAACATTTCAGAAAAGAATACAAAAAATCTACTTCACAAACAACATAATTGAACAGTAACAGGTACTAAAAATCAGGAATGAAAAAGCTTTTTTTTTCCTTTTTCTAATTTTAAGAGCATTAAAATGCTATTTACTTAAACCAAAAAAGGATGTTAAATTGACCATTAACATCTAATTGTCCAAAATTCTGTCAGAAGCAAGTATTTGGTTTTCCAACTTTCCAAAAAAAGTACAGAATAGCATTTTAAAGATAGCCTGGAGCTAAAAGGAGACTAACATGGCACTGAATATCCACACATCTCTCTAATGAGACTTTTTTACTGCACAATAAATCTTAGAACAGTTTGTATATGTACTGCAATTGCCATATGACTCAAACAGCATTAATCAAGTGTTATGGTAACCTCATTTTAAAGTACAAACCCAGTCAAACATTTCTATCACTGTACTTCATTTCTTACCAAGATTCTTTTAATATGAAGGATTTTAGGATGTCCTGCGCATTTGCTTTCCTTATAAAAATGTCAAATCTCAAAGTGYACCTACATACCCAGAATTCTTTACTGTATTTTCTTCTGTGTGCCAGTAGTTGACATCATTTCTGCTTTGTTTGAACAGCTGGTCTTCTCCCAACTTCAGGAGTTCAGAGGTACAATCAAGGCCAAGACCTCACTCTTCATAAAGAAGAAATACARAGCACAAGGAAATAGGATGTATCCCCAAACATCCATGTGCCGTCCCTCAAGGGATAAGCTTGTAAAGTTAAAAGTTCCCTACTGCTTTGTTAAGGCAAATTTCATCACATACCTCAGAGCTCCGGTGTGTTATCATAGAGTCATGATTTTCAATGACTCAAGGATATATGTAGTCTTTATTTTCTAGACCGCAATTCTGACTGACTCCATTGCAAATTACAGATGCCCATCATATCCTCTATCTAGATCTTATCTCACCATTCAGCTTTCAGTGTGACAGTGAAGAACGCAGGAGAGGTTTGGGAGATGCTTTTCAAGGAGATGGGGAGGCTGAAAATGGATTTTAGCATAGTTAGCTGCAAGGGAGCAGTGAGAGCAGAGTTCCACAAAGAGACCAAGCCAGGAGGGACCACACACAGGACCCTGGGGTGGTGGCAGCAGACAGTTCCATAAGTCCAGACAGAGCAAGGCAATGGCTGGGTACAGTTCAAGACACAGGACTGAAGGCAACATAGGTGCAAAGGCCACCCAGGAGTCAGAGCCAGCAGACTAGCTACCTACAGTGCAGCCTAAGCAAGACTAGGTGCCTGGGCCTCAGCTTAAGTGGAGCTCCTGGGTTATCAGCAGAGAGGGCCTGCGTAGGGGTCCCAGGTCAGGCCAGTCAGGGCAATTAAAACCCACTAAGGCCCTTAAAGCCCTGACAGTCAACAATAGACATTTTCAGTGTTTCCATGTCCGTTCCTCTATTTCTTTCAGCGTTCGGAGCTCTTTGAGAAGAACACCAAGTAGTGTCAACAGAGGATTTCATCTGAAATAATCATTGTTTATTTTTTCTTTTGGGTTTTTCAGMCTTTCCAGCCACGTTGTTGATTGACTGCATGTTTACTTTCATTTAAGCTTATAACATGGTTATAAAGCAAAAAGCAATCATCCTGTCCACATCCCAATCCTTCTTAAATCCAATTCTCAATATGGTGAAAAAGATCAAGACTGAAACACTCGTTAAGAAAAGGAAACTTTCCTTAGCTGTCAAAGTCACATCTGTGAATAGAAAGATTCCTGTATTCAAATTCTCATAGACCTGAGCCCTAAATCTTCCATTCCTTCAGAAGCCTTGAAGAACCAGCTGTAACATTTTCTGTAAAATTAAGTTTCCTTTGAAATGTATTGGTTTCAGCTGCTTTTTGTCAAAAGACATCTAAGTTTCTGAAGTTGATTTCTGCCTGATTCAGAGTGAATCAGCAGAGCAGGGGCCTGAAGACAAACCAGGTCTCTACCTGCAGAGGTGTGTCATGTCAGGATATCAGGTTTCCCGTGTGTGATGCACCCAGGCTCTGGTGCCATTTGAAAGTTTCTAAATGGCAGAAGCTGTTGAACATCAGAATCATCCTCCTCCATTCAGATTCAAAGCACATCCAGTCTACCGCAGAGCGATGTCTTGGACTGCTGGTCTATGTCTGCACTCACAAAGAACAGATCTGTAAAGCAAAAGAGCTGATGCTGAGAAGCTGACGTCCACACTATGCATGCTTCAGGGTTTTATGGTTTGGATTAGCTCAAATTTGACTGCATGTACTGCATACCTTTCTACATCTGGAATGTACCAGGTGCCCTTTCAACTTAATTTTATCTAAAAGGCATCCTGCTCATGCACTTGAGTCTGCTCCATGATACAAACCAAAACACATTAAGTGAAGATGATCTGGAGAGTCTCCTTAAAAGCACACTTGTGATATGAACTAAGACAGTAATGTAGTTGGGTGCAGGAAGATCCCTAATACAGATGGAAGCTGGAAGACATGCCACCACTACCTCCCACCCCTGCCTTGGAAGCAGGAGGGGTGATATTTGTGGTAGATTATTGAGGACACAGATACAAATACTATTTTGAATTCAGCTTTTTTAAAAATTTTTTTTGTCTCCATGTTCCTGCACAAGATATACCAGTAACACATTCTTCAGTAGCCATCTGATGTATGAAAGAAGTGACAGAAACTGTATTCACCCCTTCACCTTTTCAACTTTCCTTATCCGGTTAAATGCAATGTACTCATAGAAACACAAAACACAACTTCCTTCTACTCCTATGCATTTGAGTGCGTCCATGAGAATGAGGTTTACGAAGCCTAGATGAACCTAAGGAAGCTGTGATGGCGTTGTAGGGATTAAATTAAAATAAAAAACAAGGTACGGATGAAGTATGCAATTCATTTTCAGCTCATAAATCCTGATTTTAAAGTGAAAAGGGTACACAGAGGATGTATAAAAATTTAGTGGCTACAGTCCTTCTAGTGTCAAAAACACATATTGACATAAGAACACACACTTCTGTGGAAAAAAATGTGAAGCCATTAAATTGTAAGATGTTAGTAAATCAGCTTTGGTTAAACTCGGCTCCCATTGTGCACCTGCATATGTATTTCACTATGTTCCAAGCCTTCTTTACTACGTCACTCAGTAAATCAATCTATGATTTACTGAAAGAAGAAATTTTGAGCAAGGAATGAGTCATGGTATTTATCTGAATTTCATTGACCCCTGGTGGGAATGAGGGAAAGGGTGGCACTGCCCATTTCTGTGAATGCAATGTTTTCTTGTCCCATGCCAAGACACTTTATTTTTACTGGGACAACTTCTGAGCTGGAAACATAAATAACAAAACCAGTATTCCTGTTGGCCAACTTCTCAAGTAAGTCAGGGTTGCAGGGRAAGGAAAGAGATTTAATTCAAACTTGGCAGTCACCAGGCAACCAAAGAATAAACAAAGCTACACAGGGCCAAGGTAGAATGAAATAAGGATGTGTTGTGTCTCTTTAAATTCTGTATTGATTACTTTGTGTACAAACATATATATATATATATGTGTATATCTGTGTGTGTGTGTGAGTGGGTATGTGTAAAATACAGCAAAATTTTATACTGCTTTATGTATGAATACTTTATATCTGCCTTTTAGTACCACAGAAGATGATTTGATAGAAGACCAGAGCTGAAGACCAAGCCTTTGCTTAGTCATGTCTTTGCTCTATTACAAACATGTCAAACATGGCAACAATCAAAGTGGTTGAGTTCCACATCATAGTTCTTACTAACTCCACACAAACGTACAAAGGTAAGGTATGTATGTGCACACAACTGCTCCAATGAGGTCTGTTGGCTTTGTCAACAAACTAGGGATGTATCATCAAAGCCTTCAAACCTTTGGAGTCATGAGAATGACTCCTATTGTTAAGATTACTCTATTACGTTCTTTGTTGGTGAGGAAAGCAGCAAAACTGAGTGAGTTATAGTAGGAAATGAGATGAGTTTATTTTCCTTCAAGGCAATTAGCAAAATAAATGTCATGTTAATTACATCTAAATATGCCTGCATAACAAAAAAAATCCTATGCCTGTTGACTGAGATACAACGTATCTGGACTCCTGGTACAATGTAGATTTTTCAATTAGCCCTTAGAGCAGCAAAGCAGTTAATCTTTGCATACGTGACCCATAATATTTCAGGTCCTGTGCTAGACTGGAAATCAAACTAAATGAATTTCAGAACTCTTGAAAATCCCTGACCTTGAAACACTGAAGCAGTCTCAATGAAAATAATTGGGCTGGATCTGCAATGTCTGAAGAGCTGCTTGTATTCTTCTGGTTAAAGCACCCGTGTCTATTTGAGCACATTGAAGCCTTTGGCTGTGTCATTCTTCTGCAATGTTTTCATAAGTGATGTTGAAAACTTATCAAGACGAATTACTCTGCTTTGGACACCTTACTACCAAAATGGCACTACATTATGAACAGCACTGCTACATGTCCATGTGCAGACCCCTGCTCACTTGACAAATATGCTTTAATAAACTTAACAAGAATGTAGAATTCCTTACAGCTGGTGCTGAGCTGAGATCAGCAGCTAACATAGCTCATGTGACAACTGGTCCCTGTTCCCTGCGTTGGGARCATCCAGCCTTCTAGGATGAGAACTTGGGTTGCTCGTGAGAATTGTCAGTCATGGGCTATTTTCCTGTGCATTGCGGGATCTACCAGCAAGACTATAAAGAGCATTAAAAGGCTTTTCATTCAGCCTCATTCTTCTGCTCTTTCTTTTCAGATTCTTAAGTTCTTAAGAAGGTGTTACAAAACGATTCTTTCCTATTCTCTTCTCTGGGCAAGCTGTATATGGYCAAATGATAGCATAAAATACCATTTCAATCAGCTGATTCTCTAGGACCTTTTAGCCCAAGGGAGACATTCTGCAGCAAGAAGAAACAGAATAAAATCAGATCAAAAGCATCCTTGGCACTCAGTATTCAGTTGTCTCAGGAGAATATATAATATCCCTATTGTTACTCTAGGATGGTAAGAAAGAAATTGCTGTTCACATCTCTCRTACCCACTCCTGTTTATGAAAAACTAGATTGTCTATCCATCTCTTTCAGTAAATTGTAGGTGCTTTTAAGCATCTATAGTTCATTTTTTTGTGTGTGTGTCAAAAGGGCCACACTGAATCCTTTCAGGATAATTTCTTACTAGTATTCTGCTTATACTCTGCTGTTATTGTAACATTCCTTGATAGTTTTAATCACAGAATCACAGACTGGTTGAGGTTGGAAGGGACTGCTGGAGGTCATCTTGCCCAACCCCCCCGCTCAAACAGGGCCACCTAGAGCCAGTTTCCCAGGACTGTGCCTAGATGTTTTTTTAATATCTCCAGGGATGGAGCCTCCACAACCTCTCCGGGCAACCTGTGCCAGTGYTTGGTCACCCTCACAGTAAAAAAGTGTTTCCTGATGTTAAGATGAAACCTCCTGTGTTTCAGTTTGTGCCCATTGCCTCTTGTCCTGTCACTGGGCACCACTGAAAAGAACCTGGCTGTGTCCACTCTCCCTTCAGGCATTTATATACCTTGATAAGATCCCCCTGAGCCTTCTCTTCTCCAGGCTGAACAGTCCCAGCTCTCTCAGCCTTTCCTCATAGGAGAGATGCTCCAGTCCCTTCATCATCCTTCTGGCCCTTCACTGAAATCTCTCCAGTGTGTCCATGTCTTTTTTGTACTGGAYGCAAAACTCCAGGTRTGGCCTCACCAGCACTGAATAAAGGGGAAGGATCACCTCCTCGACCTTCTCGCAATACTTTGTCTAATGCAGCCCAGGATAYTATTTGCCTTCTTTGCAGCAAGGGCACATCGCTGGCTCATGTTCAACTTGGTGCCCACCAGGACCCCSAGGGCCTTTTTTTCAAGCTGCTTTCCTGATGAGTGRCCCACAGCATATATTGGTGCATGGGGCTGTACTTCCCCAGGTGTAGGAAAATGGTATGAAAGCTTTTTGCAGAACAGGGTGAGATATTCCTGCCATGGTAAGTGATGCTACTGCTGTAATGAATCCCTATGCATTCACTGTCATTTTTTCCTCTTTTTTGATTATCCATTTCCCAGGGACAGAGAAAGGATGAGATTGGAAGGGACTTCTGGAGATCACCTAGATGAGCCCAACCTCCTTCAGAGCAGGGTCAACTACAGCAGTAATGTTTTGAATGTCTCCAAGACTCGATAACTCTTGAGCAACCTGTTCCAGTGTTTGACCACTCACACAGTAGAAGAGTGTTTTCTTGGGTTCACATGAAATTTCGTGAATTTAATTTTCTGCCCAGTGTGTCTCATCCTTCTACAGGACATCATTGAGAAGAGCCTGGTTCTATCTTCTTTACTGCCCCCATCAGGTATTTATACACATGGATAAGATCTCCTTGAGCCTCCTCTGTTCCTGGATGGACAGCCCCAGCTCTCTCAGCTTTTCTCAATAGGAGAGATGTTCCAGTCCCTTTGTCCCCTTTGTGGACCCTCACTGGACTCACTCTAGTACACCCCTGTCTCCCTTATACTGGGGAACCTAACACTGGACCCAGCACTCCAGATGTGTCTCACCAGTGCTGAGCAGAGTGGAAGAGTCACTTCTATCTGCTGGCAACACACTGTCTAATGTAACCCAGGATGCTGCCGGCCTTCTTTGCTGTGAGGATGCATCCCTAGTTCATGTTCAACATGGTGCTCGCCGAGACCTGCAGGTCCTCCTCTACTGAACTACTTTTCAGTTGGTTGGTCCGGAGCCTGTACTGGAGCATGGGATTATTTCTCCCCATGGACAGGACTGGGCACTTCCCTTTGTTGAATTTCATGAGATGTTTACTGTCAGACCATTTCTCCAGCCCGCCAAAGTCCTTCTAACTAGTGGCACAGCCATCTGTGTGTCAGCCACTCCTCTCAGTTTTGGGACACATGCAAACTTCCTGAGAGTGCACTGTGTCCTATTGTCCAGATAAGTAATGAAGACATTAAGCAGTATCGGACCCAGTATCAATCCTTAGGGTACACCTCCAGTGATTGGCCTCCAGCTGGGCATTGTGCTGCTGATGACAACCCTTTGAGCCTGGCAGTTCAGCTGGTTTTCAGCTCACTCCCTGGTCCATTTATCTAGCCCATACTTCATCAGCTTGTCAATGAGGATTTTATGAAAGAGAGTGTGGAAAGCCTTGCAAAGGTCAAGATAAACAACATCCACTGCTCTCCTCTCATCTACCAAACTAGTAATTTCTTTGTAGTGAGCTATCAGGTTGATCAGGCATCATTTCCTCTTCAAAAATCCATGCTGAATTTCTCCTAATGAACCATATCTTAATAATCAAAGATTAACCATTCTCCCAATTAATTATTTATCCTTCTTCATGATTTCTGCTAGGATGCTAAATTCATTGTGTCTAGAAACTATTGTGTTCCTCAATGTTTGTGCTGCAGGTTTGGGGATTTGGAAGTTGGTTCTACCCATTTGTGTGGCCATGGAATCACTGGCCTTTTTCCTGAGCTTGTGACCTTATCAGTATCAATACACACAGATTTTACTTCCCTGCCCCATCTAATCACAGTTAGTTTTGTCAGTCCCCTCTCAAAAGTTCCTTTTCAAATGTCCTTTCCATGCAATATTTTCTAGTAGAGCTCTGGGCCTTTAATTTTTTTTTAATTTATTTTTTTTTTTAAGACATGTACTCCAAACTGCTAAAGCAAAGTGCAGTTTTTGAGATTTTATCTATCATCTCATCCTTGCCTCATGTATTGATATTATGAATCATGTGAAGGATGTCTACAGCTATTAACTCATGGATAATCATAATTTCCTTCAAAATTAAAAAATAAAAAGCTAAGATTGACCCTTGCATTGATTATTCAACTTTTTAATAAAAGTTGGACTTACAGAAACCACAGTAATAATTCAGTATTCTAAAACTGCATGACATACAAGTAAAGAATTAGAGGTCATTAATGATTACTTCATGATCATCTCTGTTCCAGAACAGTTCAAATGTCATCAGAGAAGGGGATAATATTCTGAAGTTTCCTGTTCTGAATCAGGTCACAGCAACTGCAAGCCAAACTACATTTACTGGGAACACCCTTCCAGACAGGAAGGATCTTGGCTAATGAATGCATCTGGGAGATATGGGTCTAATAAACTTGGCACATATTTCCTCTATCTTGAAAAAATGTAAGAGTAGGGATCTGGAAAACTAGTTAGTAAAGTACTCTAGCCTGTCAGTGCTACACACTTAACAAGGTTTTATGACTGTTACCACATTTGCTCTACTCTATGGAACTGAATAATATGACAAATTCTTCGAATAACAGTGTGTTATTTGATAAAGAAACAAAAATTCAGAATTTAGTCGCCAAAACAGATCTAGGCCTTGATATCTRGTTACAAATGATTCTGCAAAACTTTGTTGCTATAAGCAATGTTTTAGGATGCAACTTAGAAGTCAACTTGTCAGAAATTAATATCATTATTAAGGCACCAGTGTGTTATACAGACTGTGTATGATATGCCTGTTTAGGGAGCCAATTAGATACACAGCAGAAAAGACAATTTGGACCCATAAATTTTCTTACAACTGCATCCTGCATTAATACTTCTTGCAGAACATTGTACATCACATACTTGAATGAAGAAAAAAAAGTTGAGACACAGTAACAGTTCTCTGTTGGGTTTCAAAATTTAATCTTAGCCCCACAGGTGTGTGGTTGTGTTGTACAGAATTACCTTGCTAGGGACCAGTTCCCTTTCTTTTTCCTGTTGAGTTTCCAAAGGTGTATTTAATTAGAGCCATGGCTAATAGAGATAACAAGACAACTGAGAAGAAATCTCTGGAATCTCAGTTTGGTCTGATTTTCAAACCATTTAACCAGATCAATCTATAAAATGTTTTTTGAATGATCAAATGACACTGCAAACACATGCTAGAAACACTCTTACTACTCAGGTAAATGTTCAGTGGCAAGAAAAATCAGTTTTTTTAAGCATCTAAGAGGCAAAAGTCTAGGGAAATGTGCTAAAATGTTCTTGTTAGACTACTAGAAAAGGAATGCCTCTTTTTCTGGTCCTATTCAAAAATCTACTTGCAGGTAATTTGCAAATGATCTGGAAAGAAACAGGAAGAAGTATGCAGATTAAACAGTCCATAACCTGGGCTCCAGAATTGTTGCATGCYTGGAACAGTCCAGATGAGGAACTAAGATACCAGACAAAGCTAAACCTGAGGAATGCTGCTGGTGGGCAGGAGAAAACAGTTTTGGAAAGTTTACAGTCATGGTGCAGACAATAACTGAAGACATATATCCACCTTTTGTAAACTGAATTTCATAGTTTTGGATATCTTGTTGATACTAAACTCTCAGTGAAACACATACCATTTTCTATCCTTTCCAGTTGAAGAGCATGCTCTGCTGCATATTGAAAAATTACTTGTGCTTAGTTACATGCACAGCTGATAACACTCCTCAGGCACAGCAGTACTTTCCKCTTTAAGGGTGAATCTCTTTCCGTGCAGTTTGATCTTCCGCCAAGGCCAGGTTTCCTAGGAACAACACCACAATGTAGCAGATCTCTGCAGGAGACAGAGCTTCTTCAATAGCTGAAGTTGCAGAAAGAAATTGCCAATGCCTCCAAAAACCTCTCTGTCCTCTGAAGCAAAAGGCCTGCCAGCATTCATTGCAGCATAACATAGCCCAGTGTGTGCAGGACTGCAATATCCATTCTGTGCAAACAAACCCTGTACTTGCATGTGTAATTCTTCCTCCTGGAGTAGAAAGAGAAGGGAACTGTTAATTTGCATGGCATAATGCACTTCTGGAAGGCATAAAGATGCCATAGTGTTGTGGATATTTTAGCAGATTATTCTCTAAGAGTTTTTATAAGGATACTTCCTTTTACTGTTGAACACAATCATCCAAGACTAAAACCAGTCAGCAATTATGTAAAGCAGTAGGCAATATTCTGAACTTTTCTGCTTTTTGCCTTGCACATATAATAATTAAATGGTCTATCCTCAACACTGAGGGGAGAAATAAATTATCCAACACTGTTGAGTGGCAACCTTCTTTAGGAAGTCACTTTGTTTCCTAGCAAAAGACACATCAGACATTGAGTTTGCATAATAGGTGATTACAGAGCTATTTCTGAAAACTGGGATCAGAATATATATCACATCTTTCACAATTCGATAGCAAGGCTTATTGGTTTTAACGGTATTGTACAATCATATTTCTTTTCCATAACCCYGAATACTTCAAATACGTAGGGCATTTATGAGCATAAGACATGTCAGGACTGTATCTGTGCGATTAATAGAACACAAAAATAGCAATAATCCGCTGTTAAAAGTATTTCCATTTCCTTTTTTTAGCCTTTTCCATTTTAAAATCTACAAAATATCTTTACCAGTGAATACCCACGTGTGAAGTTAATGGAACACTTTAACTGAGATAGACTGAAGTTAAAGAAGCAACACATCAGGACCCAGAGTAAACTCAACCCTTAGATAGTCTAAGGGTTTTCTGAGCACTACTCATCGTTTTGCAGAAGACCAGTCAAGCCTTCCACAATGCTGAAGTCCATGCACACTCCTATTTTAAGCACTTAAATAATATTTTGGCTTAGGCCTTTCTTTGTCCCCAGTAAACAGGACTAAATAGGACTTGCAGCTCCTGCAAGTGGCTAATCACCACATATACTAAACAATAATTCTGTTGACTGGTGTTTTGACCACACATATTCTCCAAAAAACAGGCAATGGGAAACAAAAATAAACCCAGCATCTGGAACCTACTTGCCACTTAATATCACAATAATATTAGGAATTGCAAAAAAGCCAGGATCCCTGCAGCTCAATAATTGTGCAGCAGAACTCTGTCTTTCTAAGGAAACATTCATGGAGAGAAAATAAAACCCTAGAACTCACTCAAGAATCAAATTGCTTACTAGTGACATCCGTGCAGCTTGGAATCCAGCTAGTTCACAACAGCCAGGCAGGGAACTATTCAAAGAAACTAGATGATTTTGGAGTACCCTTTCCAACTTTGTTTCCCCAAAGAAGAAGGAAGATACTGTTGACTGACTGGAATGGGTGAGCCAAGAAGACAGCCATAGATTCRTCCTCAGATGGGCAATACCAAAAGGAAAGATGTTTCTAAAGCAAGCAAAGAGAGGAAGAGGGTACTCAGCTGAACTGACTTCAAGCTGAGGAAAAGCATCCTTACCCTGCATCCGCACAAAGAGCACCAGCTTCACAGCAATCTTGATAAAGTGCATTTCAGGCAATTGACAGCATCATTCTCTTTTCCAGGGCAAAGGTCTTACTACATGCCTTTTACAGACACAGACACTGTAAGGAAAAGTAAGTGGTGCATAAATACAGTTCAAAGGAACATGTATGGGCAGAAGAACTTTAGCCCTTGCCCTCATTAACCTACTCAGTGCGATACATGCCCCCAGGCATGTGGTAGTAAAKAAACGGCTGCACAGATTCTTCCATTCACAATGCTATTGCACCTGGTCCTATAGACATCCATATCATACAAAGCTATGGAGAGAATTGTCTCATATTTATAACACACTTCCTTTCTGAGCCTACATCTTCTGCATTTTGACTTTCTACAGTTGATCATGCTTTCCAATAGTTAATCCTGCCACAAAACCAGAAGCTGTTGTCCTTCATGCTATGCTTGACTAAAATACCATAAATATTTTCTACCAAAGCAGACCCAAATTCTCAACTGCTCTAAGATAGCTTTAGTTTATATGACAAGCATCACATTACCACATACTTTCACATCTATCACAAGCAGCTGTCACTACAGTCTGAACTGTATTGCTCATGTACCATTAGGAAGCTTTGAATGGAATATGGGAAAAACTGGATTTTACAAACATGAGGGTGAATATGGGTGTGACTGAGAAAGTAATAATGATGAGATTCGATCAGTAGRTGCTTTTATTTTTTTTAAAAAAAAGAAACCTAGAGAAACTCATTCTTAAAATCATACTGATAAGAACTGTTCTGGTTTACACAAGCTATCAAAAGCTGAAAAAAACAATGAGAACTAAACAGAAAATGGTCTAATCTACATCAAAAGTTTAAGACACTGGAGCAAGCTCCATTCTATAATTTTCCTCTCCTTGAAGAGACAGGACACCTATATCTTGGCTGTAGAGTTCATTCATGTTGTTTCTATATTCTTCTTAGCTCAATACAATAAGATTTTATACATAAAATGGGCTGAAATTTGTTGGCTGACGTTAAAATCTGAARCTTGTTTTTCTGCCAAAAAGTTCAGAATAAAAAAGGAAATCTGATGATTCATGTTTCAAAAATTTCTAAAAGTTTGACTTTGAGTTCTCCTGGTAAATAAATAATAAAACATCTTCAWTTTAAGGATTCTCAACCATACCTATCCATGATACATCTGCCTGCATTCCAGCACACCTAACTTTTTGCACAGTAGTCCCCTCAGGGAAACAAGAAAATCATATCAGTGAGTAAAATTAGGGGCATTTTTCAGAATATCACCGAAGCATTACAGTTCAATTAAAAATCTTAAAAAAAATTTAATGGTCTGTTGCTTGACACAGAGTCATTAGCACAGAGAAACCAAATCCAGCCTAGCTAACAGAAACCACAGGAAGAAGCAGTTTGGGCCCAGTACCTAGTTGTCAATTCTGTCATCTATATTATTATTTAGTTATCTACAAACTGTATGGAAATATAGTAATGTGACTGAAATCCCGAAGTTACAAAGCGTGCACGTAGAACCAGTATCGTGCATTATACATATAAAGAGGGTATCAATCGCAGATGTGAACAGCTGAGACAGTACAAAGCAGCAGACAACTGGCAGGCAGACTAAGATCAAACACAGCATYGTTCAGCCCCCAGCCGCACAAATCTAGGAAGAGCAGGATAGCATTTACACAACAGTACACCACGGAGTATTGAACACGAAGGGGGAGGAGAAGGGAGAAAATTACCAAGATGAACCCTACAACCGACACTGGAAAGATTTATTAATGGCACATACATTTGTATTCCACTCCCTCACCGAGACCCTGGGGGAGGCCTGAAGGCATTGCAAAGGCAGGGCTTGATATTTATCCTGAGCTCTAATGCCCRGGGAACATTTTAGAGATCCCGGCTGATCCACGCAAACAGAAACATACCCGGTTATTTAAACCAGAGTGAGAAGTCTGTTTTGCTCTTGATGTGATCCAGATCTTATCCAAGATCAATTTTATGGGACAGAACTGGTCTATGCCCTCTTGCTCRGCCAGGAAAGGGTGCAGGATGGAGCCAACAAGCCTGGGAAAGCAGTCTCTGTAGAAACATGGCACTGGAGCTTCCTGCCTACGAAGGGCAACGTAACCTCAGGGCAATGTGACTATCCTCGATCTTGGGATRGAGTCCCTTTTGGCTGGCACAGGCCAGGACCTCTCCAACCAGAAGGAKGTGTCCAAGAGGTTGGGTGCAGCCCTGTGCAGCCCTGGGAGCCCTGCAGCCCAGGCTGGCTCTGCATGGGGCGCCAGCCTTGGTGGCAGCTGCTCCATTTTCCCCTTGTTCAGGAATTTGCTCCAGGAAGGGTAGAGCATGCATATGAGTTTTCTTTCATTCAAATACCGTCATCCTGAAAAGTTCATGGAAGACACTGTGCCCCTGAGAAACTGCACAGCCCTGGCCTTGTTGTCCTCCACAAGCCCAAATACATGGCACGGGCACCAGCCGTGGAGGTAGCATGAAGAGCCCAGAGTATTAACTACCATTCAGCATCGTAGGAAATGTTTTGCCTTTATGAATATGAAGGAAAAGCTGATAAATAGGACTGGAGTGAGGCCTATCTGGGCTTGAAGACTGCCCAAAATGTGAAATCCCAGAACTGCTGATGGCTCTGCTCATCTGTATTTTGAAATCTGGCCTGATCCAGTGTGTCCAGACACAGAGATGGTAGCATGGGGCTGATGAGACAGCATAGGGTCTCCCCTCACTAAAATAAATAAATTGTCCCTTCAAATCAACTTGGAAGCTGAAGTTTTTCGACTGATAATTGATCATTTCCGTTGTTAAAATCTGAACAACATATTCTTATTTGGTCCAGGCTGACAGGCACATTTCAACTTGGCACTCAAGAACTGTTTTAGTTCAACTAAAAAAGAAAGAACCTGTCAAGTGATYTGCTTTTTTAAATGGAAAACATTCTTACACATACAATACTGATTTCGACTCAGGAAAACTTAGCTAAAATTTTATCTCCAAAATTGTTTTGATGAAGAAATCTTCAATTTCTTGGAAGTATGGGAGCTCACTGTAAGACACACATAGAATCCTTAAACAATATAATATAACTCTGGCTCTTATCAGTTTAATAACAGCAACGTAAAACATGTTTTAAGTTTCTGTGCATAATCACCCTGTGGAGCTGAGAGCTGACAGAGTTGTAAAATTGATAGCAAGCTGCCTGAGAGCACAACTACAACCAAGCACCACTCCTCTGCTTCATACAGCCTGCTCTCACTGATGCAGCTGGATCACAGCGTGGTCAAGGAAGTTTCACCTGATTATTCCAGGTATGAGCTGAGGATTGTGATTACAAAGCAAGTAAATTCTTGTTACTGGCTTTTTTTCCCCCTATACAGGAGATTTTCTCTGGTTCTAGAAAGGAACTAACACCTCTTCTCTCCCTGAGTCCCAGCGCCCTCACATTTCTTACACAACTTCAGTAGGGCTCTGCATGCTTATTAGACCATTGTGCATCAATTCCTGTATAAGCTCTCACCACAAGGCCCAACACCATGTAGAAATAACAGAATCTGAATAAAGGAAATAAAATAATGCATGTGTGCATACGGATTGCTCATTTGAAGTAAGTTACGTACATAATATGTACTTAAAATAGATTATGAATGATAATGAGAGTGATCTCATATTATATAATGTCTTTCAAAGATGTTTAAGTGACTTTTTATTCGTATCTAGCTGCTCTTTTAAAGAAAAGAGAAAGAGCTGCTGAACTAAGCAATATCTGTTGAGGGACTGGGTATCCAATACTTTCACACTTTAGAAAGGTTGGAACCTCTCAGCCTGATATATATATATGCATACATACATACATACATAYATACATATATATGTATATACATGAGACATATCAGATCTGATTATACCTCATAATTTACAGTATTCCTCCAAATGACAATTCCATTTAAAATCTAAAACAAGGAATAATGCAGTTTTCAAACAGGTTTATGTACTTTTCTATGATGAAAAACACACAGCTTCCATTCAAAGGCAAGAGCTCCCTCTAGATAACAGCTTGGGAAATTTTTCTAGCCTGCATTTTGAAGTGAACTTTGAAGAAAACAGAATAAAGTCAGTGGATGTGGGAAGCACCAAAGCACAGTTGTCACTCTTCTGGGAAGCCTTGGAAACCACCTCTGGGACTTATGTTTTGAAAGAATGAATGGTTTGGGGGAAGAAAAAAAAATATCAGCACCTTTAGCATTTTGAAGTGATTTTTATTATATCACATTGAGTTATATGGGTCATCTCCCAAAAATAACAGCAATAATGCAGGAGCTCCTGACTCCTTTTCACTCAGAGTTCGGCATAGAATCAGATACAATGGGGTCCCTCCTTAAGACTTTCTCTCTGCTTAGCACTGAAACGCTCATGTTGGAAAACAGCAACCGGTTTGGGGATGACAAGTGCTGTATTGCAAGAAACTTAGGGACCAACAGGAATTAGAAGATTTACGAGAAGTGCCACAGAATATGGCCTGCAAGAGAAAATGGAAGAAATTGGTGTTACTTTGTCTGAAAAGACAGAGACTGAGAAGAAACAGGACACCAGTTTTCAAAGAGTGCTGTGAGGAACAAGATGACAGTCTGTTTTTCATGTCATAGGGTGCTGGAGCAAAAGTAACAGGTTTGAATTACCTGGGACAGCAGTTGTGGAGCAACTTTAATTTGTTTAATTTGAGTTTAAAGACTTCCAAACATGTCAGGAATTGCTTAGATAAAGTTGCTTCTGCCTCAGTGAAAGGGAATGGTTTGCACAACAGCTTTTGGTGTCCCACYGTTCAGGACTCTACCATATTGTATGCCACACACACCTCTTGGTGTCTGTATTTCTGTTCACACCTCAGCCTGGTTTACCTCTTTGCAACAACATGACATCCTTTTTGAGCATAACCTAATGATTCACTACAACTTCTAGATTCTTTCTGTAGAAATGCTACTTGGCTACAAAAGCATCAGGCAACTTGCTGATTATTCCTTTCTCTGCAYAGAAAGTTGTATTTATTTCTAATTTTCTTTTCCAGGACATTGCCTGATTTTTTTAAGAGTCATTTTCATCTCTCTTTACGTAGTCCAATGTGCTAGCAGCCTCTCCCAGTTTGGTCCTACTTGCACTTTTAGTAAGAACATTCTCCATCAACTGTTAGACTTGTCCTCTTTCTGTTTTTCAGTACCTCCACTATTCTCCATAAAAACAGGATTGGAGACATCTGCTGCCGTGCCTGTAAATTCTCAAGAGGAAGACTATAAGGCTCAATCAACTTTAAACCAGCAGATTTATCTAAGTGTTCTCTTAACTGTTCCTTCGCTATTTGATACTGAAAGTTTGCTCTTTACCAGTGGTATTAACTTTATAAGCCTCCTGATTGCATTTTTGAATTTTGCTGAAGATATGAAATAAAGTGTCAAACAATTTAAGATGCTTAGGTCTTTAATTTGAACTCAATATCAAGCTACTCTTTTTTTTTGAGGGGGGGCGGAGTATTTCTTATTACTACTATATATCCAGAAATACTACTTTTTACATGTGGTATTGYTTATTAGTTGCATTTCAGTTTGCACAACTGGGAAAATTCCAGTGAACGCTTCAGTGCTGACATATTTTACCAGTAAACAGCAGTTTCCAGAAACCAGAGAAGAAATATTAATATCAAATTACAAGATGGATTGAGGGAATTCTAGACAAACGAGAATTAAAACATCCATCAACAATTTTTTCACATATTGATTTACATGTCTACATCAATACCGAGTGAATCTGATAAAATCAAAGAAAATTATTTCTCCAGCAAAATTAGCTTGTTTCTGATTGCTGAAAAGATTCAGCTTTTTTCAGTTAAGCTGCTCTTAAGCCATGTATCTATCAATYTGGCTCAATAATATGTATTGCAATCATAGCACAAAATGCAAGTATTGTTCTTCGTCTTTATAGAGTACTTTTGCAGCTCTTTCTATTAAAAAGTAAACTGTAGGATAAGGCTGAGATTTCTGTTCATTTGTAGGAATAAGAATTCACTTTATCTGACTGTTTTCTAAATATTGAAATTAAAATGTTTTAATATTGCTGCCAGAAACTTTGTCCACTACAGCAATGATTGTCAACATTTTTCCATGTTTATGGCCTTATTTTACAACAGAATGTTTCTGGGAACCCCCCCTCAAATTTAGCTATAGAGGAAGAGTTATAGCTGTAGAGGGTATCTTTGGCCCTGTTTATGACCCCCAGTAGACCCTAGCTTGAGAAACAGTTCACTGGGAATGTTCACTGAAAGCACTTAAATGAGGAAGCAAAAATATAATGTTTAAGTGAATGTTCATGTAACTTTTGGAGATGTTTTTCCAGCTTAGATACAGAGACCTAGCCACCTCTGTCTTGCACATAAGCAAACTGTACACATAAACTAAGCCCTTTAGCTGGTGAGAAAACCTTTATTTGCTTAGCCAATAGAAAAGATTGGCAAAACACCCCAAGCACAAGTATATCGTTCTGTTTAATAGACAGCGGGAGTGTACTGACATGCAAGCCAGCAATTACAATACAAAATATTCACGTGTCTGCCAAAGAATGATGTCAGTTCCAGGCTGTGGTGTTTGGTACATATCAAAATACCCTCGCTACTAGAAACAGAGGCACGTATGTGTGAGCTGTATATGAATTTCCAAACTTAATAAGGCCACACACCTTGAAAATGTATCATTTAATGGTCAGCATCAGAGCATACATTTATCTGCAATAAGATTCTTTTTTAAATGTTAAACATAGGTTAAAGTGTGGCCTTTTTGTTTGCTCTTACACACCTGGAAAAGATTAATAAACATTTAGTTTTCCATTCTGTAAAAAAAGTCCTATTTCTTTAAGTAAAGAGCTTGAAAAAAGTTATATAGAATAAGGAATACTTTTAACAATCTAACTTTATTAATAGGACATTTCTTTCTTGTTATGTACTGAGTTTAGGGGTCAGGGGAATTCCCCCTCTATCAATAACATGAGAAGATTAAAAGCCTTAAAAATATGAGGAATCATCAGGACATTGTTTCTGGAGGATCCCCAAGAAAATACACTAAATTCAAACTGGGGTTTTAAAAATTATGTGGGTATTTTTACTCTTCCCAAGCAGGGTCACAGTTCTTATTTGGTCTTTCCTAAATTTTCTGAGTAAGGCTGGCTCTTATTAGTCATATCTTATGGCTCCMGAATGGGTATCATAGCTTAATGGGTATCAGAGATTTCCCAAATATGGTTTTGATACCACAGGCCCAAATCAAAGCCCGCTTTAATCTTTGGAAATTTTTTTATGCATTTAATGAGATTTTTAACCAGTCCTGAAAAGCATACCCGAGTAGTGTCTTTACAGGTAATTTCAGTTGCCTTGAAACTGTTTTCACACTGTTGTGATTGAGAGATAACAGAATGGGGAGGTAGGAATCAGTTCATGCAAGAGACAATGGGCTGTAGACATAAAACAAACAGTAATCCAAAATGCAGCAACGTAGTGGAAAGTCGTAACTGATTCTGAATAACTTCCTCTTCCTCCCACACATCCAGGAGCTGAGAAAATATTGAAGGAAAGATGAGAAAATTCACATCCATTTCTCTTGAGCGTGGAGCCAAGCCTTGGGAATCGCCTTTGCCTGTCTGCCCCTTGTTTCCCTCCTCCCAGTGGAAAAAAATGCTGTGACCATCTCCTCTGGAAAACTGGTGAGCATGAATCATTGTGCTGATGAATAATCCCCTTATTAAAACATTTCTAAATTGTTGCCAGCTTTGTGATTCTATTACTGTCATGCCTCCAGCGATTCCTGTACCTGTGAGAGAGAAGGAAACAACTGTGTGGATCTGCAGGTGACTTACACAAGAGTCAGTACTTCAGCTGGGAAGGTAAGATAGCCCATTTCTGAAGGGCTCATGCAGTAACTTTGTACCCCAGCCGGATATCTCTACAAWAAAGAGCAATTTCCTCCAAGAAAAGGAAGCAGCTTATCCCCCAGTTTGGCACAGACCAGCTTTCATAGAGGCTAAGCTCACAAACAGGTGCTACGGGAAAGCACAGGCTCTCCTTCCTTCTCTGCCTGTCCTGCTTGTGTTTGTACTCCTCACTGTAACATTGCACTTAACAGTGCAGTCACCTCCAGGTTGTGTTGYAAGTTACATAGAATAAAAATGTGGTTTTCAAACATGGGATTGTGTCGAAATTATGAAAATAGAACTGGCACTTGTTAAAAGCTTTTGGCTGAGCATCTTTTTCCTAAAAGACTTTGTAGGCAATTACACTGTGGAGCTAAGTATGGAAATACCCATAATAGCGGTTACAGCTGCRCAAGTCCATCTGAATCCGGTTCACACGGAAATCTGCTGACTTTCTTATTGATGACCTTCATTCACAGTCTTCAAGGCAAAACTGAGTAAACAGTGACACCTAGGTGAAGAGTCACCAAGTCATGAGCATTGCCATGATGTCATTTATGCATGATCCCACAAAAGAGTACGAGGGCTGGGGTTCAAAAAAACTAGGGAGGGGTAAATCAGTGAAAACGCTAAATATTTTTGATCAGCTCCTAAGAAAATGGTTGAGCAGTCCTTGAAGCCTGGGTTTGTATTTGAGATGTGCAATGATACAGCTCATTGGGACATGCTGGAATTGACACCGCCTCCTAAAAGAAGTTGAGCTTCTAAAAATTGATGAAGATCATGCAGATTTTCCCAAGGAACTTTTGTTCTATCTCAGGAAAAGGAACATCCTTTCAACCCTGAGAGTCCTTGTTATGCTGTACCTACATACGACATCCTCTATTCATACAAAATCCCAGAGTGGGGAAAGGCTATACCTATGCTAGGAAATTAAACCATGTCAGCGCATATTCCTAGGCACTGGTAATGTGATCGTGTACTTAAACTACAAGAGCTATCACTGGCTTTCGGCCTATGGCAGCTAGCACTCTCCCAAATGACTCCTGGGCATGGCTTAGGCAGGGCACATGCAGCCACCCCRTTTTGAAGGCTCGAAGAGATTAGCTTTTTCCATCTCAGAAAAGACAACATGGAATAAAGTATATGAAGCTGAGGTCTGAGTAGCCACCTAAGAATTTCTTTATTCCATTCTGCAATTTCATGTTTAGTTCAAATATCCCCACGATTGTAATTCCAGTATTATTATCTCCATATAACAGATGGGAAATTGATAATCTAAAATCCAGATTATCAGAAAGTATTTCAGCACTGAAATAGCCTTGTAAATCTAACAGACTTGCCAAAACTATACAGGAAGGAAACTGATGGAGAAGGTTATTGAACATAGCTCTCCTGAGTCCTTTACTGGCACTATCGTGAAGGGGCCATCCTTCCTTCCCTTCAGTGGAATAGCCTATATGCTGTGTAGAAGTTTATAATATGCACAGACTCTGAGGTCACTGTAAACAAATGAAATGAGACAATTCTAGTAAAAAATATCAAGAGGTGTGCTTTTGAAAAATACTTTTTTTCTGTTTGATTATACTAATGTATAACGGGAATCAGAACACAGGTTATTTAGACCACTCTCGTAGGAATGGCAGTAAAGATATTTGTTTTAGTACAGCTAAAGCAAATAACAATAATAACTGAATAAATACTTTGTTCACCTGTTGACATGTAATTAATTACTGTGCACAGTTGAGCAGGAGATAATGTTTGAAATACTGCCCCAGCACATACCAGATGTCCTACTTTCACACAATGGAAAAGAAAAATGCAGGTTTAGCAAAGTATAACATCTCTCAGATCATCTCAGCTCTACAATAGACAAACGTTAATGATGGATGCCTATAAAAACATGCAACAGACTATTCAGCATTCCCAAACTTYCAGATAATGACAATTTATAATGAGTTAGAGAGACCACATAGAACATAAGATTTTTTTTCCTTAACTGAACATTAATCTCGTGGCTTTGGAGATCTGGATGTCTCTCTCTAAGGAAATCTGTATTGGCATCAAGAGGAGGAATTAATGGGGTAATAYAAATTTCCTATCAACTGCATTTATATATGGAGTTGTACAAAAGCAGACCCCTGYGCAATATCTACACCTAGGAGTGGACTTGCAGAACAGCAAGCTGAGCTTCACTCAGATTTGGGATCACATAAGGTAGTGTATTTTAAGATTGGTTGCTTCTTTAGCAAGTTAGGAATATTAGGAAAGCTATCCTTTGTACAATAATGTATAGAGCCACTACATCTCAGGATTCAGTGTTTACAATCCTAATTCTGCATATATCAGGGAAAATGCCTAGGCAAGTTCCAGTATATATGACAATTTCATGGTAAATTTTTATTGAAACTGCTGAGGAGCAGTGCTAGGACCATGCCTACCCATCAAGATTGCTACATCCCAATGAAATGGTTTAATCCCATGGCCATCTATCTTTCCCAATAGCTTTAGCTTTGAATCTTAATAATTTCAGATTATAATTCAGTATCTCAGCAGAGGTGACAGAGTACACTTGTTGAAAATTGTACATAACAACAGATATATAGCAGGCATGTTGAGCTTTAATTAGCTAATAGACAGATCTGCCAAATTTACCAGGTATGTAGGGTTTACTTCTGAACAGCAGAGACAACTTAAAGAAATTTTAAGCCTTTCCAAAAGACTGAAAAATGTAAATTCAAAGTGAAGGACCAACGAAGCCACTTAACACTTCATTTGATCAAAAGAAATTGGTGCCAGACAGTTCAACAGAGATATGCATGCAAATTACTCCCTTCATGACAAGACTAACATTAACTACAAGGAGACATAAGGCATATACTCAAACACACAAGTCATTTGTTTCCTAATACAATGCAAAAAGAAAAGTCCTGCTCAAACATACCACACCGTATAGAGTTTTATGAATGAGACAAAGTAGTTTCTATAGAGAGAGAGGCTAGAGAAGAAGGGAGAGGAAGATATTTTTCTTAATTTCCCCTCTCAATTTTCCCCCCCAGCTTTTACTAGTGCTACCCTATCTCAGAAGATATGTGCTGAGAGTCCTCCTCTCCCTCCTCCCCAACACAGAAGTAAAATATGTATTTAAGTTGAGAATAAAATTCCTGTGGATTTCAGAGGATGCTGACTCCATTTAAGTTAACAGCTGGTGAATAACATCATGGTTATCACATCTTGATAACGATAACTGCTTTATAAGGTGAGTGTCTCACAGTTACAGTTAAATTTTGTAGTTTATTACTTGATTAATCCTCTAGCATTCTTACCAGATGATCTATCTTATTTTCTATCAGAGTACATTGTATTTCAGTATCTAAGCTTTTATTATCCAAGTTTCTGCACTGCTCAAAATTTAGTCATATCAGTACAAGACAGTTGTGGAATTTTACTTCATATCATTCAAAGGTGAGTTCTCCTAACAGTTCTGGTTCTCTAGTCCCTCGTTTCACAATTGTAACAGCCTGTGAGTCTCCTTGTAGTTTACTGATTCTGCTRTTTCTGGGGATAATTTTGTTGGGACGAAAGACTCCTCTAAATTAATATTTAAAATAACATTGACTATTTTTATGATACTCCAACCAATTCTGGAGTGTTTAACCAGTTAATTTTAATAGCTCTTTCTTAATTGCATTTTTCATTACCCCTGCTGTCTTCCTAGTATAATATTATTTATGCTAAACAATATTTACTTAAACTATTGTCACTAGATATCTTGTAAACATGAACAGAATGTTTGTTATTCATCTCACTTGAATTTAAAAAATAGGAGCTTATATAAAATGGCCAGTTATATAATATTAGATGAATCCAGGAACCTCTTCCAAGAACTCTATGGACAAACAGATTTATAAAGTGAAAACTGGAAAGTACAATGCACTTCTTGCAGCCAAAAATTCTATCTCAAACCAGATGGGTGCAGGAACCACATTCATAACCCAATATTCTTTTTATTGCCATAGTTAAGACTTGTGTCTCCCCAATTTACAGTTGAGAGCTAGTTTGCTGGGCTACAGAATTGCAATGCTCTCTTTTAGTCCCCTCCCACTTATGTTTGATTTTAGATGCCCTTGTAGTTCCATCACTGCTATTATATYCAACTGTTTGGACTGTTATTTTGGTTTCTGCTGTAGCTGTGACTTATTACTCCTGGCTGCAAGCCATGAAGTGATGGAAAATGCAGAGGTGGCACCTTTTGATGTTGCTTGTATTGTTGAATAGACTTCCTGTAGGCCAGACACAGGCTTGGGAGCGGATAGCAGCAATTGGTTTTTTAAAGAAAATTCTGTGTTAATATTCCTGTCTTAAAGATTTTCCCTATTGTCATCCATACAAAGTTTGACATTTGTATATCTAAATTTATGGATATAATACACTTGTCAGTTTGTATCTTTAKTATACATGAATTCTGACTAAATATTAACCCTATTCCCTTTTCTTTCAAACTCCCATGCAGGTTCAAAGTCCCAACTGTAGATATTTATTATTTTCAGTCTGCTATTTTCATGGCTAAACAGATCTCCCCACTGATCCCCCTTGATGGACAAATCAGTATAACCATAAAAACAAAAGACTAAATTTGAAGATTGAATAGCAATTGAATTAGACATTTTAATACTGAAAGAATTTAACTGATTTGTASTGTCTTCAAATGTACAGATCACAAAATCAAAACTTTATGGTTTCACTCATAGCTTTGCATTCATATTAATAGGTATTCATATTACATGTCCTTGGATGCACAGCAACTCTTATTGAAGTCTGAATGACACAGCCTTTCTGAAACATCAGGGCAATAATTAAGGAACGTGCTATTAAAAATTTTGACTTAGATTTCAAATGGATAATTCAGTTTTGGTTTATGCCTGTTATCCATTTTCTTTTGAATTGGTATTAGTAAACATATTAGCCTCTTTTGAAGGCATTTCAGTTTTTCTTCCTTTCTTTCACAGAATTGCAGAAGGGCTGAGGTTGAAAGGCACCTCTGGAGGTCATCTTGTCCCATCACCCTGCTCAAGCAGGGTCAGGCAGAGCARGTCGCCCAGGGCCATGTCCAGTTTGGTTTTGAATAATTCCATGAATGCATACTCCACTATCTCTCTGGGCTACCTCTTCCAGTGTTTGTCCACCCTCACAGTCAAAAGGCATTTGTTTGTGTTTAGAGGGAATTTCATGTGCTTTAATTTGTATCCWTTGCCTCTTGTCCTGTCTCTGGCACTACTGAGAAGTCCGACTCCCTCATCTTTATTCCCCACCACTAAGTGTTTATACACATGCATAATATTCCCCTGAGCCTTCTCTGCTCCAGGCTGAATACTCACAGCTCTCACAGCTTCTCCTCTTAAGAAAGATGCTCCACTCCCTTAATCATCTTTGTGGTTCTTTGCTAGGCTCGCTCCATTAAGTCCATGTCTTTATTGTCCTGGGGAGACCAGAACCGAACACAACACTCCAGATGAGTCATGCCCT
Source organism: Oceanodroma leucorhoa (assembly GCA_030449065.1). NCBI lineage: Eukaryota > Metazoa > Chordata > Aves > Procellariiformes > Oceanodroma > Oceanodroma leucorhoa. The sequence goes on along the minus strand of JASVER010000012.1, from coordinate 6,430,042 downwards.
ACATGACTTTTCACTGTAGTCTACCAAAAGCTCTGCACTGGGAGAAACATAATTCTTTTCACCATGAAAATAATTCTGTTGACAGCAGCTCCTGTTTCTGATAAGGTTATTGCTATTCTTTGTATACCTGTGGAACCAATGGTCTTGACTGGATCACTGATACTCAAAGGGAGAATCACAAAAACTAATTTAGTACATATACATTCTTATTCCTTTCTTCATCAGGATCCCGATGTTCAATTCTCAACTTGCAAGTGTAGGCAAAATATGCTTTTATCTATAGAAAAATAGGGTGTAGTCTGGAGAAGCTGAATAATTCGCTGATGATCAGTCTTGGCTACAGTGATGAATATTTATGATTTTCCTCTAATAACTGTGTTTAAAGAATCTCTTTCTTGCTTTTGATGATTTATATCTAGAAAGAACTCAACTGCTTTCACTTCTCTTATTAATGATGGACAWCAATTGTTTGAAATATTTTTCTACTGCTTCCCAGAGTTTACTCTGTTCTGAGATTACAGGCACCCTGTTCATACACCTCCAACAAAATTCCCCTTTTCTCAATGGGAGTTTTCWCATGACTAAAATAAATACTGGTGAATCGGAGTTCTTTATATCAGTCTGCACAGTTTCCGGTATACTCAGTCTATATAGGAAGCATTTCAATTATATAGATGCTGAAGTTTAAGTCATGCCTTTCCAGAATTCATTSTTGCACTTAGGTGCTTTTACTTCTCAATATATATAGTTGTTAACTTAGCTTGTTTTCTACAGAGAGAAAAACATTCCATATTGCCATCAAGGCTAGATAATTGGAGGTTTTTCACTAAGGACCTCAAATATGAACTCTGTAGAATATTAGGGCTGGTTTTGACAGTGCATGTCTCTCCTTTGCCACTTTAAAATCCCCACCTATATGTAGTTCCCTCACAGAGTCTGTATTCTAAATCCAGAACTAAAACTCCAGTTTCTCAKCTAACCTGATATCTCATTTTCTTCTCTCTGTCAGCAACAAGTTCAGCAGAGATAATCATCTTTCCAAAACATAAATACAGGAGCAAAACAAGAAAGATCTCTGGCCATCAGATATTTCCACAATTTTATTCTTTTAGCTATTGGCAAATAAAGGACATTGTGTAAGGACATGTTTCAGTACTTCAGCCTCTCCAGGAACTATGTTTTGAAAAGGTTCCAGAAAACCAGTCAGAGCAACACTAGCATACAGGTAGGCCTCGCATGCTCTCATATGTATTGTAAACATGATTACACAGAGTAAGGACATATTGGTTTAATATCTTTTGAAAATTAAACATTTATAAACTTCAGAAAAGCTCTCTGAATTTCTCAAGGGAAATAGTTGCTCTTTTGGAGTCTGAATGGCTGTAGAGCTCATTACCACTTAGTATTAATGAAGGAAGCTCTGCTTCAATTTTTAGTTAGGGTTTGTTTTGTTTGGTTTGGTTTTTACACTAAAAAGATGTACACCTCTTAATTTTAAGCACTCTGGCCCTTATTCAAGGAGGTCCTTAAACATCTACTTTGTTTTAATTAGGTACTTGAAGGCTTTTTTGAATAGGACAGTTTCTTAAATGATTAAACATATGCCACAATAAAGTTAGTAATTTGTAAACTAGAATAATGTATTTGGTTTAACTTTTCAGTAGAGTGCATGGAATGAATAGAACACTTATCTTTTTTTGGCATSCAAAGACCAACTCAAGTTCCACAGCTAAACACCTGGGGACAGAGCTGCTTTGTTTTTTCCATCAGACACTTTTCCCAAGGGATTTTTCTGGACATTTCTCATCTCCTACTTTGTTACCCCAGCATAGTTACAGTCAAAATTTCCTATAGACTAATTGACTTGTTCCCCCAAATATGCGTTCTCTCATGCCACTGTGAATCCAAAGCCATGTTAGGCATGGTTTTTAGCTGCATATCCGAAACTGTAAGTATGAAGMGAGGAGAGGATGATGAAAGAGCTAGATTTTGATAAAGGGGAATGATGATTGCTATTCTTAGTCTTCACAGGCTAGTTTTTCCAGATTCCACCAGGGAGCACTGAGTGCCTGCCAGGGCTGATCAGATCCTATTAGGCTGACACTGGATATCTCTGCAATTCTTTGCTAGCTAGACTTCTTACTATTTAAAGCTCTTTAATAATTTCAGAACAGGAATGGAACAGTATGAAGAGTTCAATCTCCATATATCTTTTACCTCTTTCTTTACAGTCATGGAAATTTTGGTTCTATTGGCTGTTGTGAAGGCAACATTTCATTTGTGATCTTTCTTTAAGCTATAAATGGGCTCAGTAAAATGCTTTCAGATCTGCTTTGCCTATTCTTGACTGGTGGCAGCCTACAAATAATAGAAATCTATATGCATCCATAAAACTCTATGCAGCAATTCTATAGGTAAGTATTGAATCAGTAAGACCAACGTCTTACTTCCAACACAGTTAAAAAAAAAAAAAAAGAAAGAAGAGTCTCCTGTTAACCTCAGTGGCCATGAYTGGAAGTTTCTTGTTTGGTTGTGTGAATGAAATAAAAATTAAAAAGATGATGCACAATTATACCACTAAATATACATCCACTTTAATCACTGCTCTTATTAAAGTTGGCCTAGCTCAAAGAACCAACACTGCTCTTCAACTGTTCATCTACAGAAGTTACACTGAGCTAGAATTAAGTAATCTTCTCAGATTGGTTATAATTCTACATTTCAAAACAACARCATATATCAATCTTCAAGTGCTGCATGTATTAGTGATTAAGAAGTTTAATAACCTGTTATGTTTAACTCCAATTTTTATGCCCGTAACTAGCCATAACTTTTACCTTTTAATATCGATAGAGTACATCATCTTTAAAAAAAATAAAATTGAAAACAAGATGTAAAAATAAAAGAGAAAAGAAAAAAAATCCCTTCAGATGACAATCTCTTGAAAAAGCAAAATGCAGAAAAATCATACCAATGAAATTTAGCCATAATTTCTTACTAATTCTTTCATGATTATTAACCACATGATTTCTCTTCAGACAATCTTAATTCCCAATACAGTTAATTTATTTTGCCAATAGTTTAATGAATTTTTATAACTTAAAATCATTCTCTTTTAGGAAGAATTAGTCCATGGTGTTCCTTAACTGCCACTAATAAAGAAAAGCTTAGCAAAAATCAGTTTATTTGTGATATCTTAGAATTATAGAATAGTTTGGGTTGGACTGGTCATCTAGTCCAACCCCCTTGCCATGTGCAGGGACATCTTCAACTAGATCAGGTTGCTGACGGCCCTGTCCAACCTGACTTTGAATGTTTCCAGGGATGGGGCATCTACCACCTCTCTGGGCAACCTGTGCCAGTGTTTCACCACCCTCATTGTAAAAAAAATTCTTCCTTTTATCTAGTCTAAATCTACCCTCTTTTAGTTTAAAACCATTCCACCTTGTCCTGTCGCAACAGGCCCTGGTAAAAAGTCTGTCCCCATCTTTCTTATAAGTCCCCTTTAAGTACTGAAAGGCCRCAATAAGGTCACCCTGAAGCCTTCTCTTCTCTAGGCTGAACAACCCCAACTCTCTCAGCCTTTCTTCAYAGTAGAGGCGTTCCATCCCCCTGATCATTTTTGTGGCCCTCCTCTGGACCCACCCCAAGAGGTCCATGTCTGTCTTGTGCTGAGRGCTCCAGAGCTGGACGCAGTACTGCAGGTGGGGTCTCACCAGAGCAGAGCAGACGAGCAGAATCACCTCCCTCGACCTGCTGGCCATGTTTCTTTTGATGCAGCCCAGGGTACAGTTGGCTTTCTGGGCTACAAGGGCACATTGCTGGCTCATGTCCAGCTTATCATCCACCAGTACCCCCAAGTCCTTCTTGGCAGGGCTGCTCTCAATCCCTTCGTCCCCCAGCCTGTATTGATACCGGGGGTTGCCCCRACCCGTGTGCAGGACCCCACACTTGGCCTTGTTGAACCTCATGAGGTTAACACAGGCCCACTTCTTGAGCTTGTCCAGGTTCCTCTGGATGGCATCCCATCCCTCAGACATGTCAACTGCACCACTCAGCTTGGTGTCATCTGCAAACTTGCTGAGGGTGTACTCGATCCCACTGTCTATGCCATTGATGAAGATATTAAACAGTACTGGTCCCTGTACAGACCCCTGCAGGACACCACTTGTCACCAATCTCCATCTGGACACTGAGCCATTGATCACTACCCTCTGGATGTGACCATTCAACCAGTTCATAACCCACTGGACAGTCCACCCATCAATCCATATCTTTCCAGTTTAGAGAGCAGAATGTTGTGGGGGACTGTGTCAAAGGCCTTACAGAGGTCCAGATATATGACATCTGTAGCCCTTCCCATGTCCACTGATGTAGTTACTCCAACATAGAAGGCCACTAGGTTGGTCAGGCAGGACTTGCCCCTGGTGAAGCCATACTGGCTGTCTTGAATCACCTCCCTRTCCTCCATGTGCCTTAGCAGAGCTTCTAGGAGAATCTGGTTCATGATCTTTCCGGGCACAGAGATGGCCTGTAGTTCCCTGRGTCTTCCTTTTYTCGCTTTTTAAAAATGGGGGTTATGTTTCCCCTTTTCCAGTCAGTGGGAACTTCACCAGACTGCCACGACTTCTCAGATATGATGGGTAGTGGCTTAGCAAGCCTTAACAATCTTCTTTCAAAGTGTTTACCAGAGCACAATTTCAACATCTCACAAAAAAGAAACTCAAGCTAAAATGACATTTTGCATAAGGTTTCCAACTTCTTTCTCAGCCACCATCTACTGAGCTAAGTCACATTCTTGCTGTGAGGTTTATATTAATAGGCTTTTGCAAAGAAGACTTGATTGACTTCAAGGCAGCAAGAGAAGCAGACGCTATCCAAATAGCTTTATTTGTTGGACATAAAGAGAAGGGAACTGCATGCATCATTCAAAAAATATGTTTAAATTATCTCATAAGATCTTTTAAATGACAGTTAATAAATGCTACAAATTCTGCCCTGCTTCAGTAAAAATCTCAAAGATTATATATTTGAAGAACTATAAGAATTCAGAAACATCATTAGAATACAACCTCCACTAAAAGAAATGTGATATTCAGAACAAGAAGTCAAAAAAGCCCTGAATTCTGTTAAACTGAAAACTGCTAAATTCTGAAAACTGTTAAATTCTGTCCTAATACCTTCATATGCAGCAATGAAAGTATTTGTAATAAAATCCATGCCTGGACAGATGAGTTTTACTCCATTTAATAATTTGCATTTTAATGTTTTTAGTGATACACTGAGATGTATCAAGAATGCATCATACTGTGATCAGAAAGAGTTAGCTAAATACATTATAAAGGTAGGAACATCCAGTAGGAAAATTCCCTTGAATATAACGTTGACTAGGAAAGAAACTYACTTTACAACCATTCAGCTTAACCCTGATTTTTATATGCCGCAGTCTTTTTTGTCTTAGAAACCATCATCACAACATCTTTGGAAAACTGTATGAACACCAACGGAAAAGACAGACCATATTCATGCAATTTCCAAATTCAGCTCTTCGYAACCACATATGGATATTACCTCACAATGGCAGCCTGAGAGGAAGGACTGTGCATTCAGAGTCCTGGTACTCCCTAAGAAGAAGAAATAGGGCCAACTCACTAGGCTCCTCGTGCAGCAAAGACCGAAACTGTTTCCCTAAGAAAGCCATAAAATGCAGTTACTCTCTGACAGTAAGACTACACATATATGCTGGAGTTAGGAGGTGGACTTACTGATCATGAGTGGCTCACTTCACGTGGGAGCAGCACCATCCGGCAAGCCTTCCCCATCCGGGAGCACCCTGAGGTAGCACAGTCTCTGCTCCTGTGTTGCTCCCGGAGTCTATGGGCACCAGTCCTTCACAGTTCCCCAGGCCTGTGTTCAGCTTCCAACTACTCATCCACCCTCCACTAACGCCCAGTGTCTCCTGGCTTGGATGGTGTTTGTTTAGGGGGAGCTGCCCTTGTTTCTTCCTGCTTTTTCCTTCCCYGTTGTGTCGTTGATGTCAGCTGTTTCTTCTCAGGTGGGGCTCATGAACCCTGTGAGACGGGCATTGCTAAACTAGACCCTGAAGTGTGCACAATATGCTACTAAAAAGACAGAGGATGGTTCCACATTTGTATCTGCTTCAGTGATTGAATCTGATCAAAAGCTCAGAAAGGCCCTACTCTTTCAGGTAACTTCTGCTAAACTTGGCATATAAGAGACCACCTCCAAAGACCAGTMTAGCTGAGGATTATTAAACTGTGTGCAATCCCTGTATCATGAATGCCCTGACATGCACATGTCAGAGGAACAATTAATGTTAGAATAAAAGCTGCCAGTATAGTGGMTGAAGTAATCCACAACTGCAGAAGATATAAGAGCAAAGCAGGGGAAGGGAAATAGTTGTTAGGATACCACCTCTGAAAGGTCAGGATCCCAACAGGACAGAACTGGGAATCCTAAAGCACTTAGTTTTCTGCAGCATCGTGCTACTGCACTTTGTTGTTGTATTTGCTGGGGAAAGACAGAGCATTAAGTGCCTGGGAGAGAGGCACAGTGCAGTATGGAAAAGGAGAAGTACACGAGTGCTGTAGATCACAACATACACAGCAAATAAAGCAAAGAAACCRTTTAAAACACATCTTAATTGGGAAACTAAGAGACTGCAATAACTMTGGAGAAATTCTGATTACCTTGTTGCTTGAAATTTATTCTTAGGCGCTTTTTCAMGATAATTTATGCTACGAAGAACAGCTATGCACTAGCAAAGAAAATGAGCTGACAATTGCTTCCTTTTCTAACACTGGTATGGACACAGTTTTTCCCAATTCATAACAGTTAATACAGCTGTTCATACAGCTTCTCTTCACATTTGTTAAACATTGGAAACTTCTTCAGCCTTCTCACAGTTTAGCTAGCACACTATTAATGTTGCTAATGCTGATACTGCAATTACAAACGCACCTGATTATCAGAAACCTTTTTTGTGGACATTTCAGATTGTCTAAATCTCACTCTGGAAGCTCTCAGGCAGGAACTGTATATTATCTCTTTGTATGCTTGCTACTTGTTTCCCCAAGACCCTGAGGATTTAAGCATAGACTTCAATAACTAACTGCATGCCAAAAATTCTTCTTGGTTACCACATGTACCACAGGACACATCTCTCTCTAACTGTGATGCCAGCTCTCCACGTAGGTAATGTGCAACTTCGCTTTGCATACTTTAAAGAATGTGCTGCAGAAGGTAAAACACCTCTGAAGGTGCCCCAAGACCCTATATATCCACAGATTACTCAGACCTGTAAATTAAGAATGCCTAATCATAACAATGTAGCTGGAGATCCAGTCACCTTGAATCACACTTAATTCAGCCCATGTCAAGATAAAATACAAATAAAACTCATTTCCATGCAGAGAATACCTACATACATTTAAAATAATTTATAACAGCCAAGTGAAAAGAGTAATAGAAAAACAGGCTTAATCAACAAACACTGAATTGTATTGGAAATGTCTCTTGTCCACCTTGTTTGCCATCTTGACAAAGCAGATATCAAACATTCAGTTTTCATACATACCTTCCTCCTCAGATTGCACTCATTAAAGAAAATGTGAAAGGATCTCTCAGCTGGGTGGAGCGTACTCATGCTTTTAATTGATTTTTCTCTAGAGGATTCAGACAGAGTTGAAGTTTTTCCCTAGAAATCATTCTGTTTCCTTTTATGCAAGCTGAACTGTTTTCCTAATTATAGTAAGCCTTGCTTCATTTCCTCATCTATGCAAAATATTACTGTCAGACCAACTACCATCTCCTATACTCAACTGGCTAATTAGCAATGTTGTAGGGGTAAAACTATTCTTTCCCCACTCCACTTAAGTAACCCAAAAATGGGGGTTACCACATTTCATTGTAAAGTGCTTTTTGCAATGGTCATTATATTCTGTACAGATCTGTATATTAATAAATGTACTTTTTACAGTATTTAAGTAGGATTACTCTGAGGGCCTGTGAATAACTACCAACATAGAGAGACATTTGTGTGTTTAAGGAAATGAAATAAAGTTTATTTTAATCAATAATTTTAAGGGAGCTGTAGTTTTTAATTTTGCATCTGCTTTGGGTGTGATGGGAGAAATCCTTCAAATTTAAGATGAGGRGAAGAAATACTCAGGTAATATTTGCCTACACAAAAAAATAATGCTTACTGCCAGAACGCTTTTCAATACTCCATACCCATTAAAGGATAACTCTGTCAAAGTTGTTTCTAGACTCCATGCTCAGTGTATTACATATTCCACAAACACCTTTGTGCCTCTTCCCGCATTGCCCCTTGTGGTTGGGAAGCATTTTCTCCAAACTTTGACAAAGTTGCCCAAGTATTCCTCAGAAGTTCACACAGAATCCACTGCCTACAAAAATTTGACCCTATCTTGGTTGTCGATGCACCTAGAGCACTGCTGATCATCAGCCTCCTTCTACATCCTTCTCTCACTATATTTGTCTACCACAATTTGTATAATTGATTTGAAAACTTTCATGGGACAGTTTTTTTTTTTGTTTGGGGTTTGTTTTCCCCCTGTACTTGTACAGCACTAGCAGAAATTAATAATTAGGGATTAGGGCTTCTAGACACTTGAGCAATAACAGCTACTCCTGCATTACTTTGTTTAAAATATAGTRAAAGGTTAGAGGACATCAATATTAACACTGCCAGACAGATACTGGCAAGCTTTTTGATGTAGGTGCTTTCTACCATGTAAAGTTTCAAACAGGTACCTACAGTCCTTTGAATATGAACCAATCTTTGGGTCATGGCAAGGGCAAAGAGCTGTCAGGTGCTGTGCCCTCTGCCTTGGGGGACCTCCATTTCTGAGCTGGAATGGTTCTGACCACTGCTTTTCGGATGCCACAAAAAATGAAGCAAAAGAGGGAAGCAAAACATGCTCTAGATGCGTCTTCAGGAGTTTTAGTAACTCTGCCACATCAACCACGTCTAGCAGGGACTGTATTGGTCTCTGTAAGCTATCTGAAGCTAGTTATCAAAAAAATTCAGTGAGACCTTAGATTGCTTTTCAGTATTGYATGAAATTTACTGCAGGTATGCTAGAGAGCATACCATAACCTCTTGAAGTGTCCCAAACTTAAAAATATTTGATGCATCACAAGGAAACAGATAAAAGACTATTTCAAGGATATATTCCTCAAACTTATATTATAATTGTGTTAATATAGTGTTCAGGTTTGTGGACATGAAATACATGTTTAGAATTATTATGACTGCAGCCAATAAATAGATTTCATCATTATGGTTACAAAAATGAATAACAGCTACAGAAACACAGTTAATTGGAGACAAGGAAGATGGAAACACTTATTTCCCATATTAAACAACATTCCAATGAAAGATTGGCCACCGAACAAACATGAAAAAGCACTGATATAAATTATTTATAGGAGCTGGATGGAAATGCTAATTCTGCTTCACACAGTGTTTTAGTAGTCTACATTTGGTTGCAAACTACGTAAAATTTCAAAAATATTTGTAAAGAGGAAAGGAGTACCAGCATTGCCAATTCAAATTTATTCCATTTTAGGGCTTGGGTAAGGGCCAGGTAGCAGAAATATTGGTGCTTTTCTTGGACTACCATCCCCAAGGAGGCCAACAGAACCTGAGAGAGAAAAGGGTAGCAAGTTCTGAGGAAAGGTGGTCATTGATTTGACTTTCAAAAACTGTGGTAGTTCTCTCTTTGTAAGAAAGCTCTGCCTAACCTCTCTCTCTTTTAATATCTATTGGGGAAAATAACTAATGCTATTAGCAACATGACTTTTAATGCAGTAAAAACAAAATAAACTAAACAGAAAAAATAAAACCAAATTAAAAGGTACAAAACACCTAAAAATATTTGTGATGGAAAATTTTTGGTTAGTCTGGTCTTGTGGACAATTTTTATGGATATCCACTCGTGCTCTGTGGGACAAAAAGCATGTGCATGCCCCAGACCTGATCATTAAAGCATCCTTATTTCCGTATTTCCGTATTTCCCTAGGAAAAAGAGTGAGGTGGAAAGAGAGGATGCTAGAAGAGGCGCTCAACCCTTCTGAAGGTTTTTTTTGCATCATTTACCTGTCTGCAACAAGTAGGGTACAGAATGTGGGATTGAAGAGGATGGGTGGTGAGTGCTTTGGCTTTCCCTCTGCTCCACTGTTCCTCTCCTTCCTTAACCCCGGTTTGATGAAGTAACTGGAAATGCGCGAAGCAAACTGCTTCAGGCATCAGCTTCACAGCTGTTTGGAGATCACTGAGAGACAACCACTGCCACAAGTCTCCAGCAGGATGCCCAGTGTCCAGCCCCACAATACGGGCCAAATGYTGTATTTGCAGATTGGATCTTATTTTCCTGAACTGTCTCAAGACTGTTATTTTCTGGAGTTTATGATTTCTGGAACAGCAAAAAGATTATTTATATTGCCAATAGTCAGCATTGGACTGAATTAAAAGATAATTTAAAATACTGTGGTGAAAGAGAAATCAACAACTGTATTCTGGGAAATGGCTAATGAACATGCACGTCAGAAAAAGAAAAAAAAGAAATAAAAGCGAGAACTGGGAATTTTGTCGGTCTGTTATCTTGGAGAAAAGTAAAAATGTGGAACTGGYCAAGGCATCATAAATTTAAGACTATCTGGAACCATTATAGTCTACATTGGACTATGTTTTCTTGTCAAATGCTTTTTTCCTTCCAGAACGAATGAGAACTCCTTCCCCTTCTCAGTCTGTGGGTTTGGACTGACCCCCTCCAAAGGAAATGCTCAGCTTGCGTTGCTGCTCTGAAATCCTAACGGGAGGAGAGGATCTGTTTCTCAATTCTGCTGCATTAATGAGCTGAAGCTTTCCGGCCAGAAGCCACCCTGATATCAAGTGTAAATTAAAGTAGTCTCAAAACAGCACTGGTTTGTACTTGTACCCTGTTTATCCACTGCATCCCCAGGAAGCTCGAAGCGGCTGGAAAACAGYCCACTGAAACTTTGTCTTGTTTCTATTGCTGCAGGACTCTCCCTCCTCCGTCTTTCTGCTGGGGACCAAGAGTGGATTTAGCTTGAGTTGCTCTCTTGAGTTCAGTGATGAAACTTCTTTCTCCCAGGAATTATTTCAAAATTGTAGATGGTCCCTTTCAGACAGAAGATAAATAAACTCCAGTGTCACAGAAAATCAGTTCTAAGGCTACTTGTAACTAGAAAAAATGCCATCTCCCAGCTATTGGGCACCTTCCTGGAAGTTTCCTGAAGTTCCAGGCRGAATGAGAGTTGTGCAGTGCTTTTCTTAAAGTACTAACTTTTGGTTACAGTCAAGGGAAAGACACATCAAAAATAAGTAAATAAAAAGGAGAACAAGGACTATTTTTGCAAATACATAGTGTGAGGAAGCAAAAAGAGCATTTCACAAAGTTGATTCCAAATAACTTAACTCTCCTGAGCAGCTTGCTTAGTATTTCAAAGAGGCAAAATGCCATATCTGGCTCTTTGATCATGAACACTGTTCATTGTTTCATTAAAGCAGAGGTCATTATTTCTCAAGAAGTTATTAATGCTTGCAGTAAGAAGTGTACAGTAGTTTTATCCACAACATGGTGAAAATGACTTTTAGCACATATAGAGGCTCAGGTTATTTTTTAAGCCACAGCCAAGGAAGTGGAGAGGGGATTTCAGTAGCACTTTGGCTGCCTCTGCACAGATCCCCAAATGAATCATTCACATTACCCATTTCTGCAAATATCAGTATTTATTAACTGGGAAGTGATTTTCTGAGGAATGATGGGTTATATACCATTTGAAAATCTAAGCCCAAGGAATTCAGTCAAAAACTGGACATACTTCTGTTTCAAATAAAAATATTTCAATTCAGACATGCCACGGTTGTTCCCCACTGGTCATCCAGAGAGYAATGCTCCGTTGCAATCACCATGTTGCACTACAGTGACATTTACAAACTGAAGCAATGATTTCCACTCATTCTTTTAATGTTATTAAAAATACTAGGACATTAATACTTTTACATGTATTTTAACAGGGATAAGTAATTCCATTAGATACAATTATTTAAATAGTGTCTTATAAGCATACATGTGATAGTTCATTYACACTCAAATGCCCTGCATTATATCAGTTACTTTCTGGCAAAGAATTTCGACTTTTTTCCATGGATAAAAAGTTTTCCTTTGGTAGTTTCTTCAGCCCAGCTATTTGTTAATATCTCAGTGAGTTATGCGTGTGCTAGGACTTATCCTTAGCATTTAGTAGCATTAACAAGTTTATTGTTATCATCTACTGCTTTATTTAGACATCAAACATAGACATTTTTAGCCTACATTCTCTTAATCCCCATTTCCCATTCTCTGTTACCCTTTTGAAGTTATATTCTTAATTTCACAATGCAGGCAATTGAAATTAATGAGGACTCCTTTTCTGCTCACTTTCCAAACTCAGAACAAGTATTTATGAGTCTCTCTCCAGTCTCTCAAGCAAAAATGGTCTCTGGAGGAGGGCCAGGCTTTCTACAAGGACAAAAGCCAGAAGAGGTCTCGGACATAGCTTTTAATAACACAAATAAAACCCACCTGTAATGTTCTGAAATGTTCTGAATGTTGTGTTGCTACCCTCACATATCAAAAATTTCTCTCCAAATGGGTAATTAAGAACATGATAATTGAAGCCAAGGAGCACAATATTTAATTTCATTTCTCAACAGGAGGGGAGTTTGGAACTGGCATACTGTTTAAGAATGAGCAAAGCACAAAATGCTCTTTTTGAAAATGAAAACTGTCAAGGAAAGCCAAAAAGTAATAGAGGAATAATAATGTTCACACTGATGCCAATACAGCCAGAATGGGTGCTTGCAATGCAAGTTGCATTGTAGTCAGGGATACAATGTAGAGATACTGTTTGTAAATTTAAAAATATCTATATATATCATTGATAAATCTCCCACTTCCAGAATTTTATTTTGTTTATTTCTTTGTCATATAAAATTACAGCAGACTGGACATTTTCTTCATTAGGAAGATTTTTAAAAGTCCAAACAAGCAGACATTAGCTGGTATGAGTACTCCACATGAGCTAATGTATTTGAGGGTAGTATGTCTAGTATTAACTGCCATACACTTTTGGTTTCAGAGATAAAGATTTCTGCATTGCACCCCAAAGCAAGCTGACAGTTTGTCTGGACACATAAAGAGGATAAGGAATGATACACGTACATATACAGTGTAAGCCAAAGTCAGAGCCAATATTTCCACTGAAAAGGAATTGAGATGCTAATCATAATGCAAAAGTCCACCAGATTATTATTACGTTTCTGTGTTACCACACAGGCAAGAGGTAATGTTCCTAAAGATTTTTTTTCTTTTTTTTTACTTTTCATTTTCATAGCCATAGATTAGCCACTGCATTCACATATGAAATTCATTCAATTTTTTAAATAAATGGTGTGCTCCATGTAATTAACTTGCATGTCTGTGGTGTTCAAATACACAATAGCAAAAAATGTGGCTTTGATTCTAGTTACAGACACAGGATATAGTCTGTCTAGACCATCAAGTAATGTACCTCTAAAGTGAGAGTTTTACACGTGAGATTGCATCTCTGAAATGGAAACTGCTGCAAGAATATTGGCCAGAGAAGGGAAAAACTAGATTCCTTTACACTGTCCTATTTATTTTACCCACTTGCTCTTCTAGCCATTCCACTGGAAACCTTATAACTAGGATATTTGCAGTTTATTGGATATGCCAGTTTTTCCTGTAAGACATTTAATGATCAGATACCACCTTCTTTCCTCTAATGCCCTGGAAAAATGCATATTTTTCATTAGAAGTGTATAATTAATGTTCACGACCAAATTCAATGATATCACCACAGACCACAAAAATGAAATGTAATCCAAAAATTTACATTCAATCCCATGACAAAGTTATTAACTTTCAGACCTGAGTTCAAATGACAATTTTTCTGATTTTTCAGTTATCTCTACATAATTTCAATCATCAAGTATGCACTCAGATACACTGAATCTTAGGCTGGGAGATGTCAGAAATCTTACAAAAATCTTAAGTTCAGGGACTCATTTCGTTTTCTCCATTTGTACTGCCTTCTCACTTGAACTTTTTTAAATTCTGACCCACTCCCATATTGGATGCAGTTTCTAGTGCAGCCAGCGTCTCCCCCTTTTGCAGGACGGGAGACAGGCATTTTCATGATGTGGGTAGCAAGGCAACTCCCAACAGGTATATCATCTATAATCCTTTCTGTTTCTTTTAGCAGCTCACCGAAATCCTTCTCAGGCTCAACAGAGCGGTTGGTCTCTGCCCTCACCCCCAACCCAAATCCTCAGTGAAAGCAGCCTGCCCAGCACTGCCAGCCCACCTGGATCCCCCGATGCTGGGTCAGGTGGWAAACCTACTGTTCCAGACAGCACAGCTGATGCCTAAAGGAAGCAAAAGRCACCAAAAGAATCAGAACACAGAAAACAAAGAGACGGGAACCATCTTAAAACCCTACATTCCTTGAATATCCTTATCTTTAATCTTCTATATCAGGGAAAGAGTAACAGGGGACTCTCAGGACATGGGTAGACTTGGCAAAGTGTATATGCAAATGGTGTGAATAAATTGTGCCCTCATTGATCCTGTGGACTCAACATCAACCTCTTTGGAGAGGTCTATATGGCCGCAATAATTTTTAGCAGGTTTCTATCTGTAGAGCATATTAATATTGGTATAATAATAAACATACTCTGAATACAAAGATCAGTTAGGGTCAGGCTTGCTAATGGCACCAAAAAAAATCTGAAAGATGTCTCACAGGATATGTATTTCAAATACCTCTAAATGTAAGGACACTCAGTGCAGCTGAGAAGGGAGAGGTGAGGAAGGGGATCTGCAGCTGCTTAAGTTTCTGTGCCGTGGCCTTTACGCTACCCAAGCAACAAAAGTGCCTTTCTTTTTCCGCAGGGGAAAGGGAGGGCACCTGTCTTTCAAACATACATCTTGCCAGCAGACAGGGAAAAAAAGAGGAGCAAGCTTAAGGTAGGAGTGCTGAAGAGGGGCCGTTTGTGAGAAAGAGGCACGCAGGGAGGATGAGTGAGAAGCGGTCAGGCAGAGAACGTGGAGTGCCTGTGTGTGTCCTGGCAGCAGAGAGAAACAAGAAGGCACTTCACAGAGAAAGCCAAGTCCAGGATCTGCCAAAGATACTGGGAGATTTGTCCAGCCAACCGAGCTGTCAGTCTAAGTGTTCATTTAATTTGACAAAGCAAAAAAAAAATTGGAACTACCCACATTCAGACTAAAAGGCTTTGTATTTTTTATATTTTAAGTAATATTTCWCTAAAACCACTGACCTTCAATACCTTCAGAAGGGGCTAGCAAGATCTGAGGTCCTGCTTTTTCAATACCCACATGGAGTCAAAACAACTGATTTTCAACAAACTCTGTACCTCTAAATATAAGACAGTATGCATCCAGTGAAGATGATGTTTTCACTTGATGCAAGACTTTCCAATTCAAATTTGGGGAAAAAAGGAGGATATAAATATATTGCATGTTTTCCACTGCCAAAAGTAAGCTCTTTTGTAAATGTAGACCCATTAAGAAAAAGGTTTGGCACAGCTGCTAGTTTCATTGTTCGTTAAACATTAATGATTTAAAAAATTTAATTTTTCATTTCATTCATTTGCCACCCTATTTTTCTAATTGTGACAATTCATTTGCTTCAGGACCATGTTTTGCTAAATTTTGTAATTCATCAAACAAAGCAGAAGTTGAAAGAAATGGAAAGTAATTAATTAAATAATAACATTTTCATAAAGGGGAGAGGGAAAAATTTCCTTCACCTTCAAGTGATTTACAGAACTGCTTTCTTTYTGGGAAGCCATTTTGGCACAATTCCCCCTTTGGATATCACCACTGGTAAGAGACTGGATGTCTACTACAGGTCTTCAGGAGCGCAGTGAATTTCCTGTTGATGATTTGGAGCAAACACAACTAAAATATCTAAAGTAACAGTCCTTATTTTCTAGCTTTGATGCCAGGAGAAGTTAGAGGCTCCTATGTTATCTCAAGCAAACAGCCATTGGTCTGTGTTCTCTAAAATAGTACTTTCTTGTGGGGAGCACATGCTCATTTCGCTGCTTGGTTATGACCCAAGTCACACTGTTGGATCAATGGCCAAATATTAGTTCTTACCTAAAAGTCAAAATGTTTATTTTTGAGGAAATTACAACTGGTCACTGAGAAGACTTGATGGATTAGGCCTTTGCCAGGTAATTGATAGAACACTGCTGAAAAAGCAGTTTACACTTTGGAAAAGAAAGTGATAATTCTCAACATTTCCCAAACATTTTTTGAGAGGCCCATTAACAAAATTATTTTCAATTAGTCTAGAGAGTGGAACTGGAAATAATTGCTGCTTTGATTTTATGTTTATTCGGGGGGAGGGGGGGCATGGAGTGTGTGCACACGTGCACATGGGCGTTTTTGCARAACGGAAACCTCTGGAGGTATAGCAGGTCTGCACTGGGTTTCCTCTTCTTACCCTACCATATGAACCTCAACTGATTTGTCTAGCCCCAGTTTCAGGGGTTTGACAGGTTCACACAATCATCCACATCACAGTGTCTTCCTTTCACCTCCTATCCTGTTTAAGGCTGGAACTATAGCTTTAAAAAAATCTTGAAAAACTCAGAAGAAAGTTCTCACAAAACTAAACTGAGTAGAAGTCAGGTAGACAAGGCTGCATACAGTACCAATCACTATAGCTCAATAGAAAACAGGGCTATATGATTTTCACTAGTCAGGATCTAGCACAACTGAAACAGAGGTGGATTAAAACAAATGCTTCCTTGCCATGTTGTGCTACTATATGGGAAGCAAAAGGTAAAATTTGAGACTAAGTACAAACAGAGTGCAATGAAACATGTATTTATTTACAAGTGCTCAAGATTTAGGCCACCTGTGTAAATGGCTGGAAACATCTCATTCCCCATTATATTTGCTTTCTCTTCCCACACCAACTCCCTCTACATCAGGTGACTAATGGTGATAGTCATTAACAGGTTTCTCTGTGCAAATAAACTTGCCTTTGCATTTTAATTGTCCTACTTCCAAGTAAAGGAGAACACAGGATATTTGGTGGTGTTAAGTTACCCCCTCTGGAAACATTCTGTAAAGCAAGTTCTTTGACATTTAATATATATTATTGATGTAGAAATTCAAAAATCCTCAATCTGTGGATAGGCAGCAAGATTTTTTTCCCATCTTAATAGAGGGAAAAAAAATCACAAGATACCAGCTACAGACTTTAAGACAAGACACATTTTCAGATTTCATTTCAAGAAATCATTATTCTACAAGAAGTCGCATAAGACCCGTTCCCTTTTCAGGGACACAATTAGGCTTCCTCACTGCAGTCCCACTGCCTCCTTCAGAAAAAAACAGAAGGTTGTGCAGGAACACAGCATTCTCCTAGGGAAGCTGGTGGCTTATGGCTTGGACAGGTGTACTCTTCGCTGGGTAAAAGACTGGCTGGACGGCCGAGCCCAGAGAGTTGTGGTGAATGGAGTTAAATCCAGTTGGCGGCCGGTCACAAGCRGTGTTCCCCAGGGCTCAGTTTTGRGGCCCGTCTTAACAACTTTATCAGTGAGGGGATTGAGTGCTCCCTCAGTAAGTGTGCAGATGACATCAAATTGGGAGGGAGTGTTGATCTGATGGAGGGTAGGAAGGCTCTCCAGAGGGATCTGGACAGGCTGRATCGATGGGCCGAGGCCAAYTRTATGAGGTTCAACAAGRCCAAGTGCCGGGTCCTGCACWTGGGTCACAACAACCCCRGGCAACGCTACAGGCTTGGGGAAGAGTGGCTGGAAAGCTGCCCGGCGGAAAARGACCTGGGGGTGCTGGTCGACAGCCGGCTGAACATGAGCCGGCAGTGTGCCCAGGTGGCCAAGAAGGCCAACGGCATCCTGGCCTGTGTCAGGAATAGTGTGGCCAGCAGGAGTAGGGAGGTGATCGTGCCCCTGTACTGGGCACTGGTGAGGCCACACCTTGACTACTGTGTTCAGTTTTGGGCCCCTCACTACAAGGAGGACATTGAAGTGCTTGTGMGTGTCCAAAGAAGGGCAACAAAGCTGCTGAAGGGTCTGGAGCACAAGTTTTATGAGGAGCRGCTGAGGGAACTGGAATTGTTTAATCTGGAGAARAGGAGGCTGAGGGGAGACCTCATCGCTCTCTATAACTACCTGAAAGGAGGCTGTAGAGAGACGGGTACTGGTCTCTTCTCCCAAGTAACAAGTGATAGGACGAGAGGAAATGGCCTCAAGTTGTGCCAGGGGAGGTTTAGATTGGATATTAGGAAAAATTTCTTTACTGAAAGAGTGGTCAAGCATTGGAACAGGCTGCCCAGGGAAGTGGTGGAGTCACCATCCCTGGAGGCATTCAAAAAAATTGTAGACGTGGCACTTTGGGACATGGTCTAGTAGTCACGGTGGTGTTGGGTTGATGGTAGAACTTGACGATCTTAGAGGTCTTTTCTAACCTTAATGATTCTATGATTCTAACTGCTCAGTAACAAAGATCTGCCCTTCACATTCCTGCTGTGCTTTCTGCTCTCTCTCTGGGACTTACTCTATGAAGCAAGGAACATACAATACTTCTTCCCTTATCAAAAGGACTAGATCTGGCCTCCACTTTACTTTTGCCTTCACACTGCACCAGAAATATAAATAGAACAAGAGCTGATTTACAGATAATTACATTTTTTTTTCTGGGAAGGAGAGCTTATACCCGGAGAGCAACATTTTACTAGCAGTGTGTGCTGCCCACAGAGCACAAGAGGCAAAGGGAGGTAGGTTCAGGGAATAAAACGCTGGAGAGGCTTTCAGCAGTAAACCGACACTTGTCTGTGCTATAATAGATGGATATGATTTAAAAAGGCAAAATAAACACATAAAACTCTTTATCTAAGCAGAGCTATGACAAAAGCCCAAAACATTCTTATTCATTTTACACTGATGACRGTGCAGAAGGACACAACAGAGCAATCACCACCCTGCCCAGGCTTGATACTTACAGTCTGGCACATCAGCAACAATCTTTGTCTTTCAACGAAGTGAAGCCATTCCTTGAAAAGTTCTATTACCTGGAACGCGAAAGAATTAAAGGCTTCTGCTACTGATTTTCAGTCATCCAAGTAAAGAAGGGCTGAAAATTTTTTGTAGAATTTATGACTAAACCACGTGGAAAAAGTGTCAAGCTAAGGACAGAGCTTTTATCTGTTGCTTCTATTTCTATTATCCTCATAGTTTGTTTAAGRCCGCATTTACCATCGGCAAGAGGCAGACTTTAATTATATCATTAAGCCAAAAAAAAAAAATCACATTCTGAATTTCATTCCTGAAAGATAAACACTTTTGAATACAGCAAAAGTGGGGAAAATTTGTCACCTCCAGGCAGCCAATGAAGTACAAAATTACTCACGCTGTTTGGGGGCCCTAGTATGAAGAAAGGCCGAAGTGGCTGTAAACTTCTATTAATCCAATAGGACACACTCAAAGACAGATATTTGTGAGTCATACAGCCATGCTGTGTGCCCGTTTCCTCTCCCTCAATAAACAAGGCAAGACTAAGTACATGGGAACAATTTATATAATCCCGGGAATGTAGTAGAATTTCCATTTTCTTCCCTTYAAGAATAGCATTTAAGATGTGGAAACACAAGAACTACAATGGGTAGTTTTTCTATTTCCTAAAACTTTTCTTACACCAGCTAGAGGAGCATACTGGTACATAACTAAAACATGGGTCCAAAACATGACAGAAGAGGCAGTAACTATAGATGTTTCCATGGACACTATCTTTCTACTTAATTGTTATGACTTACCATAAAACTGTAATAAATAGAACATRTAACTCTGCAAGCTAAGTTTGCTGGTACATTTAGGATCCAAGGGCATAACTGATGCAATTTTGTGTAGTGCTTTCTGACATAGATTTCATTATGTCAGAACCATCTTCTGAAATCTTTCAATGTATAAAGCCCACAGAATCTGTAAGATTTTAATGTCCATTTAGTATCACTTCTGCTACTAGTAAATTATTACTTTTCTTCTCTTTGCTCCCCCTTATGTTAAACTTATACATAAATATGTATGTATATGTAAATGTATGTGTGTGTGCATGTTTGAGTGTGCATAAAAGGCCATTTTCTGTAAGAATTTTTGCTTTGAGTTTAACAATGTCAACTGCATGGCTTTCCCTACCATGTCATCTGTGTGGCTTATAAACCTTGAATGCATTTATCCCCATGTAACCCTCTGAAGCAGAGCTGTTCTGTCAACCTGCATTTTGCAGGGGGAACCAAGTCTGAGTTATAACAGGCAATCCAGTGAACTTAGGAAGCCTGTGACAGAGACTATTTTTGTGCTGGGGTGTACTGTGGTCTCCTCCAGTGTCTTGGTCCCCCAGTCACGTGAAAGCTGTTATCTATCCACACACTCTGATAGAGGAGCAATGATAGAGGTAGGTGCACAGGCACACGCAGAGCACAGGAGTAACAGCTGAGTGAACACCAGTACTCCTGGATTAGTGTAATTGTCCTCATTTTCCTAAATGTAGATGTTATCAGTGTCTGTACCTAATGTTGCTTTTGGGCAACTGATGCACATATAAACTGGATCTGTACCCGTCCTGCCTGCTGGACTGTTACTTTCTAGGAACATAACTCTATAAGCAGCTCCATCAATTTGCACCATGCCCGTCTTTCACTTGGCAATTGCTCAAGTGGGAGCATGGCAGGAGGGAGCAATTCCACATATCACTGTTCCCCAGCAGATTACCTAATAAGACCATTGACAATTTGACTCACACCAAAACAAACCATAACCACATGAAAATACACTTTATGTACAACGTACTGCTTCTATACTGCTTCTTTTTTTACCGCATATTACAGAATGATTTAATCTCATTCAGGTGACAGACTTCTCTGCTAATATGTATTTTTGGGAGCAAGCCAACATGATTCATGCCATGAAGAATCTCACTGACTTCACCTCACTTCTGTGCTCCTCTGTGTTTAGYTTGCAACTGTGGGTGCTATGAGACAAAGGATCTATTTATATTGTTTATAATTGAGAGGCTTATCGAGAAAAGGAGGGAGCCAGTGAGTTGCTAAGGCAGACACTGGAAATTTCTCCACTGAGTAATCCCCAGAACCATTTTCAGTATTTTTATGAAAAATTGTCAACTACCAGTTGCCAAGAATGCAGGGAAAAGTTGGGTGACTTTTCCTTATCCAGAAAAAAGGAGTTGTTAGTAACATATGCAATACTGCTTTTACTGTCTGGGCATGGCAGTGTGCCATAGATGGGCAGAGCTAAGAGGCCAGTCACTGCAATCTACCACAGCTTTGTCCCTGTAAACCAGACAGCAGCATTTAGTAGAAGCTGTCTGAGATGATTTTTCAGAACCCTGTGGCAAAGGCAGCAACTATGACTTTTCCCTGGCTCCAGACAGAGAAGAAATCTACTCCTCTCATGTAAAATCAAGCTCCACATTATATGGGTAACATTATATTAACCGTGACTTAAAAATCCATACTCCCATTACTCTGCTGTTTCCCACAAGGTTGGGCTAAATGTAGCAGTTCTCAATTATTCAGCTACTGTTTTGATCTCTATTCCTGCATTTCTTCCTCTTCAGACAAATTTCTAAGCCTGCCCTAAAAAGATCTTTGAATAATGGACTTACGGCTTTTACCATTTCACCTAACTATGGACTTCCATTATTCTTGACTCTTCCTGAACTGCTCCTCTACCATTATCTTTCAGCTCCTCATAACGCTTTCTTTCCTTGGTCTCATCTACACTGGTCAATATTAGCCTAGTATGGACAGGTGGATGAAGACGTGTTGGAGTTGCTGTGGCCATTTCCCAGCTAGAGACCGTCTGACTTGTTCCCTGAATACAGGTCAAAGTCTGTCTTCATACTCTAGCGAGCCTTTCTGGGGAGGTCTTACTTAGGGACAGAAGTCTTGTGCTTTCCGCTTTCCCCAAGAAGCCTACTCCTTGCATAACTTAGTAACCAGAAACCTTGAAGTCTAGTCCCTCCCAGGACAYGGAACAGAAGGGTTAGGGGCAAGCTGGCACAGATTTCTGGGATGGCAGTTAATAGCCTTACAAGCATCAGCTTAATTCTGTGTGTTTGAAATTATTATTTACTGAAGAGTGGGCAAAAAGGGGAATGTGCCAAAGCCTTTGGCTTGTGTCTACACCTTTATTTCTTCACTTTCAGGTGAAGACAACAGCTCTGCTCAAGAATGTACCGTAGTGTGGGAGACAGGTTAGAGAACAACTGTGGCTAGCCAAAGAAGCTGGATTCCCAGTCTGTGGGAAAATAAGAGTTCTTGAAATTGGTTTCAGCCCAAATAGGACAAAAATCTACAGAAGAAATAAATACAACAAACCCAAAAATCCTTAAGAGCTAGAAGCTCCCTGAATCTTTTAGCAACTCAGTAAAACTGACAAAAATATAAGTTTCATATAACAGCTGCAGGGGTCACACAGGGTGTGTGTGCCCTGGTCCTAGGGCAGACTTGTTAACAGGCCACCCATGGCCAAGGCCGTAGAGCTCCCYATGCCCCCAGCTGCAGGGAGGAACTGCCAAATCCAGCCGTGAGGCAACATTTCCTTGCTTCCTCAGTAAATTTCCAACTAGCAATAATGACTGTACTTGCAACAACACGCCCCAGTCTTGGAGAGCAGACGTACTTAGTTTTAAAGAGAGGAGTAATCGGTGCTTGCCATCACCACAAAGACTAGTCCAGACTAACCATAGGAGTGACTTTGTCTGTGCTGCACTAACATTTTATTAACTTGTGAAACATTTCAGAATTAATATTGCTGTATACTCAGGCTTAATATCTTTGGTTTTTGCAACATTTTAAGCCTTTAAAAATGTGTTTTAACAAACCAGTTAACAAAACCAGATTTCAAATGGTAATCTTGGTGATTCAGACAAAATCCGATTATTTTATGCAGTAAGATCCCATTGAATCTCCATTACGAAGGCTAATGGAAAACCCCATTGGATTATCATTTGACGTCAAATCTGGCACAACACAACCTGCAGACGTCTGACTCACAGTGTTAGCAGAGGCTTGGAAACTTCCAAGGAATCTTTCCTGTATTTAAACCAATATAATTCCCTGGGAAAGAACATATCTGAAAACGAACTTTCTTAAGAATTTTTCGTATGATCCCATTTGGGAAGGGATTGGCCTTCTCTTAAGGAACTGGCGGGGAATTCCCTTTGAGTTTTTATGGAGAATGAAAATAAACGTTGTGGTTTTCTCGGTAGCTCTAGTAGGTAGTTTCTTATAAATGGGAATTAATAATTTGTACTTAAGAACTGTGGTGATTAACGGGGGTTTTTGGTAATTCATTTATTTCCCGATACATTGCTATGGCATCAGTTAGTGGATCTAATTTATGTGTATATACACACACACACACACACACACACACACACACAAATTGTATCTAGGTTTATCTGCAAATTTTTCAACATAAAAAAGTATTTTGGCCTTAAACACAACATATTTCCTTTCACAAGTTTTCAGACCCCAAACCACAGCCTGTTGCATTGTAAGAAAATTCCTGCAGCACTAGAGGAAAATATGGTTCTCCACTGTTAAAAGACTGCAAATTTGCTTTGCAAAAACAATTTTCTGGTTTAGAGTTTTCCACACATAGAAATTGCAGTATTACTTGTCTATCAGTAAAGATGCATGAGTGTGAAATGAGTAATATAAGCAATACCAGCTTATTATTATTATCAGATGGGGTAATTTATACACCTGCAGAAATCACTATTTCAAGTTTAAATACTTAATTATAAAAGGAATATGCAGGATAGCAATGTAAGCAGCCAGAAAAAAATCACAAAGGATAACAATATGACAGATAAAAAATAATTTTTTTAAGTTATAATTATTCACTGTGGCAAAGACAGRGCTTCTTCAGTAGGTTTTCTTGGTGCGTGGTTTTATAGCAATATAGTAGAAGAACAACTGCAAGAAGTTTGCTTTTAGCTTTACTCCGAGTCAAGWGGCAACAGTGTCTGGGTGAGATTTCTGAAAGTATGGGATACCAGGAACACGCTAAACGCTGCTTGATGACCCTATAGCAGGTAAGTAATATGCAGTTAAATAAAAGAAGTTACAATTGAGATAGATGCAGACTTTATTTCACTGATTCTTTTCCCTCAAGAAACTAAGTTATAAAGTCTATTTTCTTGCTTTGGCATAGCAAAAAGCTGCTTCCAAAATGGGACAATGGTATTTCAAGCTGACAGGATTTTTTTGGTTAAATCTATTCCAGACGATAAATAAATAAGATTAAATGGAACCAAAACTTTTAATTGATGTGTTTCAGCAATTTGCATCCATCAAATCTTCAAGTTCAAATCCTTTGATATTATTTGAAACAGCTGTTTATTTTGAAATACCCACATATCTTACTTTCAAATACAAGGTCTCAGAAAATGCTCAGATGTCATTTTGGTAAAATACTTAAATTYTGTGAATTTTCAGATTTCTAAGAAAGCTTCAGAAGAAGTAAACAATTTTTCTTTTCTCCTGAGCTGCCAGCAACCTGTGAGATTAAGGGTTTGCACAAATCTGCAGCTAGTAAAAAACAGAGTTCGGAAGAGACATAACACTACAACATGCATGGTTTGGCTATACCCATGACAGTCTTAATCCTTCATCTGACTCTATGTAATACCTTTCTGAGCCTGAAAACAAATCCACTTAAATCAGCAAGAGCTACAAACAAGCTGAGAGAGCTGACAACACAAGTTAGGCCTACCTTCTCAACCACTGCAACAGCTGGGATTTGTTACCCAAACATAGGTTGAAACACCTGGGAATGAAGACAAGGACTTTGCAATGTGGAAACGATGATCCTGGGTGCCTCAAAACAAAATGTTTTAGCTTCTACAAAAACGCTTTGTCCTGTTCTTTACGGTGTGGCTCTGGTAAGGGCTAAGGACTATTTCAGAGACTTGTTAATTCTTTTAAATCACAATTTTCACTGGCTTCATGAATCAACTCTTCAAACTCATACAAAAACTTTATCTCACAACTAGATTTTTCTTAGCCTGAGGAGGACTGAGAAACCTGCTTGCATGACTTAAAAGACCAAATGAATGCCTATGACCAGTGCCAAATCATACAAAGTTGTCATTAATTTGCCCTGTAAAATTTTTTGCTTCCTTATTTTGAACATAGCAGCATGATATTTCACCTGAAAGAGGAAATATTCAAAGCATTAAATTGTTACCATATCCCATAATTCTTTCAAATTTTGTTTTTTCAAACACATTCGTGATGGCTCARTTGTATTCTGTAACAAACTCTTCATTCTAATTAGGACCAAAAAACTCAGTAGACAGCATAAATTCTAAATAGATCTTGATTTGCTGATGATAATACTTTAAACTCGTTTGTGCACCTTTGAGTAAAGGCACAAAATTTTTATTATACATCTGTATTAGCTTAAATAGTTTTAAAATTCAGTCTTCTGAAACTGTTAAAATGGTCTTTAAGCTTTGATACAGATACAGTGTTTTTGAAAAGGTGAATCTTCCAATGACTCACGGAAAAAATATGTACATCCCACTGYGGAAAAAAATAGTTATGTGCTAATTAAAAGTAGAAGCCGGAACTGAATAAATCTTGTCTGGTATATATGCCTTTTTCCTTATGTCAGGTAAGGGATGCACACTTTTGTTCATACTTTATTCAGTCAAGGCATGACTGACTAACCGGAATGTGCCTAAATAAGGCGCTGTGCATATTCCAGGAAATTTTAGCAAGCCCTTTTTTGTTTCTCCACATTGCTAACTGTCCTGGAAACTGTCGCTTGTTTCCACAAACAACATGCTTATTTGTCATCTTTGCAGAAGAAAAGCCTCTAGAACCATTTCACAAGCAAACAGTATTTCCTCCCATTTTATTTACTGCTGAAAAAACTTAAATTATTTGGCTTCCCTGAAGCCCATTGTAAATTAAAGGTTCATATGGTAAGCCCTTATTTTTTAAATGACTGAATTATCACCTCCATAGAGCTATTATCTCACTTTAAGGAAAAAGAAAACCAACTTCTTTCCCTGACACCCCAAAAATGTACAAAGGAATATGTTTTAATTGGCACTTTTACATCTTGGCAGCCTTATAGTCTCCCCTTGTTTTATAGTATTTTCTAAATTAAAATTAATTACTTGGCATCTGAATTCAACTTTCTATCCCTGACACTACCATGGACAATGAGCTTAAAGCAAGCTTTGATGAGTATAGATCTCACAACCTTAAATTGGCTTTAAATGTGCTCACATTCAATGATTCCCCTCAGAWTTTGATTTAACAGTTGAAGTTACATAGTTATGAAGCACAAAAATAAGACAATGTCACACACAGCTAAATATCAAATTCAGTGAGCACATTCATTACCCCACAAATCCCCATGTAGAGTGGGGTGGCATCAGGAACTAAATAATCCCAATGCATGGGCAAAGTAGAAGACTGTTCTGCAGCCACACTATGTTCTCCAGGATGGAGAGCAGGCTGATAGTCAGAACCACAGCTCTCTCATGAACACTCATCCCAACATACACAAACTATACAGAATTATATAGAGCCAGTTTGCACCCACTTCCACCTCTTCTGCAAATGTKGTTGTCATCCTGTAAAGCCCAGCAGTGTTTTACTTCCATTTTCTAAAGACATTTCCACGGCATAGGACATACAGTGAGAAGACAACTGGACAGGGATGAGAAAGTGGCGCTTCATACATAAGGTGTGACAACATYGATGTGACGTATGTACGCCCACATTCCTCTGATGGGCCTATAGGAAGGGCTACATTCACCCGTTGGGCAGCAGAAATGCGCGCGCTCTTAGTAAGCATCGATTCAATTACAATGCCTTCTCAAGACTCCTAACCCCCCGACTGGCATTGTGTAATGGCCCAGATGCATTATGGAAGAAGATTGCACTCAGAAGCACTCTTCCAAGAGCACAAGCCAAGTTCCAAGTGTCACTGCTAAGAACAAGTCATCTGGCCAAATATTGTCAAATCCTATCTTACCGTGGAATGACTTAATTATGCTTATGTCACATTCTTTCCTTCTTCTCTCCCCAAGTCCCAGACACTGATTTCATCACAAACATGCTTTGCACCTCTCATGACCAAGACCATCTCAAGGCACCTGTAAAGGGCTTACCTGAGCATTTCAATATACTGAATCAGGTTTCTGCAGCCTAATCCTTTGTGGATCCTTACACAGCACTGGCCTGTGCTCTAGGTCTCCAGAAGTCACACAGTTATGCCCTCCTAATCTGAAACTTTGCTATTAATTTTCCATTATGTATAACTTAAGGGAGAAAAAAAGCACAGAATAATCTAGTTAGTTTATCTACATGGAAGACTGTCAGGAATCAGAAGCAATTTTTTTAAAAAAATATTTAATTAAAATAAAGCCATTTTTTTACATTCTGCTATGTCAGAGTTTTCAAAGCTTTCTCACAGTGTTTTTGTGGCCTAAAGAACATCTTTACAAAAAGAATAGACTTTGTCTGGTGGAATTAAATGTGCACTAATGTATACCTTTAAATGTGTACTAAGGCTTTTCATCAATGATTTGTATAACTAACCCCCGTGACTACAGTTTGTAGTAATTAATATTTCCAGGTTATTTCACTGTTAAGTTTGGGAAGAGATTTTCCTAGGCAGTCAAATATTATCATCTGTATATTACAGTCTCTCAGGTACAATTTTTGAACCAGTAGAACTAAAGAGTGGTTGAGAGGGTCACCAAGCCTTCTGCTTCTTCACCTTTGGGTTCCTGCCGTGACAGGACAGTGGGGCGGCAGTAGCACGATGCTCGCTCCTGCCAGCCTGGGCATTGGGCTGGGGCAGCAGCTATGCTCTGCAGTTGCAGTGTCGGGCACACACCTACCCAACGTCCTACCCTTTGGTCTCTACCACTGAGCATATTTCCAGCCAGATGTTGGCACTGGCTGCCAACCTGATCAGCCCATGGTGGTACCATGGTACACCTGTCCAGCAGTGTCAGGTACCGTTGTCTTGCTCACTGTTGATGCACAGCCTGTGCCAAGGCTTATCATGCCCTGTTCTTGTCTGCATTGTCGAGTTTGCTGTGGCTCACCATGCTTAACCCTTTTGCCACTGTGCTCCGCTCATGACCAAGGAAAGGCCATGATGTTCCCGTGTCACCAGGTCAATGAAGCAGAGTAGTCACATCACATCTGAGGTTAGAAAACATGTTCTAACATTGAAGTACTTCAGGTACATCAGTAACATTTTTTTTTTTTTGAGGTATTAATTATTTTTTTAAAATTTACTTTTTCTGTGCGGGTATATGGACTATGACTTATGACGTGTGTGGAAAAGAGGGGAGGATCCATTTCTTTAGAAGAGTGTTTGTATAGGTGTACATTTAGCAGGGGAACCTTTATTGCAAGAGAGAAAGAGTGAAGGTCAACTTACTCATTCATACTGGGATGTCATCTAGCCTGGGAAGAAGGAGTAAGCAACAGGGCAGCATTGAATAAAATCAGTCTTAATATGAATGCAAAACTTTAATCATAGCTAATGTTATTCCTTTTCTTCTCCTTTTGCCTTCTTTCTTCAAGTTTTTGAGAAGGCAACATATAAGTGTTTTTGCTGAACATATCACTTGGCTCTTCAGCTCCACTCCTGAATTCTTTCTCACAACATATTTGCATTCTTCGCCCATGCTCATGATATTAATCCTGAACAGTCATAAAGATCTCATTCAAGAGGTATGGTATGAACTTGGGACTTTATTTACGAATTTATTAATTGTGATACAGGTAAAATGTTACATGTTAAGATTTTTTTATATTGTTTTGATAATCAGGAGAGTGAAGAGGTTGTACTCCTGGCTGTTTCATAACACAGTTCAGGTAGGATATGACATTTTTTCATCATGGCCATTTGCAGGCAGTGGCACTGAATCCCCAGATTGCTAACTTAAGTCTGACAGTTGTTGAGATTAATGTGGATGCTATTTGCTTATATTCTTCAAGACTGGATTATCTATTAGGGTTTTTGCTTTCAAATGTTCAGTGTGCTATATTTTGTTTATAYGAAGAAATGGTAATCAACCATTTGTGTGTCTAGTAAACCTGTTTGTTGCTGAGAAATACCTAATTTACTGGCAGACATGACACAGACATTTATCTGGTTTCATGGTTGCATTATCGTAATCTCTGAATGTATTTGAGGTGGTCAAGCTTAAATTTAGATCAGGGATTCAAACACCCTAAGTAGTTTCATCACATCCTTAGGAAGACAACAACGTGTCTTGTGACATTATACCCTGGTGAGAGGATGTGGCTTGCTCTGAGTAATTTGGGAGAGAACAGAATTTCCTTCTCAAGAAAACTGGGAAGAAGAATCACTCATTCAGAACAGGGACAACTACTTCAGTTTCTATCTCCTCAGGGTTTTTCCAGCAGAACACCTCCTGATCTACTGAATCTAGACATGGTTTATGAAACACACAAACATCATGAATGAAGTAACATAAAAACTGAGGTTAGCTCCATTTATGACTCAACAACAGTTCAACCTAGAATAGCAAAATGCTTAGCATAGGAGACTCTGAGAATTACCTAGTCTTGCAGAAACACTCTACTGGAGTAGAAGGCTCACTGTGCTTCCCCTCTAGTGGGTGCTTATAGCGCACGAGCTGAAAACACATGGTAACACCAGCGCATCTTCATCCTTTGTGCGGGCTAGAGGTACCTTTGCTGGTGCAGACTTCCTTGGGCTACGTCTGACCTCTGAAGTGGATTAGAGGGCAGACAGAGGTCATGTCGTCCAGGGGCAGACATTCTGATCAACTGATTTCCCACTATTTGTTAGAAAATCTGAAAATTACAAATGATAAAACCGAAAACATTCCTGTTCAGTCAGAAATTCTTAGCTGTAAACACCATCTTCAGAAGGTCATTGTTAAATATGGTTTCCGTGTGAACCTTTTCTCTCAATGTATCAAAACCATCCTTACTCCATTTCTTTGTGCCTTTTTTCCTTTCCCTAGTTCCCTCACTCCTTTCATTAATCATTCCTCTGAACAACTTCTAACTGAACCACCATCATTCTGACTCATTTATGATTTCTCCTATGACCCAAGGCCCTTGTGCTTCTTCTTCCTTTTGCTTTCCAGTGCTCATATTCCAGTCCTCTTTGCCTTTGCCCCTGCTGTCCTCCTGCCATCCTTTGCTTGTATTAAAGGCCCTCTGAGAGATGTTGTGGATTCAGTCTGTCTTGAGTGTGCCATTCTTTTTCCTTCATTCAGCTCTGGATTGATGTTACTAAAGATTATGAATGTATGTTGGGACTATACTCCTTTCAAAATCTTTACTAACATTAGCAAAACAGTACATAAAATTGTCTGTGTATATCCAACAACTTATTTCCACTGCAAGACAAAAAAAAAAAATAATCCAAGCTGAGGAGGTGATGTGATTTGGACTAAGAAAGACTGTGAATGATGAAGGATTGTGTGGCAATTGGGGAAAAAGCTGGCTCCCTTAACTTTTCATTTCCAGAATGTATTTCTCAAAACAAGCCAGAGGTGTAGCATTCCTCCCCAGATTGGGAGTTTGGGTTGCGGTGGTTTTTTTTTTCAAGGATGAGGGGAAGGTGGTTGAGCAAGCTGGATGCCTCTGAAACACACTTCCACTATAATTACTTTTCCACTCCATTGTTTGCTAGAGGGGAAGACAAAAAAGCWGGCATAGCTTTGACTTGTTAATCTATGTACCATCCTGAAGTGTTTAACATAGCTGTTAAGCGAGTGGACCAGATTTGTGGGCATATTTTATGGTGCAAATGCTGATAGCGAGGATAAATACCATTTGTTTTATTCCAAACACTAAGCGTGTTACAGAGAAAAGGTAATTATGCTTGAGTGGTTAAACCAAGTCACAACGGGTTTCAAGCTACGCCTTTGGATAGACCTTTAATCCCGCCTTTGGGCAGATGCAGCAAGGCGGGGGTTTTGCGCGGTCCGTGAGTGCCACCTGGTGCCCGTTCTCCGGCCGCCGGAGCCGGCGCRTCAAACCGCACCGCACCAGCGCCCTCCTCGAACGCTTTTCAGAACTGGAATTTCGATAAATTTAACCAACACATAATATTAACTGGAAAGTACTCTGTTGATCCATGCCAGGGAAGAAAACTTATTCCAGAGTTCAACGTATTAGAATTGCCAGCTCATAAGAAAAATTATAATATACTTCACATTTAGGAAACTTTACCCCGTATGGACGCTTTATCTCACTACCGCTATCACAGAAACGTAAGCAGAATGGCAGTTTTCATAGCACAGGCATCAAACAGGTCTTCACACAACGTGGAACTCAGCAGAAAATTTTAAAAGTGCTCTCAGAATAGGACAATAAAATCTCACATGAGCCTGAAAGAATTGCAGGGTTCCTCACTCCTGAGATCCAAACCATATTTTCTATAATTTTACCTGGAAAAATCTCCACCATCTATGTCAGTATTATTTCGCAGAGGCAGATCAAATTCTGTTATTACTGCTACCACTTCTCTTTACTGTCTGGTTTTGCTGGCTGTAGATTACCAKCAGTCTTACTGGGCTACATCAAAGATTGACTGACAGACAACACAGTTTTACAGTTGTGGGTACTGGCACTACCACAGTGCTTCTGTCCACCCTCTGAGGGTTCTCTGCACTACGGACAGAGAGTAGCGCAGGATGTTTATCGCTAATTATTCCTCTTCCAGAGGCACCCATGTTCCGCAGCCAGGGGCCCCAGACCCAATTTATCAAGGAAACAAAGGGCTATCAGTCATAATGCTGTTCCCCTTTGCATCCGTCCTGCTGCTCCTTCTCTGATGCCAGCAGCAGACCACGCTCCTGTTACAGTGCACGGGGGAGCAGGGTACTCAGCTGGGAACCCAGCATTGGCAAGGTAGAGGGAGTGGGAGATGGGGGCTAAAGAAGCTGAGGACCATGGGAACGCGCAAGAAATAGCCAAACACACAAGCTGCTTCCAGAAAGCACAACAGACAGGAAATACGGAGTCAAGTGCCTTGTGCTAAACCTTAGAGAAACTAAGGGTCATCTTCTGTTCAAGGCCCCCCTCCAAAGCACGGCATTTGGAGAAGGTTAAATTGGACCTGAATTTATTAGCTATGTAAAACTTTAGAGCAAAGTTGTTTGTCCTTAGCAGGTGTGTCAACACAAGTATAATGCAAACTAAACTAATACTGAGAGCTTAACAGCACGGTAATTAGTAACAGGTAATATTACATTACAGTAGGTCCAARATTTAGCTTTAAACAAGCATCTCAATTTCGCACTTCTGGGAATGTTCAGTGCTATTTTCCATTTTCTATTACTTTGTTAATAGCACTCTCTGATCTATTTCATACCATTAATATAAATGGACATAGTAGCCCAGAAGAAATGGAAAAATTCACTTTTCATCTGGAGCAATTTTGCTGCCTGCACTGAAACTAGTTTTTGTTTTGAGAGTCTATAACACATCTATCTACAGACTAGTTTCAGAAAGAAAATAGTAGCATTTCTTTCCATTTTACAGCTCCCTTTCTTGGTCATTTCTCTAAGAACAAATTCAATTCCCTCTCACCTTTCTGCCATTYAGCCTGACCTCTATCACCCAGGGCTCCTCCTGTAAAAGATGCTGTTGTATGAAGTCCATTAGGAAATGCATTTGCTGTTTATTAAATATTTAGAAAATAATTTGAAAGGAATATTTTTTCTAGRGTACCCTGCATGATGTCATGACTCTGAACTCAAGGGCAGGACCSTAAACCACCTATGGAAAAWAAAATAAAATAAAATAAAGCTGCCTTCCTCTTTCCCCAGGAGCAATTTGAAACAGGAGTGTTACACTAGAGTTTCATTTCAGAATGCTAAGCATAAGGCTTTCATTTTCTTTACTTGTGAAAAAGAAGGTGAGAAAGTGTTGGAACTATATGAAGAGGAGAATAAAACTCTCATAAAATGGAAAGAGGCAAAAAAGCAGGAAGAGAAGGAAGATGCCATTAAAGCAGTGAGGAGAGGATAAAAAGTGGCAATGACTCAAGTTTCCTTTAAAAAAAAAAAAAAAGAAAGAAACAGAACAGCTGAGAGCAGATATGGTGAGAAAGCTGTTAGAAAAACTGTCACACCAGGCAAGGAACACTGTTCAGATCCCGGAGACCCTCCTGACACATCACAGATACTCATCAGTAAAATTAGGTTTAAAAACTGTGTGTCATCTCACAGCTTAGAGATGAGGGGGATACATTTTCATACAGCATGATTTAATGTTATTTGAGTTGACCTATTTCCTTCAGTTTCCCTTTTAAGGAAAGCTTGGATTCTGCAGAAAGTGAGAGGATTCAATTCCACATTCTGCCAGGAACCTGCTTTGTGTCCCTGATCATATATCTTTACTTTTCTTTGCCTCTGTTTACCTTTTCATTCACTTTCTTGGCTTTAGTCCAGGTCTCAAAGTGCTGGAAGAGTAATCTATGTCTTCAATACCAAACTGAGAAATGCAGGGAGGGGAGGAAAGAGGAAATCAGTCTGGATTACATGCAAAAAAATTTTATTATTTATTTTATTACCTTTTTCCTAACCAATACAAAAAGCCAGGAAGAAA
This sequence comes from Oceanodroma leucorhoa, assembly GCA_030449065.1. Classification (NCBI taxonomy): domain Eukaryota; kingdom Metazoa; phylum Chordata; class Aves; order Procellariiformes; genus Oceanodroma; species Oceanodroma leucorhoa. The sequence continues at coordinate 6,396,226 of JASVER010000012.1, read as the reverse complement.
AATCATCTCATATGAAAAATTTGACTCAGCATGAGACATTTTGTTCAAGTATTGTAAGAAAAACATAGGAAACAAGCAGCAACCCTGCAGCTGACATTTTCCCCTATGCCCATATACTAGAGCACTCACATGGGAGTACCAGGTCCAGGCCCCTCGTCTGCCTGAGGGCACCAGTGAATCAGAAGAGAGTGGAGTTACAGCTGGGTCTCCCACCTCATGGGTGGGAGACCATGAGAGACACCACCCTGAATCAGAAGAGAGTGGAGTTACAGCTGGGTCTCCCACCTCATGGGTGGGCATCTTAGCCCATTACCACAGGCTGGAGGGTTTTCCAAGGTGGGTCTCCAGCTTCCTCCACCCTTGATGACCCTCTTAAATATCACTTGGACAGTAGGAAAGTGATTCCTCAACTTAATGGCAAGGATACCCAGCTTTCATTTGCTGCTTTGCTATTTTTAGAAAATGGAAAGACAACTCACATTGCAGTTATGCTACATAGCCTGGTAATTGGGGTGCTTCAAAAGAAAGTGTGGGGGAAGACAGAATTCATCCCAATTTCACACATTTTAGGTAAAGCACTTTCAAACAGCTAAGATATAGTTGCACCAGCACAAATCAGGTACTGAACTTCCTGACTGCACCCTCTGTGCTAAGGAATAAATATGGGATTCAGAGGACAAACGTTTGGCTCAAGAACTGTTGCTGTTAKGGAGGGTTCATCCATAGCATGACATGGGCAAAAGCATCCTGTGACTCTGTAGCCTGACATTCCCTGTTGCTCTCTGTTTGGAAACAAACCTGTAGCCATAACCAAGAGCCTGCATGCCCTCATGCTCCCTTTCCACCTTCATGCTCCCTTTCCACTGTGAAAGTGTTTCCTTGTACAATCTGAGAAGCTACCACCCCACAGTAATGTATCCGGTGGAAAAAATAACTACAAGTGAACAGGTAATAAGGGCAAAGGTGTATTTACACCTTTACTAATTTTATCACTTTTGTGCAAGACATGCAACAACAGCTTTCACTAAAATATGTGTTTGAGTGACTGAATCAGACAAACTAAATAAGCAAAAGACCAGTTACCAATAGTGATTTTCAGGCATGCATGACATGTTTTCAGGACAAAACTGTGTTTTATTGACACATTCAATTCATGCAAAACAGATCTTTCTTTATATGCTCACTGCCTGAGCATGTAATGATGGTGACAATCACTGTATCTAAGAAGACATGTTAGTACATGGTGAGCTTAACTTCTTCAGTCTCCAATTATAAATAACTTGTGTTATCTTCCTCTCTTGCAACATGGCAGGTCTCTCTGGAACCAGAGGGAGAGGCAAAGTCTTTTGTTGGGTCTTTTTTTCTCCCACCATTATTACTGCTCTAATATAGAAATCTCTGAAATGCAAGGTCTGCACTCCATCCTTTGAAACCCAGCAGATGTCTTTAAAACGCTTAGTCTATTAAAGCTTATAATGCATGATTAATGATCTGAGGGCTGCTGATCTAGGTGAAAGACTCAGCAGAATTTGCCCAATAGCTTTYGCAGATTTATGTACTGTACATTAGAAACCAGAACCACCAGTGTAATTATTTCACAAAAGCTCAGATGCAATGCTCAAAGTACCTCCCCAAAACACTAAAAATCAACTCAATAAGCAAAGGTGAAGTGTTCTGCAGTTTTCCTCATGCTCTAGAGTCCTAGCTTCTGTTTGCTCCTTCAATTTATTTTTTTSCATAGCACTGCAGCAAGAAGTTTGCTTATTTGTTTATATTCATAAGACCATATTACAGTTTTACCCAATTTTAAGAACTTCTTACTCAGATCAAAAAGACATGAATTTTCTACAGACTTTTCACTTTAGCCAAGGGCATGAGTTAGTGGCTTTCATCATGGACATTCCCAATTTAAAAAACAGCATTCTGCAGTGCTGATTTGTGTGATGAAAACATCACTTTGATCAACTTACTTACAAATAACTTTTAGACAAAAAAACACATCCATTTTGTATTCCTTTTCAGATCTGTAAGTAAAGGGGAGTCATTTAGAGATAAATACGTGCTTCTCAGGGTAAATATCGCGCTCAAATTAATATATATAGGTGGAGATATGCACTGTTTTCCCCAGGGACCTTGAAATTTATCACAGTAACTTCTTGGATACAAGTGAGCTATGCACTATCTTAGCAGTATTGATAYTTGGTACTGTACTTGAACTTACCATTGGTCTTTAGCTCTCCAACTGAGAACACARTCAGGAGCTGTGTATGAATAAGGAGAGAAATTGGTTCTTTTAAAGTCATTACCATCCAAATGATCAATATCTATAAAAAGAAATACATGCAAAGGAGATGAAATGGACTATCTGAGGTTGGTGGCACAGTCTACAATACCAATCTCTGTTGCACATCATAGCCCAAAGCTCTAACCTTCATAAGAATCTGTTAACTGGCAAACAACCAGCCAGTTGAATGAAAAAATAGTATGATAAAGGTAAAAAATACAGGAGAAAAAAAAAAAAAAAGGAAACCAGAGATCTGTAAGAAAAATCATTGAGATTCTGTCTCCACTCAGGGTTACATTACTGTTATTTGCCATTTCATGTACCCTGTAGGCCTATGAGCTAGAATAGATGGGACAGTATGAAAAGTATTTGATTTCCCTTAATAATACGAGCTTAATGCAGCAATCACCAGAAACTTKTGGTTGGTTCATTGCTGTGTTTTTCTCTTCATTTTATCTTTGAAAAGGTTTTTTTTTGTGATTTATTTTTGCTTACCTGATGAGTGATAAAAGTACTAAGAGTTTTCAATTAGAGCATTATTTTTTGTTCTCCGGTTCACAAAGCAAATAGGTATGCAATAAGGGCCAACTTAGGTACAGGAAAAAAAACAATAGAAAGAGAGAGAAACCTCTTAAACCATCTGAAACCGTATAATAATCTAAGGGTAGTGCCAATGTTTACAATCATAGAATCATGGAACAGTTTGGCTTGAAAGGGACCTTTAAAGATCGTCTAGTCCAACTCCCCTGCCATGGGCAGGGACATCTTTCACTAGATCAGGTTGCTCAAAGCCTTGTCCAACCTGACTTTGAATGCTTCCAGGAATGGGGCATCTGCAACTTCTCTAGGTAACTTGTTCCAGTGTCTCACTACCCTCATTGTAAAAAATTTCTTCCTTTAATCTAAATCTATCCTCTTTCAGTCAAAAAATGTTGCCCTTTGTCCAGTCACTGCAGGCCTTGGTAAAAAGTTTCTCTCCGTCTTTCTTATAAGCCCCCTTAATATATTGAAAGGCCACAATAAGATGTCCTAGGAGCCTTTTCTTCTCTAGACTGGACAACTCCAACTATCTCAACCTTTCTTCATAGGAGAGGTGTTCCAGCCCTCTGACCATTTTCATGTCCATCCTCTGGACCTGCTATCACAGGCCCATGTCTTTCTTGTGCTGGTGACGCCAGAGCTGAAYACAGTACTCCAGGTACTCATGAGACTCCAGGGGTCTCCTGAGAGCAGAGTAGAGGGTCAGAATCGCCTCCCTCGACCTGCTGGCCACATTTCTTTTTATGCAGCTCAAGATATTATTGGCTTTCTGGGCTGCGAGCGCACATTGCCAGCTCATGTCCAATTTTTCATTCACCAGTACCCCCAAGTCGTTCTCTGCAGGGCTGCTTTCAATCCACTCATCCCCCAGTCTATATTGATATTGGGGTTGCCCTGACCCAGGTTCAGGACCTTTCACTTGGCCTTGTTGGACTCTGTGAGGTTCACATGGGCCCATTCCTCAAGCCTGTCAAGGTCCCTCTGGATAGCATCCCTTCCCTCTAGTGTATCAACTGCACCACTCAACTTGGTGTCATCCACAAACTTGCTGAGGGTGCACTCAGTCCCACTGTGTCATTGATTAAGATATTAAATAGTATTGGTCCCAGTTTGGACTCTTGAGGGGCACYACTTGTTACTGGTTTCCACTTGGACATTGAGCTGTTGACTATAACTCTTTGAATGGAGCCATCCAGCCAATTTCTTATCCATGTAACTGTCCATCCATCAAACCCATATCTCTCCAATTTAGCAGCAAGAATGTTGTGGGGGACCATATCAAAGCCCTTATAGAAGTCCAGGTAGATGACAATATATATATTACTGAGAGGGCTATAATGCTACTGCTTTCTGAATTGGACTGTGCAGTTCCCACCAATTTTATTTACAAAGCCAGTTTTCCCAGGTATAGATTAAAAGTCCATGTCAATAAGTAAATTGCAAATAAGAATGGAGGTAAGAAACATGTAACATAGGGAAATGTTTTGTATTTCTTTTTTGTAAAAGAAAATGCTTTGTATTTCTTTTTTGCTCTTCAGGACCATTTGAGTGCCCTCTCAGTTCTCTCGCTATAGGGTCTTTTGCCGGAGGCCTAAGCAACACCTGTGCTGACACCTTACAGCCTGTCAGCAAAGCCACGCATTCAACAAGCTCTGCTGAGAGATTTATTGATCCTGACCATTTTGAAGTCTTCCATGAGGTCATGAAAACCGTACAGGAAGGGTTCACAGTCAGAAAAACAGGGAAATCATTGACATGGAATAGGAGACAACCATAGGGTTCACCTCGGGATAAAGGGGAAGGGGAGAAAGACATATGATTACAAAACTTCCTCTGGGTTACCTAAGCTTGTYCTGAACAGTATTTAAATTGTCTCAAGTACACCTGGTACGGGACTGGCACCATATGTCTAAATACATAACGGTGAGTTATTTTTATATAACACCATCACACCACATTGTCATTCAATATCCAAGATTCAAGTTCATACATATTCTTTGACAAATCCAACAAGTAATGTGAACTCCATTCAGCTGTCAAAAACACAAGTATTTATGGACAAATCTTGTCAACTTTACTCCCTCAAGTCCTTTCCTTTTAATGAGAATTGTGATTGAGTAAGCATCCAGSTTATAAGTGGATGGGCAATATTGTCTTTACAAGCAAACTTGAAAGGAATTGGGAAATAGAAAGTACTCGGTATCCCTGAGAGTTCTCATAGCCTTTTGTACTCCAGCAATTATGCAGCCAGTCTAATCATCACCTAGCCATGGGRCACACAGCTTGTCCTTCTTCCATACAATATCCTTCTTTGCTGGTTTGAACAGTGGCAGGAGATTGCTCGACAACCAGCACAAGGTAAGCCTGTGGTTTTGACTTCTGGCACCAGAAATCATGGAAAGGCTGTCACATGAATGTTACTCTCTTGGCAAAAGCAATTTATGAAGTTTCCTTTTCCCTCCCCTCCAGTATCTGCTCATTCCTGCCCTCCTGAACTTTAACAGCCCCTCCTAACATTTGAGGTCATACTGTCATCCAGATTGCTGAAATGATTCAAATTTGAGGGGAAGGAAAAAACCCACACGTGCATACACACCTWACTCGGGAGAAAAAAATAAATTGGGAAACAGAGAGCAGGTTGCTTTCTTTTTTCCAGTGTCAGTAATTTCAGTGAATTGGTTTGCACTGCATCCCCACAAACAATGAATTGAGTGGTCAACTATGCTGCGGGATCTGACACAAGCAGCTGGGCTTAACGTTGCAGCTGGCAAAGGTCCATATAATCACACGCTACATTTATGTCAGGCAATAGGCACATTCCAGGGAGCACCATATGCCTGCATGTACGCCCAGCAATTTGGGGGTCTTTGGACTTACTTTCAGCAGGGCTCCCAAGGAGGCATAGGAAGCTGCTACAAGGACACTTTTGACACTTAGGATAACATCAGCAGAATATATCTGGCTTTTCAAATTAACAACGTCAAAATTGTGACCAGAAAATCTGAAGACAGTCCTGGATGTGAAAGTTATGATGTTCTGAGGTACAGACCATTCATACATGTGTGAAAAAATATGTTACATAGGCAAAATAAAATATCCCTTGGGGTTCTGATCAGCTACAGGGTCACAGAAAGAAAAATAATATTTTGTCAGAAATGTCAAAGTTTTCAAACTTTCAGGTACATGAAACATCTTGTTAACTTTTTTCATGGCTGTCTTGCATGTCTCATTTTAACTCCTTAACTTTTATTTCTGTCTCAAATCTGTCTGACCGTAATCTCTAAATCAGACCCAGGCTTGCATGGATATGCCAGGATAAAAATAGCCGAGCCAAGTAGCTTCCATGGCCAAGATAACAGCCTGGTAAGTACCTAGCTGTGAGGCCTTATGTTTAGGTCACACCACATTGGGTCTGTGAACTCTTTAAACTTCCATAATCTGGGTACGTTGCAAAACYGCCTCTTTCTTTGACTCCTAAGGCATAGACTCTTGAGGGCATTCTTCAGAAATGGGATAACAGATCACTCTKGGCAGAGAAATCCTTCTCAGCCACCCGAAGAAACTGCCTCTTTTTGCCAAGTTCCAGCTTTTTGGACACTCGTCAACAGCTCAGGACATACATAAGCACATATGGTGAGTGTTACGGGAGGTTTTCTTAACCCAGGCACTCTTCAAGCTAAATAGCACTTGCAGAGGAGATGCAGACAAAACATGATCGATCACCTGCACGCTTTCCTTGCCCTACTTCTCTCGTCACCACAGGATGTGCTTAAGATCAGCTGCCCTCAAGTCCGCCTTTGGCTGAGAGCCTCTCCCCTGCTGCTGTTTTCTTCCTCTCAGTCAAACAGGAATCCCTCGGCAAGGAAACCACGTCCCTGTGTTGCTCTGCTGGGAGAGTTCCCATTCTCTGCTCTCTCCTCTCTGTGGAGGAGCCTGGTGAAACTAGTTTTCCCACCTCGGCACCCCCATCAGCATCCTGGTCTCTGAGCACCTATGGCACAGTCCTCCTGAGCTGATAGCTTGTATTTGGTCCAGGCAGGGTGGGCAACACATGCATCACTTGCTACACACAAATTACAGTGCAAATTACAACTGCAATAACTAGCAGTCTCAGCTGTGAAGAGGCTGCCAGGGCTCTCACCAGGCTGGGTGTACACATGCCTGAGGGTATTGTCGTAGGGGTCTGCAGGGTAATTCAAGGGAATATATGCATTTCACCAAGGAGGGGAGCAAGCAGGATGAAAACTTGGCGAACGCATATTGTCCTCATCCCCAGCAACCCCAGCAACCTACTTGCAGCATGCCAATTAGACTCTAACTCTCCTATGAAATAATTAAATGTCTCTTGTATCTAATCTGATGTTACAATATGGTGCCGTATTTGTTTAATAGTCTCTATCAGCCATCCTGCAAGGAATTAAGCATAACAGAGCATGAAATTTTGGCTCTAGTAAATATGATGGTAATTTAACATGATGATTGTAAAAAAAATATTCTAGAGCAGAAGTTATAGGTAGGAAATTATGCTCTCTATGGTACAGAATTGATGCTTCCTATTAAATAACATTAAGAAGACTCAGATATTGGTATCTGTGCTGTCTGGAACAGCTCTAAGAAGGAGACAGAAAGAGGCACTGACCTCACAACTCTGAGAGGGGGAAAGCAAGGCTTGATCACAGACCTCCGTYGCCCTAGATACTTACCTACACTCAGATAAAAATATACAGCTGGGTCTTTCTCATCCTTATCCTCTCTTCCTCCAAGAAAATCTTTGCAGACACAGATCTTGATTTTTAACAGAATTGTATCCAGCTCTTATAAAGACTTTTGTATAATCAAATGCTGCACATTTCATATTCTACAATTATTTAAGAGTTTATGAAATTCCATTTTGTTTCATTATCTCTGAGGTTATTCCTTCAATATCTGCCCAAACTGCCTCCACAAGTATTACTTCCGTTCATATATATTTATCCAAGACAATTATGGCCAAGATGTGGTCAGCATAGACCTGTGTATCTGTGAGTACCATACTCATATTTCTAGTCTTGTGTGCTAGATCTTTGCCGCATGTGAAGCAGCCTAAAGAATGACTATACACTTAAGGAGCTGTTGTCTGTTTTAGAGCACACTAAGTACATCTGCTGTGCTGGCTACAGCAAGAAAAAAAGACAATAGAGTTGTTAAGTAGTTATAAGCCTGTTAGGGATCCCTCTAGGCTGACAGGATCCTTCCTTGGCTGCTCAAGGTGGTGTCAGGGCAGCTTTGTGGCACGGGAACGATATAAAATGATCTAATGCTCCAGAGAGCCTGGCCCAATGTGTACAGCAGAAAAGTAGGTCAGAAAGGAAATCTCGCTACTACAACCACAGCAGTGGCAGCAGTCCATTGTACCAGGTGCAGAGTTTATGTAAGGCAGTGGCTGGGGCTGCTTCCCTCYGAGTTTCACAACCAACAGAAGCCTGGTGCTAAAAATGCCTGGCTGCTCCACACAAAAGCAGGAACCAGCTTGTGTATAAGTTTAGAAGAGCAAACATATGACCAATATTGCAGTTCTGTGTTTGTGCTAATCTAAAMATTTGAATATGATTAAAGAACATATAACAAGCCTTTTCTGTCCCTCATTCACAAAGGATACTCTGAAACAGAGGCAGTATCTTTGAAGGCATGACCAAAAATTCAGTCAGTAGTTATTCTTGTGGCTTCCTGTTCTTCAGCTCTATTCCCAGTTATTCCAGGGTTTCTACATGCCATCCCACGAGACTAAAGAGACTTTAAAAGGATGTAATCAGCTCCCTGGCCTCTCTGAAAAAGATATAACTAATGGAAAGGAATGTCTGAGCAGTCTTCCTCAGCTCTCACAGGAAGGATATATCAGCAGAGAAAGTCGTACTGTTCCCTCACTTTCAGCCATCAAAGGCTAATGAGAAAGAGGGGCAGAGAGATACAGAAAGCATCAAGTATGCCACAGGAGGTCCCCCTCTGGTGACACTTACACTGGGAGTTAGTTGAGACTGAGCCAGATCCCACGACAAAGTATGCAAAAGTCACCTAAAGCAACCTTAATTTACCTCCACCATCTTCATCTTTGCATCAGGGTGTTGGGAAAGAGGAACTGGGATATTCTTCATGCTTATATGTAAGCTACTTCTGGACTTCCACTGATTAAATAAACMGATTGGATTTAGAGACATAGCTTCATTCAGGGAATCATAAAATAAAATGGACACTTGTCTTCTTTGCAGTGTGAATATTCACTCATCAGTAATTCTGCCACTGGCCTTGCTGACAGTGCTCTTTTTTGGTCCTTACTTTTGATATGCTCCGGTTACCAGAGCCAACATCCAAGCTGATCCCCGAAGACAGCAGCACATGCTTGGCAGTGGCAGTACCCAGATGCTAAAATGTATTTTGCAGTAACAGGAGCTTCAGCACATTGGTAAGTAACCACWTTGCTGGAAATCCTTCCCTTAGATTTAACAGCCTGCCTGGAAAGGGCTGATCAAACAAAAAAAGTCTCCTTCTCTTGTAAACATACCAGGTAAAACAATATGGGGAAATATATGCAACTCAAGAAACCCCCTAGTGGATCATGTGCACATTTATTTTGACATGAAGAAAGGAAAATATTTCATTCTGAATGCTTCTGATTGTGCATAAACTTACCCGTGGCCAGGAACAATAACAACAACAGAAAATCAGCCGTGGCCTTCGGTCCCCAGAGCAGCYGATTCCCTGCGTTCAGAGTCTGCTTAGTAGAACGGCACATTTTCTCACTCTCCTAGGCCTGACCTTTAACTTTTAGCCCTCCGCTGACTGCAAATGACTGTGCAGGCAGGTGGGAGTATTAATGGTAAGATTTTAATATCTCTCATTTATCACAACGGACCATTAAAGTTGATGCCTATAAACACACAAACCGTGGGGTTACCAGTTCCATTCCATAGTCATATGCTGGTAATAACACATTCCCTACTATACTATTAAAAGATAACTGCATTTCTTTAAATCTTTTTTCGACCACGTTTCATTGCTTGGAAAGTCAAGACAATGGCCCCACGGAGCATTGAATGAGCAACATAAATAGACTTTTAGAAATGTTGTGTCCTATAAGGGATTAAAATAAACATTGCAAACTCTTCATGCATGCAAGCATTAGATGAATATCAGAGACAGGAGTTTTAAGCAATGAGGAAAAAAGGTTTAAAGAAAACACTGAATCAAAGARCTGTGCAGCTGCAACTTAATCGAGGTAATGTAATATTGGTATCTGGCTAATGCTAACATCTCTTCAGACAATCAACTTCTATAATTTCTTTTGATTTCTAATTCTAGGAGCTAAACATAACCAAACACTATAATGGATCCCTTTTTAGGTCCTCTCTAAAGTGGAAATGGGTTTCCATAGACACTTTCTCTTGCATACTCTTTCTTTGAGTGAGATTATTAATGCTTTTGTACATAATTTTTAGATGTTAGAAAATAGTAAAGTTTTCAACAATTGGCATTGCAATAAAACTTTGCTGAATATTTATGACTTCTTTTTGTAAACTCATAAATTTAAATATAATATTTAACAGCTTGGAGGCCCATTACATTCAGTGTGCAAAAGCTCTAACAACAGAGTTAAAATAGCATTTTACACCTCTGATSAGTGCATATACCAGTCCAGTTTTTATTTATCAAAATAATTTTACATCCATTAATCTAAGATAAATTTTCCATAGCAAGTCTTTTCATAGATCAAAAATCTAGGAATCAGTAACAAAATTACTGTCAGGAGATGAAATTGTAAATCCTGCCACAATGTGAATTTTAGGAGCTTGCTAGTGCTTATCACATTCACCAAAGAGCTTTGTAATTACGTTCACAGAAAATGCCTGAAATATCAGACTTTAAAAACAAGAAGCCTCAATTAAGTAAGAGCAAAAAATTTTATGCGAGCAACACATTTGACAGACAGGGCAGAGACAGGCAGCAAGAGTCAGGAAGCAACTGATCTCTCTTTTGACAGAGACAGAGAGACAGACATCCTTGCCAAAATGTAAAGTCTCAGACAATAAGCCATCTAATCAATCAAGTAGGTTTGGTATACTTTCGCACAATTTCATCAGAGTATTAAAAAATCAGTCATCCCTTTTCAATGGAAAAGATCAACAGAATCTGAGATGGTCTGAGTCAGCAAAATCAATATAGAGGCAGGGGAGCATAAAATACCCCTCTTAGCGCTGGCACACAGACTTCTGCTCTCTGAGCTCTAAAATTCCACTCACACTGATCAGTAAAGGAGTATCTGTGTCATTTTCTGTCTGAAAGTAACTTCTCTCATGGCAATTGCACTACAGTGCATGCAGTGTAGTCACTCCATCACRCCGCCAAAGATGGCCATCGGGGATCTCCACAACGACAGCTCTCTCCTTAATGCTCCCTTTCGTTCCAGGGCTCCAGAAAAGGAAATGAAAACTGTATCTCACCTCTGTTAATGTCCAGTTTCTCAACTGGGTATAGCATAGAGATGGGTGGTGAGTTTGCACTCACAAAGGATATCTTGATAATCAAAGTCAGTGAACAAACATCCATGCTAATCGGCCACTAGGCTTTTTACAAACTATTTGAAGTCAGGTAAGAGCACTCAAAAGGCTCTGTTCATAYATTTCGGAACAAATCCCAGAGAACAGTAATTACACTCAATTTCTGCTCCTCTCTCCCTCCACGACACTTCACTTGTGGCATACCACAAAACACATTTCTGCCTCCCATTCTATTCACAATAAACCATAAAAAGCTGCAGATTTCATAAATATTGCTTTAGAGATTTTGAGGTCATGGGGTCCTTGATTTAGCAAGCCCTTCTTGCAAAATGTAGACCACAGAAATTCAGCAGTTCTTCATACTGAGAGTGTTGAACTAAATGTCTCTTTTAGGAAGTTGGTTAATTTAGGTAAGTCAGAGATGGTACTCAACAGAAAAAAAGAAAAGGATTCATTTTCCTCTCAACTAAAAAAGTTACACTAGCTGGAAATAAATTCCACTAAAGTTCACTTGACCTCAGAGGGATTAATCCAGATTTACAATAGTAGAAGGAGAGCAGAGTCTAGGAAGGAGCTCTCTGGGCCAGTTTTTATGTATCACAGTTGCCTTTAATGGCTGTGTGACTAGCCTTAGTCAGTAGCAGATACAACTGGGTTTTGCCTAACTGGGCATGGAAAGGATGGTAATTTATACTACAGTACTCTGCATGAGATACATTCATACACACCTGGTTACCACAGATCAGCTGATGCAAAGTGGCTTTGTTGTGGATTTTAGTACCCTGCTAGGTTCTTGTTCCTTTTTTTTCCTATTAACATCATTACCCAGCATAGCAAAAAATTACCCTGGAATCTGTTGGTTTTTTTTTTTAGAACAGATCTGGGTTTAATAGAATTTTGTCTTCAAGAGACTTTGAAAATATCTTTATGGTTTTATTTTTCCACTAAAATGCTGTATTACAGAGAAAGAGCTACACAGATGTCTTACATAATAATGTCTTGCTTTCGTAAGATCCAAGTATGGTTTAGATAAAGGTGTACTTTCTCTGCTATGTGTTCAACGAAAACTGCCAATGAAAAATCGAGGTGATATTCTGAGAACAGTATTTCATACTGAGAGTAGTATCTGGAGCTTTCACAGTGACACAGCTAAGTAAAGCACACAGAACGAACAGATGGAATACAGGCACATTCTTATGGAAAATGTGACTTCCATTTTTTTATAATATCTAAGAACCTCTGCAGTCAGAATTTCCAGGAAGAGGTCATTCTTCTAGATCACTAAAATCTACTAACATCTTTAATTGAAAAGATTTTATAAATAAACTTAGTTGCTGTGCTTCGGGTGGCAACTCTATAGATGGCAGAGGCAGGACAAACTAGGGAATAACTAAAACTTTTATTTATGTCAACATGYTTCTAGTCTGTTTTTTCCACAAAAAAAATAGTTAGTATGCTACTAAATGTAGTTAATAGCATAGAGTAATCCTTCCATTATAGCATCTGAGGGCACCAGAGTGATTAATTTTATCCTCCCTAGTGCCTTTGAAGTTGAGATAAATGAGTTGTCCAAGGTCATATAAAAGGCTGTGGTTGAACTGGGAACAAAAGTCAGATTTTTTGGTGTCTAGACCTCTGCCTTATCTCTGTAATAAACCTTGGTAGTAAGAGGAGACAAGGAAAAAGCGGTTTAGGGGACAGTTGGTTACTTTCAGAGAGAGAAAGCCAAAGGAATGGAGGAGGTAATTTCTCCATATGAGATGCTTTTAAGGCCAGTCAGCATGCATTTTATTGAGTTCCCCATTATTCTCTGCTTTGGAAAAGAAATAGGTAAGATTATAAATAGTTTTATTTTTTAATATTTATTTTAAAAAAGATGGTATGTCCTTTCTGCACATTGATGAAAATTTTTCCCCACAGTTGCCCTGTTTAGTACAGTGAAATGACCTGTCGCCTACTTTGAGAAGAATGGAAGATATCAGACTGTAACATAAGCAGAAAAAGTTGAAAAAGTTTTTACTAAATTTCTGTGAACAGATCAATTTTTCTGAGAAGTGAGATTTATACTGCTTTTGCTTTTGAATGTGACACAAACTCTTGGGCTATATTACTGTCAACTTGTCTCATTTTTTACTTTTATATGTTTTCCATAATTCCAATACCAGTGAAAAATATAAAATAGTTCTTTCTTTTCCAAGAAAGATTATAAATAATAATAAAACTCACTAATAAAACCCAAAACTAATTCATCTAACCATACAAATTATAGAAAAAATTATTATCCTTCGTATATGTTTGCATTTTCTTATTTTTGACAATAAAACTTTAAATTTTTTAGGTCCTTGAAGAACTTCTTAAACATTTATCTTAATGCTTTTTTTCCTAGTTATTAAGATTTTAATCCAAAGACTAATCAGAAGCTAATCAGAAACATTTCCTTGGCTTTAACAGATTTTATATCAGCCACCAAATCTTCTTTTATTTCTAGATATTATAAAATAAAATTTCTATACAAGTAGTTCTACACAATACATATAATTGTATAAGTAGGCATTCTCAAACTGATATGAAATGTGCTAAAAGCACCTACAGTTAAACAGAAGGAAAAAGAGGTTTTCAGAGAAATGTTGAGCGACTCAAATTACTACTTCCTAAGAAAAGGTTTTTCATGACAGCCGATGTTAGCAAATGAACGAAATATTTTCTCTTACCTGCAAATTTTGTTAAATTTATTTTGAAGACAAAAAGCACATGTATCATTGAGCTAAATTCAAACTAACCAGGAGGCAGCACTAACTTAAAAGAAAGATGCAAATCTGATAACAAAAGTTTTATTCTGTAATCCATATGAGCACACCACACTAGAGCTGAGAAAGGTAGTTATCTCACTATTGAGGCAGTAATATTAGAATCTTATTTCTTTGTTTTCTTTTTGTTTATTGAGATATGTGATTGCAACGTACACGCCATGATTCTGTAATCTTGTAATTAGTCATGAACTTTATGTCTTTGTGTAAACTGGGATTTAAGGTTTGAATTGACTAATAATCCACCCTATCAAATGGAGTATTTATCTTCTAAAAATCCTAGGCAAGACAAACTGTATTTTGGATATATTAGATAAATTTAATTAAATCCTGAAACAGAATCTAGGTTATTACTAAATTCATTAAATTAAATGTAATCTATTAATTCTAAATCAATAGTAAAATCTGAGACAGGTAGTTGTGAAATTGGAATTATAATTCTTAATCCTGATTTGCATGYCTGTATAATTATCACTTGCTTTGTCAAGCTATGAGTTATACAAGTGTATTACAAAGTGAACTGGTTCCCATTTCAAAAACTTTCAGACTTTTATTTACTCTGCTGTCTTTTTTTCTTCTGAGAAAGCTGTGAAAAGTATTACAAGAAAACTATCTGTCCTAATCCAGGGATTTGCTTTTTCTCCACCCTCGAGCCAGAAAAATTTACATCAGTCAGAAAGGATGAGCATAGTTCGGTTTAATTGTTTACAACACTTGGTAATTGGTCGACTTCTTGACTGCTTTAAACAAATATTGTCACTTGAATTGTCCTCTCTCTTCATCCATCTTTTCATCACCAGGAACAATTGAGACTAATTATTGAGCCAGACTTCTCTATTGTCTATCTCTACTTCGACCCTAATTACCCAAATGAGATGTTAGACACATCACACTACATTTTGCTACTCGTTAAAATGGAGAATAATATGGCACTTCTACGCTTCTCTTTTAAGCTATTTAAAATAGATTAAAAAACTGTAGGTAAGCCCTTTGCACTACTTCAGTCCTGACATGTCACTTCAGGTGTCATTTTCCATAGCAAATGATTCAGGTCTGTTTCAGTTGTTGTAGTCTCTTTGACAGGCAGGTTGAGAGCTGACATGAGCCCCAAATGTCAAACAATGAGCAGAAAGCATGCYTGAGTTCACCTCAATCATGTCAAAAGTAGAAATAAACAGGAAACTGAAATTAGTATGTTTTCATACAAATATCAGCGCAGATTTTCTGAGAAGTTTAGCTCAGATTCTCTTTCTTCAATATTTTCATAGAACTGGATTTTATTTCAGACTCAGGAAGAATGAGATTTATGTGGTTTCCACGTTTATTTATTTACTGTCAACTTTTCATTAACATCTATGTTCTTCAAAATACTCTCTGTATACACTCTCGTTTTTACTTTTTCATATCTATATGTCCTTTCAAATTTAATCTGTGTTCTATGAGTGAGCCTTATTTCTTTAGTTTTACAAAAATGAAAATATTAATCATATTAGTAGTGGGAGTAAAGGTTTACGAGACAATATATTGGCCTGCAAAGTCCTTTTTTAATCCAGATGTCAGCTATGTGCACCAGTGTTCCTGCAGTTGGAAAGAAAGTCAGAAATAAAAAAGAGCATAGAAGAATACATAAATAATAGCCTAAACTCTAGTCAAGGCAAGCACAAATTAAGCAGTTCATTTTTCACACATAGATGGCTTTTTTTTCCTTCCTGATGAAAAACCAAAGCAATCTAGCACCTCTACTTCAGTATTTCAAACATCATCAAATACCATGCATCATTACTTCAAGAAAATGTATTTATGAATGCAAATATAAATAACATTTTCTGTATAGCTTTCGAAAATAAATCATCTCTTGGGCTAAGATAACTACAGTAAAAAAATATGCAGTAGTGTGGAGGAAGGTTTCAGGGGCAGTAGGTTATTGTACCTGTTAGTTTTACTTCAAATATTTGAATGGTTCCATTTTTCAACAGTTTAATGATGTCCTCCTATGGAATTGTGCTATAAAATTTGATAAGGAAAAAAAAACAATCGAGATCCATAAAAATGTCKAAGTACTCAAACAAAACTATAGTACCAAATACAAAGCAAAATTCATTCTAATGATAAAAATCTTCTGAAAATTATTCCAAATGTATATTGCTGGAAATCAGCTGGCCTTAACAGAGTAGCTGCATCACAGAGAACAGAATTTGTCTGTCTTTGGATATATTTTACTGCAAGTTTTCTGCAACAGAGCTCTACTTTCTTATGTATTATGTCATAGTTTGTTCTCCATATGTCAACATAATCACCTTAGAAGTTTCATTTGTATCAGTGACTTTGGTCACTGGAGTTGCTTAGGTAATTAAATACCTTGCAAGAAGGTGGCTTTCAAGATTCAAGAAGCCAGTGCAATATTCATGCATCTGAATATATATTTTTATGGTCGCATATTAAGTTGTGTGTAAATAGGCTGTGGACATCATAAGTAGAATCATAGAATCATAGAATCATTAAGGCTTGAAAAGACCTCTAAGATCATCGTGTCCAACCATCAGCCCAGTATCCATGCCCACTAAACCATGTCCCAAAGCGCCACATCCACASGTTTTTTGAATGCCTCCAGGGATGGTGACTCCACCACTTCCCTGGGCAGCCTGTTCCAAGCCTGACTACCCTTTCAGTGAAAAAATTTTTCCTAATATCCAATCTAAACCTCCCCTGACACAACTTGAGGCCATTTCCTCTCATCCTATCACTTGTTACTTGGGAGAAGAGACCAGCACCCGCCTCTCTACAACCTCCTTTCAGGTAGTTGTAGAGAGCGATAAGGTCTCCCCTCAGCCTCCTCTTCTCCAGGCTAAACAACCGCAGCTCCCTCAGCCGCTCCTCATAAGACCTGTTCTCCAGACCCTTCACCAGCCTCGTCGCCCTTCTCTGGACACGCTCCAGCACCTCAATGTCCTTCTTGTAGTGAGGGGCCCAAAACTGAACACAGTAKTCGAGGTGTGGCCTCACCAGTGCCGAGTACAGGGGCACGATCACCTCCCTCTGCCTGCTGGCCACACTATTTCTGATACGGGCCAGGATGCTGTTGGCCTTCTTGGCCACCTGGGCACACTGCCGGCTCATGTTCAGCCGGCTGTCGACCAATACCCCCAGGTCTTTTTCCGCCGGGCAGCTTTCCAGGCACTCTTCCCCAAGCCTGTAGCGTTGCCTGGGGTTGTTGTGACCSAAGTGCAGGACCCGGCACTTGGCCTTGTTGAACCTCATGCAATTGGCCTCGGCCCATCGATTCAGCCTGTCCAGATCCCTCTGCAGAGCCTTCCTACCCTCAGGCAGATCAACGCTGCCGCCCAGCTTGGTGTCATCCGCGAACTTACTGAGGGTGCACTCGATCCCCTCATCCAGATCATTGATAAAGATGTTGAACAAGACGGGCCCCAAAACTGAGCCCTGGGGAACACCGCTCATGACCGGCCGCCAACCGCATTTGACTCCATTCACCACAACTCTCTGGGCTCGGCCATCCAGCCAGTTTTTTACCCAGCGAAGAGTACCCCCGTCCAAGCCATGAGCCGCCAGCTTCTCCAGGAGAATGCTGTGGGAGACAGTGTCAAAGGCTTTGCTGAAGTCCAGGTAAACCACATCCACAGYCTTCCCCTCATCCACTAGGCGGGTCACCCGGTCGTAGAAGGAGATCAGGTTGGTCAAGCAGGACCTGCCCTTCATGAACCCATGCTGGCTGGGTCCAATCCCCTGGTTGTCCTGCACCTGTCTCATGAGTGCCCTCAAGATGAACCGCTCCATGATCTTCCCCGGCACCGACGTCAGGCTAACAGGCCTGTAGTTCCCCGGATCCTCCTTCCGGCCCTTCTTGTAGATGGGCGTCACATTGGCAAGCCTCCAGTCRTCYGGGACCTCCCCYGTTAACCAGGACYGGTGATAAATGATGGAAAGCGGCTTGGCAAGCTCCTCCGCCAGCTCCCTCAAGTAATAATCTTTTAAACAGGGAGCAGTAGTAGCACGTGTCCCACAACAATATGCGCACCATGCAATCTTAGCACAGCCTCCTCATTATTATCATATTGCTTGCCTACTATGCACTATCTGTCCTTCCCACTTTCTTAAAGACTGTTAATACTAAAGGTATCTTATATCCCACTTTAAAAGTTCTCTGTGTTGCAATGAATATGTTCAAGCAACTCCCCTATGGTGAAATGGAAGGCAGAGTGAAAAAGCATGGCTGTCCAGGAAAGCACTTCAAGGATACCCAAAGGCATGTTTTCAGTGCAGTCTGTTCCAAATTGGGAGCAATGTAATGGCAAAGTAAGGCAGTGTATAAGGCTTTTTGAGCTACAGTGGAATGACAGCATGTAAGAAAATATGATGCTATGAATCTTGTGACAAAATTAACTTAATGTGCTGAGCTGCCTACAGTAACCTGCATCTGCTCAGTCTCATTTACTCCTCTCTGTGCCAGTGTTATCATCCTTCACCACAACTATGATTATAAGAACTGACACTACAATATCTGAACCATGTAGAAAACATACATGGGTATTGCTTACCTTGGTCTCACTTGAAAATACACACCTACATTAACCATAGTAAAAATTTATGTGTTACCATGTAAAGGGAAGCAAGGCCTATTCCTTTCCTTGCAGCAGTAACTGCTTCAAAGTCACACTCTACCTGGACAATGGTGGGGTTGAAAGTCCTCATCAACTTTACCAATAACATTAAAGGCACAGAAAGCACTTGCATAAATATAGACTGACAAACACCACACTGAAAAGATGCTTTCTTTTTTTTTTCCTGAAGTATTTTTCCATATATCTTGAGCTCCATTTGCCTGGTAGGCAATATGTCCCACCCTGTAATGCAAGATTTCCTTCTCTGCTTCTCTTTGGAACATCAAGCATACTGCAACAGAAGCATTTAAATTCAGATTCACATGGAACAATCCTAAAACTGGCTAGGAAACGTTATTCTGAGAGGAATTAGCAATTTAAAGTTTTTAAACAACTTACCAAGCAGGACTGAAGGCATTGTTTCAAAAAGATGCAAATAAAAAATAATTGCATTTATGTTTCTTGTTTCCAGAATCTTCCTTAGGTTCTTGCCTCATGTTATATTAGTGTTGTGACTCATTTCCTACATTGGATATGAAAGAAATAGAAGACATAATGGCTCGCTTACAAAAAGAAACAAATTGCCAACTTCAGCCTTCTTAAGTTTTACTTTAATTTGAATTATATTTACGTGGTTCATGACAAGTACAAACACTTTTATATAGTGCAAGATCAAAATTTCCACTGAACGTAAGACAAATTCTGTTTGTGTAGGACCAGACCAAAAAGTTGGATGTTTCCATGGCTCCAGCACTGTCAGAACTCGCCCCTGTTTTGCCAGAGTTTACAATGACACTATAAGACACCTTTGACACTTGCACAGAACAACCCAATCATCTTTTAAAATCTCACATTTATTTACTATCAATAAGACATTATTGAGATGTTTTATTAAAGACATTTTAAAGATTTTTAATTAGAAATGTTAGGTAATTAGGCTTTGCAGGGAACTAAGGAAACTTTTAAATTCAGTAGGTTATTCTCTAAGACTTCAGTGACCAACAGTCTCATATGCTGCAGCATATGAGGAAGGGGAACAATGTGCTAGAATGGTCAAACGTGTTCACTAAGCAGAGGAAAGAAACAAAAACATTTTGATTACCACTGTAAGCAAAAGGATCTGTGCAAGGACCTGTACGTATCTTGCAGTTATTATTGAAACAGAGCCTATGGCATTTAGTCTAGCTCTTAAAATGGTGAAGACGAACACACTTCTAAGGACAGTAATAAAAAATTATTTTCCTTCAGCTTTTTATTTTCTCTATTACAATCTGCAAAATAGCTCAGGCCCCTATTCTTCATAGGGGAACTATTTCTCATATATATCAAAATACATAAGCTACTTTTGGTTAAGAAAGAAAGGAGGGACATTTAGAGGGAAAGTACCGCATAACARTGGAAAATACACCACATTTGAGATCAGTCTCAATGCAATTTGGAAAAAAAGACCATCACCACCTCAGGCAAAGAACTACTAAAGACACAATACGTATCTGAAACTAATTAGAAAAAGAGGTCAGAGAAGTGATCAAATATAAATTTCATTGGAAGGAAAACTGCTGCTGAGATATAAAGGCCCTTCTTTAAATGGGAACATTTTTTAAATTTAGTTGTCATGGTTTTCATCCGTCCCTTCCCTAACTTCAGTGCAGTGTTCTTTCAAGAGATAATGAGAAGGCAAAGCCCAGCCCCGTGGCCTCGTATGAGCCAGCTCACCACCCTACAGGCATCCCAGCCTGGATGCCTCTATTGTTCTTGTCCCGGGGCTGGCAGCAGAAGCCAGCACAGCGCAGGCTAACGCGCTCGCCCCGACGAAGGGAGCGCACGCAGCTTGCATCGCTCTTCAGTGACCCCCGGCTGGAGAGTCTTTTATGGATGAGAGGGGACTTCCTYGCCTGGAAGGCTGTGGTGAAACAGACCTTTGTGAAAAGCCGTGTGAGCACCAAGTCAAGCACTGCCTTAGGGATTTGCACCACCGACAAACATGGACAGTGTCTCACATAGCTTTTCCAATTACTTTCCTCCTCCAAACTGTATTGCCTCTGTCTTGCCTTCCTCTCCTCTTCCTCTACTCCCCAGTACTCCTCATGCAGGCACTAATCTCTTGCTGAAATAGCGACACCTCCTCTTTATACCTCTATCTGGCCAGATTAAGTTAGGTAGTGGGGTGTCAGCAGATGAGTCAGGCTGGGAAGTCTTAATATCTCTTCAGATGAAATGAGAGGGAAGATCCCTGTAGCATCTTTAAGGGTAGCAGCAGAGCGAAGAGGAGCGTTAACTTGTCAGTAGACTACTAAACCATTACAGTATGGCGGTGTGCGCTGCTGAGGTGCCATGCTAGGATATCTTAAGCCCTAGAGCTTCTGCCTACTCATCTGTAAAGGAAGAAAAACAGCAGTCACTTCCCTCATGAGACAATCTTTACATGGAAGGTTACCAGGCACTCACAGTAAGGCTACCCACACAAAATAGACAATACAGATGAGTTCTTTGAAATAGGTTGAGCTGCACAGAAAATAAATACCAAGACTGGACTGGCAGACCCTCAGTCTGCCCAATGCATGCAGTGTTTTCTCTTTGCTGCAGCAAGCACAAACCCCCCATGTTCCAGGCTGTCCTCTGGGGCGGGACACCAGCCTTTAGGTACGTGTCTGGAAATGGAAGCAGCTGGCTTGGTGATCAAGCTGGTGGGTGGCACAGCTTTGCACCAGCACCAGAACCCTAAAGAGCAGAAGTTGCCAGTGAATTCAGGTGGGTAAAGAAGATGAACCATGGCCCAGTGCTACCGTGGAGCTCAAAGGGAAAGATGGTTTAACAGCAGGATAATGGGGCCCTCAGGCTTCCCTTCTCCCATCAGGCGATGGCACCTCTCAGCGCAAGTGGCTTGAGCTGGGTAGCAGGGGATATACGAGCTGAGAATACTCTTTGCTCAAAAAAACAGACTTGAGGAGGGGTCAGTACCTCAGGAAACTCMCTCCTGACTGCAGCTGGTATAGTTTCTCTATGTACTCTAATCTGCACATATACTATCTGGATAACAGTGCCATGTGGATCCTAACATTTCTAGCTGGCAGAGCAGTTAGAGCGCAGAAGGAGGGACAGAGCACGGTGCAGGCAAACAGCAGAACAGCTTCTCCATGAGTGGCAAAGGGGAGAATGGAAGACAGAGAAAATGTTGAGGAACCACATGATTTCATGGAAAGCATGCGTCAAAGCCATTGGACTTCTGATCTGGAGCTGTGCATAAACTGTGCTCATTGAGCCCATTTAAATACATGACATTTTTACYATTGCCCTCAGTCTCTTTCCTATTGTTTTACAATTACCTCTTGTTTTCCTGTCTTTAATTAAACTGTAGGCTGCTTAGGACACCGTCATGACTACTCCTATTTATACAATGTTTGGCACACAGACTTTGAAGCATTGCCAAATGTGGAGAGAAAAAAAAGAAACATAAGACAGCAAACTATTGTAAAGTAAGCTCTAACTTAGAATTCTATTCTTCTAGACTATATAARCTTTGGGTGTTCAGCTCTGGAAAAGTAAAAGCCGAGAAACTAGTGGAAAAACAATCAACAGAGAAAAAAATATAACAATGTACACACATGCCCAGGGAAATGGAAATATAAGCAGGCAAAACCAGCCACATTAGAGAGCCCAGCCTTGGATCAGTAAGGCAGCACAATGTATGCAGGTGTTTTATAAAAGGAAGCCAAGTAATTACTATGTCTTAGAATAAAACAAAAATAAACAGTCCYTACGACTCTGTTCCCCTGGATTCTGCCAGGGAGCAGGTTGTTCTAGAGTTTAAGGAGTGATCCCTGCCCTTCAAAGCATTTTGAATCTTCAGTAGGGTATGGGATCTAGATCACATACAGGCCTTCACTTCCCCAAGGAGACCCAAATCTGAAATCAGCATAAAATTACACAGATGAGATCAGGATCAACCCGTGTAATATCCTATGTTGTTGCTAGGCTTTTTCTTCAATAGTATCATTCCACTGTCATCTGCCCTCTAGCAGTGATAATAAAAAGGTATCCTGTAGCACAAAAACAGGCTTCCACATATTTTTCCATGACAGATTTTATTGAYCTGTTTGAATTTTATTGAACTATTTGAATTTATGTCATGGTGAAACAGATGAAAAAAACTTTTATCTAGCTGAGCATTCATTGAAGACAAGGTTCTAATTTAATCCTTCAAACTCCTCTTAAATTCTTATCACCTGGATGATTTTGTTTACCATTGGTTATACAAATCTTCATTCCACTCCAACCACATCCATACTGTGTTCTGTAGAAGTGACCTCTGAACAGGCAGTATTTTTATCTTCTCGCTGCTCTTGCAAAAATAGCACGAGGATATCTGAAAAAAATTGGTGATGTTAGTAACTTCACATGAAAGACCAAAAGATGAACTACATGTTGCTTGGGGAGGAAAAAAAAAAAAGGTCCCAACTAGGGCCCAAATAGGCCACTGACATTGAAGGATGAAGATGTTATGCAATATTCCCTTCCTTAAAATTAAGACCTTTCAGCTAGAAAAAGAACACCTTAAAAAAAAAAAAAATCAAGGGCAAAAAGGCAAAAAAAGAACACCTCAAAACCAACATCCACAAGTCTCAACACAGGCAACTGCATGTGAATGTTTTATATGTCTTAACTTCTTTGATTTGTTTCGGAATATGTTACTACCCTTTCCGCAGTAGTGACCTCATCACTTAGCCTTAGCAACTGCTGCTGTGCTGACCGACGAACAGCACAGAGATTGCAGGGTAAATCTAAGCATTTGACTAGGAGAGTAGAGAAAGATGACATGCTCCAGAAAAGCTTTTTCCTGGACCAGGAATGGATAGTTATGGCAAACAGATGGAAGGAATCAAATCCAAAACACAGTGTGTGACCTATCTCAGATAGGGTCTCCTTGCATTTCATTTTGGCAAAGCTCAACTATCCCTGATGCCAACAGAATGTTCCTGAKCTGCGGATCTTGTCAGCAAGCTCCAAGCTGCAGTCCTCCCCCTATCAGGACTTAATGGACTACATAGTTCAGCAGTAAATATTGACTTGAAACTTATGCAAAAAACAACATAACAGAAAAACAAAACAAGACTATTATTTCAAAGTCAAGGGAACCCATTTTTGCCTTCCAGCTATGTGACAGACTTGGTTTCACATTGGCCAGACCAGGCGGCTGTCTCAAGGCTCTTAAAATCCACAGATGGGAAAGAAAATGAACCCTGAATAGGGCTGTGCCCCGTTGTTAATCTCCTTAAATCAAAGGGTGGAAATAGGACTCTATTTCTCCATTTGACAACAGCGTGACAACATCCCAAGTGACAAATGGAAGGACTCAGAGCCCCACAGAGATTTGCTAACAGAGGTATGGGTCAGAACTCCCAGCACAGCAGCTGGTATCTGAAGGACCCAGTCCTGTGCTTATGAGAAGCCTTTGGTTATTTAATACCTGTTCTCTAGAAAGGAATCATCACCCTTTAACGGCCTGCTAAAAATGAAAAATAAAAAGTGGGAAAGAAAACCAAAGGAAGGGAAAGAAGGCAACAAAATAGCAAAATCTCAGACTGAAGTCATCCTGTGTGGCCTGCCTTCTTTTGTGTGAGTCAGGAAGAGAAACCATCACACAGAAAAATGTCATTGATATTAATAGTCATGAGGAGAGTAACACAAAACATTCACAGTGAAGACATTTGAAATTTACGGTCTTTGAGTGTGCCAGAAACTACCGCCCTATTTGATCTGCCATCTTCACTCCTCATGCTAGCATCCCGCAACCTGTTTCAGCAAAAGCAAACAGGGTTGCCTCGAACAGCCTGAGAAGAAACTCTTTGCCAGCCCACCTCATTTTGAATGAAATGGCTTCGGGCACGATTGCCAGCAGCCTGGAAGGGACTGCAACCTTTGAGGAGAAGAAGTGATAACAAGTAGCTTGAGAAGAAAACCTCTTCAGCAGGGATGCATACTTACTCACAGCACATGTGACTGCAACCAGAACCAACAACGTTTTCCTTTCCAGTCCCCTAATCCTGCACAGCTATTTTGCTCTCCTTTTTGGCTGTTCCTACCTGCATGAGACCTGAAAGCTTGTCTGCCTCGGACATACAGCAGGGGCATGAAGAATTTTTTTTTGCTTTGCTCTGAAAGCAGCACTCGTCTCAAAATATATCAAATCTTGTCTGTCTGTGGTATTTACAGCTTTCTGCCATCTCCAGCCACAGACCCCTCCTAGCCCGGAGGGTTGTGGCTGAAGTTGCAGTCTTTTCTCTCTGGCTTAGTTCTGGTTTTGTCCAGTGTTTGCCTCATGTCAAATGTATTTGCAGCAACYGAAATAGGAAGCAAGCCCTGCCTCTCCTCACATGCTACTCTAGTAGAGCACCTGCCCTGAAAACAAATGTGTCCCTCTCTGCCATGGAGGGCTGTACCTGGTATAACACTCAGAGCCTAGGTGGGGATTATCTCAGGAGATGCGTGCTCTGGGTTCAAAGCCCTCCTCCAGGCTGAGGAGGTGAGCACCACTGGACCTGCACACCTTCTGCCGCAGCAAGCTGTGGTCACACCATGACTAAYGTGGGGGGGCTACTTAAGGTGCCTGTTTCTGAATCACCAAAAAGCTTTGTCTGGCTTTCTCTTGCTTCTTTATTCAGGGTACTTCTGAACCTGTGGAGGCACGGGGTGGTTTGTGTTTATTTTAGATGACCCTTCGTGACTCCTGTCCAGTCCATGTCCTTTCAGGAGTAGGGTGGTGCTTGAAAATGGGGTGGTCTCAGTCACTTGCAGAGACTTGGACACTAAGGTCCTCCTAAATCTGCCCTCAGTCACTGTAAATTGCTATAGGTTTTTCTGTGCTGGGGCCTGCTTCTGACTATGTCTTTTTATACTGTGAGAACAATGGGATTCAGATGTGGGGGAAGGCCTGCAGGGACTACTGTAATACAAATAATCCATTAGCACAACATGCTGCTTGGAGTGTGAAAACCATAGTATAAAATCCTAACAGCTGCATTCCTTTGCTGTTCTGGCAAATAAAACTCAATTGCAAACACAGAAAGTGGATGCACCTGAAGCAAAATTGTCTCTCAGCCCGAGAGACATCTACTGAAAACTGCTGTGGGGTGTGTGCCAAGTCGCCGTGAGTGTGGTGAGCTGCCTTTCCCACATACCTCCCTCGGGCAACAAAAGAGTCRATGCCAGGATTTTTGCTAGCTTGGCATTACACAAAAGGCCTGTGGGGTGGGTACAATGGAATTTAGGCTGGGCAGGGAGGCGGGACACAGCAGCATGAGTCTCCAGCAAACAATAGCAACAGCAGGATCAAAACAGCAGGCAGAAAGTATATGCACAATTACCAAAACAAAATATCTGGAGCTACAAGGACATTACATCCTCAGCCGTGTCCCCAGGCAGGATCCCACTGCTGTTAACATAACCGCTACTGAATCAGGCATGTATTTCACACGGTGCAATGCATATTATCCAAAAAGGAAGGTGAAAAGCAGAGGGATTAACCTAAGGCAATAAATTCCAGTCAATTCCTCCAGGTTAATAGGGCATTAAACCAACCAATGTCCAGRCTTTGTCACGTAACAGAGGCACAAGACTTAATGCACAGAAGCAACAGGACAGAAATTCAAGACAGTTGACAGCAACAGAATCTGGTACAGAAGAAAGCAGRGAAATATACACAATCACATTTGAATCATAAGTGCCCAAATGAGAAACACTGGAGAAAAAAGTCGTCTAATTTGCACAGAAACCTGCCAACTTAATCCTCCCTTTTAGCAGGGAGGAGGAGGAGGGGATAAAAATGGTTTCTGCTTTCTGTGTTGATTGAACAAGACATAAGTGTAAGAACTAGCTGGAAAACAGCTTGTTTGTTTTGGGAAACTTTCAGGAAGAAAAAAAAAGTATTGAAGAAGTTCAATTAACAATATGAACCCCTTCATTTCTCAGTGTTCATGAGAAAAGCGTTTCCAATTTTAGAGTTTCTGAATGGAACCTGCTCTGTTTGAGGTCTGATTTTTGCCCCACCTTTTTCATATTGGCATTGAGGAGAGAGGGAGACAGAAGGTCAAAATGAAAATATGGCAAATAAAAATGGGACATTTAGTTTTTGCAAAACTGTGAATAATTTTTTTGGAAAAGAACTGGAGATAGAAGGTATASTGTGTTGGAGGGGAAAGCCCTGAGCTGTAATGTTGACCACAGCCCTAGCAGTGAATCAGGGCATCTTCATATGGTTGTCAGAATTTGTTTTAAACCATTTTACCAACYCTAGCACACCCAGGTAGTAGCATGCAGAACTGATTGCATCCTTGATGATTTAGACCGTGCTGGCGTTCAACATTACAACACAAGAACACGAGAAAAGGACCAGAAAAACTTGTCTCATTTTTGGAACTAGCCAAAATATTTTGCTAACACCCTTTCTTCACCATGATTCTTTGGACCAGGGTTTTGTGCTGCAGACAGGAATAAAAGGTTTTATGTAGTTGATAACTTTCCATATTTGGCATAGCTTTAGCATTTGACCTCTCCTTGCTGCCTTCTCAGGCCATTTTCTTGTTTGTGACATATATGCTCCTGAAGTTAGAAAACAGCTAAAAATCCAACCTGAATAAATGGAGCCTGTCCATACCGTGTAGATGACCAGTAATTAGTCCTCAAGTACTACATGGAAGCTTGAATAGGGAACTGATGATATTTAATTTTGGGGAGGCCTTGCAAATAAAAAGGCCTTCAGTGTATATGAAAACTAACACATGCAGCTACTTAAAAACATTTCCCACTCCTCACAGTAGAGCAGTTCAGGTCTGCCAGCATGATACTTCCCAGCTTAACAAGTGATAGACATAGAATAGCTTTCCATCGACTCACAGAAGAAAATTGTCAAGACTGAGGACAGAACATGCTATACATTTCAGAAACAGCTGCCTGGTTTAATTTTGGTTTTAGGTATCTAGAGAGGAGATGTCTAAACCCACTCATGTCACTATTAAGCAAGAATCTTTGGATGGAAATGGAAAGCGAGTTTCACAAACTTTATAAACCTTTTTGCAAATCCCACCTTTATGATTCCGACACGTTAGTCTCTCATGATAATTGTAGAGACCAGGATCCTTAGGCAAAACAGCCATGACTTTCCACAATTTTATGTGGCTTGCAAAGAGATAAAATACCCATATATAAAGCAATGTGGAAACTCCTGACATGAATCAGTCAGCGAACATCAGCTTCTGATTACAGAAGAGCAAACAAGGGTCAGTGCATCAGTGTTTGTTCACTTGTGTTTGAACATTTGGCCCTAACATGAAACTATCTTTCAGCAGGGTTTGGTATAAAAGCGAACATGACAGATATAGCAGCAACTTGGTGCAATGCTCAGTTGCCGAGACATGACAGCCTGCCAGCCATACTCTTCTCTGTAAGTTTATACTCTTCTCTGTAAGTTTAGCAGGCACAATAGCAGAGTAACAGTTGCTGCTAAAAACTAATAAGCAACTCCTTAAGGCCTACCTGTCACTTACTTCCTAAAATGGCCTACCAGGCTTATCTTGTCAAATATCTTTTAAAGTGCTTTAGTGCCTGACGGCAAAAAAAAAGGTTAAGACAATACAAATAAGTAACCAAAGTAGCCAGGAATCTCAGTCTTTCTTGTGGGGGTTTTGTTTGTTTGTTTTTGCTTTAGAGCATTAAAAAAAAAATTGAGACGTTTTATTAACAGTTTCTGTGATATTCCAGATGTCAGCAATTAATTCTCAAAAATCTGCTGAAACATTAAAACCTCTTTCTGATTAAACATTGGGGTCAGCACTAAACTTGTTCCTACAGTCTCAAACAACAAGTGAAAAAAGCTCTTACTCAGATCTGATCTGCCGTGTGACTCATCTAACCTTGACATTTTCCCAGCAGCTGGAAAGAAAAGTGAAGCAAAGGCTCATTCTTCAAGAGAGAAACTCAGCACATCATTTTGCRCAGGCAGATGGCCGGTTCTTTCTAATGATTTTTGTGCTGATGCTGCGCTCGGTTTTATGAGCGTGAGCCCGGAGCGAGGGGCGGGTGGGAGCGGGGRAGAGGAGCTGCTCCCGGTTACAGAGTAAACAGAGGGTAAGCAGAGGCTTGACCACTTTGCCTCTCAGCTGGAGCCAGGCTGATTGCTGAAACCATTAGAGTAGCAGCCCTGGCAGCAGGCGGTTCTTCAGCCTCCAGGCCACCATAAAACAGGAGCTCCTTTTTTCCACAAGAAGAAAAGGCCAGTGTCTCTAAAGCAAGCGCTTTACCACATGGTCCTTTTGGTGGAGAGAGAAAGCTGTACGCTGTACCTCAGAAAGGGGGGGATGGGGAAGAAAAAACCTGCTCTTTTCCAGTGCTCATGTACGGCCTTCTTATTTGTTGGGGAAGAAAATACAGGCAACACAAGCACATCAGACAAATATTTGTAATTGCTATATAGTTGCTTTTCTAAGCTCTTTGTCACCGCTTTTCTGCAGAGCTGTGACACCAAACCAGTTTAAGGACTCCACAGCATTACAATACTACCTTTTCCATTCCCACATCTCAAGGCATTTAATAGGGAAAAGATACCTTCAGAACAAGGGTGGGCTGTCTGTCTCCACCGTGCAGCACCCTGGCAATGCCAGCCTCCACCACAGCCTCCGGATTTCCCTGTAACACACTTGTTAACATGCTGCTAATGATAAACACTAACTCTGTTTTACCTACAGGGAAAGTGCGTCAGGAAAAGCTGGAATAGTCAGAAATGAACGCTGCCATGATCTCTCAAGATTCATTTGCGAGCGTGTTGGTTGCACCTCTTACTCTGGCAGATCAGCTTTTGCTGTAGGAGGCCTTATTGAAAACATGCAGATACGTCAAGATATCTGAACTGAATGACCTATTATTATGTACTACCATCACGCAATGATTACAACCTTTATTGACACAGTTGGATTTGTGTGACAACAAAGTCCACAACTGAGATCACAACTAATGTATTCTACTCCATTTCTTCTTTTTTTTTTAAAACGCTTCCAATGTAACTGGTAAACTTTTAGCTAAAAAAAGGACACAGGTTCTGTGTTTATCAGCAGCTAGGTGTTTCAGAATACCTCTAAAGAACTAGAATCCTTTTCCTCTGTTTTCAAACCTTTAATGTTTTCAAAATTACTTATTCTTTAAAACCTTAACTTCTGCATCTATAACATTCTCTGATTCTAGCAGAAGTGTTGTAATGTTGCTATGATTCCCAACCATATTTCTGCTGACATAACTGGAAATAATGATATTGTAGCAGCAAACCACTTGAGCATTAAGTGTCTGCTAGTGATTTCTGCCATCCCACACCCCTCAATCTTGCAAACTCTGTGTATGAAATCTTTAATATTTTCTCACTGGTTTCATAAAACTACTTTTTTTTTTCTACCTAGACCAACACCTACCTACATGCGCACATGTTGACTTGATCAGCTTTAAAAATGCAATCAGGGACCTGTGGCTCTAAAAGCACATGCCACTGATTGAAGTAAAGGTTTAGCTCCATTACCTTAAGGAAGGAGAAGACATATCTCAATAAATGATCACGTCTCAAAAAGCCAACTGGCCATAAAGCGAGTTAGGCAGACCCAAGCTTGACGTCTGCCTCCATATATTGTGTTTTCCCCTGTCATGATATGACAGAGCTGATGTCAGACAGAGGAGTCAGCTACAAACACCTTTTCTGGGGCCATTACATGATGAACTGATGAGATTTGTTGGAAGCTTAAACCCTGGCTGCTCTCAGATTACAATGGTCACAGCACCAAATTACACATCCCCTGATTAGGCAACACGAGCATATGGAATGTGTATCAGAAAACGCTCCCACCAGCCGCGTAGCTATAGTCAGTACAGCTGGTGGGGATGCACAGAGCGGTCCAGCAACTGTGGAACTGCCTTTCCCACTGTTCATTCATGGTTTTATTACCAACAGTATTTACCCCCTTTCTGGCAGTTTAATTCTTATATCCCAAGGTGCTTTGAAAAACCCAGTTTTCCTATCTGTAATGAAGGCATGGCGAGGGGAAGTGATTTCTTAAAGCTCACCCACAGGATTTATAGTAGAACCGGGAACCTGCTTCGGGTCTCCCAAATAAATGATGAGTGCTTCAACTGCTAGTCCAAACTCATACCCAGCTCAATCACATGTGGTCTGGCTCTCTGCTGCAGACACAGCTTAAAATATACACCAAAAGAAGTGACAGGGTTTTGAAATGGAGTTTGCAAAAGACTTATCTGGAATAAATATTTTTAAATTCAGATTTTCCTTCATACTCTTCAAAGAACTGTGTTCAGTGATTTTGCAGTGGAGCCAGACAGGGATTCAAGTTGAAGTTTTCATTAGCTTTTTGTACAGGTTTTGTTAGATGTTGTCTCCCTCGTGCTGGTTGATTGCTTGCTGTAACCCCTCCTACACGTCTCTCAATTTCTTCGTTCCCCCCATCCCCAGCAAAGACTCTAAAATAAAATTACTGCTATTGTTGTGCTCGCATGTAATATTTCTTCTCCTTGCTTTCTGTCCCATCTATTTAAAATCATAATCTATTCAAGACAGAGACTGTCTGTTTTTCTGTGTTTGTAAATTATGTGACATATGATACCCAAACTGAAGATGGGCCCTCAGGCACTAACAGATGAACTTTGGCACTTCTTGATGAAGTGATTAATGCATCTACCTCACATTTCTGCCAGAGGTCACTCTCATCCTGGAGCAAAGGGAGATATGTGCTTGCTCTTTGGCCATCTCACTTTACTGCTCAGGGTATTAACAGGAACAGCTTGCAACTGTCTATACAAGTTTCTGTGCCAGGCTGCGAATTGCAACAACTGAGGAAAAACAATGAAACTGTTCATCCATCCATATCTTGCAAATTATTTTCTTCAACTGCAGATCTCCATTTCTCAGAGTAAAAATATTATTTCAGTACGAGCATGTTTAGCACTTCAGAAGACGAATTTACACAGAATAAATTGTACAGCTCCTTAGTAAACAGTTTCCATCCTTTTGTTGGATCTGTTTGAAGGAGGGTGCTGTAGGAACAGTAGAAATTTCTCTATAGCTGCAAGAGTGCTTGTGCTCTATCCCTAGTTCTACCATCTGAAAGACCAGAATAATTTAGTAAGTCACAAATGTGGGATTTGTTCAGTGGCCTGAAGTACAATTAGGCAAACTCAACTCCTGTTGAGTTTGGGAGCTGGATTTCTAATTGCCTCTATGATGTGAACACCTCTTACTCCAAAATATAACAAATACAACTTTCCATTTGTACTGAATAACTAGCTAATATCACCATTATTTACATTCTCATTAACAGTTAAATAGAATCATAGAATCATAGAATCCTTAAGGTTGGAAAAGACCTCTAAGATCATCGAGTCCAACCATCAACTCAGTACCCATGCCCACTAAACCATGTCCCAAAGCGCCACATCCACACGTTTTTTGAACACCTCCAGGGATGGTGACTCCACCACTTCCCTGGGCAGCCTGTTCCAATGCCTGACTACCCTTTCAGTGAAGAAATTTTTCCTAATATCCAATCTAAACCTCCCCTGGTGCAACTTGAGGCCATTTCCTCTCGTCCTATCACTTGTTACTTGGGAGAAGAGACCAGTACCCGTCTCTCTCCAGCCTCCTTTCAGGTAGTTGTAGAGAGCGATAAGGTCTCCYCTCAGCCTCCTCCTCTCCAGGCTAAACAACCGCAGCTCCCTCAGCCGCTCCTCATAAGACCTGTTCTCCAGACCCTTCACCAGCCTCTTCGTCCTTCTCTGGACACGCTCCAGCACCTCAATGTCCTTCTTGTAGTGAGGGGCCCAAAACTGAACACTGTATTCGAGGTGCAGCCTCACCAGTGCCGAGTACAGGGGCACGATCACCAATATTTCACAATAGCTCAGAAATAGGACTTGGGAGAATTTTTGTGGCTTCTTCGTCTCCCTTCCCTGGCTGCCACAGGCACGGCCACAGCTGCTGTACCCAGCACGCCACACTGAGACCAGAGCTGCTGGGCATGCCTCTCGCCCATGCAGCCATGCCATCCCAGGGACTGGGCAAGAGAAAGGCAGCCCTGCCGACCCCTGTCCTCATTTGCAGGTAGTTTCCAAGGTTTCTAACCCTGCATCCTCCACGCAAAATTGCCCAGTCCAAGAAGAGGAGACGTTATTGGCCATGGGGGCAAAAAGGCTACCCAGAGCACAAGTGGGAGGGAMGGGTCGTGCCCACGCATCCAGCATTCTTCCTTGAACAAGAGCCATGGTGTTGCTGCAGGCTAGGGCATGGAGAGAAACCCGGAGCGGAGTTTGGACCACCAAAGTCTCTTGCTTTCTCCTCACAGAAGCCCATTGTGAAAAAAGGAAGTGGAGAACAGAAAAAGAGATGGTTTGGGACCCAAGCAGCTCATAAAGATAAATAACATCCTCATTTCTCGTTTCCTTGATTCCCAAAGGCATGTTAGCYAGACAGAGCTGTGCTACTCACAGATGAAGTAAAAGGAAATTAGTAGGGAAGTCCTGTGGCAGCAATTAGCAAAGAAAAGGAGCTAGGGGGAAAAGCTCTGTTTCTGAACTTCAAACCCTTCTCTTTCTAACAGCAGTGATTTATATCCTTCCTATTGGGTTTACCAAGAATTATCCTCCCTTTCCTACCTGTCCCCTCCCCTTAATAGGTAACCACCTCACCAGCCTCTAATCAGCTACGAGGGTGACGCAAACTCAAATCATGCATTTGTATCCTACTAGGCCACTTTTATCCGCCAGCAGTATTTGCTGTATGCACTGCCCAATTTACCTCTCAGTTCAAGTCTACACACAGCTCCAGGTCGGCATCTTGTGCAGTGCTCCTCTTCCTGTGAAGCCAGAAGGGGTTTATAAGTTTTACTGAGTGTCAGTGGATAGGTCCATGGGCTATGAGCTGAACAGCCCTGGATTTTGCTGTTGAAAAGGACTGATACAGAAAATCAGTCTTTAACACTTTTTCATTCCTGTTTTTGTTAAAGTTCAGGATATCCCTTTATAAATTGTTCCCTCTGTAAATGTGTAAGGGCATGGATCAGTACACGTGATTTAAGAACACGTCTTTTCTCACTGAAAACATGGAAGCGTAGACTTATCTATTCCATATTTTTATCTTGTTTTAGGAAAAGAGTATTCATTTAATCAACCTAGAACTGTCTGCTTGCCTAATCTTTCTTTCTCTCTCAACGTTTCCCAATCCACATTCCTCTGAAAGTAGAAAGGGCCCTAAGCAATGATATGTTTGAAGTTTACCTGGCAAGGAAGGAACTCTTGGACTGAAATGTGTGTCCACAGATAAGGTGGGAAATGAACAGTGTCATGTGTTACGAAATTTACAATTTTTACTACAGGACAGCTAGACTGCGTTATTTCAAATATTGGCTGAACACTATTTACTGATTGCTCCTAGATACAGCAAAAAATATGTCATGGTTTGGAGTTGCTTTTTTTTTGCTTTACGTCAGTGAAATCTTCTTCCTCAACACAAAAGTGTAGAAAAGCTTCCTTATTCTGACATAAAGTAGAAAGACTTGAAAAGCAGATTATGAAGAGCTCTGAAACAAAGGCAGACTTAAAAAATAGGATTTTTTACTTTTTGTCAACAAATTAGTTTTGGTAGCTTCCAACCTGAAATCAYGTATGAAGTGGTCACTATACCAGAGAAAGAACGGATTTATATCTCATTTGAGAAATTTACAGCTGAACTCCAAAGGTAGTAGATATATTTTGATCTGATATACTACAAAGTACATTAAAGAAAAAGAAATATGACACTTTTAATCATTTACAACTGACATATAGTTCATCAAACATTTTAAAAGCTGAATGCTTATAAAAAAAGTTGAACAAATCTGAAGCTTACTAAAATCTTCCAAACACTTCACATTTCTTTGTAAAAGCCTACATAATAATACCTCTTCTGTCAGGCTCTAGGTTATCTTCCATTTATGGTTTCATCCTATCTCGGCAGACCCTTCCTGTCTCGCTTTTTGGTTCAGGATACTCCACTCCCTTTTGTTTGAGTAGTAGGAAGTTCACAGTTCCAACAGGAAGACCCCACCTTCCCAAGACAAATCAAATGTTATTGTATGACTCATTTTTCATGGATAACCTTGATAATATGACATACACTTGATAAAAAAATAAAAATAAAAAAAAAACAAAAAACAAAAAAAAACCTCAAAAAACCCCACAAGAGATTCAGCTGAGTTTTGGGAATTCCTCTTTCCTTCCCTTGAATTTTACATACACATACCACATTTTCTCTTTCCTTCAATACATGAGTAGCTTCCATTTCTCACTGTTTAATAAAGAATGAAAAATCCTTTGATCTGCTTTCTCAGTCTTTACATACAGCAAGTATTTGAAGGTAACTTCAGTTTTTCATGTACCTAATAGTCAGTACAGCTTGATACCTGCTGGCTGAAAACCACTGTACATATGGAACCTCAGTCAGTTGCCTACATGTAGATTAATAGACATTGAGCTTATGTTTCTAGCATAAGTTGGGAGGCTACAGGTAAATCACAGAAGCTACAGAAGCTTTTTCATCCCTTCTGGAGTAACATTTGAAGGCCAGGGGAATATAATAGAGTATTTCAAAAAGATATGAAATGCTTATCTTTAGGCAACTAAATTAAGCCTATTGTGTCTAAATCAATACACAAATAACGTGAACTACAACCTTGTTCAGATTTGGTGAGTCCTGTATTAAAATCTCAAGCCATTTCCATGACCTGAGACTATAAACATTTACTGTGTTTCCCCTTCTGTTAAGAATTCACCTAGCAACACAAATTAACATGATACAATTAAAAGTATTTGAGTTATAACAAAGAAAATGGAAACTCGCATGTATTTGGGAGCCTAAATCCTGTTATGATTGCATGTTGCTAGACATTCAAGCAAAATGATGCAGGCTTTTGAGTCTAAATTATTGCAGCAAAAGCAGGAAATATTTGACAGTTCTTTATAGTTTTCACTGTGATACCTGAGATGAAGAAAGATCCTCAGGGATCAAATCCAGAGCAAAACGGCGTGTGAGAGAAAAAAAAAAAAAAAAAAGATTTGCAAAATAAAAATAGCTTTATGGTAACTTCTGGAAGACTTACTATCATTTTAGAGTTTTAATGGTAAAAGTGGATTACGGCTAAGATCAACTCATGTCTGCTGCAGCATAAATCCTATTGTATTAAAAATTTAAATGGTTCGAGATTAGAAATTTTACTCATGTACATCAAGGAAACCTTTAATTGGGAAAGAAGTCAAAGAGGGCCACTGGTTATCTCAAGGCTCCTTCCTTGGCAGCAGAGGGGTTCACTCCCCGCTCCCCATGCACCACTAAAGACTCATTCCAGCTTTTTAGATGGCTCAGTCATGCTTCCACTTGCCTTGACTCCTCTTCTCAGTGGGACTACTTGTCCTGCCAGGGAAATTCCAGCTTCAGCTTCTGAAGCAGGTGGCTGTCTCCCAAAAAGGCATGAAGCTCAGGCTTGTGGGTCTCACTTGAAATAGGAGTAAGCTTTATGCCTGGGCTTTCACAGGTTATGCAGCTGCCTGGCTATGCAGAGGATCTCTTTTCAATTGTTGCCTTCATGGTGAGGAGGACATTGGCTGTGATGAACTAGGGTTACAGCTCAAGGAAGGGCATGGCCTACTGCCCTGGGCCACTCAGTGATAAAAAGCACTTTTTCTGTTCCATCTGAGGAGCAGGAGATTATTTTGGCATATCCTGTTTCAGTGGCCAGGACAGTGGCAAGGGAGAGACATGGGTTTTTGGCAGGAATCACCTGTCTCTTCTCCTCTCCTGCAGTACCCACTGAGGCAATAGGGAATGGGCAGGGCAGAGGTGCAGGAGGAGGAGGAGGCAAACCCCCTTCATGTTCTCTGCCTGGCAGGGAGGGCAGAAACATTTGTTTGGACAAGTCGCATATCTGTAAGTCTTCATTTGTCAACACCACTGTTTCCCCATATATCCTTGCCAGGGATGAGTGAGAGAAGGAGAAGAGGCAGATACCCTTGTGAAGCTTCCTTTATCATATTTGCTGCAGACGGGGGGGACGGATGAGAAAATGTGGAAAGAGACAAGATGTGGCACAGCCATGAGGTCTGGGGTTGTCAGGGATGGGTATTTTCAGTGGAGGGCCAAGAAAACTGGTAGCTTAGTATTCTTTGCCATGCCTTGTGAGGAACAGGTGCTGCTTGGCACTGTGGCCTCAGGCAGGGGATGGGACAGCCAGCCCAGCATCTGCAGAAGATCAGGGAAGTGCCCAGGCCAAGGCTGGGAATAAGCAGCTCCCAGGGCAGTCTTGCTCTGAAGGTCAAATGGGATCTGCAAACATTGAGGATGAAGCTGTGCAACCTGGACAGAGAAGTGTCTGTCAGCCCCAGCTGGGCTGCGACACATTGGGTTTGCAGCTCTGCTGGCAAGGAGGATGTTCTTCAGTGAGCCCCTGCCACTGTAGCCCAGTGGGCAGGACTCCAGCYTGCAAGTGGCAAGGCAAAGGGACTGAGTCATGTGTAGTAGGCCAATGTGACTAGAGGTGTGGGTTAACAGAGAGAAGGAACAACCCCAGTGCCTGGGAGATTGCTCCGTCTCTCTCTCCCACTCTGGCAGCGATGGGGAGGAGTGGTGACAGTTGCCTGGGAAGCATCACAAGACTATTTTTCTCCCTTCCACACAGGTAACAGAGATCAGATCAGAAAAGGACAGAATTGGAGAGAAGGAGGAGAGAGCTCCATAGGCTGTACTCTGGGTTCAGAGAGATGCTGGCAGCCCTGGCTATACTTATTTTAAACTCACAGCTTTGCAGCAGAAGGGGAGAGTGAGGTCTGTGGCCAGGGAAGGGGCAGAATAGCCACAGCAGCTTCCTTGCTCAGGCTGGTTCAGGAAAGACTGCCATGGAGACCTTGGTTAGCATGGAGGCAGCCAAAGAGTGATAGGGTATTGCTAAGTACATGGAGGGTCCATGGGCTACCTGGGTGCATGGCTGGGACTTAAGGGACATGGGGACTTAAGCTGGGACTAAGCCACAAGGTGGCTTAGATAGCTGAGCAGTTCCTCAGAAACTGGTACCTCTTGTGGGGAATAGGGCTGGCTCAGGGGTTTGGACTCAACAAGGTGTGGGAAAGACTTGGCATCCTCAGAAAGAAATCTGCATAAATTCAATATCAATACTTTGACCTTGGAATAATTCCTAAGCATGAGATATCTACCAGTCAGTAAGACTAACATCATGTAACATATTTCTACCCTCAGCTATTCACCGTTATAGCAGTTAATAATTACAGTAACCACTTCATTGACAAATTGAAAACCTCTGGAGGTCTCTTCCAACCTAAATTATTCTGTGTATCTATGATCTTTATTTTCAGGTAGGTTTAGTTTCAAAAAGCTATTCCAATTATATTGTGATGTCTGTGTGACATCTGAAAGTTAGATCTTACACATTCTCTCAAAACATTTTTACAGAATGCTAAGCCTGGGTTTACATCAGTGTTTTACCACTTCTGGACTACTTATCCGTTGCCTGGAACTCTGCTTTCAGGGTGTGCAATGATGTAAATTCATGGCACTTAAATTTACTTTTCTGTTGTTCATTCCCTGGTGAGGAACCCCTTTTATTCATGTTCTGTACACTTGCCTGTACTGTGCATTTACATCCACTGACATGCAATCTCAGTCAGCATCCTGTTATCCTGCAAAGATCACACTGGAGCTGGAAGGAGGAATTCTCCATGCGGAAAACTAATCCTGTGACATTTTCAGTGTGACAAAAACCAGGACTTGCTGTAATTCTAACCAGACAGCCTGTTATTGAAAGATACGTGGTCCAATTTCTTTTCTAAAATGCAGCTTTTAATAGGGACCAGAACTTTGGGGTGCTAATCTAAGCCAAATTAAACTTTGCATACTTTGAGGCTTAACTATCACTGCCATGTTGTGTACTTCTTCAATATTGTGTAACTCTTTCACTACTTCCTGTTTGTCATGTAATGTCTTCTTTGCTGTTTTTTGATGAAAACCAATGCAAACGTTAGAAAAAAGAAGCAGCTATGAATGTTAGACATCAGTTACACTTTAATACCCTTAAATGAAACGGTGTGTTACTCTTATAGGGTCAGTTCAGAAAAAAAAAATATATAAAAATATTCCACCTGAAATCTATGGAAGGAGGGAAAAATCTCATATGGGGAATTTGGGGGGAACAGGAGTCCATTGAAGAAGGAGCATAGTGCTGGTATCTGAAGATAAAGTCAGCTGACTAGCAGGCTTAATTTGCAGTGTTCTTTGGTAACTTTGGAGACATTTCTTTTGAAAAAAAAAAATTACCTTTTGAAGTTAGAAGTTATCGTCAATAGGAAAACAGCAATTTTGCTAAAGGCATGATTGTCCAGTCTGTCTTCTGCATGTTGGGACAGAGTCCCTTTAATTAAAAAAAAAAAAAAAAAAAAAAAGAGGAAATTATGCCAGTCTGCCTGAAAAGTTGCCACTGATCTGCATATATTATGCAGACCAAAGTCTCAGTAATACTGTTTCCTAACTATCTCCATCTGGATCATTTAGCTCTGAAATACATAACAAAGCTTTTCCCATTTGGATCATGATTTTGACCAGAGCATTATATACCTCAGAACCTCTAGGCCAAGAGAATTTGCATCTTGCAAAAGCCCCAAGGATTATATTACTGAAGGTGTAAATCATAGATTGCTGTTTATCAAGCAATGCCGTGGGTTATGCTGGCTAGTACCAAATGTTTAGGAAATCAAAATGCTTTTGTATGTCTTTTACATCCTTAATTCATATATATAGCAGCATTGTTTGTGGAGTAGCGTTTCCTTCTGGGAACATCTGAAAAAGTTACAAGTCCTTTTAAGATGACCTCAGTGCCTGTAACACATCTACTATACACAAAAAGCCAAAAGGAAGCCTGTTTGAGTGTTCCAAGTCATTTGTTTCACTAAGGTCCCACAACACTGACAGGACCCTGAATATCTCCAAGCACCCAGGTTTGGCTTCCTGGGCTGAGGGTCAGCTTAGTAGCAATGCAGCTGGTAGCCTTGAAATAAAGAGCCAGAAGCAAGGGGCTTCCCATTCTTCACCCAGYGCTGCTGCTGACTTGAGGCTTCTGCTCTCGCTCCCAGTCCCTGCCCAAGCTGCAGCCGCAGCCACCATGCAGGCATGCCCGTGCTTGGCCCTGTGCCTCACCAACCCAGACCAGGACCATGGTCCATGGGCTGACTTCCATGACTTTCCATGCGGGTCTGGATGACGTTGGTTACCATCCCTGGACCCGACCCTGTCCTGTCCCTTCCTGGCCAGGCCTGGGGTCTGCAGTGGTGCCTTGCAATGGCCGGGCTGTGATGACTCCCATCACTGCCCTTGGACCATCCCAGCTTGCCTTGCTGAGGACTGAGGGATGAGACTGGTCAGGGGGGCAGGGCACGGGTCTGCTGGCCCCTCTCCAGCCCTCAGTCCTTGACACTGACCTTTAACTGGGCATTTAACAGATAAGTTAAAAGGCATTGAATAGAATAGTGTTGATTTAATCTCTCCTCTGAACAGTGGCATCTCATACCGAGCAGCATTTAAATCTAGCTCTGACTGGGTCCCAAGGAAGGTAGATTGCAAAGCTGTGTTCAGATGAGAAACCCCTGTCAGCCATGGTGAAGGTGATAGTGGTGATTAACATTTTCCAGCTGAACGCAAGTACAATGGTGGAACATAAAAGAGGTTTATGAGAAGTACCAGTCTGGCCCTGCTGGAAGCTCCATTCTTCAGTTTTTCCACAGACTCGGTACAACACGGACAGCAGCAATAAAGTGGTGTTCTCACTACCCGCCCTATTGAAATGTGTGTTTTAAGCAACTGCTACATGGGGTGGAAAGTTTAGCTCTGTCTCAGTGCCCATTCTATGTTTGGCCTCTTGGCTGAGACTGCTGAGGARCGGGTTGTGTGAGGTTACTTTACATTATACGAGTCAGTGTCTACTAGCAGCTGGCATCCGACTGCCAAGTCCTATCGCATACGCATGCATGCATGCCCCCCAGCCCCCCAAACACACACACAGCCAGTACAGACTTGCGATCACTACCAGCTTGGTCCAGATTCGAATAAACGGCTTGAACTCTATCCACTACAAATCCCTGAGTCACGCTCTTCAGCAGTAAAAAAATTTTCAAGACGGAGATCCTTTTTGCTTGTCCGTCTATTGAAGACTTGGACCTATGGGTGAAAAATTAAACAAATAGAATGTTTTATGTGTCACAATGTTCATTTAATCCATGCACACTACATAATTCATTTCATGTTGGCTCCTCCCCAGGTGTCAAGAAATTCCAAACTGAATTTATCTGCTCATCTGACATACATATGAACATTCACCTTTATAGCTCAATTCCTCTTCATGCACATAAAAACCCTCCTAAAAGAGCTAAAATTTTTTAATGATATTAATTTTCTTATTTTTATGACATAAACACCTCAATTTTAAATGTCACTATATTCGTGTTTATTCAACAGACCACTGAATCTTATGTGTAATAATTTCCAAGAAACACAATAGGCTTGTTTTTGTAAACTAAGAGAGTCATAAGAAGGATATAGTACTACCAGAAGCAACAAAACTTCCTGTTTAAAGAATACTATGATACAGACATAAATAATCCCAAAGCAAGATTTTATATTTACATTATATGATGTGATTTCTTATAATCACTTTAAAYAGGCCACAACATTTTTATTCATTGTCTGTTTGGCACTTAAGCCACAAGATCCACAGTTAACACACAAACTAACCTCTCCTCACTGGTTTCAGACAAGCTAGTACTTTAGGACAGTGCTACCTAATGCATATTTAATTCTTATAAAACCATTTTTTTTAATTTTCTTGCTGTTTGAGAATCTAAGACATGTGTGTGCTCGGAACAACACTGACATTAATAAAAAGGTCAAATAAAAGTGCTTATAATGGGCCAACAAAGCTGGGATCTGAGCCAGACATTTATGGGCTAGCTTTGGCATAGAAGTAGACTTTCCACTCTCCTGAAAGCCAGATGTACTTGGTTGCTCTCCTCATCACTGCAATCAGAATTCTTTGATGATTCTGAAGCTAGCAAATTACTATTTAACCAGTTATTCAGTTCTTCCCTTACATCTATACCAGGAGTTGGAGAATTGTCTTCTTCTGCCCTAGGCTTTATTTCAGATCTGCATAGGCAACCCTCTCTGCTAGCTCTGGAAGAGTAATAAAGGAAGGGACAATTGCATACAAAGGCCTCTAACCTCTGAACAGGAGCAGGTGAGAAAATAACTGTAGCAACCATCACTGGTTTGGCACTCTAAAAGAGTTTGTTGGGGCAAGTTAGGTCTAGGAGAGGAAGAGACCAAATGCTGAGTAGACAGTGGAACAGGCAAATTGACCACAATATTAATGGAAATACTGCTGCATTAATTCTTCCTCGGTGGTTTAGACATTTTCTTGGACAAACTCTGGTATTAATCTCTCTATRTGTTTTTTACTCTATAGCTAGTGTATTGATTTTAGTGGAAGACTACCTATAGAATAAGGTGTTACTCAGACTAAGTAACTGCTTTGAATCTGTTTGGGAGGAGTTAAACCTGTGTTGAGCAACAGTGAGAGAACAAAGTGAGTAACGTGATGTCCAGAAGAGGATGAAGAATGAAACTTCAGCTCTTCACCCCAGTGCCAAGATTCAGGGGCATACTAATGAGGTGGTTAGTTCCCTACAGATAGTTCTGATAATAAAATCTAAATCAATACTTTTGGGTCCTCTTATCCTCCACATAAATTCACACTTATGTTGTCATTGGAATACCTTCTCCCTTCCTGAGATATTTTCCAGGAGAAAGCAATGTGGTCCATAATTCAGCTTTTAAAGGACCAAACTACTGTATGCATAAAATAGCTGGAGCTTTGTCAATTCCATCCTCACAGCTTGCTCTCCAGAGCTGAGCTGGCAACAAGAGTGGAAGGAGGTGTCAGAGGCAGTTGCTGCCTTTGGGACAAAACCCATGATTATAAGAATATATTTTTTTCTGGCTTTTCTGTCTTCCTGAGAGACAAGAAAACAGTAATCATTTCACATTTGAGGTATGCTAGCCATAGAAATTTAGACATTATAAATAAAGGTAATACCTACATATAATGTGAAAAAAGGCACATATTTTACCTACAAATAAGGTACCAAAATTATAGTGGCAAAAATACCCATTCTTTGTGGTGKTTTTTTTCCCCCCTGTGGATTATAGAATTTGTCAATGCATATTAAAAAAATTTAAAAAACCCCAAGTTTAAGTTTACATGAGTGTACAACTGAAGCTGCTATATTACTGTCAGTGGAGCTGTATAGTGTGGCTAATTTAGAAGGTGACCAATCTGCTTTACAGATTACTTTAAATGAACTTTCATTATTTTAGGATATTAAACTGAAACATAACTGAAGGTGGAAAAACTGTTTAATGTAAGTATTTCTTAAAAAAATTATCTTTTTCCAAAAATGAAATATTACCACTATCCTAATAATACCACTCAGACTTGCTGAATTTTGCCAGCGTGAATATTTCCATCAACTTCAATACCATTTCTTGCAGTCTTATCCAGCATTGGGCTAGAGGGAATTTTCCTTTTATTTTGTAGAAATGGGATATAGTCTTGGAAAACATTTTGGGAACTTTTAGGATAAAGAAGAACACACTTTCTCTAGAATTTGTATTTGAATCACCCAGAGAGCAGGCTGAGAATTTCCCTATGAGCTAGGAAGAAGTCGGGAATTTAGGCTTTCTTCCTTGGAGACCAGCACTGGAGAACCTACGTAGAGCTTGATATTTTCCCAACAGTCCCAAGGCTGCATTGAAGGTGATAGGACTACCAGCCTGAAGCTCCAAAGCTCCTAACTCAGCTTGACTTTTGGGACTTCTAGGCTCTGGTGTCTCTGTCATACAGACTGATGAAGAGCTGGAAGCCACCAAGCTTGAACTTCTAGGTTTGTCTTATACCAAACAAAATGTTTCCATTTTTGAAAAATTACATTTCTCCAGATTTACCTGTTTGACAGATTTTGCCTGTTATTCTGAGACAAAGCAAATACCATTTTTTCAGCATGTCAGATTTTCCAACAAGAAAAGTCCCATATCTGTTAATCCCTTTACTGCCAGTTACCAGCTGTAAAGCTGATCAAGGAAAAAAACCCTCAAAATCTTCCTCAAAAACTAACTTGCAGCGGAAGGAAAGGATACACAACCCGATCCGTATAACACAGCTACACTTCTGAAAAGCCCATGAATGTAATTTTTCAGTCCTGTATGTATTTAGGTCTGGACTAACAGATTTCAGAGATGAAATC
The DNA here is from genome assembly GCA_030449065.1 of Oceanodroma leucorhoa. Lineage (NCBI taxonomy): Eukaryota > Metazoa > Chordata > Aves > Procellariiformes > Oceanodroma > Oceanodroma leucorhoa. Next base: position 6,352,017 of record JASVER010000012.1, on the reverse strand, counting down.
CCTATAAAAAAATTAGCAAGAAACTTTTGATTTGYAAATTCACAGGACAGATTTGGGGATTCATTCTAAGCATGAAGCTATATCTAGGGTACGATGCCTTAAGGCTGCCAAAACCAAAGACAATTCCATTTCATTACAGTCATGTGATAAAGAGCCTAAACTCAGTTTAACTGTCAGTATTTATACATGACCTATAAAACCTAGAAAGATAAAATTTATAATGGAATGCTGACAGAATAGTATTTTTGCATAACTACTGATTTTTTTGACAATTTGACATCTTCATAAAAATCAGTTTTGTTATGTTTTTCTGAACTCACACAAACTCTTTAAATGTCATCCTGTAATTTTCTTCTTGCCAGTTATTCTTCTGGTGTGAAATACAGTTCTTTTTATGTTAAGTTTTTCCAGAAATAAAATATTTTTTACTGAATAAAATAACATTACTTTAAAAACAACACTATTTCTATGTTTTATACTCATGGACTTCTGTTTGAAGTTTAGATAGCCTGGATACCAACTGGTCGAAGCATATTTAATGATGTGAGCTCTTTTCTACAAATGGGTCCCTATTCATTTCTATCTATGAAATATGAATTAATACATTACTAAGCATATTAACTATGGTATATTAACAATTTCAGAAATACCACATCCTCAGCACTTCTTTGAAAGCCATTGTTTTGATTATAATACGTACTGGAGAAAGGGACTGCAAAACAGTTACTCTAAAGAGCTGAGTTACTATTATGTCTGATCTCAGGCAAGAGGCTCAGAAAAATGCATTTCTTCTATTTAGCTGATTACATCAAATATTTACCAAAACACAGACTGATAACAGAATAAAGTCCAATACTGAATCTTGCYAGTGAATCACTAAAGGACAGAGGACAGTTGAATCAAGGAGCTAGCTGCTCACTAGCAAGTCCAGTGACTAATCAAGAGACAAAAAAACCCAAATCCTTATTTTAATAAAATTAAATTAGTTTCAAATTCTAAACATGTTGTGAGACTTCAAAGAGGGGAGAGGTTCTATGAAGTACCACATCCTCCCAAAGAAAGGCAGCCATCAGAAGTTGCAGTAGTAGGATCATTCCTGAGGATTGCAATAGATGATCTCTAATGAATGGACTTTTTGACAGAGTCCTGCCAGTATTTGTTGTAAACATTTGCAATTTTCTTGCCTCTCTGGGGCATTATGAATAATTGCTCTTTTTTCCACTTTATTTTACTTTTGCTTTTACTCAAGCATTATTTTAAGCTAGCTGGATAACAACAAGGTGTTATATAGCTTGGATATGAAGAAAAACCCCCATTCCAATTAGGATTGCGAAGTAATGGAACACGTTGCCCATAAATGTTGTGCAGACTCTGTCCCTGAAGKCTTTCAAGACCCGACTATAGAAAGCCCTGAACAGTGTGGTCTGCTGTCTGATCCCAGAGTTGGCCTTTATTTGGGTAGGAGGTTGGGCTAGAGACCTCCTAGGAGCTTTTCCCACCTGAGTGACTCTATGATTCTCTTCCTAATCTGGAGTGTAGTGAAACTATAAATGAGAGTTTGCCCTTGCTCTCCAGCACCCCTTCCACTGTCTCCTAAGCATTATCGCACATTTCCCATTTGAGCTGCCCATGCCATGTAGACAGYTTATGCTTCAGGCAACAGGAAGAGCATACCTTACAGTATATAGCAATAACTTTGCAATCTCTTCTAACACATGGTAAATGACTGGGTCTCATTTCTGAACCCTGTGAATTGCAGGGAGTGTTTCATAGCCCAACACACGCATAAAAGCTAAAGCTAAACACCTATGCATTGAGAAATTCCATGTATTTTTGTTCAGTCCTGAAATGGGGATCCTTTGAAGGGAGGTACTGTTAGAGCTGTGACTGCCAACACATGAAACTGCTGAAGGTGAAGCTATCATTTGAAAGTGAACTATAAGGGAAGTTGGAAAAGATGTTTTCTGTTACAAAACTTTCAGTGGTTTGTTTGTTGTTTTGGGKTTTTTTTCCCTTAAAAACAGAAAGTATTTTAGGTATGTTTTGATTCCTATTTAGCATACATTTGGTTCAATCATATTGAGCAACCTGATGATTTAAACAATCTTGTGCTTTGGCCTTATTCTACTGGATCATGTATTGCCTGTGTGGGAGATTTTCATGCATAATGTAACTCCTAGTTTAAGAGCTGGGGAATACTAGCTGTATCATCTCTTTTTCCAAATAACTGGTGTTCTTAACAAGAAATTGGTCCAGGGTTTTTACCTTTAAATACTGACTGATTTGAAAAATCAATGCAAAATCTTCCTCAAAACCACTAGAAAGAAATGATCAAGGAGAAGCAAGCTAACTGACCTTACTAGACTACAAGAAAGCCTTGTTATGGGGCTTCTTCATATYCTGTTAAAGCCACCTTGATTTTGAATGAAGAGGTGGGCTGGACATCTCCAGAAACAAGCAAGAGTCTAGTTAAACAGAAACACAGTTTCTCCATCCTTTGAATGGCTTTGATATCTACACAAGGTTTTTCTCAAGCTATTCCTTTTGAAAGGGTCTTCTGGATGAACCAATAAAGAAGATCAGCCAGCCTAGTATGTGAGAATGTTGGCTGTGAAAAGGGAGATAGCTGGATATAGTATCCTGTAATACCTAATGATTAAATTAAGGTAAAGRGAATTAAACAGATTCATTCAGAGTACAAACAAATCCTTCACATGCCTTCACAGTTCAGTTAAGACACATAGCATTATCACAGACATAAAAATTAAGTAAAAATAAGTCTTTGTAAAGTTTGCTTTTGCAAAATAAAATGTAATTATCTTTCATTTTGACATCAAAGGCATAAATCATAATTTAAAATAATCATATTCCCTTTTGAAGTCCTTATTAAAATCAGGCATTGTCCCAATGTGCATATCCTACTTCCGTAAGGAAATCTTTTTTTTTTTCTTGTAGATATAAAAAGAATTCTTTCTACTTTTTAGATAAAATTCCTGTTCTTAAAGTTGGCAGGTTAAAGGAGTTGAACATCAAAAGAAAATAAAGATGTTTTATTTCTGACTTATTTCAGTCAGTTTCCTTATTTGAAGACCGAAGCTTTCCTGGGCTTTCAGTATGAATGTCACTGGCCTAATAGAGGTCAACCACAAAGTAAAAAAAGTCAGAAAAAGGAACAAATGTATTAAAAAGGTAAAAGTAAATACAAAATAATACGATGAGTAGTAAGAAAAACGGAGCTAGGAAAAGAAGATCTATAAATACAAAGTTTGTAAATCAAAAAGGAAAAAAGAGAGGASACTGGTTAAAGAGGGAGTATGCAAAAGATCTTCCCAGAATCCTTTACATATGCTGTCTTGGCATCTTCTTTAAAAAACTACTTTCCTTACGGAAAGGTGTCAGAGTGTTATTGTAGTTGGCAGCTGCCTGCTTTGTCTGGCTTTCTGTGCTTCCAGAAATCTTGGAAGAAATAGAGTATTGTGTGCAGGAGGCAATGGTTGCCTGAGTACAGAGAGGTGAGCGGGAGATTTGATTGTGAGGCAGCGGCTCTAAAATTCCTCAGGATTCCTGCTTCTACAAATCCTAACTAAATCATAAGTTTGGCAAAAGGACTGGAATGTGAATAAAAAAATTTGGGGACAGGAATTTCTTCTAGCAAATGTGAAGCATTTCGGTACTCCCCAAGAAAGAAATCTCTCACCAAAGGGAAACCCCTACTGAGCGAGAGGAGACCTCTGAGTACTCCACATCAGATCTTGTTTGAAATGAGTCACACAGAAAACAGCACTTGCTACAGAAGTTTTAAGTGACATCTGATGTGACACCAGTTGCATCTGGTGATGCTCCTCACATCAGGCAGACCGAAAAGCAGAGGTAAAATCATTCTCCACTGACGTCAATGGGAGTCCTGCCACTGTCTGAGACCAGGGCCAGGAGTTCACTCCAGGATTTTTTCTCAGGTGATTTATCATAATTGTTTTTATTTGGCAGTTTCATAGTTGAGAACCCTCTTTGTCTTTTTATATATTACATTAGAATATATTTCTGTTGTTTATAGATGGTTTTCTGCTAGCTGAAACATGTGTCACAGCAAGACATTAAACATAAAGGTGGGTGTTGAAATCATGCTACTGTGTGCTCTCTAGTATGTGTTATTTACCTTTCTAATTGCGGTTGCTTCTGTTTGTATTAGGGGATGCCCTGTGGATTTGCTGGAGATTTGGCTCTTTGTTTTGTGGTTCCTGGTCATCACCAACATTTGAGTAAGAAACCCTCCCATTCACAGAGAGGTAATTTTTGGAGCCAAGGATAATGCTATTTCTGTTTGTTGAGTCTTAATGATATCGTTCAATTTCTATTTCTGAGAGCATAGACTCTGTTAGCCATAGTAAGGTACAAACAGTAACAAGGTTACTGCAGCTCATGGCTTAGACGGGTGTACTCTTCGCTGGATAAAAAACTGGCTGGACGTCCAAGCCCAGAGAGTTGTGGTGAATGGAGTCAAATGCGGTTGGCGGCCAGTCACGAGCGGTGTTCCCCAGGGCTCAGTTTTGGGGCCAGTCTTGTTCAACATCTTTATCAATGATCTGGACGAGGGGATCGAGTGCACCCTCAGTAAGTTCGCGGATGACACCAAGCTGGGCGGGAGTGTTGATCTGCCTGAGGGTAGGAAGGCTCTGCAGAGGGATCTGGACAGGCTGGATCGATGGGCCGAGGCCAATTGCATGAGGTTCAACAAGGCCAAGTGCCGGGTCCTGCACTTGGGTCACAACAACCCTGGGCAACGCTACAGGCTTGRGGAAGAGTGGCTGGAAAGCTGCCCGGCGGAAAAGGACCTGGGGGTGCTGGTCGACGGCCGGCTGAACGTGAGCCGGCAGTGTGCCCAGGTGGCCAAGAAGGCCAACGGCATCCTGGCCTATATCAGGAATAGTGTGACCAGCAGGAGTAGGGAGGTGATCGTGCCCCTGTACTCAGCACTGGTGAGGCCGCACCTTGAATACTGTGTTCAGTTTTGGGCCCCTCACTACAAGAAGGACATTGAGGTGCTGGAGCGTGTCCAGAGAAGGGCGACGAGGCTGGTGAAGGGTCTAGAGAACAGGTCTTATGAGGAGCGGCTGAGGGAGCTGSGGTTGTTTAGCCTGGAGAAGAGGAGGCTGAGGGGAGACCTTATCGCTCTCTACAACTACCTGAAAGGAGGCTGKAGAGAGACGGGTACTGGTCTCTTCTCCCGAGTAACAAGTGATAAGACGAGAGGAAATGACTTCAAGTTGCGCCAGGGGAGGTTTAGATTGGATATTAGGAAAAATTTCTTCACTGAAAGGGTAGTCAGGCATTGGAACAGGCTGCCCAGGGAAGTGGTGGAGTCACCATCCCTGGAGGTGTTAAAAAAACATGTGGATGAGGTGCTTCGGGACTTGGTTTAGTGGGCATGRGTACTGGGTTGATGGTTGGACTCGATGATCTTAGAGGTCTTTTCCAACCTTAATGATTCTATGATTCTATGATTCTATGATTCTAAGGTTAGCATGAACTTCTAGATGTCCTACCTAAATGTCATGAAACGAAAATACTCTCTCTCTCTCTACTTAGTATGCAGTCAAATAACTCATTTATAAATTCTCTGTAGAAAGAATCAAATTACAAATAAAATAGTTTGAGATCTTCTGGTAAGAACACATCCTTTTCTGTTAAAGTTACACCGCATTAATGCTTATTAATTTGTAGATAGTTCATTGAAATATGATAGTGCATAAATATTTCCAAGTGCTTGAATGAGTGTTCTGGTAGAGTCTTCACCTTATGGGCTATCAAACTGACAATGGTTAAGTTGTGCCCATATTCGTGATAAAATGCAATATAGGAATACATTTCTTTCAGTGATGTGCTCTAGTTCTCAGATTTCAAAAATTCTATTTTTGTTCAAATTTTGCTTTCAACTGAAGTCAGAAAAATTGTGCAAACCAATTTAAGATGAAGGGAGCTGAACTGAAAATCCTCTTAGAATATCTTTTCGCTTTTTTCCCCTTAATACAAGAGTTAAAATGCGCCTCTTGCGATGTCCTCAATACATTCCACGTACATAATAGGAAAATTCAAATAGAAATTAGGTTATTTTTAGAAAATATTGATTTGGATATTAAAAAAATAATATTCCAACCTAATTGGTCAAAAAGGAAATAAAGAAGACTGAGCATGACTTGCTGTACAAACTTTCTTTGCAACCAGAAAGTGAAGGGTTAGGAAATGTTAAGAGAATATGAAAAACATGACTTGTTCTATTGGGTTAATGTTGGGTTCACACCAGTGGTTTGCATAAACCATGGACAGTTGTCATTGTGCTCAACTTCAGGTAATTTTGTCAGCCCAGCTCAGCTGGGTTGAAGGACGAAACTCTTTTTGAATATTAATATCTTTAGCTATGTCTGTATGTAAAAGAACTGACAACTTTATTTTATACTAAGTTCAATATCCAAGACAGGTCACTGAAGCTTTATATATGAAAGGCAAATAGAGCACAAAGAGAGTCCTTGTACTTCTAGCAAAGGTCAATTGACCAATCTACTGAAAGATGTTTCACGTGATTCTGCACTGAACTAAATGTTAACTTCTCATGATCTTAAATTATTTCCCAATGGCTAGGATAGATCCTGCTAAAGAAATTATAAATTTTTTACTTTTTTTTTTTAGTAATGTAACAAAGTACTTATTTTATTATGCTAATGAGTTAAAAACTTTCCAGAGGTCTAGAAAAACCTTAACTAGGAACTTTAAAACCAGTTAGATGACTTACAAAACAGCATGTTGCTATGTTCTTTCATTTCTGGATACAAATGGGAAAGGGATACCAACAGTACTGTAAAACAGGTTACTCCCATGATTTTTAAAGTCCTAAAGGTAGCATAATTAACCTAAAAGAAGAAGCATTTAAGAAGATACTAATCAGTTGCCAGTGCTTACATGCTTCATTGCAGCTAGCACATGCTAGCACGTCATTAACTATAATTAAACAATTTGATACAAAGCACAATTAGTTAATGAAACAAATGCTGGGGTTATTTTAGTGGATAAAGCATGTGGAATTTTATAATATGTTCTGATATTTCACCTAAAACCTGATCTTAGAAGCAGGGTTTCTACCTGCATCTGGCTTCCAAGAGATATTTTAAAAGTGGCATAAAAGCGTGTTCATGCAGGTACAGAGTCACATTTTAGGAAGACAATACAAAATATTCTCATAAATACATATAAATATTTCTATGAAGACTACAACCAGCTAGTGGTTGCTAGTGTAAAGCAACCAGAGAAAACTGTTTGGCTTTAAGAAATGAGTTAAGACTGTGCAGCAGAAACACAGTACCTTGTTATTTCTCATACTGCCAGTGTTGAGTCCCTTCCACAATAAGGTATTCAACTGCAAAAATAGCCTTTAGGACAGATGTTAGGATACCTCCGAAAAGTAACCTACATGTTGCTGAGATGATCAGAAACTAGCTAAGAGACACCATATACAATGAAAAAGATTGTAGGGTTCAGTATAGAGGTGGCAGTACTTTCATTCCGTAAACAGGTTTCGGAAATATGTGTGAAGTTTATCTCAAAACCAATCAGGGAATATATTAAGATTTTGTAATTGTTGTCATATGACAAATATGTTTTCTGTTCTTTAGGGCTACTCATACATGATAAGTGGATGCATTTCCCAGGTGTTCCAGGAGGAACACTTGCAGAAAAGTCCAGATTGTGAGATTAGCAGATTCAAATACAGGTAAGCAAACACCTGACATCCCCAAAAAAACCCAGAAGGCATGAAAAGGAGACCTGGGAATGATACATAATGTATATACGGTTTATACTTGCAGACAGAAATGCTTCCTTGATTCACTGTTTTAGAGCTGTACTGATCTATTATTCTACAGATAAAAAGACAGATGGATTAGATGAGTCAGTATCATATTTCCAGATCTGAATCCATGTCAATAGTCTCAGCAAATAAGCTCAAAACAGAAGTTATTTTTTTCACTTCTGCTTTGGACTAGGAACAACAAAACGAAGACTGTTGTTTGATTCCCAGTGAGAAACAAACACAGAACTTCATCCCAATTCATGGCACAATGGCCAAAATTTAGCATGAATCTAAACTCACAATAATACAGAAGAGACAGCACTGTAAAAGAGCAATTATTAAAATCTTTCTACTTAACCTCAAGAGACTGACCTAATACTGAGATTTCATGTCAGCTCTTTTCTTAGTTATCTTTATTTGTTTTTCCCATTAAAAAAGAACATATAAAGACTAAACAAGTCCACTTGTATTCTAAATAAATTATTTCCAGAAATAATTAAAAAAAAAAAAAAATTACATGAGAGCTATTCTACAGCATGATGTACCATTACCAGCGGACTTAGCAAAGAGATACTTGCTTATTTTTTGTGATATTTGGCATTTTTTTGGTGCAAATACATTTGGAAAATGAGAGATGGGCTGGGGAAACCGGAATTATAATAAAAATTGCACAAGCTGGTAATTGGCATCACAAATTTTTTTTCAGGAATAGAATTTAAGGTCAGTCGCAATATTTCTGATATGTTCTTCCCTCCCTCTTCTGTTGGGGTACTTTTAAAATGAAAAGGAAGCCTAATACACTGACAAGGTGTATGTGCTAAATAATTATAAAGTGAATTCAACTGTTAAGTTTCCATCTTTGACAAAATATTATACACTGCCATCTCCATACTGACTTGGATCTAGTCCTCAAAATGTCCTTGGCTCGAGAATGGCTTACAATAAAGTCTTGAGCCAAAGCAGGCATTTTCTTGGCATTATGTACGACTGCCTCTGCCCATCCCAAAGAAAGTTTTGCAATAAACAGGGCTCAGTTCTACATTTATTTGTAATTTTACACAATAAATGCATTAACTATTTACTCAATCCTTTGTAAAAAGAAACAAAAAAAATAGTGTTTGATAGAAGAGGTATACAGGCCAGGTGCAATGTGAGGGGGTGGTTTGGAGAAGGACAGGTTGTGGCTGAAAAGGATCAGTGAATGTGACTTCTTAAAATACTGAGATAATTCTGTTGCTGATAACTGCTGTCCTTTAATCAGAGTCCAACAGAAAGTGAACTAGAATTCTGGCAAAATAAAGATGTGTTATTCCTCTAGCTATTCCACACAGTCCTGCACTAAGAAATACCACAAGTGTTTTCTGCCAGTTTCTGAGCAGACACAAAGGCTTGAACTTCCTCAGTGTATTCATCTCTTGTTGAGAAAGATAGCAGTGTGTTGCCTTTTGTCTTATCAGGGAGTTTCAGGCAATTAGCTTTTATCTAGGCCTTCATTTAAAATGAAGACCAGAAAAAAAGATCATCTGAGTCAAAAACCCTGATAATATTAAAAATCTGCAGGAGTACTGATGGTTTTACACTCACACCCAATGAGTAAGGCATTGGAAAGGTTGCACAGCTACTGCTGTTTATAAACAGCAATATTTTGTATACATTCCCTATTATAAAAACTTTAAACATCCCGGAACTCTTTTCTGCAGRAAAAAATAAATGAAAGGCAAGAAACAAAGACAAAAATGTAACACTTTGAAGTGAACTCAGTTTGGACTATTTCTGTAGTATTACATCACTGCTGGGAAACTACTGTACTGTGGTCATTTACTGGAAAACTAAATGCATAGAATATGGAAGACATAAAAATTTAATAAACTGAAGGCAAAAGCAGTGAACTATGCTAAAGTCAAGTTCTGAAGGATTTCAATTAAACTCAACTAATTTATATACAGAAACCAAAAATGGTCTTGAGAATTTTCACTTTCTTGTCATGGTTACAGACAGGTTAAATGCTTCCAAGAACTATCATTTACATTTATTTGACTTACTCAATCTTTCATTTAATGTCATTAACATATGGTTAACCTCAAATATATTTAACACCATTTTTACAGCTTAAAATAAATCCAATGTTCGTTCCAACTCCGTTTACTTGTTTCAAAGCCCAAACTGTGGGCCAAGGAATAGTTCCAGTGCACTATTAAAATCAATGAGATTCTTCTGTTGACTGCAGACAATATCGACTCAAGCCACCCATCCAGAGCCTCGGGTCTCAGGCAACACAACTGAACTCATGTGCATCAGAGAGCCAGCGACTGGGATCCCTGGTAGGACCTGTTCCCTAAAGGGCAGTGCAAGATCAGAATAGAGGGTCTTCCCTGTTGCTGGTTTAGCAGCAAGACTGAATGGGCACATATTGCTAAACATTGCAATCATTAATGACAACTGAGTCATGAAATGCAACACAGCAAAAGGAGAAGGCCTGTCATGATATCAATAACCACTAATGCCCGAGAGGCAGATTAGGCTTCAAACTTGTCATCTCTCCACCACAAACCTCACCTGATCTTGTTTGTTCCAGAGATACAGAAATGGAGGAAAGGGAGGAATGGTCTTCAATATTACATGTATAAAATAATATCTTCATGGAAATGTATGTTCTTTAGGAGTAGATTTTAAATTTGTCGTTGAAGTCTGATATTTCCCATATAACTTCAGGCCTATCATTCTTCCGATCAGGAGTTGGCAGAGTGCTTAATGCCATGTCTTCTGTCAGATTATTGCTGCAATGTGTGCTTTCATTTCACGTTTAATTAACATGTGCACTCGAATAAGAAGTGTCAGCACCTGCTTAAACCTCCATTAGCTGCACTGACTTCCTGAGCAATCATTTCAGCCTGCTGAAGGGTTACGTGAAACCAGCAGTACCATTTCAGTGGTGTGAGAAGAGGATGGTGCCCACCACTCTTGGTATTGTGACAGAGCAGTTCTGACAAGCCCTAAATGAGACTGCTGCTGGGGGACACAAATGATAGCAAAACCAGTTGCTCATTCAGAGTATCCTTGATCTCATCTGATGTTACTGTGTTGTAGAAACTTAGGTTCAGTCATGCAAACAGAGGTTACCACACTGTTGAGTCTTAACTGAGAAACTTCTAATTTCAAAGCAAATGTAGAATGAAGTGGGTTTTTTCTTCATATAGAAAATATCTCATCAGACCCTGTAGTCATATTCTGCATAAACATAATTAAAACAATGGTGTATCTTCTTGTCTGTATTTGYTTGTTTCATATATACATAAAGCTAAAATGCCTATAGTGTAGAATGCCTTCCTTTGAAAAAAATATATAAAATTCCCATATATTAATTTGCACCAGAAAGTTCAACACCTCGTTGCAGCCAGTGGACTTTATTGYTAATGCACTTCTTCAGCAGTTTGGTGTATATAGTTGCTGGAGACAAAAAGTATTTATTTTCTACAGCAAATGATGCCTGCCTAGTTTTAGCAAGTCATAGATCTACCACAGTTAACTTCTTCTCATTTGCTGCATGGACATCTCCTCCAGAAACTGGTTTTGGTATGAACCATTCTTTCAGTTATTAGCATTCAATTACAGGGACTAAGTGTGAAAAAATATTTATAAAAATGAAACCATATTTTTATTATCTGTAGTATGTAAGACTAAGCCAAACAAAATTAGACTCCACTTACATCACAACCTTCCATCCCATTAGCCCCATTCACTGTGAACAAACTGTCCCTATTTATGTTTTCTATCATAGGTGTTATCCATTCATTTTTCTGTATTGAGATAGCCACTGGGCAGATACTCAGGAGTTACTCGGGAACAATGATCGTGCACTGAAATACTGCTGTCATGGGTGGTGTACACAAACTTAAAAAAAAAGTTCTCTCTATCAGGTTTTCTACTCCATGCACACAAGAAAAGGCAAGGAATATCTTTGAAGGTTTAACAGGCAACACTAGGAGAGTATATTATCAGCATAGAATACCCCTGAATCTGTAAGTTTAGTCTAACTACAGCAGGTTTTTTACTGCTTGTGTGATTAATTATTTGGGAGTTAGCTCTTCCCCTATATAACACACTAATGAGGTAATATAATGCATGTCCCAAGATGACACTCTTACACACAACATGTGAAAGAATGCCTATATTTCCATAAAATATAACCTCACATACTTACAATTCTATATTAACTTGAAATGAAGTAAAAGGCTTTCCTAATCTATGCAACAGATTCCTATGCTATAAACCCCATTTCTGCTGAGATTTAGAAACAAGAAACCAGAAGAAACCATCACCGGCAACAAGTCAAATGCCCGGAATAGCTACCAACTGTGCAACCCAGATGAACTCTGGAAAGTCCTACAGTATATCTATTCCAGCCACCAGCAGTCAGAATATATCTAATAAACTTATGATTTGTATTAGAAAAGCAAAACCCCAAACTATAGTGAGCTACAGAAAGTCATGGAAAGATTCAGGCTATGTTCAACATCCCTGGTTGTGATAATATGATTAACACTAGAAAATAATTATACATAGGGAAAGGTCCCATTGGTAGACATTTTCAGCAAGAACATTTTTGTCTTTCTAGGGAAAAAGYTCACTTACTAAGAGGGGAAATGACTCATGAAAAAGATGGAAGCTGATCATACTTCCACCTGCATCTTTGTTCCAAGCATACTGTTCTGTAGAGACCTGGATAGCTATTATATAAATTCGTAGTTTAATGCTGCTGTTAGTTTCACAATTTTCCTGTGTATAAGCAATTGTCACTTTTTTGGGGGTGGGAGTCCCCATCCCCAAACTGGTCCAATTTTGGACTAAATATTTGTATTTTAAAGTGCTTTTTTTTAAAATCCTACAGATCTGGAGAGGAGATGGAGATGTGAATCTAGAAGGCCCAGGTTACAGAAAGTCAAAACCTCAAGAACTTTTAAGTGTCACGTGAATGTTTTATCCAATCTCATGGTTCTGAGGGCTAAAGACTATAACCGTACAAGTTACGAAGATGACGAAGGTAAGTGAGCACGAAACAGGCCAAACCACAGCATTTCTTACAAGTATTTTTGTGTTCTAGTATAAATGATCATGAAGTACAAGGTAGCAAGATGTACGATTTTTTATGGTGAGTTTGAATGTAAGATATAGTGTTTGCTTCTGAATTGTGAGTAGAGCTCCTCTGCACAATTTGGTGTGTCTGACCTCAAAATTTACTCCTAGGAGACTGTCTAATGTCACTGAAGAGTGCTCTCATTTTGCTTTGTCATTTATTAAAACYGAAATGTTTTAGAGAAAATTTAGCAATCATTAATCTTCCTCTGTAACTGTAGGTACACAGCTAATAACCCCTCTATGCTGGCTCTGACCAAAGAGGCTGTTTCAGCAGGGTCTCTTTCAACAGTGGCCAGGAGCAGGTGCTCAGGGAAAGCATATAAGGAAAGAGTCCTGCCTGGGTAAGACCTCCCTTATTCTGGAAGACTGCATCTCTGTTCACAGGAGCACCGGAGTAGTTTACTTCCTTTATGAACCACTCTTTACTTCCAGCACCTTCAATATCCAGGGCCAGTGACTTCTGTAAATAAATTGCATGCTGTGTAAAAAAGTAATTCTTTCACTTGTTTTAACACTTCTGCCTAACGTGCATTTTTTTACATAAGCAATAGTGAATATTTGTTCCTGATCTGCCCTCTCAATGTATTTTGTTCCTTACACCTTTATGTATTCTTCTCAGTCATGTTTTCCCTGGGTCAGAGAACTTTAATCAATTGCACCTTTCTCCAACAGAAATTATTGCACAATTATTTCATTCTTGTTGGTACCTCTCTTGCGTTCCCTAGTTTTACTGTCCTTTGCAAAAGGAGCTGCCTGTATTTAACAGGATGTAAGCATGATCTAGGTTTCATACAGTGGAACAATTCTATTTCATAACAACTTTTTTGTCTTGTTTTGTTCTCTTTCCCCTCCTTTCCCAGACCATCTGTGAACATGCTGAACAGTGAAAGTGCTGGCATAGACCCCAAAGACTCTACTGGAAATTCCTTCCATTGTGGAGCTATCTCCTAATGCACCTTCTGTTTTACCTCAGCACAACCTATTTTATATATTTTATGTATAAGCCTCTCATGAGGGCATTGTCATGCTGAAGTCTTTGGGTAGCATACACCTTTGCTTTAACCTCACTGATGACTGAGGAGTTAGGTCAGAAATATGTATGATCTTGGAGCTTAACATGTTGCAACTGCACATGTAAAAGGACAGAATGTAAGAAATACTGACATGATATCTTGATGAATTTGTTAGCGTTCATAATATGCCCGACAAAACTGCTCCAACCCACATTAAGCAATAAAGTGAAATATTAGGGTTTGGGTTTTTTGGTTGGTTTTTTTTTCTTTCTTATTTAAACCTGCATGGCCCTATTTACTACCATTGTGTTTTAAAAGTGAATATTTGATATAAATGATGGAATTGGAAATCTGGGGATAGACAGGTGATGAATGCATTTTTATGATACCAAAATATTTCTGAAAATTAAATAGGTGTTTTTCCATTTTGGGGCTGAACAGGTGCATCCCTCTCAAAAGATCAATGGTAGGAAGCAATGGTTTTCCACTAGCTATCATATGTATAAGCTATTTATACGGCATAATTCTTTTTGGTCTAAAAACTGACATTGCTTGTGGATGTACCTATTATGTTTCAACCTAAATTAATGTTTAATATTTGTTTTTATTTTGTTTTCTTCAGCATGTTTCTAGCCATGTTAGAGTTCACAAACAGAACAGAGCTCATCTAAATTCACATCCCTAACCATCTGAATGGCTTCTTTCAATTCGTTCAGTCCCATGAGGGTATTCTAAGTACTTCTTTTTTTTTTTAGCTTTCACTTCCTCCCACTTGTCTTCCACTTACACAGAAGACTATTTTTTTTTCCACTGAAAATGTCAACATCTATTGCTTTGTTGGGCCACCCTTGAAGAAACAAAAATTGACCCAAGGTGTCAAGCCTTCTCTCTTCCTTTTCCTGCTCTCCCTCCCTCTCCCATAAATTAAAGCAAGGTTAAATAAATACTTTGCTGYGAGTCTTAGTACAGGTAGAACTCTGTCAACATTTCCTTACTCCTTCTCATACAAGGTTTAAATATATACAGGAAAAGTCAATCAAAAATCTCTTTGTCGCCATTTATATGAATAAAATTTCAGTTTCATTATTAATTATTTTAATATATCATAGTCAGAGTCCTAATCATATTTTTCTTTTTCTACCCAGCCTCTCAAGCCACTCAGCTAGTGAATCTATCTGGTGTTCAAGTCTTCCAAGACTGAATACTGAAATCTATGCCCAGACTTATTATAGACATGTGAGAAGGACAGCATTCCCTCTAATTGCCCCGAGACATGATGCGATAACAACTCAGTGTTCTTTCTGTTGGAAGATTAGCTAATTCCTTTTTAGGTTTTGGGGAGCCCTGGAGAAATCCTGAAATATGGAGGTCTTACCCATGTTGCAGAAGGCATTCGGGGTTTTTTTGTTGTTTGTTTGCTTTACTGTTTCCTTTTTAAAAAAGGTGTATTTGAGTTTATCCCATTTCTTTAGACAGACTGTGTGTAATATAGTGTTTTATACATTCTTCATGGTATCATTTTGTTCAATAGCTGGCAGTTTGTTTATTTAATAACATTTGAATAACACCTTAGGAAAGTGGCAGCCTGATTTAAAGGTACTGCTGGTAGCTGAAAGGTCCTTTCATAGCAGTGCCACTAGAATTTGAGTGTTCCTATAAAATGGGAAGACTGTGGTGAACCTCAAGCTTGAAGCTGCTGGAGAAGTAGTTTAGTAATCAAACCACCATTTTGTTACCATCATTATCTGACTGTAGTGATTGCCTACATTTGAGAATTATAGTTCAATGCAGGACACTGAGAGCTAATTGGAGTATTGTAACTGGGGGAAGGTTGCTAGGGAGTTGTCCCTATAAAGACAGTTGAATTATTTTCCTAAGAGTGCACAGACTATTCCAGAGCTGCTTAAAAATCAAATAATGAAGAAGTCTTAGTTCATACCAAATATCAACTATGAATTCTTAGAAGTTTTTTTAAGCGGAAAGCATTTGGCATAAACACAAATATGTTCCAAACACGTTTATGAATACCTGACAAAGTAAAATGCTTGTAGATAAGTTCAGGGAAAACGATCAAAATGAAGAGGATCAGTGAAAGGAATCAAAGACCTTGCTGGATTTGGAGGAGACATTATTGATACTGATAGGTATTATGCTCTCTCAGCACCTTGAAGGATTAGGCTCAAAAGAAGTATATTTGCCTAGCATTTCAGAAAGCGAGTGAGCAAAACAAAATTGAAAAGCATGTATAAAATATTAAGACAGCTATTATACTAAAAGAAACATTGTACGATAATGATTGATCAGTGACATTTATCAAGACAGCATCCTTAAGAGGCCAGAACATTAAAGTGGAAGAGAACTCAGAAATGCTGGAATGCATTTCCACATCAACATTAATCAGCTTTAAGGCACAGGGCAAGTCAGTTCCCTTGATTCCTCTCTCACCCTCACTGATTTTGAGCAGAAGTGATCACAGTGCTGGGGGTTAAGTACGTGTGTATGCTTTTGTAGGATTGTGATTTGAACTGAAGGCAGACAAAGGTTAGTAAAACTTGCCACGTAGGCTCATTTGAACTTCTTCACAGCAGGGACTGGTTTGCAGTACATGTTTGGGCCCAGAACAACCAGGCCATGATTTTCACTAGTGTCATCACCTAACACCTAAACTAAATATAAATAATCACCACCTTTAGATTTAATACTATTTGAGAATACACACTAGCTGATAACAATTTGCACATTTTTTTACATTTAGGGTTTTTTTTATTTAAAAAAGAAAAGAGGTCAGCACAAAATTGGATTTCAGCTACTGAAAGTTGATAAGGGTTCATTCTCACAGAAGCTGTTTTGCTGGCTCAGTGCCTGTATTACGCAGAACAAATCAGGAGTCAGCTCCAACTCATTTAATGTGGTGAAAGAATTCTGAAATAATTTCTCCATAACACCCAGTATGATCATTGTGGTAAACTAAATTAAATAGCCTACTTAGGTTTCTGGGGAAAAGTTTTCTCATAGAGAGGCAAAAAAAAAAAAGGATTTAACAAGTTAAGCAAGGAAAACTTGATAAAGAAATTGCTAAGCTGGTTATATATGCATATGCATTATCCTGCATTGATAATCTTTAAGCAAATGAATTGCAAAATAAGGATATTAACTGCTGAAAGCACTTGCAAGTAACAGTTGTTTTGATTACAGTTTTTAATGGATACTCTTCCTATCAATTGGTACACAACAGAGAAAAGGAAAGAAGTATAATAACATGAGCAGAGGTCTAGGTTTTTCCCTTTGTATGTTCAGACAGAGAACATAATGATAATATTACCAATTGCTTGCTTGTTTATTTCTGTCAAGATACAGATGTACAAGTAGTCTCAGCTTTTCAATGATAATCTAAACTTACTGTGCTATATTTTTTCTAACTGCATTTTACGAGATGTACACCTCTCTGGATAATGACAAAATGTGAGATACTAGAAATATAATTCAGACTTAAATCAGAGAAAAGAACAGAAATGTATTCATGCAGAAAGCCTTGTTTTTAAAAATGTGTTTTTCTACAAATACTTAGATGTGAAGCGTTTTAAGAAAAACAAAAGTAAAAGACTTACTGAGACTACTGGGAGAAATTATGAACTTATATGAACTTACTTTGCATTTACCAAATTAGAGGAATTTAGTACATGGTTTGCTGATTCACATCAGTTTAGAGTCAGGTTGCAGTCTCATGCCGTAAAGAATTTTATTCCACTCACACCTTCCATTGAGAGAGCCCAAGCAAAGATTTGTTGTGATACTTCAGGAATTGGTGGCCAAAGTGATTTAATTTCTATTCACTGCAATCAAGAGTTACAGTGAACAAATACTACTGTAGTCAAAATAAGAATCTAGCCCCTTTATGTGTAAAAGCAGATAAGAGTTATGTGTATGTCGTACTGCTGACATAAAAATCACGGATTAGAATAGAAGATTAAATCTGCTGTAATAGCACTGAAAAACACTGAAATACCAGAGAAGGGTACTTCTTGTCTGTAAGAACTAAAGTAGTAAATAAGTGCTTTTTTGGAATGACATATTCTGGGACACCAATATTAAAATCTACAGATAATTATGGAAAATTTGCCAAAAGTCATCCTTCCATATCTCAGGGAGGAAAAAGTAGAGACCTGTTTCTAATGCCAGTGACTGATATAGATATTCATACTTGATTATACTTTTCTTATATAACCTCCACCCATATCAATATCTCTGTCATAATAATTTCTTAGGAACCAGAGTCAAAAACAATGCTCAGCGAACATCAGTATGTTCTGAGTTAAAAATTAATAATAAATTATCTTAAGAGAAAAAGTAATGAATTATCTTAAGAGGAAATAAAGTTTGTGCAACATATGGTTGATTAATACGGAAATTATGTTTTCTAATAAAGGACCGTACATTTGTTCATTAGAGTTGGCTTTCCAACTCTGGAACATTTTAAGAAAACAGGGTGACAATACCTTCAGCAATAAGAGGGAGAGGAAGTGAATAGACTTTAGAGGCCTGCAAAGTTTTGAGTAAAAATATAACTGAGAATCAAGGATCAGTTTGTGTGGTACTGTCATTTTGGTGCATTCTGATGATCTCCTGGRGTTTGCACAGTTTCAGGATTCCCCTTCTGCGGAAGGGCCAACCATGGTCTCCAAAAGAATAGGAGTGTCAAGGAGTAGAAACTTACAACACTTTTTTATTTGCATGTCACTATTTTCTACGCAGCAGAGATTGACCTGCTGAATGCATTTGAACGAGCTAACTTTGAAAAGTGATGAGTAATATTTAGCATGTCATGACAGTTCTTTTTATCTGGGCAAATTGTTTTAAAGCATTAAGCTGCAAAACTAAGGGCAACGTTTGCATATAAGTAATATTCTTTCAACCAGAACTAGACTCACCTTCTCTGTCTATAGTATTTTATCAACCAGAAGAGCACCCCCTCTGTGTATAACCAAACATTTTCATTACAAAATGTAATTATTCTACTTCTGACAAATCTGTGGACATACCAGCTTTTCGGCAATGCATGGACAAACATTACCACTCAGACTGTAACTAGCTCTACATAGTATCCCATTGCATGCTTTGATATGCGTCTTCTGACCTGCATATGTCTGAAAAAGCGATTCACCAAGAGCGAGCTGAGAATGTCCTTTACAGCTTCACACTGCAAAACACACAGGCTATTTCATTCTTGAAATAGTTAAGCTCTCCATTTCTGTACTACTATATGTTATTAGTTCAGGCTCGCAGTTCACCAGTGAAGTGATTTGTGTGAAATCTCCCCAGTTCAGGTGTTAGTTAGCAGTCGGGTATTTAGCCGGGACTCCCAGCAGAGACCTATAAAACTGACCAGAGGGCTGCCTCTTCATAATAACTTCTTTTCAGAGCAGAGTCAGGAAGGCTTCCTCACTATTCATCAAAGGTGTGTGAGTGTTTATACTGGCAGCGCTCTCTGGGACGAAGACCTGCTGGCTGTTTGAGCGCGGGGCGTAATGCGCTATGAAMAGGGAGTTCAGAGCGTGAGGCCCAAGGGCGCTCCCTAGGCCAGTATTTTACCCACAACTGATGGAAAACCAGGATTGTCAGGTCAGGCCTGGGCTGTGATGTCAGAGCTATATTAGCCTCAATGAATCATTTTATCTCAAGCAGAGCCTGCCACGGTCTCGTGGAAGCTCCCCTCTTACCCTAGCGCTAGAACCCGCTTTCAAACCCCACCTGGATCACGCGGCCGCAGGAGCATTGAGGTGCCCAGGCGCAAGTGCCGCAGCACGGGACATCCATACACCTCTTCAGAAAAGATGAGACTCCGAAAAATTCCTTGGTGGAAAGCCTGCAAAAACACAGTTCTCTGACCCTGCATTTTTGGCATCTGCCAGAGATTCAGCTGGTAGCCTAATCTTATCCTCACGTCGTTTTATTTCAACACCAAGAAACCAAAGGAAGTTGTTGAGAAGAGAAATCCGCTCATTGTCGTTAAATTTATCACCTTTTCTAACTGCAACCAAGAAAAACACTGAAAAATACTCACATTTTCAACTCCTGTATTTCAAGTTGGTCTATTCTTTAAGGCCATCTACCCATAAATTTTGTGAAATAGAGGAACAGTTCTATTATGCTTTGGCAACCTACCATATATATTTTATTTTCTTTTGTTTGGCTTAAGATTTCTGTTACCATGTCTCTGTCATACTGTAGGTTCACTATAAACTCTTTCTTACATTGTCCATTTAAAAATACCCTTATCCTCAAAGTCCTATTCCCATGTGTTTGCCAGTCCTTGAAGAGATTTGACAATTATGTGACAATTGCAAACAATGTTGAAATTTCAAGCTGACTGCCCAAAAGCCTGAAGCTGACTGAAACTGTTGCAAAGAAATACTTCTTTTACTGGAATTGCTAGATTTGATGGCTTGTGTGACTTTCTCTTTTCCCTTCTCCTTCTTTTGTTTAGTAGTGACAAAAAGGGGGGAGGAGAAAAAGAGAAAAGGAGATAGAAATGGGAAAGGAGAAATAACTAAGACATGGAAATAGTAGCTGGTTTTTAATAGAAGTTAAAAAACAATTTTTTTTTTGTTTTAATCCACTATATGAGTAGCTCAGGCAATATAAGACTTTACCTAACTTCATTATGCAAAACTTGAAATTTACTGCAGCTGTCTCATGGGGCTTTTGCACTGAGTGTAGAATGGAGAAGACAAAAGGAAATTAGTAATGAGACAGATAGATAGTAATGCTATCTCTTATGTGCTATTCCGATGCACTGGGATCTTCTCTGATGTTTTCTCAGTTTGTTTTCATAAAAATGCATAAGCTCTGTGTTTAAATTTGAGTTCTGGGTTGAATAAGCACCAAGACTCACAGCGAAGCATAACAAAGACTGCCAAAATTTTATGCAGCTGTAAATCAAGCCCACTAAGGATTCCTGCTATTGCCACCTAAAACAATAGATTGTCCAGGTTCTCTTAAAAATGTGACCAGTCTGTCTCAAAATCCAATGTGTACTATCTGGCCTAAGCTGAAAATTAATAATACTATAAAATTAAATGGAGTTTTGTCTAGACTTATTTCACAGTTCTGATGAATGGAAGTAACTGCATAACAGGAAACTAAGCAGTGATGGTTTACTGCCCACTCAGCATATTTTGCCCATTTTTTAAAAATTCTATTCATAATTTACCTTTACATTATTATATAAAATATTTTTTCCAACTGAATTAGACTATGGTAACCGACAGAAACGAGAGACTTTTCCAAACCAGCATAGGCCCTGTCTCCATTTATCCAGTCTGAAGCTAGTAAGCTGACTCAAGTGAGGAAAGATGATGTTAATATCTGATAGTTCACTCTGCTTTCCCAATAGTACATTTACCAACATCAAATCAAATCATGGTGATGGACTTGTTGTGTTCAGATCCATGACTCAGAGGATTTTTACTGAATAGACAGAAGGGTTTTTTTCTACCACACTTTCTGGATGTTTCTCCTCTAGAAGTTCCATTCAACGTGACTGTGGTTTTTGTTTTGGTTTCATTTGGGTTTTTGTAAATAAGTGCTCGCTGCTTGAGTTGTTAGTTTGTTTCTTTTAAATAAGGGACAAGTGCCTCCAAAATATGATTTAATGCATGTTCTCACAGCATGGGTTAAGAAGCAACAGTTTCAGTCAGGTATACACTCGGTTCTCAGCCTCAGCTCCAGCTGTTGTCCAATCTCATCTACAGAAGGAAGCTAAATGTTACAGAGCTATCAATATTTCTACAAAGGATATTTTTGTGTGTTGCAAGCCATAAAATTAATCAAATAAAACTTTAGCTCTACCCCTATAGTTCTTAAAGGTAAGCCCTGTTGACATACTCTTCCACAATTTGAACTTATTTTGCGGGAAAAAAATTAATCAGTTTACTTCCTCAGAAGTATTTGCTTATGCTTTATGAAAACATACACATATTAAAGGCAACAGAAATTGAAACACAAAACAAAGAATTTATTTAAGTATTCACTAGCATATTAGAAAGAGAAGAATGTGAACTTATTTCACCATTGCAAAAAGTACTACCTGCAATATCGGCAATTCCCTGTCAATAGTATTTCATTTGAATTTGCGAAAGTACATAATGAATTATGATCACAAATTTTAGGCTTATAAATAGCTTGGTCAATTTGTAAAGCCCACCACAAAGGTGTAAAGTACTACACTTGGATAAAGGTTGACAATATCAAGCCCATTTGCCTCATGTTGTAGCAGTCTATCTGTATAGAAAAAGAAGGGTGAGATATTTATGTGGAAGATTTGGCCTTATCTACATTTATGAGTAGCATATACCTATCAGAGATATGATTTCATTCCATTTGAATAGCTGTGAAGATCAAAGAATTACACACAAGCACTTGTGCACTGCATTATGTTCATGATAAACTCATTAAATGCTGTTACACTGTATAAAGTTGTCTTCAATAATTGAATATGTAAATTAGAAAATAGATAAATCTTTGTTACTCTTCTAATTTTACCCTGAAGACCTTAGGGATTCATACTGAAAGCTCTTTGCACAATCAAAATTCTAAACAGATCTTAAAACTCCTGGAATTATTGTTGCCCTATGTATGTGGAAAATAAATATAAAATATTCAGGGCTTTTTTCTCAGCAGTTAAAAAGATGCGGTAGAACACGTGGAGACAAACTGAGCAATTGGCAAATGGTTCTAGTTTCTTCTCAACTGTAGTACCAGTTGTTTTTTAGCTCTCTTTGTACATCTGTAGTTTCTCATGAACCTTTTTTTTTCTTATGACTAGTTGTAGACATTAGGAAGAAAATTTGTCAACTGTTATTCATGTGTCTTTTACACACCAGAAAAATATAAATAATAAAAACAGAAAGTCTGCCCTTATAACTTTCAGTCACCACAATATTTCACAGAGTATTCCTGGAACCAAAAATAAGACATTGAGGAATTTCCACCAGCTGAGGAGTAGTAAGGGAAACCATCAAATTTTATTCCCTTGTGGGAGAAAAAGCCAAATATAAGGGAATGCCGGTTTATACCTTGCCACAGAGAGGAAAACAAAGAAGAATTTAAGTTTTTTACTTTGCTCTGTTTGTATAGGTTCTTATGATGAACTAGTAAGCTTCTAGAAAACATGGATATATATCGTCTGTATTAAAAAACTTCATTTTTCATCCCCATCTCAATTAAACAGGGAGTATGTTATACATATTTTCTTTTAAAATATGAAAACATTATTAATTGTTCTGCAGAAAGCTCATAAAAAATGGTCTTTACACATGGGCTTTAATGTGATGATACTTGGGGCCAGTCATATGTCGCTTACAAGGATGAGTTTATAGCTTAATTCTATCTGTCAAGAAAAACTAATGAACATGGAGTAAAATCAAAGTTTTACTGAAACAGTCATCAAAACTTTACACTGGTTTGAAAAGGAGCAGGGTTTCATTGTATGCTCAGCTCCTCCACAGCTTCTCTGGAGTAATGCTTTCCACTAAGAGCTGGGTGACCACCATGGAGTACAACATTAGTGACCAGGAGGTAAACCCGGAATGGATTTTAGGCACTTAGAGGGGGACATGAATTTAAATCCAAAGTTGAATTAGTTAGTTTAGTTACTGCCTTACTTGGGAAGCAAATTCTCAAGGTGCCTCAGCTGGCACCTTTAAAATCCTCCAGCCACAGGAACATCCTGCTAAAGTTTCAGCATCTCAGCTGCAAAGCTGTTTGTGAACAACCCAGGGCATAGATCGTATCTAAGCACGAACAGGCTCCAGAGAMTGGGTATTTCTCTTCCAAAGGCTTCAGCCTCGTAGGTATTCTTAGAACGTGTCTAAATTATGCCAACAGGATGCAGGATAAAATTCAGTCGTAGTTGCTTCTCCTTAAAAAAGACAGTTGAAGGAACTGCTGTTACTGTGAAGTAATTGATTATGAAGAAATGGAAAATTCTCCCGTTTGACCTGGAACAGAAAGTTCTTAGAGAGTATGGTGAGGGAGCGATTCCCTCTCCTTCCAAAATACAGGATGAGACACCATTCTAAGCCACTTCTTAAACTTTAAATCTTTAATGAAGAATTGATTGCTTGAAAATACAAAAATGACGAGCAAGTCATCTGCTGTGTCATTTGCTAGCTGTAGACCAGCTGATATAACCACAGTGGAAAGATGAGTTTTCACTGTATGTTCAAGTGGAAACGAGAACTATGGGTCATTGGGGAGGAGTTTTGTGATAATCCCAGACTGACTATGATGACTGAGGATTAGGGTATTCCACATACTGTCAGGTAGACTTGATAGGACTCATTACTCCTTTTTAACAAATGCAATGATAGTTGTAGAGTCTCCAGTCCTCAATCATCACTGCTTTGTTTTCAAAACTGAAGACAGTTTACATTATCTTCCAATCACATCATCATTTTATCATGTCCTCTTTGTGATGGCATGTGACTGTGGTCTTTCCTAATTCTCTCACGTGTAGGTGAAGTTTTGTTGAATTATCAATATAGTATTTCTACTCTTGACTGATTAGCAATAGTTCTCATTCATTTAAAAAAGGCTTTTATACATTTTTGATGGCTTTCCTACTGTCTCCTGTTCAGAAGGTGTATAAACTGTCTTGTTAATAATATGCATAAGACTGGGGTTTGGGGTTGTTTGTTGTTTGCTTTTTTTTTTAATTTTGTGAGCCAGTTACATCGTATGTTCTTTCTTAATGAGCATGTAGGGTTTTGGTTTACACAGAGGAGGCTGAATAAAGTTCTATTTAGACAAAATGGGAATTCAAGTATTCTGCAAATATAAGAAAAACATTTCTGTTTTTAACTAAGAAAACTCAAGTCCACGTTTCAAAGGGAGTTACAACTGTTTATGCATTAGCTTTCAAAATTCTAATTATAAATAAGGAATTATCATTGTACCAAAAATTATCTTAAGATGCCACATAGATTGCTTTTGTTACTTTCTATTAATTTTTTATTATGATTTAGAAAAAAACCCATAAAAATTATTATAGMTAAAGAGGAAGAATGATTGGGTGAGTGTTCATGAATGAAAAGAAAAGAATTCAAGAATAACAGATCTAGACTGCTAGGTAAATTGGACTTTTTTAATACTGTCAAATGTGGGGTTTTAGATGGAGATTTATCATTTTAGACAAGATTTCAGCCTTTTGGCTCTTGTCACTTTCTCCTGGCTTTTTCCCATTTTTTGACTTGACTCTCCATTGTTCCTCTTATCAATGAGGATTTTTTTTTTTTAAATATTCCTTTACATCTAAAGTCAAGAATCTTKATATATCTGATATATCTGTTTGAACTCTTTTTTTTTTTTTTTTAATTCTTTTACTGTTTTGGTCTTGTTCTCTGTATTTAAGGAAGATATAAATGATAAAACTCTTACAAAGCAGTGTCCTACCAGCTAGTTTCTGAAAAGTACTACTCACAGAAGTGTTTAAGATAATTGACATGCTTACTTAGCTGTATTCTTACATTTCCAAGACGTGTGACTGAAAAGATGGAATTCATGGAATAATTCAAGAGGAAAATATTTCAAAGGTATGAAACAAACTGGGGAGCTAGTGTACTGGTTTCAGCTGGGATGGAGTTAATTTTCCTCATAGTAGCTTGTATGGTGTTATGTTTTGGATTTGTGACCAAAACAACATTAATAACACACTGATGTTTTAGCTGTTGCTGAACAGTGTTTACAAAGCATCAAGGCCTTTTTCTGTTTTTCACACTGACCCACCAGCGAGTAGGCTGGGGGTGCACAAGAAGTTGGGAGGGAACACAAGTGGGACAGCTGACCCCAACTGACCAAAAATTTATGATAGTAAGAGACATGGCTATCTTATTTTAGTCTTTTCTAGATATAGTCAAAAGAAAAGCATACATTGAGAAATGAAGTCCTGTTTGTCAATGGTAACTGTCTCTGTGTAAGGCTGTTTTTAAATGAGAAAGTATGCAACTAACATCTGTTGTGTGCTCACTAAGTGAGAATAAGGAAAGATAAAGCTAACACTAAGAGGCATCTTCAGAAGACAGTCAAACAAATATCTGTACATGTAATTCTGTTTGATTTTGTGAAGATTTTGGGAAACGAAATACAGAGTTCTGGGAAATAAGCTTTTTTTTTTTTTTCTTTTGGGTTAAAACTTTCACAGATATGGCTTTTGATTTAGTTGGGCCTCCTCAGAGTAGATTTTCAAAATAAGCAAGTAATACTTTAAAACAAAACCATTCATAGAAACAGGAAAGCAAAGAAAAAAATGAAGACACCAAATAGAGGCCAAACCACGCTGAACTAACAGCTATAGATACAAAATTAAGATTCCTAAGTACAAATAAATCCAGTTTTAACTCGCTCAGAGTTTACGATCCCAGAGAGTACTGAATTCAGTCAATGGAAACTTCAAGTGAGAGCACCACACCCCTTACCTATTGAAACCAATCCAGGAAAAAAAAACCACCTATGGCTTATGAAGTCTGCCTATCATAAAATCTATTCTAAAAAGTAAGAAAAAATATTATGCAGATTTTTGTCACAAATCTGATTTTTTTCTTTTGTTTTCTATAACCCATAATATAACACATAATGGTTCTTCCATCCACCAGTCTTTTTTTCACCAAAAAAGTAATTGTACTGGGGAGAAAACAAACTAATATAATATTAGCAGTTTGGCACATGTCCCACACCTGACACCTTTGTTTCTAAAGTTAATGAAGAGTGTAAGAGCAATATAGCCTCATAGAAGGAAAGAAAAAATAGAATGCCACTATGAAAGGAGAATGGCTTGCTTCTTGGGGTTTTGCCATCTTAATGTATGTGAGCCAAATAGAACACGATATTGGTTTATGTATATATTATAAAACATATAGGTATATCAAAATAAATTATTTATAAATAAGAAATCATTTGTGACCTAAAACTTTATGGGATAAAGAACTATTTTTCAAGTGTGTTTTTTACAGCACTTGGTACCTTGATGTAATTTCTAGGACTTGTCTAAGAACCTCAGTCCTCTCTCTATACAAATAAAGATAGATGCAACCATACAGTAACAGATTTCTGCCTTATTTTGTTTTCTCTAGCTAAGTAGAGCAACAATTGTAAACAACAGACTTAAACGTGTACTGTTCATTTCTATGTTGATAAAACTAATGTATTTCACTCTGGTTTGTGGAAAATGAATGCTAGCACTCCATTAGCATTCCATTAGCACACTGAGAGTGAGGAAATTGAATACTAGTACTCCATTAGCATTCCATTAGCACATTGAGAGTGAAATCGCATTATTGTCATCTCTGGAAAGGTGAAGCTTCTATGCACTGGCAACATGAAAGGTACTTTGGACATGCAAAAGACATGGCCAAGACTGCAGTTAAGGCAGAAAAGGTCATGAAACAATTTAACAAAAAAACAGTTGTTAATGGGTTTTTTTCAGATGCAGCACAAAGCCAAGTTTCAAAAAACAAAGTTAACAAAGAAAACATTGTCTCACAATGTCAGTCTATAATAAGGTATCTAATATTTGTTGACAAATGCAATCTGATGTGATTAACAAATATTAGGGTGGTGAGTCAGCACTTACTTTCAAGATGCTTGGAGACCAGCTGAGGGAAAAAATAAGGCTTCCCAGACACCAGCAAAGCATGGCAAATCACTGGCCTCAGTTGTCCCTTTCTTAATCTTTAACCTTTCTTCCTTTGGAATTTAATATTCTTGGTTCCCACAGAAAACAGGCTTTTTTTTTTTTTTTTTTTTTTTTACTAACTAGCTTGGGAAGAGGGGGAATAGTTAATCAATATCTTAAAAACAAAACATAACACCTTTCACTTTTGAAACAAAGAACCACAGATCATGGAGGTATAATTCATAGATGCTGTTAAAAATAACATTGTTTTAAAAATAATTCCCTGAGGCTTCTTTTTGGTTTGAGTTTAACTGTGGATTTTCACACTTTATGTTGCAAGTGCTAAGTCAACAACATTTTGTTCCAGTAGTTTTTATTGACCTTATAGAGTATCTACAACTGAAGAAGTTTCCCATGGTGACTGATTTTATCTTATCTGCATATTGTTCTCTGAGTAAAAAATAAACATTTTTAATGCAATTTTGCCCATTTTAGTTATTATGATGAAATTATCTAATTAAAAAAAGCCTGTTTTCATTCCATTTCAGCCTGTGTGACATTCAACTAAAAAATAGTCCAACTCCTATTATGCAGACCCATGCAGTAACAAAATATTTATACAATAATGTATTAAAAATTGCTACCCATAGTATGCCCATATTCTGCGTTTCATGCTTATTCTGAATACAGAAATAATCTGAGGGTAACATGAAGACCGTGCTAGAGACAAACCATTTCCTCACAGCAACTATCTCAACTATCATCTTACATATATTTTCATTTGTATTCATGCCCCCTGTGCCCACATGCCCTGGGAAATACTCATCTCTGACTTCTTCTTCTCCAGCCTCCAGAAACGTTTTCTTCTTAGAGCCTCTCTATTGTTCTCCATTTTGTGACACCAACCAAGAAAGCATTTCCTAAAACAAAGGGAGTAGGGGATGAAAAAGAGTTGAAGGCTCCCTCAGCAGCAATGTGTTGGCAATGGACTGGATAACAAATCACTTTGAGTGCATGAGAATAAAAGGTTGTTTTAGCCATGGACATAAATAGATTAGGAAAAGAGAGCAAAAATGGGAGGAAACCCTCCGCTCCTTTTGCCTTTTTGTTACCCTACCTTTGTTCCCCATCAGTATATACAACCAAGCTCTGCTAAAGAGGTTACTTCCACTTGCTTCCTTATGATTAGACTGTCAGACAGCTTCAGAAATTAAAAAGAGATCCAAGAACAAAGTTAAGAGAGGCTCCTTATGCAGGTGAAGTTTTCCTGTGGTGCAGTTAAAATTTAGCTCTCAACCCTAGCTGCTGCAGCTGGCATTGGCCTGAGTAACCATCATCCCCCTCAAATTCCAGGAGAGACTTTTTAAATCATGGTTCTCGCACCAGGGGTCCCAGTGAGAATGTGAGAAACTGCAGAGCTGAGCCACAGAATGACAAGAATATTCTCCATTATTTTAAATATGTTAACAACTTTTATTAACATATGGAAAATCTTTAACGGCAATGATAAGTAACACTTCRAAAATGTTCATTTATTCAGTGCAGGGGATTAGCTTTCATAAGAATAAAAGTCATGCCGGAGCCAAACCAGTAGGGTCTCCTTGGAAACATTCCTGTTTGAAGCTTTTATTGGTTGCTGATATAGCATATTTTGCTCTGTAGTCCAGGAAATCAAAATCTATACATTAATGAAGAGAGTAGAAAGACAAAGTCAGAAAATATAAAGCCTGTGCCCTATGTGTTTTGTGTATGCATTTCATCTTGTTACAGCAATTATGGGATTATAGGCCCTGGTCCCTCTAGGATTTGTGTCATGATATGGGTAGAGTTCATAATTCAGCTAATGATTAGCTTCAAGATTTGTTATCCACACACAGTAATAAAAAGCTGATCTGCGTTTTTGAGGTCTGGCTCACCTTATGGTAGGAAAAGGATTTTATCAAACTAAAACAAACTGCTGATGCAGAAAAAGAGTAACCTCTCATTCTTTCAGCTTAAATCATGAACATTTCAGACAAAGTATAAAGCAGGTGTTGGATTATTGCTTTTTTCTGGGAAGAAGGATATGGCACTTCCTGCTTTATTTTTCTTGGTTTTGGGGTAGGAAGACCATTTTATTAATGACCTACGGTCAAATTTGAAACTTTTTTTTCTTTATTAAGAGTAAAAAAAAAATCTTAAAATTTACATAGTTTGAAAATAAAGTATTTTTTCAGCACAACAAAACAAAAACTCATACACAGTACAAACAAATCATCAGCCAATTTAGCCCAGGAAAAGAAAACAGGATTCTAGAATCTGGGACAAAAAACTGGGCTATAGAATCTCTGTAGGTATGTTTTCTGTTTTATATACAAGTCAATGCAATTCTACATACCTCTAAAACTCTCACTCAAATCAAACAAAAGCTTATAAGTAGGGTGGGTTATCTTAAAGATTTTTAAGAGATTTTTAAAGATCAACAGCCACCGGAGTCACATGTCACGGGAATGAGCAGGGAGGATCAAGAGCATCACCAGCATTGTAGTCCCTTGCGGTAGAAGAGGATTTAGTAAGCAAATTCCTAGATAATTCCATTGCACATTCACCTTATCAAAGCTTTGGTTGCTTGGTAGAGAAGATGATTGTTGTCTAGCAGTTAAAGCTGAGGAATGAGATCTATAGGTTCTGGTTTTTATTATCTCAGTTCCAGTTTACTGTGTCTTCTTGCATACCATTGCATCCACAGCTTGCCACATCTGTGAAATAAGTGAAGCTGCACAGGCTTCAGCTCAAACCTGTAAGAAGCTGCAAACAGCCTTGCTTTGCTGCAGATGTGCTAGCCAACAGCTGTGATTTCCTCAGATTTGCTGTGTTCATAAATTTACCAAAACTAGGATTATTTTGATTTATCTAGTTATATACTAATAATTTTATCAGGCCACTATATACAGTAATGAGGCAGATTAGAGGACAGGGATTTTGTGGTGTTTCTTCTRTACTGACATGAGACATATTCAAGAGGAATATCAGAAGGTGGCATTGTCTGACGCATTTACCTTACAATTCAGGTAAATGATTGCAGATCCTATAAGCATGCTTAAACTAGGTTTGAACTACCTGACCCAAATACTTACAGCCGTGTAGATGCAGCAACAGTATGGGTTTCACTCACTGAATAGCTTCCCCCCGCTGGACATGTGCAGACAAAATTAAGACCTGCGCTATTGTGATCATCACGCCTTAAGTATCTCAGAAAGGCTGCTAAAGCTAATGCTGGCATGATCTTCATTTACATCTCTAGAARAAAATCCAGACTTGTCAAAAGGTGAGAAAGAGAGAGAAAGAGAGACAGAAAGGCAAAAATTTGCTGAAGCTTCTGATCCACTTTGAATAAACAGTTCCAAAAAGAAAAAGAAAAAAAAGAAACTGCATGACTTTACTTAGCCTCCTAGTCTATTATACTCTTTGAACTGTATATTATATGCTCTAATCCTTCTGCATATTTGAAGCTATGATGTTATTATTGTTTACTTTGACTCACACCTCTACATTCTGGTTTTGGATGAGGACAATTGTTTCATTGAGATAACTGTTCTCTTGTGCATCAGAACTATATAATTTGTGTGAATTCCTAGCAGGAGTGCATACCGTCCTGTAATGCACACAGTTATTTGGAACCTTGTCATTATTTTCTGCAATGGCACATGTAAGAATATGGCCAATTTTACAGAAGAAAATGTATTTCAATGGAATCAATGTTCTGCTATTATATTAAAACTGTGAGGAGTACCTCATTCACAGTGTTATGCAAACAATTATGTATACTTCATATATCCTTAATTTTGAGAAACTTACTTCAGCCTCAGTGTTACCTACCATCTATACTTCTTTGATGTCCTCTCATTTTTATTTTTGGGAACCATTTACACAAAGAATGATGAGTAACTGAACAAAACTTTGAGAAAGAACCAGTCATTTCCATGTAACAAATAAATGTCACAATCTTAATTGTCTTTCAGGAAATTTCTCACTTTGAGTCTTTAGACAAGATTTTTCCAGGCGTTTCTGTACCACTGGGATTTATCACCATTCACAGATAGGTTCTGACTTCAGAAAAAAAGGTTTAAGGGATTATGTTTGTGCAGGAAGCTTTGTTTGCATAGCTTGTTCTTAAAAAAAAAAAAAAGTACAGTTCTGCACAACTGAATTAGCAGAGGAGACTATTTTCTCAAGCTCGCAATTTAGCAGAAATGTAGAAGGGGCAGCAGAGATCATCAAAGCAAACATTACTTTTTTTTTTTTCCTTCTTAGTAATATCAAGAATACTGTAGCCATTACTTGTGAACACCTCCTCACTTATGTGATCAAGCAGGCTGATCAAGGGTGCCGTCTTTCCCGTTCTCCTCCGGCCCCCGTGCCGTTTGCTCTCAGCTCTCTGTTCTAGGACTCAGTTCTGGTGGGGAGCCACAGCTGTCAGCTTGCAGACCCAAATGCCAACCCTTGCCATTCAGGCAGAAACATGTGTGAAACAGTTATGTGTAGGTCTCCAACCACTGTCTTAACAATAGAACAGCCCTTTAAGTAAGGGCCTCGGAAAGAAAGGAGTGGTTTGATCCTTCAAGAAGGTACCGCTATTTGAAAACAGTTATGTGCATGACATTCCTGTCTAGTAGCCACTTACCAAAAGTTAAATTTCTCTTCATTACCTCAAGTGATGGAGATTCGTGCTGAGATATTGAGTTCATTGAGTTCCAAGCTGCTGGTGATACAAGTAATACACTCAGAGTATTATCCTTGTGCATTATAATGTTTCCATTTCTTCAGACTTCCTTCTCAGGGGTATAGCACATGAAGATACTTTTACAAAATCTTTTTAATCTCCCAAGACTAAAATGTGTCACATTTCAATTATTTATCATGCATTTTAATACTTTCTGTTGATTTCTGGCAAACCATAGAAACAAAGGCTGTAGAGAAATCCTGGTGGATTTCTATTAGGGCTCCAGTTACTGAGAGCTACAGAAGACTGCAGTTACCTTTCACATGACAAAGTTTCACGAAATGGCAATAGCGAAGGAAAGCCAGTTGTTCCAGTTCCACAAAACAGGCAGGGAAGACGCATCAACCCTTCACTCCTCCAATGTTTCTCCAAAAATGACCCTGTCCCAAGAGGGATTCTTAATTATATGCAACATTTGAAAAATAAATAGAAGGCTCAGGAAAAAAAGATATTTCTTAAAGATCCTAGTTTTTGACAGAAAATATGGAAAAGATTTATTTTAAGACAGACCAACAGTCACATTCTTATTCACAGCCTCCATCCACAAAATTGAAGACATATTTTATCTTCTTACACTGCACAGAGGTTAAAACTTCACTTTAAACTGACTCTGAAAAGAGATGCTGCTGTGCATGTTAGAGAGTGGAGTGCTGCTACCAGTCCGTACTTTGTAATTCAAGTTCTTTCCTAAAGACCAGATTCTTCTATGGTAACAGGTGTCCAAAAGTAGCCTTAACATAGGAAGACAGAAGATGAATTATACTGCAGACTCATTGTATTACAGAATTATTTTACAGCACCCTATATATATAAAGTTTAAGAACAACAGCTTTTAGAAATTATACTTTTACATTGCTTTGTCTATTCTGTATATTTGGGTTGGGGGTAATTTAGTGCAAATAGAGGAGATTTTAATCTTCTGCATTGCCTCAATAGTATAAAATACTAATTCTGACATTTTAAAGGCTTGTGGTTTTAAAAGTAGGTCATGTAAGGCACAGAAAATGCCCTTCAGCAATTTGGACTGAACAATGCCAGAGCTTTTCTTCTTTTAGTATAAATAGCTTGAAATAATTCTACTTAATGATAGAATTTTTTAATTCTAGCTTTTATTTCAAATCTTAAAAGATTGATGTCTGCTTCCCATCTGCATTTGGGAATAGTTTCATACAATCAGACAGTATTTTCAGTGTGATCATTCATCATGCTCAGAAGTGTGAAGTTAAAATTCAAAGACGAAGTGAAAACATATGTCACAGGAATAAAAGAAACCTAGATAAAAACATCACTTTATTTTAGTTAAAAGAAAACTTTAAACAACATTAATAATCAGTCTGTCCTGTTATTCCTATTTGATTTTGCTTACCTCAGTTTAAAATATTCTTTCTCAAAATGTGATATAAAAAATGCAGGCATATAGAAGTTGAAACTAAAAGCCACCACCTTAAGTTGGAAAAGTTGCAAGAACGGCAACAATTTCTTCTGTGCCACTTTAGATTCTTACAAATAGGACTTTTGGTCACTTGAAAATGCTGTATTTCATATAAATCTCCACATCATAGGAATAACAGTTGGAGCTTTGGAATTGACTTCAGTGGAGCCAGGGTTTTAGCCCATATCCCATAACTCTCTAGGGCAGAATAGGAAAATGATACTGCAGTATTACATCAGTTGTGAGGCTTACACACAATTACCTATTACCCCTATTTATTTTTTAAATCTGTTTACTAATTCTCTATGCAATAGAAGAACTGCTGGGGGCGGGATTCTTATGACAATAGATTTCAACTGTAAAGCTTTACTGCTTCTCTCTCTCTCATCCTGTCTGACGGACATTTTCACTTTGCAGTGAACTGCTTGAAAAATAAACTAGCCCATTAACTTTTTTCCTGTACATATCCAATCCCTTGATTTTACTGTAACAACTAAATACTGCAGTTGGGATGGAAAGCTTATCACCATGATTTTTAGACAGAATGGTAAGATATGAGCATGAAAACCTGAAGAAGGGCCGAGATTTGAAAACTGGTGCAATTTTCTTTTACCCTCCTGTTGAATATAATGATAAGTTTTGTGACAGCCCTATCTAAACAGCTAATCACCATTATATCATTTATGTGGAATACAGTTATAGATGAGATTTTAAATAAACTTCTGATAAATTCTGCAGACATTAATAACAGATAGGGAGCTCCTGAAAATGAGCTGATTCCTGCAAGTTTATGAAGTGTCTCGTAGACATATTGGTTTGGATATAGAAAAAGAAAGGTAGGGAGTTATTGCAAACATGTGTGTGCAGTTGACATACACCTCTTCCCTCTCCTCTCTACTTCTCTGTCTCCCATTCTCTCTCTCCCCCTTTAATGCTGTTACRGTCAGGTACCTCTCTGTGCTTACCCTGCAAATGCCTCTATCCACTTCTTTCTTAACATCTGCTTCTTAAAACGGTCTCCTCTTTCTTCATTTAGTCATCAGTAGTTCCCAAAGCACATTATGCATTTTATGCATGAACATTTCTGTTTCTAACTTTGCAATGCTTGGACCCTGCTCACCACACAGGCATGCATATGTCTAGCTTTAAATACCCAGGCTTGCTGAGCACAACATGAATACAGATCAGCAAAGTTAACAATGAGCATAAATATTTGCAACATCAGAACCCAAAATTTCTAACATTCAAATACATAAACAAGCACCTGTTTCACATAACTCTGCATACCCTTCTGCTTCAAAATTAAAACTTTCTGGAATAATCATATGGGTGTTAATTATGTGTTTAGATACACATGGAGCTGGCAGTCAAACTTGAGTCAGGCTCAGTTGGTGGTGATGTGCAGTATTCTCCAATGTCAATATAGGTACAGTTTTTTTARCTGTCTGTTGTAATCCCATCTAAATGCTTTAGCCATAATTTAGAATGCTTTAAAGAGAATTTAGATCAAATAATTCTAGTCTCCTTTCTATATGATGAGTCATGAATTCATTTTTCTTCTAACAATTAGGGACTATTCTCCAGGTCTTCATGTGAAAGTCTGATTCCAGTTTTCAGAACAAATTGTCATAAATACTTCTGGTTTTTAAATTTATGAACCTATGAAGGTAAGGCCAGCACACACAGCACCACTTTCCAAACATCCTGTATACACTAGCACGACCTTCTCCTGAGATTTGCTCAGTGAAATGTTATGAAGAGCTTCTATTACCTCTGAACTCTGATAGATGACTCAGCTATGTTGTATCCCTATCCTCAAAAATGCTATCACTTGAAATTATGCAATCATCACTGCAGCTGTACAAAAGGTTTAAAATATACATATTTAAGGTTTCTATGTGGATTTTAATTGCAGATTAAATTTGGGTTGAACCTGTTCATATTACCCTTACAGTTACTGGTTAACAATATTTAAATTGAACTGTAATTTCTTATTGTTGCAACTTTATCTTGTTTTTAATGCCTCACAGTTAAAGCAAAGTAACATTTTTGATAACTCCTTACAAACGTAAAAACATCTGGGTAAATCTGAATTTTAAAAAGTGAATCATTTCTCATTTCCAATTCATAAAGCATTTGAGTTAATCTCCAGGAAGTATTGAAATCCTCTTAGTCAGTGAACAAGTACTTTGGTAAAGTATGGATTTTCAATCTAGCATAAGAATTTCAAGTTGTTTACACATGGAGTATTTCAGTTGCAACCTGAGAGTGGCTTTGAAGAAAACTGATTTTCATGCCAAAGACAACTCAAAAGCATTCKGGGTAAGTACCTCTAATATCAACAGGGTGAATGAGTTAATGTAGTTTAACCTTCTTTTTAACATCCTAAAAGAACATTACAGAAAGTGGGAAAGCAACTTAAGTGCAAGTACAATCCAGATAATATGTGCTATTTTCCTAYGTTCTGTATGAAAAAATGCATTTTGAAAGACCTAGGTAAACGACCTTCAGTTGGTTTTAGCTATTTTCTCTAATGGCCTTTATTTAAATGATTGTTAAATAAAATTTCTACATATTACGGCATTATCTATTAATTAAATAAGCATCTGGGTAAGCTTACCAAGTTATCTTCAGATAGCATTACCAAGGAGTTCATCTACTTATCATCTTCCAAACAAAAAATTCATAACTTTTGAACATGCTAGATTACAGATCTGAACCCTGCAAATATCCTTGTTTAAACACACACAGTTCCCCTGACTTCACTACTGGACTACCTCTATACTAAAAGCTATTACTGATCCAGAAACAGAAGACAGAAAACTTGATTCAAGCCGAACTCACGTTGTTCAGTATTTTGTGAGGAACTGTACTGGTCACTTGTAATCTTTATTAGCTGAAAACTTTGCTTAGGAAGAAAATCTGTTCATGTTGAATGAAATAGTCATAAGGAAAACTCTGCATTGGATATCCAAACAAAGTTCTAAAAACCAAGCCCCTCTCGTTTTAGCATGATCCGGACTTTTTAGATAACATGACTGCATTCCCTTATTGTCACATAAGCCATGCAGCCACAGCCTTGAAGTCCTCTCTGCTGACTATACCAGTAGTCTGTGTTSTTCTTCGTGGCAATCCTGTGCACCAGCCAGCCGAACAGCCACTGCAGTGGTGACAACAGGAGTATTTATTTCCCACCAAGCAGTGCCTGCAGATATGAAGAAAGCTGCAGGACAGGGCTGTCAGCTCCCTGCCATCTAGGGGCTTCAACCCACCTCTCGCCCGCTGCAGTTAAGTGCACGAGCCCCACGCTCAGGTCACCTGCGTGAGCCGTTTGGCAGCCAGGACCARAAGAGTCAAAACAAGGAAAAGCAGCAGAAGGAAGGGTGGGGTCAGCCTAATTGCTAGAAAATTAAAGGTAGGCCTAAGAGTGGGAGGGACAGAGCCTTAAAAAGCAGCTAGGTATCTTATGACCAAGTTTAGATAAGCTAAATACAGTTATGGAGTAATATGATAAACATACATGTAAGAATGCAAGGGAAGTCAAACCGTTCAGATTATGTATTACATACCACAGAATCAGAAATTGCCCCTAAACAGTTGATCCTAAAACATATGGGGAGGAGGGGGCAGAGGGAAAACAGATGAGAGACCTTCATGATCACTTTGTGCTCTCCAGTCAAGTCACCATAGGAGCCTCAAGATTGTGTAACCATAGCAAGACCTAAAAATATAGGTTTATAGAATTAAATTAGTATTTTAAGTGTCATTTGCATAAATAGAGTTATTGTTAAAGGGCAAATAAATAATCCTTTAAAATATTTTAGTGTCTTCATTAAAATAAAGTATATTTCCTGTTATTTTTCCTACAAGGGGAAAAAAATGTGCCTTTATTTTAACACTAGTCTTTTGTGTCAAATGATGTAGCATCTGCAATCTTTGCTAATTAGAAATTAACAATTAATTCTTACTGATGTAGACATCAAACAGAGCTATGGTTTTACCTGCATCTTAGAAGTTAGTACCATCCACGAAGGTTTGTAACATGGGCAGAAATTGTTTAGTAAGTGAGGACCAGGTGTTGAAGGAAAATATCATGTCAGTTTCTAATTTCTCTTCCTATGCATGTTTAATTTGCCCCCTCAGAAAAATTAGTAGCTTTATTAAAGTCTCTACCCAATACAGATAACAATGCATAGTCTCAAGTTAATGRCATCTCCTGATGTTTTGGTTTCAATTTTTTTTTGGCTACTTCATCTTGTCTATAACATGCATCAATAGTTTATAAAACAGCCGATACTTTTATTCTTTCTTCCCTGGAATCTGAGTTTTTTCTACCTAACTTTAAGCAAGTTTAGTAACTTCTTCACAGAAGAACTATGTGAGGTATTTCTCAGTTCCATCTGTTTTGAATTTAATTTGTTTAAACAAGTTATTTGGAAATATATATGCATACATATGTATATAATATCTATTAAAGTAACCTCATTTGTCATCTTTGACCTGAATGAAAAATTTCAGTCAGGCTTCAGAACCCGTGGGAATCCAGAAACTGCCTTGGTGAACATGTGTGGCTGGATCTCCAGCCAGAACACTGTGCAAATTCTAAAGTTTTTCTGTAAAGGAATATTTTTAAAATTAGTAGCTTTACGATCTGAATTAAACTGCAGAAAATGTGTCATAACCCACACTATTSTACTAAAGTCTCAACTCCTGCATGCTGAAGAAAACCACAGAGTGGTTTCTTTCACCTGAAGCTCTCCTAGATGGCATATGTGACCAGGTGCAGGAGACACTTAGGAAGAAGAGGAGGTTGCTGTCTTGACCCTCTTATCTGCTTTCTCAGGGAAGAAGGTCCCTTTCTCTTCCCACACTGTCTAGATATTACCTCTCTTTTCAGAAGCAAAACATTATGTCTTGCTGAAGTCTATGGCAAAGACATGATTTCACTCTTATCTCTAAGTACTTCACACAGAGTCGTGGGGCACTACATGGAGACCCAAACATCCTCTGAAACAAAGCTGCTCATGGGAAGGATGACAGAAGGTTGCCCATGACTTAGAACAAATTTCCTTACCTGATGCCTGGGATCTCACTGGTTCCCAAAGGTGCTCACAATTAAGATGCTCATTTTTCTATGCCCTGAAAGAGGTGGGCAAAAAAAGGAGTGGCCAATGTTTCCTTAGATCACTTCACATTAAGGTTTAACTATACACAGAAAGGAGGAAGAATAGACAGATTGAGTAACCAGGAAACTATCTTTGCATTAATATCTCGGTCAGAATAGTTAGATTGGAATATGCAGTCCTCAGAACAGAAAGTAATAAAGTAAATCTGTTAGCTTTCTTAGCTGACAAACAAGGACAGAGTGAAGTCTTCCAAACCTATCAGCAGGAGTGGCTTAAGACAAAAAGCTTTCTGTTTAACAGTTCTCATAATGTGTGGATCACCAGTGCAAGTTACTCAAGACTCTTGAAAGTTACTTAAAAGAGGCAGCTTAAAGCACTCAGCTTTAACACCACGAGGTGTTAAAAGCTCTCTAATTTGAGTAGAAGTATCAAGAAAGGAGAGGCATGAGTTTAGCGAGCACTGGATGTAGAAGAAAACAGAGTCTGAGCACTCAAATAAGACTATGAGGAGGGCAGTGCTGTGTGGAGAGGCAGAGAAAAGCTGGGAAGAAGGCCCACTTCTCGAGATGATGGACTAGACCACAATCTCTAAAATAAGATATACAGAATATATAACAAAATAACTTGACAGATGGCAAGCAAATTAGAAAATATTCAGGCATAGATATAACAACTAAACCCACAAAGTTAGTAAAACTGTGTAAAATTCACTTACAGAAAATCACAAAGGACAACTCAGTCTCACAGCATGGAAATAAGATTCCTCTGGAATGCAGAGAAACATTCCCAATCCAAAAGACATAATATAAAACAGGGCTACAATTTAACACTTCAGATCGAAATGCAATAATACTAATCATTACAGTTTCATTTCATTGTTTAATTTCTTTACATTAAGGGATATCTTTGCATTTCAGTAAGCATCACACTGGAACACTCATGGGGTTCCCAGGAGTTTTAAACCTTTAGTTTTAGATTTTTAGTTTTAACCATTCTTTAAAAATCTTYTAAAAACAACAAAAAGGATTGCAACTGCTGTTATAACAGGAAATATTACACAACATGTATCAGTGTATATTCATATCATTTGAATTACATCTTTTTTTATCGCCTGCCAAGAGACAAGGCACCTTAGGAAATGTATATTGATAAAGTAGATTACGTTGGCCCTAACCCTGCCTCAACCACATATCCCCCAGTCCTGCCTTGAACTTTATTTTTAATTATGATTAATATGTATGGAACATGCAGAGTACAATTATGCCCTGCAATGCAAGTGTAGGCCTCCCATGGAGTTCAATGGAAGCTGCGTGCATATGTCAGAGGACAGAAATTGGCTCAACATGTTTAATAAAAATCATCTCTTCTGCCCTCTGCCTCCAGGCAGATTCCCAGTTGTAACCCTAGTATCATTCATGATTAATAATGCACATGTGTTAAAAATGAAAACTCTCTTTCTCCCTATCATGTCTCTGCACTCATTGTTAATAAATATGTTTATAATCAAAATCTCCCCCTGCCTTCTCCTTGCCAGTAGCAGATTCTCAACACTGATCCCACTCTTAAGAGCCATAACAAATATATCTAAAGTAAAAATCATCTTCTCCAGCTATAGAAGTCCTTTGCCATCCGGTTTTCATCTTAAGTTCCTGGAAATATTTTGGCGGCAGATATGACTCCTCTCCGATGCATCTCTCAATCTGACTGCCACTCCTTTGGGCTGATTTTAACAGGCTGCTTTAAAGCAGGAACGAACCAGAGCACTCAGGAGGTCAAGAGTTCCTCTGCCACATGCAGCTTGAGCCCTCAGATGAGCACAGTTGCAAGAGCAAAGTAACCAGGGTAAGAGGCAAACTGGCAAAAAAATGGGCAAGACCATGATTTTCATGTCAACCTAGGTATTTGCCACATTGCAAATTGCTCTCATGAGCTCACGGCTTTTCAGCAGAACAATAGTTTTTCCTTGACAGATTCCCTTCTTTGAGGCCATTTCTAGCAGGTAAAATGTTGTCAGTGCTATTCTTTCCTGTAGTCACCATTGGTAGCCCGAATACTGCTAAACTAGAATCCTTGAATTTCTGACTATTACTTCTCAGGTATATATTGAAAAGTAGAGACAGATGGCTACCGTTATAAAAACACAGAAAATGCAACTACTTGATTTTGTCAAGTGACCGGATTATCCAAATGCAAATTGCAGTTGTACTCTGGCCTTCATTCTGGAGAGAATCACAAACCATGAATTAATGGCCTCCTCAGCTGCACAAAGTTAAAACAAGGGCTTTGCAGTCACGGGGCCCTCCATGGGTGTGAGGAGGAGGAATGCTGATCAATGGAACCCAGGGACCAATAAACAACTATTAAATTTACCACAGGCAAGAAAGTGAAGACTGTATGAATAAATCAATAACAACATTTTTACTTCATCTCACCCCAGAAATGCTCAAAACCCATTTTTTTATCAAAGAGTGAATAAAAGAGGAGGTGGGAGGGACTCCTTTAATATATTAGAAAGGTCTATTGTAACTCAATTGCAGTAGGGCTCAAGAAGTGTATTCCATGGCATTTCCAAAAAAAAGCCTTGTGTCAACACTCAGATTGTGCTGATGCTCAACAGTGCTAATATTTAGTTGCAATAAAAGCTGCTGAGACCTTATGTTTATCTCTACAGTGAGTGCTCTGACTGTACATCACACAGAGTTACTTGGACTAGTGTGAAACTAGCCATCATAGGTGCTACAATGAAGAAGTTATTTATAAATAGAAACCATTATAAATGTTCCAAAAATGACAGCACTGTCTTACTATGCCATGGAAAACCAACCAACCAATCAAACCCGAAACCCACAAACCAAAAACCCAACACACACACAAAAACACACAAAAAAACCCAAAACCAAGAAAGAGGATCCCTGAACAAGATATCCAACTGTACTTGAAAGACAATGAACAGATCCATGAGCTTCAGGAATCGTGTATCCTGCTTTCAAAGACACAAGTGTATTCTGCCAGGCTCTGGATTTGCAGAACAAAACGCAATAATGACCTATTAGAAGATTCTCAAAAGGAGAACATAATTACCCTTGAGAAGTTGTCTGGGGAAGATTATGAAGAGTGTGAGACAGCGACAGAAAGAGAGGCATTTGCTTTGGAAGAACAGGCTGTCTCCATAGGCCTACTCAGATCCAGGAAGGATAGGTCTTGGAGAATGTCTGGTCTGCCATTTACAGTTTCTCTTAAACGATTGTTTGAATGAGTTATAGAATCATAGAATCATTTAGGTTGGAAAGACCTTTAAGATCATCAAGTCCAACCATACGCTTTGTTGCAAATGGCATTTTGACCACTGATCACCAGTCTTCCATTCTGTTGGGGAAAAGAGCTGTAGGATGCGAGCACGTCATGGGAAACTGGAAGCCAAGGTGGGACTGGAAATTAAGACCCACTTTAAAAATGAGAGAATTACATGAGTCAGGAACCACCTGACTTGGGACTTGATAATGAGGACACAGTGAGGAACAGAAAAAGTCATAGGTGCATTCTGCCTATGGAAAAAAATCCTGTACATACCTCCTTGTGAAAAAAGCACATATAGAAGCTATAAGGGTTTGATCACCCTTCCAGGGTATTTCAAGTCTAGTTATAAATTCTATAGTAGAGATGCATAATTCTGTATAAGCTTTGTTTTGTAGGAGGATTTAAAAAATA
The DNA here is from genome assembly GCA_030449065.1 of Oceanodroma leucorhoa. Taxonomy (NCBI): domain Eukaryota; kingdom Metazoa; phylum Chordata; class Aves; order Procellariiformes; genus Oceanodroma; species Oceanodroma leucorhoa. The sequence goes on along the minus strand of JASVER010000012.1, from coordinate 6,309,331 downwards.
TACAGATTTTCTGAACCCTACTTCTTATATAGGATTCTGCAAACCCATCTGCCTCCCTTATTGCCCAATACCCCAGCGTGGACTGCAAAAAGAAAAAAAAAAAGAACCTAGTTCAGAACAGCATTCATGGGTATTTTGAGTGTTTCAAAGGAATTTATTGGAGCTCAGAATTTGGCCCAGTATACCAAGTGCAGCATGTTTGGAAGAGTTCCTGCTGGCTGTCACATACAATATAGCTGTTCTGAGCTGAAAGCTGCAACCGTTAAAATGCATTTTTAGTGCTTGAACATGCAAAAATTAATAATATTAATAATAATGATCAAGTAAAAAAAGAAAAAGAAAATTATTTTCTAAAAAATTGAAACCTATTATATAATTAACAGTAATTTATTTCTTTTGCCTAAGCAGAAAGTTACTTTTATCTTCTTTTTAGTGACAATATTGAGCATTCCAGTAATCTTTAGTGTGGACAGCTATTTGAAACTAAATATGACAAGTCACATTTACTATGCAGTCAACACAATCTCCAAGGAAAGACTTCTCATATTAAATGCAACATTTGGTTCAAGTTCCAGGAAGCTGAAATTTTATAATTGCATTCTTTAAAAACAACATGAGCCTTGTAATAATTAGAACTTATTATAATCAAGTTCAAGGTAGGCAACATTTCCCATGACCTTCCCTGAAGCCTTTGGATGTCCTTTGTCTTAAATTGGTTCTCTTCCTTATGCTTTCCCTGGACTTTGCATGGGGCTGACATTTAGGGTCAGACCAGGCTTAATGTTTTCATGGTTGAGGTTTTTGTGGGTTTTATGGGTTTCTTTGTTTTTTTAATGGGACACTTTGCCACTGCACCCTCCTAGGGAAAATGCCTTATCTTGAGGTGTTGTGGGAAATACATACCCATCATATGTGGTAGGCTATCAAACATATATTTTACAAAATTCTGTTAGTTGTAATACGTATCTTCCTCAAAGCCAGTCTATTGATTAGGCATCGAACCATCAATAGTTAGCAGTATTAGTTTGTCAATCTAATCGTAGCAAATGGAGTTCCTGACAAACAGCCTCTACCTTTAAATAGAATTGTAAGTGCACACTTAAAGGATATTTTAAGCTTCAGGAATGACCATTTAATTTTAAAAGACCTGGGGGAGTATTTATACACTCACTATTTCCACCCTGTCTTTTAGGAGTCCCTCACCATTACCAGAAGGGGACACCTGCTGGAAATAAAAATCAAGGACAAAAATAACCGCTGGTGGTTCCTGCTAAATTGTTGCTTGCAACTGCAGGAATCTAACGCAAGTGATCATTTAATTCCTAGAGCACATGCTCTTTATATTCAACGCTGATGTCTACAAGGTTATTCATCTTGTTCTACCGCAAAGTGCTCTGATTTAAATTCTGTTTATTGGGAAACTTTTCAGTACCTTAGGTAAAGGGCTCTCATTTAAAGTCCCAATAAAAGACACATTTCCTAACCACCACACTCATCTGTTTTCTGTAAGACTGACACCTAAAATCTTGCTTTTGCATTTTATGGTTATGTTTGTAACGGTATTAGTTCAATTTCTAGATAAAAGCAGAAAATCTTTTTTCCATGAAGTAATTTCTTATATACTGGAAAATAAATTTAAAAAAAAAAAGAAGCAGGAAGAAGATATGCAGGGTGAAGAAGAACAGTTTCAAGGTACCTGTAGAYCCAAAGAAAAACAATTTCAAACATTTGGTCACTTGCTCTTAAATAATAAAAAATAAATAAGAGTTACACTGGTAGGGACAATAACACATTAGCAAACGTAACAAAGTACATTCTTTTGTTGGTGGTGAAAACTATTTCATAAACAGTTCACACATCCTAATTCTCTGTAAGCAGGTTCCTACTGCATAGTGCACATTGCTGTTGATGCATTTTGGGGTAATGAAATAATAAAACTCTTGTCATTCAAGCTTCAGTTTAGTAAATACATACTTTACACAGTGATTGGGAATATCCACAAATTTAAATCTAAGCTCAAGCTTAAGCACCGCTATGAGTTAACCTTCATCAGAAAAGAAACAGAACAGAGAAGGAGAAAGATAAATAATTGCACAGGGAAATTAAAAAGTGTTTGAAGATTTTTTTACAAACGTCATACAAAGCGGACATGAATGTGAGAGCTCTTGATTTGCTTGCTTCTTCAGTAATCCTTTGATGATCAGGTGCAAGATTAGAAGTGAATAGTATGAAAGTGGAAGTTAGTGATAGGATGTTATTCCATTGAAGATAACATGTTTTCTCAGCTTATTGAAGTTCAGTACATTGTGTCCTGAATTAATAGAGTTCACTGAGGTAACCAGAAAGAAAATAATGAGATTTACTTTGGTTTTCCCCAATGTGTACTAAACGTTTCATAAAGGACAAGAGGCTAAATCTAAAATATAATGAAGTACCTATCATGCATCTTGAATAGAACTGAGGTGCCAGTGTCCAAAATTCAGATCTAGACAATACGCTCCACTGCCCCTCACAGATCCAGGTGTATTTGGCCTCCATCGGGCTGAGATCCTTGGGACCTGCTTGATGTGTCAGCTTAGCCAGACCCCAGTAGGGCACTTCTCCAGCCCAGAGGATCAACCAGGTGAGTATCTTCAAAACATTCCTAACACGTACATCTCCCACCAGAGCAGGTCTCCCTGTGCAGCCATCGTCTTCTCTTAATCACTGTTAGCAGAAAATATAGTAGTATTGGGGTGTCCTGCCTTTTATATACAGCAAAGAAAGGCACACCCCCAAAGTGAGATATCAGACCCCACTTCCCCGTCTGCAGGGGGGGTTTCAACCTTTGTCACCCGCTCTTCAAGACAACATCCCAGCAGGGGACTCTGTGAGGTGGGGAGGGATTCAGCGTGCTGGCCCCAGCTTCAGGGCAGCTCATGTGTTTGGTATGAATCAATCACAGCCACGGCTGATTCACAGCTTATTTTGGGGGGGGGGGGGGGGGGGGGGGGGGGGGGTGTATTCATACATATATATTTATGTATTTATAAATAATTATATGCAACACGTTACATATGAGGGGGAGAAGAGAAAAGACAGAAGTGACCTTTTTTGGAGGGGTCAGAAAGGCTTCTTAGTGAACAGGGTTAAAAAGACATTTGAAAAAAATAAGGATTAAGGATTTCTTCCACCGCTGTAAACAGTACTTACACACTAGCTCTAAAGATGTGGTTCTCATTAGTCCCAGCAAAACATAAGATAAAAAACAAATAAAAATATAACAGAAAGCACAGAAGTGATTTAAACCAGTGACACCAAGTATGTACTGAGTCAGTACAATCCTCGCATTAATGAAAATGTTGCAAGTGGCTGCTGTTGTCACTAAAGGAAGAGTCCAATTTTCATTCTGCTGATGGTTTCTCTATGCACACCTAATGATGCAAAGGCTTTTCAAGTGCAAAAGACTTTAAAATACTTTTACCCAGCCACAGTTACATGAAAACCTGTGAGGATACCTAAGAAGTCATATCCCAAACCCTTTTTTTCCAGTTAATTAAACATGTTTCAATTTAAAACCTGAAAGGGAGTAGTTTCTCTACACTGAGCAGATACCCATTTACTCTTATCCAGAGAGTATACACCTGGAACATATCACTCACTCTTGTCTTTTCTGTTGCTGTACCGCACTGCAGGGCTGAACAGCTGACACTTAGATAGCACAAGCCACAGTGTAAGAATCAGCTAAGGTATAAACTTGAGTGCAACTTTTAATTCAGCTTTGAAAAGAGATCATTGCTGGGAAGCATTAAAACTTTAAGGCAACCCCAATTAAAAAAGAAGTTCAAATACTACATATGGGGTTTTTTTCCAACAATGCTTCAGTAGAGTAAGTCCTCTGAATAATTTTCTTAATATTTTTAAAAGATGTGTGGCACAGTGGTACTACACAATGGAAGAAGAATTATAGTTATCGTTTCAGATGAGGTGTGTTGAAAGACCTAGGACTGATGCAGTTGGCAGCCTTGGAGTTTGCCTTCTTATTACTGCCATCTGTATCAACTTCAGTATCCATTACAAAGAGAAAAAAGGAGGAGTGCTTTCTTGTGTACGTGACCCCATTTACGTGCAGACCTTCAATATCTGCAGCAGAGACTGGAAGTGTGCTCATACTCCACTAAACATAGTGAGAGATTCCAATGGCCAGATAACAGTTCTGTTTATCAGCTTGTAAACAAAATTCAGTGATAAAATTGTGCTTTTCTTCTTTTCCATAAGTCTTCCCTCCAGATTTTTTTTTTCCTACCAACTGTCATGATGCTGATGAAAAACAATCTCTTTGCCTTTTTGAACCTGATGTCTCTTACGACAGCAACCTTTCATAAAACCTAAGAGAGCAGTAGAGCAGTGTTGTAAGGTTTTTTTGGGTTTGTTTTTTTTTAAATAAAAATCAATCATGCCAGCTGAAAGTAAGCGAAGAAAAACTGTTCCACCTAATATGTGAAACAGTTGGCTTATAAATAGGCTTGGAAGCAGTCTAACTTATTTCAGGGAAGTTAAGTGGACTGTAACCAACTGCAAGTTTAATATCCAAAAGAATACTGCTGATATACTGGATTTTTAGATTCCCTTATTTAGTTTGTAAGAAGATGACATCATTTGAAGACTTACTGGGATGATTGTTGAATGGTAGTTTATATACACCTTTCAAACTAGAGTGAAACAGAGAATATTTAAGTGGGTATAGCATAAGGCATGACTAACTATGCCCCGCTTGCTGATGCTGGAAATGTGATTTTTTTTCTTGACAACCTTCAAAAAGTTGGGTTCACCTCCACGTAATTTCATCTTCCATAAAATCCACCTTTCACAGAACAGCTAATAGCCAAGCAAAGGCAAAACAAATGAGGAACTTAGAGGACTGCTTGTCACATTAGTACTTTGTTCTTTTTTTTTTTTTTTCTATTACGGTGTTACCTGTTCTTTCTGTCTCTCCCATTATATTATGTTATAATCAATCCTCAAAAGAGGGCTGATTAAATGCTTCTTCAAGATAGTGAAATACTGATATACCCAGAGAGCTACTCAAGGAGTACTGAAATGGGGAGGGCAGAGGTGGGGGAAGGAGACTTATTTTTATTTGAATGTCACTGCCAGCTAGCAGAGAGAATCTAATGCTTGTGAGTTCACAACAGGCATCCTCCCATTGCAGAGTAATCTCCCGTTACACAGTAATCCCCCGTTATGGAGCCCAGTCCCTAATGGGGCATAATTGTTGCCCGTCACATCCAAATCATTTTTCCAACAGAAAATCTCTCTGGATGCTTCACAGAATGGGAGAAAAAGTGACTAATCACAGATGTGTCTCAGAACATTGCTACAGAAAACTGAATGGTCCTGTTGGTAAATATACATTATGCACCAGCCCGAAGTTTCACTGCAAAAGCCAAACTCCGTACTATTTTCCTGTCTTGGAAAGTGGTCCCTCTGGGTGAATATTGAAGAGGATAGCAGTGTAAGTATGTCTTAATTTCCCTCCACATGGCTGGAATACCTTTCCATGTGCAGCATTCTTTCTCCACCAAGGTGTATTTAGTGTCCACACAGATAGACTTAATTAAAGGTATGCCAGCCCATTCTTCTAAAGACATTGCCAGGGAGATAGCATGTGAACAGGCAGTAATAAGGACGTCACCATATGGTACATCATAAGAAAATTCTGGTAGTAAAGATACTAGTAAAAAACACTAGTAAAGACAGTGTTATTGGACTCTCCAATTCAGATGTGATCATATATATATAAATATATATATAGTTAAATATTTAAATATATACATATTTATTTATATATAAATATATATATACATACATGTACATATTTTATTTTAACATAACCATTGACTTTGGTGAATAACTGGTGAAAAAATATCTGTCTATATAACAATATGTTCACAGAAATCTAGATGAGCCACAGTTCCACTGAGATTGCAGTGGTTTGGGTAGAGTTGATGACAGGTGGCCATAACCAACGACACGCTCACTTCCTAAATAAGGTGCTGGGTCTACTTTAGTAACATAAGTCCTTATAGAATAAGTGCTTTCCTTTGATTTCTAAAATCCGTAATATTTCAACAGGGATATTAATGAACAGTAATTACCACTGAAGAGCACAAAGACCACCTAACTTTGTTTTTGCAAATGTTGCATTAACCTCAACTAATTTCTACCTCAGGTAACATGAAAGTAATGAAGTAATAAAGCACCTGTAAAATATCTGTGTAAGAAAAGAGAAGCGTGTACTTTGAACCACACCTCAGTTTCATCATTCAAAAATACATACTTTGAAAGTATTGCATATTTTGTATTAAAAGTTTGCATTCAGAAATTTCAGAAGAGATTTAACAGAACGTGAAAACTAGACAACACACAATGCCTATTTGGAAGAACAGAATTTTGAATTTGACAGTTAACTTKGTACTTACCTAGTGTTTTACAGGTGGATTTGCTTGGCCAGCCTAAGCCTATATGAAGTAGGAAAAATGAATCACAGAATCATAGAATGGTTTGGGTTGGAAGGGACCTTAAAGATCATCTAGTTCCAACCCCCTGCCATGGGCAGGGACACCTTCCACTAGACCAGGTTGCTCAAAGCCCCATCCAACCTGRCCTTGAACACTTCCAGGGATGGGGCATCCACAACTTCTCTGGGCAACCTGTTCCTGTGCCTCACCATCCTCATAGTGAAGAATTTCTTCCTTATATCTTAAATCTACCCTTTTTCAGTTTAAAGCCATTACCCCTTGTCCTATCACTACATGCCCTTGTAAAAAGTCCCTCTCCAGCTTTCCTGTAGGCCCCCTTCAGGTGTGGGAAGGCTGCTATAAGGTCTCCCTGGAGCCTTCTCTTCTCCAGACTGAACAACCCCAAATCTCTCAGCCTGTCTTCATAGGGGAGGTGCTCCAGCACTCTGATCATCTTCGTGGCCCTCTTCCTCTGGACTCACTCCAACAGGTCCATCTCCTTCTTATGCTGGGGGCCCCAACACAGTACTCCAAGTGGGGTCTCATGAGGGTGGAGTAGAGGGGGAGAACCACCTCCCTCGACCTGCTGGTCACGCTTCTTTTGATGCAGCCCAGGCTTTGCTGGGTCATGTTGAGCTTCTCATAAACCAATACCCCCAAGTCCTTCTCTTCAGGGCTGCTGTCAATCCAGTCTCTGCCCAGCCTGTATTTGCACTTGGGATTGCCCCAACTCATGTGCAGGACCTTGCACTTGGCCTTGTTGAACTTCATGAGGTTCTCACGGGCCCACCTGTCAAGCCTGTCAAGGTCCCTCTGGATGGCATCTGCTCCCTCCAGCGTGTCGACCACACCACACAGCTTGAGGTCATCGGCAAACTTGCTGAGCACACTCAAACCCGGTGTCCATGTYGCTGACAAAGATGTTAAACAGCGCTGGTCCCAGTACTGACCCCTGAGGAACACCACTCATCACTTGTCTCCAATTGAACATCGAGCCATTGACTGCAACTGTTTGAGTTGGACCATCCAGCCAATTCCTTACCCACTGAATGGTCCATCCATCAAATCCATGTCTCTCCAATTTAGAGACAAGGATGTCGTGCAGGACAATGTCAAATGAGACTGAAAGAAGTTACACAAACCCATTCATGAAAGAAAGAAAGAAAACAAAAAAAAAAGAGGTCTTTCCAAGGGTAAAACCAGGAAATGGAAGCAAGAGAATTCTTCCAGAGGTGACGAGAGCCAAGAAGAAGAATAAGGAACTGTATACTTACAGTTTTATATCATACATTGTAAAAATTTTCATAACTTCTTATATACACTTCAGACTATGCCATCTTTATAAGCAATTTGCTAAGTTGCAACAGAACAGTAAATAAAAATAAAAGTACGGTTCCTAGATACACAGTCTTTTTCACATYCCCAGGCACTCTGAAATTGTTACAACTATTACAATGACTGGTTAGATAAGAACAGGAAAAGAATGCCAATTTACACGTCTATAGTATATTTTTAATTGGGGCAGCCATTCTATTCGACAACCTGCCTTCATCTGATTCCTGGAACCAGCCTTTTGTAATGGGGAATATTGGCTGCCACTGAGTGTTTCTTTCTTTCAAAGTAGCCTTGCCATTAAGTAAGTCTCAAACACAGGCATCTATTTTAAGTGTTTCTGGATCTTCAAAATTCAAGTTCAGTGAATGACTGTGCAAAGTATATTATATATCTTCACATCTACTGTCCAATATCCTAAGATTATACCTATTTTATGTTTGGTTTTATGTTCTCATAATTTTTTTATTTCTATACAAAATTCTAAACTCCCATTCCCCAGGATCACATAACAATTTTTAACAGTATTTTCCCATCATAACTATTTTGACTGAAACACTCTTAGAACAGGTGCTAGAATCTGTTTAATAAGGAAATAAGTCCTACCAAGGAAACAGAGTTCTCTCCTGAGTTCATTGGATTATTTTTTGAAATTTCTTTCTGGTAACTCTCATCTCATTACTGTGTGTCAGAACGATATGACAAATCTCAGCCTTTGCCTGACTTATGGAAAAAGAGAAAGGTAATGTCTTCTTTTTGGAGCAATGAATGTTCAGAATGTGCTTGAAATTTAACAGAGTAACCATGCTTTCATGCTGTTTCATTAACCCTGAACAATGGGGAAAAAATGCCCAGAAATGTACATTTCATTAGTAGGTGTGGTGATCTCTGGGAGGAAAAATGAAAGAACAGAAACATTTCCAGTTCTGTAAATCAGCCTGACAGAAGCAGATGGAACCATGTCCTACCTCTGATAAAACTATTATCTCCATCGTCAGGGCATTTCAGGACAGCTGCATAGTTGAATATTATTTTTCTGGAATATCTGATGAGGTGTTTACAAGGAAAAATTAGAAGCACCTTGCACTGCTGTGCTTGCCCTGAGCACTTACACAGATCTAGTAGCATACATTTGGCAAGCGCTTGTCTGTGAATGATATTATGGGAAACTCTGATCTCATCTCGTGGTGGGAGGCTCAACAGATATCCAAGATAAAAGCTAGAATAATGATGGTAGGCTTTGTTAATGGCATTCTCTGTGAACCCTACTGAAATAATGGACAGCCACAAGAGAGTTGACACAGATCCTTGGAAAGCATCAATCTGAGACATCAAGCTTTGTAACTAAATAACTTTTTCTGCTAATCAAGTAATCTGCAGCATTTTTATAAGGGGAAAAAAAAAAAAGAATAACTTAAAATGAAGCTTTCTCCCCCTTTGAAGGAGATAGCTGGGTCTGTAACTATGCTTGGACAAGGAGAAACCAGAAAATTGTGAGTTCTGAAAGTCCTCTTGTATAATTCAGCTACCAAAACCTTTTCTTCTTATTATTCTTCCTTCCTGTTTGCTGCAATGACTGTGGTTAGTGTGGGTCATGACCACTGCCATCTCAGTCAGCATTTCAAGCCTTCAAGAAATAAGCAGCATAGAACTCCCTCCCCTGACCTCCTTATATTGTTCTGTTTGCTCTCTGCTCCTTTGCTTACGTCAGGGTTGCCCATCATCATCAGATATTTGCCAGAAATCAAATTATCTTTAGGCAGAATTCTACAGTCTCAAATTAATTGGAACTTGGTACCAATAGAAAAACTTTATCTCTATAGTGGCAAAAAGCTACACTTCCTGTCCAAAGACAACTGTCCTCCTTTTCAGAAGAATTCCCAGAAATACTATATACTGCATACCCTTCCCAAGTACATTATTTACAACATACTCCTCCTCAGTATGCACAATGCTACATACCCTTCCTGAGTTCACTATTGAATAACTTCAATAATTAAAATCCTGGGGAATATTTCATTGCTCCATATTTCCATATCCACAATCTGCATCTCAGAGACTCCTCTAGCCCTTTAAAGTCTTTTTTGCTTTCTTGATGAAAATAAGTCCTCAGATAACCCGCAGCTGTCTTCCTTTTCCCCTGTCTGGAGGCAGCTGCAGACCTGAGAAATTCCCCACCTCTTGGCTAAGACACCTTGCACCTAGAGGAGGGGAAAGTCATATGCATATGGGTCTCCTGGAGAACAGGCAGCAGAAAAAGGGTGATTAAATGCCTCTGGGAGCTCTTGAAGTGAGGGAGCTCTGGCATAAACTGCTTGTCTTTTTCCTAAGTACAACAMTGCTGTTGAGTTGCAAGCTTCAGGCGAGAAGCAGAAGGTGATGACTTTTTTTTTTACAGATAAGCAAAAAGATGTAAGCAATGAAAATACACTATGCAGCAACATGCATTAGGACTGCTTGATCGATTGACTCTTCTTATTATCTGTATTTGTAATGATACATAACATCAATGTAGTAATAGCTATCTAAAGAAAAAACAACTTACACATGCAAAGACCATTATTATTTATGTGTAAAATTTGATGATCCTTTATTTACTTCTTTGCCTACATTTCCCAGAGTATCTTTGCCTATCTACATTTTTTAAATCTCATGTCCAAGTGGTCAAACTGCATTCCAAACAACAAAAAAAGAATATTGGATGATCACAGCTACTTGTTTTGAACTGTACAACCAGACCCTGAGGCCCTCATTTAAAATACTGTGTCTGTATATTATGCAAGATACTGCCTAAAGTTTGAAAAAGGGAAATAAAATATCAATACTACAAAGGTCATGATGAAACAAATAAAGAAACTGAGGATTATTTTTTCTTAAGAGAACTATACAGAAAGTTATCCTACCATCAAAAATAATTAAAATGTAGTGCAAGGCATTTTTAAAAAGTATATTTTGCATGAACGTTTGTAGAAAATTTGGACCTAATTCTAGTTATTCGGCTGAAAGTTATCTCTCTTCAGAGATTCCTCCCAGAGGTCTTAAATAGTTCTTAAAAAGTGTGCAAGTCTCATATCCACATTCAGCACAGGTGCAAATTTCATCAACTTAGAGGTGTAAATCCCATTCAAAAGAATACCCATTTCTCACACTTTTTGTAAGGGTTTTCCTTTCTTTTTCATAAAACAGGGAATTTTCTTTCTTTTTTTTTTTTTTGGGGGGGGGGGGACACCACACCCATACACAGAAGTAGTAAATAAATACATTGAAATTTGTTCATAATTGTGTATTACTTTAGTTTCTTTTATCCAGATTTTACAAGAATACTCACTCCTGTACAGAAAATGCAGAATATTAAGCAATTTTAGGAAACTTTACACCTTAAAGTGTAACAGTTTGGAAACAACCACACTGCTCCAGCTGTTGCTAAAAGAAATGTGGGATAGTCATGGGAGTCTCTTTCTACACAGTTTTTGACTCTTCTAAAATTATTTCATTCCTAAATTCATGCATTTTTTCCGTACTGTTGTGGTTTTTGATTCCCCCGTTACATCTGTACCAGAAACAAGGAAAAAATGTGTCCGTCTCTCCTAACTTTAGAGACATTCCTTATTTTCTCCACAGAGTGGGCATTTGTTAATTATGTCAGTGACCCTGCCTATCAGAATTAGCTGAATGGTACACAAGAAAAGTGAATAGGGACCATGAGATGAGTAGGCGGGAAAATGTGTTGTCCTGTCAATACCCAGACAGGCAATCCCACTACATACACGCTGAAAATAAACGTCTAATGGTGGACTAGTCAGGTATATAAATGCCAATGTGCCTTTTGTTAGCTACAGACTCCTACTCACCTGTAGGTTAATTACAGGGCATTTGTTTATGCTGATAAATATCCCATCACACGTTTCTTCCATCATACAAGTAGGAAAGGAGTTATTCCCAGAAAGGTAATTAAATTACATGATTCCCCAGTCTAAGTATACAGTAATCTAATTTACTATCCTAAGGTGCCTTCTATGAATATATTAAAATTAATATATTAATTTTACTGCTCAGAAGGAGGAATCTTAGTGTACCATACAAATTAAAGTACCCAGGCTGGTACTTAAACGTGTAGCTGTGCAGACAAGTCTTGTGATACAGTCATAATCTGGCTTTGGAAACACGTTCTGATTCCCCCTGAAAAACATTATAAGGAATAATTCAGCATTTTAATCATATGTTATACAGGAAAAGTCTAGAAATTTGAAACTGGAAAACCAAAAGCTTATTTAACCTGGTTATAAAATAAAATTTAAAAAAACCAACACGTATCTTTACAGTTGGGAAAGGTTCAAGCTGACAGACTGCTGCTCAGAGCTATTATTTTAACCTAGAGAGCATATGAAAAAACACTGGGAACTGATAGTTCAAATGTTTTAATCACCTACTGAATAAAGTCTATAAGACAGTTTGGTGTTGTCAAAAATCAATTAGTACTCTAGAAAAATTCATAATAAGCAAAGATCATATAAGATATCTCACCTAGGTAACCTCTATTTATTTTTTTATTTTCTTTTGTTTGTAGGACGAAAACACATTCAAATACTCTCAAGGTTTTCTCCTACCTTTTTTCGTTGTTTGATAGATCGTTCCCTCTTTACGCTAAGCATACACCCAGCTAACTCTCTGTCCTTATATACAAATACATGTTCCATGTAGTCATTTTGCTTTCCAATGTGTTCGACCATTTTCTAAGGAAAGTTAGGTATGTGCATTAGCCATAAATATGATGCTATTCATCTCATTTACACAGACATCCACTAGTCCAATTTATACTTTCTTAAAGTCCATGACTCAAAAATATCTTTCAGTCAATAAGTGACAGAATTCCAGTAACTCAAATAACACTGAAATAAGGGTTGCTGCTTAAATATACATTACAAATACAAAGCAATTGTTATTTTGCTGCTAAACCACTGGTTTCCCTTTGGTGCTGCTGAAATGAGAAACAGCTAACTGGGCTGGGTAGACCCATTCAGCATCTTAACATTGTAAATCAGGCCAAGAAATGAAAGAGTCTGAAGTGAAACTAAATCATTCCACTCCTCCTGCCCATATAGCCACCAACGTCCCTTTGCATTGCAAGACTAATATCAGCTCTAATGGGTGCCGACTGGACTTAGATACCCTAGCAAATATTTGACCCCAAGTGTAAGTTCAGTTCGCAAAGATCATTAAAATAGTCATAAAACAGAACAGAATCCACTTTTAAAGGCTTATCCAGTTCAGAAGTTTTTTTTCTTTTTTCTTTCCCCACCAATTTATAATTTAAATGAAGAATGGAACAGAAGCCTGAAGCATCCAGATTTTCTGGATGTAAAACAGAACCTACTTGGATTTCATGTTAACTGCTGTGTTGTAAGGTCAGCCCCCAAGAGTGTCCATAAAGAGTCATAAATTGTATCCATTAATGAATTAGGACAGATAAGGTAGTGATTTTTAACAAGGAAAGGTGTAATAGATTTTAGAAGGCTTAAAAGTAAGAAAAACTCTTTTTAAGCTTGAAAGAGTTAATGGGATTTACTAGCCCATCAGTGCAAAAAATGCRTTCTTGTCAAGGAAATAAGAGGTGGAGTGCTCATGCCTTTGCGTATCACTCAGTGATTACACCTCAGGAAGCATTATCTCGGCTGGTTTGGGCCATCCCACTTCCGATTGGCGCTTCCTCTGCAACCTCCCATCCTTTCCCTGCTGTTTTATGTGGAACTCACCAGCTCTGGCACTTTCCTTATTTAACTCTCCCTAAGGGCACCAGCAGTGGTTGAAGTAAACAGTGTGCTCTTATTTCCAATGTATATGCACGCCAGAGAAAAGGCTCAAATCTTGGCTTTCTTCATGGAGGCTGCTCCATGCCAGACTGCGAGTACAAAGACACTTCAAAGAACATTTTGGTAGTGCCTGAAATTTCCCTCGTTTTGAAAGAGTCTCTGGCTATTAAAACACTGGTACCCTGGACAAACAAACATCTCTCCAGCTTTACCCTTGTATTTGCAGTTCACAAGCTGTTTTTAAGGTACAGCTAAGGGAAAAAAATGTACCTTGAGTGGTGTTCTAGAGATTCAGTTATTAAAATGGCCTCAAGGAGGGCTCTTGCAGCTGGATGTAAATTGAAGCAGGCCTGAGCCTATACCAAAGTATGCTGGGGTAAAGTATGCCAGGATGTTGAAGGTAGTGTTCAGTCACTTTTGTCCTCCCAGCTCACATTTTGTACCATGTGGAATTTGGCTGGAACTATCCAAACACTTTTGTCATCAGCTGGTTGCAGCCCACTGCTTCTCAGATGAGTTCCAACAAACACCAACCTGATTTTAAAACAATTTTTGGTTTTATACCAGTACTGGCAGTCCTTACTTCCCTTGTAATATGGCACAAACACCAACTACAAATCTAAACAACAGTACAGAAAGTTCACAGATTTGTTTTTTTATTTTGGTCATTCCCTTCTACAAGTACCCTCTAGGATGAAGACATAGTTTTAAGAAAAACAGCCTGGGTGTGTTACGGAATGCACTTAAACACACCTTTTTTTTTTTTTATAGTGCTTGCTGGAGTTGCTCTGATGCTTCTTGTTGCTTGAGCTGCATCCACTAAAACGTCATGAAAATTTAATCATTTCTGAAGATAATGGAATTTATTGCAGTGATAAAGTCATTATTTTATGCTGAACTCACAAATCATCCCCCTACACACTCCATGTTTCAAAGTGACATTTAACATGTAAATATTTTGTGGTGTGCTATTTTTGTTTTATGTTTCTGTGTCCAAAGCGAACACTGTTCTAAGGTTTTTTATTTATATGTGTTATACTATCTCAGATTAAACACATTATGTGAGCAAGTATCTCAAAGTTTTGAAAAAAAGTTTTCCAAACAGATCCTTAATCTTGAGAAAATTAATGGGCAGATCTTAATAAATCTCAGTAAGCATATCAGTTGTATGGCATCTGGTTGTATGGTATGTGTGAAATGGCATCTAGTCTGAATATTATTAATTTTGTCTTGTTCATCTTTGAATAATTCATGGGAAAGCACAGAATTAAGTCTGCTTCATAGTCCAAAACATAAGCTAAATACATCAGCGGTCCTGTCACTAAAACTGCAGGCTGTCAGAAGACATCAGACCCTGAGTTGGTAGGGTCTTCAGTTCGCCAAAAGTCTTCTTTAGAGAGGATGGCTGTGGCCTCAGAGCTCAGACACCTCCTTTCCCCCCAAGCCTGGCTAGAACTCTGTGAAGCATAAAGTTACGTCTGCTCAGATCTAATTGTAGACTAAGGGTCTTTAATAATTCATTTTCCCAGTCAGGTCTGCAGGGCAACTGTAAACAAAAAATGTCAGTGGCTTGAGGATTCAACTCTAGGTCCAAGATCAGGAGAAAGAAGACCTGTACCTATTCCAAGTTGCATCCCCCAAGCCTCTGGCACGTGTGCACACATCAGATATTAAAAAGCCATCTTGCTTTATCACTGTGGCCTACTATAGTTGTATCATGCAGAGTTTTCCATTGAGGGATATGGAAAACAACATTTCTTCTTTAAATGATGCAGCATTGAAGGTATATGCAGTAAACAGAACATATCATGCCAAAAATTTAAAAGTGGATCAAACATAAAACATAGGGATTTAGATGTAGTCATTTCTATCTAGGCACAAAGACTTGCATTGTTTTAATGAACCGAGCTTACCTTATTTCTGACTTAATTGACCTGGGTTTGAAATGTTATCAGAGAATATCTGTGTTAAAAAAAAAAAAAAATTGTTCACACAGTGCTGCACCCTTCCAAACAGGGTTGCCATAAAGAAAGGAAATTTATCTCGAAAGGGATAGAGAGGAAGGGAGGGGGAAAACTTTTTTTATTTGGATCAGAGTGCACTTGCCTGGCTTTAAACAGCTTAACTTTGATCCAATCTTCAAAACCCCAGTGCATTTGCTTTTACAGTGTCTCTATTCCTCATCTTTAATTCTAGTTTGCAGTCAGGGCACCGTGCCAACGAGAGGAGGAGAGCTCCGCACATGGTTTCAGTGTTTGGACTTGGAAACTCAGACCTTCATCTCTCAGATTTTGACCTACTGAAAAAGTGTCTACTGAATTTTGAGCTGATCATTTGTAACATGACCAGAAAAACAAGCACACTGGCAGATATCAGGAGGAGGAGACTCTCCTGATATAAAGGAAACAGCACTAGTACACGGGAGTTTGATCACACAAGATATTAGAAACTAATGAGACAGAAAAAGCACTGCACAGTGATACTTCTTGGGCTTTCTCATGCAGAGGAAGAAGCTGCTGTCCTGACGCAGGCTTGAGGAATGGCTTACAAAATATAAGTAGATTTGTGCTTGCAGTAAGTTTAAACTGCCTGAAACTTCATCACTGTGCATTTGGAAACTGGACTTCTGTGTTCAAAATGTATATTTAGAAACTGGGAAATCTTATATATTTCCTGGCAGCAACGTCATCCTTTCTCTTGCTCATGAATATATTCCTCCAAATCCGGACATCGTGACTGTAAAACCTGGTGTGACCTTTTAATATTAATGCCAGGAAAGATGATCATGTCAGGGAATTCCTCTGTTTGTTGGCTTGTTTGTTTTTGCTAGAGTGCTGGATTCTCCGCCCGGCTTCAGAGCCCCCACCAAAACAAACAAGTAAAAACAAAACCTCCTGATCTGCGTGAATAATTCCTCCTCATGTTGTTACAGAATGCCAATTATCAACACATGGAGTTTTAGTTAGTTGAAAATTAAAATCAAGTCTTTCTTTTTTTTTTTCTTCTTAAATCTGAGCAATGCTTTGACTGACCATTTCTGGTTCATGTCACTAGTATTGCGAGTTGCTGAACTAATGGCTGCAGCAGAACAATTTGCAAGCCAATGAAATAAAATGAAGGCTTAAAACCTGCTTGAAGACAGTTCTTAATGAAAAAGCTTATTCCTAGATCAAAATGGATGTCTTTTCTTTTCAGTACTTAAAGCCAAATACAATCAGGAAGCAAACAAGTAGACTCAGATATTGCAAGCAGCCTGCGAGATTCACACAGGGTTTTATTGGCTTCAACAGTGTGGCCTGAGCCATTTTGAGACGACCATTAGCTCTGCACCTTGCCAGCTAACAATTTTGCAGCCCCTAAGCACTCTAGCTTCTCCCTTTGAGATTCAGCTTTTACACAAATAACTTTTGAGACATTGCATGTGGCAGCAGGACAGCAATCTGAAGCTTGGCTGACTATATCAATGCAGTAGCAACATAATTTGAATAAGCAAATACATTTTATGGGGCTTATAAAAATTGGATTATAAAATATAAACTAGTCATTCACCTAAGTGAGGCTATTTGCCTATATGCTTTACAGCAGAGAAGGAAAGAAGTGTGTGAGTGTGTATAAAAATCATTATATAAATAAATCCAGTGACAGTTTAGGCTTAAGATTTCTGTAATAGGCAAATTATATATGACAGACAAAATTTTATTCTCTAAATTCCTGACCTCCTCCTTCCTGGAGTACACAAAAAAGACAAGACATTTGCACATTATATCATAACGAGTGTCTTGGATGACAATTTCCTTTCTAATTTATACTCAACTATTTGAGAGAACAAAGCCATAGTTAATAACACTAATTAAAAAATCATATGTGTGCATTTTATATATGCATCAGCAATCTAAATGTGTATCATCTTTACAGTTTATGCAGACTGCAATAGGGAGTCCCATATCTGCTTAAAAGATGGAAGTATCTGATGCAGAATCAGAAAAATCTCTTGACAAACTTTACCAATAATTTAATAAACTGTTCTTTTACCTATATTGCTTAGCAACTAATTTAACATATAATCTAGAAGCAGTCTTTAATTTAGTGGCATTCAGGAGACATGCTAGGACAAATCAAATTGTCTGCTTAGYCCAAACTACAGAAGGTTACTGTACTAGACACTGAAGCAAACACTCTGACAAACTGCACTGCCATATAACATGCTGAAACAAGTAATGGTAAGTCCCACAATAACTCTTCCATTTTTATTTCTGTGTATCCTAGTGTTTTATAGAGAAAGTAACATGTGCTTTTTCTCAGTGTTAGGGCCCTCTATTCATTTGCAGAATGAAAAGTTTTCTAAGTTTTTAATGTAGGTCAGACTAAACTCTTAATGGTGTATTCAACCAAGATGCAGATATTTAGCTTCCCTTTAAAACATTCTCATTTCCTAAGCCAAGAGCCCTGGCTCAGCACTGTCATCATAAATTTCAAGTTCCAAAATTAGTAAGTGGTAAAGGTGAAAAAGGATGGAAACACAACACACCCATGATTCATTATTCATTGAGTGAGATCTAATACTGGATGAGAAAACTCGCAAGCACTTTATACTTAGAGCTGACTAAACTGCTTCTACAAAATACATAGAAAGGGCAATCTTCATTAGATGCAYGGCAAGCATAGCTCCCACTCCATAAGCAAAGGTGCTCCCTCTTGCATTAGCATGGAGAGCTAGTGACTTCAGTTGACRAGGGACTTCTAACCAGATCTCTGCAGGGAGAGACAAGGAGAGACACACTATAAGTGCAGGCATCGGGTGTTAAGACAAGATCGGTTAGCTTGCTCAAGTGTCTGGCAGACACCAAAGCTACTAATTCACAGTAACGGTAAAACTTCTCTAAGTAAACTTTTTTCTTCCTGCCATTGAAATCTTTTATTATTTTTTCACTTAAGACAGCAGTCCTTTAGTAGTAGAAGAGAAGCATTCAAGCAAAAGGAAAATTATAGTTTTTCCTTTATATATAACAATATATCCTGGGAAAAGTTGGTGGTAGTGATGGAGGCCTTTTCCTAATTCAGAAATGAGATTTCCTAATCTGAAGTCCTTTCTTCTTCCACAATAAACAGGCTTCATTAAAACAACAAGGGAAATCCATTAATTTCATGCTTTCCTTACTTGCTGCTTGGCTGCATTCCTTTGCTTTTATCATGAGTAGTAATTCTCCCTCACACACACACCCCTTCAGCCAGTGAGTTTCCACATGACTATTGTAGGACTGGAGTGCTGTTTAGCACGGAACTAGCATCAGTTTACCCAGCTTAAAATAATATTTTGCTAGAGTTCAATAATTGTAGTCAAAGAATGTTTTATTTGTATTTCAGGTAGCAAAGTACTAATTTTTCCTCTTCATACTTGAGGGGAATTTTAAAAACCTAGGTTCAGAACAAGCTAAGCCTTTGTGTTGCTCAGAAGATCTGAGATCTGCTTAAAAAAAAACCCTCAACATTCAAAATCTTGAAGACTYCAAGTCATACCTGTACTGTCAGAGCTGGAGCATAGTACAGAGCAGAGAACAGGAGGCAGCCCATAAAGGAACCATTGTATGGGAAGCAGGAGTATACAATTATGCATTTATGGGGGATTGACTGTTCTCTCAATTTTTTAATCAAGCTTTGTCTCAAAGAACTACGGTCAAATATCCAAGCTGCGCCTTTTCCTTTCAAGTGCATCCTTCACTTGATTCCCAACATAATACATCCTTCTTTATAGACACTCCATGCTTTGTTTTGTTAATGAGATCATTTTCTCTTCTTCCCCTTCACCACCCCCAATGCCTTGAATTGGGCTGCTTTTTTAAGCTACCAGACTGATTTCTATTGCCATTTTTATAAGAAATTTTCTCAGAACTCTTTCTTAGCATAATAACTAATGACTAAATAGAGCCACATTTTTTAAAAAGCTTTTATTTATGTGTCTTGTCAAATGATTAGCTTTTTTTGGATGCACCTTGGAAGTTAAAAAAAAAAATAGCAGAAGGGAGGTGTAATTGCTTTTTTGCTTTTCTCCAATCATATTTTTCATAAAGCAAATGCGGGAGAAAAAAATGTGATGAGAAAGATCTACCTTCCACAGGTGCTAAGTGCCAAGGTATCTTCATTGCTACAGCTTTTCAAATTGGTTTGTTTGATTTTCAACCTCTTTATAAATATTTTGTAAATCATGGGCAAATTTTCTATACACTGCCTAATTACGCTAACTAGCTACTACCTGTATTCATTTGAAACTACCAATTCCCACAAAGAACAAACAATACATTCTCAGTTAATGCAGGTCTGCTTATTGTGTCTTTAACTATAGACAGAGCAGAGAAAGCAAAATTTCAGTGATCACTTTTTTAAAGGATAGACTTTAGAAGTGCCAATGGACAGAGAGTCTATTAAACACCATATAATGCGTCCATGATTATAGCAGACTGGAAGCCCAGGATTATTGACCATTGCCACCCCGGTAAAAACACTTTGTTAAGCACTCTTCACTTTTATTGTTGTCTTCAACTTTGATTTAAATTAGGTTAAGCATTATGCTTTTAGTTTCAGCAGCAAGAAGCCTTAATTAAGAGATAAGAATACTTTTAATTATCTTAGGAAGATATACAAGCACACCTACATGTAATTTCTTAACACTTATGGTTTTAATTGATATTCTTCATAAAGTTGGCAATGGAAGTATGAAAGAATTTAGAAGAGTTCATCTGCAGTACAACTAACATGGGCCAGGCTCCCTGCCTGATAAACAGATTGTGCCTGGGAACCGGTATTACTTACTTTACATGGCTTTGTTTAAAAACCTGCCCTCAGCACCCCCACTCCCCCAATAACAGGCACCTTCCAGGAGGGGGGAAGAGGCTGTTATTGCCCTTTTTCATTTAAGCAYATGCTTAATTTCATCATAGTCAGCAAAATACTCAGGCACATGCTGTGCTTTTTCTTTTTTTCTTTTTTTTTTTAAAGTGGCCTCTTCTACCTTAACTTTCAGTCGGTCCTTAGTTTATTTTTCAGAAAGGAGAGAGATTTACAAATGTTTTTATATCCCTTAGAGTTCAGTTAAAACAGAAACGAGGTTTTTACTTCTGTGAATCTGTCCTGAAAGTGAAAAAAAAAAAAAAAACCACCAAAAAAAAMCCCATACATGCACTATTCTTTCCAAGGAGCAAGCTTTGCAGAAGATAATAGCTTTTTCTATACMAGCTGGCACAGCTGGAGAAAAAAAGAAAAAAGAACAAACTTTTCAGCATGCAAGCCCTTCTTCAATTCTGAAACAGGAGCAGGAGTCTTGCAAAGTAAAAGGAATTGTTCAGTTGAGTTTCATTAAGTCAAGCATTTAGATGGTCTGAAAGATCACGTAATACCTCGGGAGCCCAAGGATGTTCTATGGGCTTGGGGCTTTTGTGCGTGCAGCAGCAGCAGCCGCCACCCATCTCCCGCATCCTGGGAGCAGGTTCTGCGGCGGGCAGCGAGCTGCCAGGAAGGTCGGTAGGAAAACAGCAGGGAGCACCGAGGCCTCGTGCTGCCCAGGGGCTAAGCTTTCTTAAGGAATGCCTGCTTCACTGCACATATTCAAAGTTCATTTCTTTTTCTTTTTCTTTTTCTTTTTTTTTTTTTTTTACAATGACAAGGGGGTTTTTCCCCTTCCCACTGGAAAGATAGATCTTATGCCTTACCTTGAACATTTACGATAATTTTACAAAGCTGTTACATGGGGCCAGTCTGTATGCACAAAATAACTCATTCCTCCTTGCCCTCATTGAAAAAACGAGTCTTCAGTGGGACATTCGAGCATCAGGCCAACATGGCTTCTCTGAGAGAGGCAAGCCATCCACGTGGAACAAAAATTTTAGGGAGCTGTTGCTAATTTCACATGTCTTAAACTGTAACTCTTATCTGATTCAGCTAAAGTAAATAAAGGTGCAAACGGACAGTAGGAAATAGCTTTGTTTTCATTGGAGCGGGAATAAGCTGGAGTATGTTTGTTCCTGAATAAAGCAAACATGGCTATTGATTGAGCCCAGCTCACTCGGATGATTCAAATTAAGCACCAGACATTCAGGCCTTGATGTTTGTATCTCAGTTACAGAAACACAGGCAGAAACTATTCTGAGAGTTTATGTGCAATGCTAGTTATATTACTTGCAAGTATGCATTCATGGCAGCTTTTCTACTTGTAAGATGAGAGCTCTGAAATAGCTCGAAGACATGATTTTAAAGACACAAATATAGGTTGTTAATCTTTATTTTTTGTTTACAGTAGGGCAAACAGGGACAAGAAACTAGAAGACCAGGATAAGGGACAGAGGGAAGAGGCTGGGAGAAGAAGYCAATGAGAGCAGGAAACCGAATAAGGGGTTGTTCAGAGGCAGAAGAATTTGTAAGCCTAAAGCACATTTTCTTCAGAGCTGAAATAAGATGCAGGACTCCTGAAGCTCAGCATGCCTTTACTATCAGCATATATTTAGGAAACTCAGTGAGAAAAGGCACGGTTCATTTCCCTTTAAGGTCTGTGCTCACATCTGTGTTGAACAGTAAAGACAAAAAGCAGAGTTTCCTACTCTAGATCTGGAGCTGCTAAATAATTAGAAAACCCCTATTAGCATGCATGCCTTAAAGCAGCTTATCAAAAGTTATAGAACGAACCTAACTTTCTTATACTTCTGACTGTAATACTGTTTATTTACATAGATATTATTATTCAGGATTTTTTTTCAGTGTGGGCTAGATATATAACCAAGTGCACTGTAAAATGGTATATTCTGTTTACATATTCTTGCAGTTACTACATGATGTGCTATTCAAAATACTCCCAGTTTCAAAAAGGCTACAGGCTCTAGATCTCAAGGACCAGTATTTATAAGAAAGTTTTGAAATATTAAAAGGTAACATTTATGTTTTCAAATATATAATCTGTTTTTTTCCATTTTTATTTTTGCATTCATAGACTATAAATAATAAGGAATACTTGCTATTTTTACTTGTTTCTGCCAAAGTTACTGTGGGTGGRTTGATGTTTAAAGTTAGATCATATGTGAAGGAAAGAGCATGCAATCTCTTTTCCTAGGACAGAGAGATCTTTTCAGGGAGTTTCCCTTCTCAGGAATATAGGAGCTATTTTCATTCTAGAAATGATTGACTTATCCACTTCATGTTGCATGTATCAGCTGGAAACAATTACCTTTTGAAAGAGGAAGGTTTCAATTTTAGTATGAGTGAGCACCATCTGTAATTTAGTGCCTTCAGGCTGCCTTAACTAAAAAGTTCAATAAGTTAAAGCCAGGAAAAGGGAAGAGGGAAAAAAAAACTTCAAATGTTTCCAGTAAAAATGAGTCTTTTAGTCTTTTGTTTGCACACAGATGATTATGCTCGTGGGATGGTTGTAAGTAGTGGGTTTTTTTTTTACCATTTTCTGAGTTTGTTTGAAGTGTCAGTGCTACACCATTGTGAGGATGTAGTCCAGATGTCGTCATTTTGAAGTTCAGGACAGATGATGGATTATCTTCAACACTGTTTATAAACAGAGTGCAAACGTAGAGCCAGCGTAACAGCCTGGCTTGCCTTTCATTTTAGAAACATTAGCAAAATATAATAGTTTTTGGTTCATTCAGAAGAGAGTTCTAGAAATTCTGTTTTAAAAAAATCATTTTACATAAGAAAAAAGCCACAAACATTCACACAGAAACATTACATCCATACACAAAAAAGCTTTCTTTTTTGATCTTTATACAAAGCATTTCAGCAACAGGCAAATTGCAAAACATGTCAGTTCTCTTAGAAGACATATCTCAAAATGGATTCTTATCTGAATCTTATCCTAGCTAAAGCATATAAACATATTGTTGGTCTGCAAAGAAGGTCTGGAGGTATTAAGAAAACAGACTTTCTGATATGGTTTTCAATCCTACTGTTTAGGACAGGACTGGAAGTACTGTTTTCTTACACGCAGCATGTGTTTGAAGTATTTTAACACTCCTAATCACCTCCAAAGCCACCAGAGTTAGAAGACTTTTTTTTTAAAATAGATGTGAAGAAATTTAACTGAATTGTATGCAGTCAGTTAAAAGGGTTTTTGTTATTATTTTATACATTAAGCTTGTTCTATGATATATCATTTACATGTGTTTAACAATTACTAATCTTATTCAGCCATTGGTGATATTTTTCCCCATCTATTGTCTATTGTTTGCTTTTTCCAAGAATTATTTAAACTTAATCTCTGGATGTCTTGCAAATCACCTTGCCCTCTCCTTTCTCCAAATACAATGTGTACCTTAGCTAAGAAACCCTACAAAGTTGGGTAACATCAAGGTTTTGATGTTACATGCAAGCATTCTTTACCTGATCATACATAAAATTCAACTATTTTTTGTTGTTTTTTGTGGTGGTGTTTTTGATGAATCCGTCATAATATCTCACTTTCCAAGGGTTTTTGGCTCAGCCACAAAGAGGGAGCCCCAGCTTTCACAAATTCAAGGGCGGGAAGGGTGGAACAACAAGGGGCAAATACAGATGTGACCCAAGGGCTGCACAACTGCTGACTCACAACCATGCCATGTAACACAGAATTGTACACACCAGATATAAGCAGTGCTAAGGGAGAGGACAGTGTCTGGCAGACCTGTACATAATCACAACTACGTTAGGTTAAGAACAACTCCTTTCTTTGGTGTGGAGAGAAAACCTTGATCCACAATTAGGTAGGTACAGAGATCCTGTAACTTGGGAAAGAAACAGGGACACGAGATAAAGAACTAGGCTCTCAGAGGAGGATGAAAACATGATATGCAGGACTTCTCTGTTTGCACACCATTGTGTGGCTTGACATATTCCATTTTCTGGCAGTTTTTCTGGCTATTTGTCCTCATCTTATTATTATACTTGTACTTCGTGGTGTTCATCTCATAACAATGACTCATAAGGACAGAGAACATACCTACACATCAAGACACAATTTGGTCTTTTGCTGGGGCTTTATGAACACTGATGTTCTCCCCAACATCTCTAAACTTGAGACCTCTTTCAAAGCAGAAGCAAATGTGACAGAATAGGCTCAGAATTCAGTGTATAATTCAGTCATGTTCATCCATAGCTTTGGCAAGAGGACAACTGTGCTTCAGTCATGTCTCCAAAGACTCAGGGTGATAACAATGCACAAGAGAACCTGAGTGAGAGCACTGCTTACAACAAAAGCATCACAGAAGGTCCCTTGATATGGAACTGCACAAGCCCCACGACAGTCTGCAACTGGCATTTAGAAGGGAAATGTTGCAAGAGAGCAGTCAG
Organism: Oceanodroma leucorhoa; assembly: GCA_030449065.1. Taxonomy (NCBI): domain Eukaryota; kingdom Metazoa; phylum Chordata; class Aves; order Procellariiformes; genus Oceanodroma; species Oceanodroma leucorhoa. Next base: position 6,284,376 of record JASVER010000012.1, on the reverse strand, counting down.
CCTTGTCAGTGCCAAAACAATTTTTGGCACAGAGATGGCTTGCTTTCTCAGGTAGGCTGCTTCCAAGTTAATGCTTCTTAAGGGAACTAGGGAGAAGCTGAGGATTTCTATCAGAAGCATTAACTTCTTAAACTAAATATGTAAAGATTAATGTGGAAGAATGAAAGGAAACAATTTTCAGAAGCATAGTTCACATTTTAATATATTTTGCATGTATATTTCATTAAAATCATGCAAGACAGGCATCAAAATAATTTTTAAGTCATATCCTACTGGCTTTCAGTGAGAGGTAGTTTCTAAACTTCCAAGTCAGCTGTGAAAGAGTATAATATTACAATCTGGATAACACCTTGCGGAGCCTACAATGAGCGTTCTCTAAATTTCTTACATTGATGTAGGTACTTCCTTGGAGCACATGGAAGATTAAAATGAGAAGGCAGCAAGAGACTGCATCCAGAGTTTGTTGAGACTTTGGAACATTTTTCTTTCCTATGAGGTTTGCAGTGGCATCACTACTAACAGTAATCATCTTCAGTTGCCACAACAGGCTCTGTACTTCAGCTGACAGATAAAGAAATTAATTCTCTGATCAAACTGCCCTGAAACAATCAAACAACAACAAAAAAGCCTCCAACCAGCCTGACTTCTTTCATTTGTCCCACCAAGGAGTAACATGCTATAGCATATCTAAAAAAACAAACTTTAAAAAAATAAGATGATGAAGAAAGCCCTGTCTTATCTGTCTGCATTTCTACATCATCAAAAGAAGGGCTCATAACTCAGAAGGGACCAGTCCTTCCAGAGAGTGTGCTTTCCTCTGACCGCTATGTCACACAATGAGCTGGTAAAGTTTGTGGTGGGTTGACCTTGGCTGACTACCAGATGCCCACCCAGCTGCTCTCTCACTCCCTCCTCCCCTCCATGTCAGGGGGAGAAAATAAGATTAAAAAGCTCTAGGGAGATAAGGACAGGGAGATCACTTACCAGTTACCATCACAGGCAAAACAGACTCGGCTTGGGGAAAATTAATTTAATTTATTGCCAATTAAAATAGGTTTGCATAGTGAGAAACCAAGACAAATTGAAATACAACCTTCCCCCCACGCCTTTCTCCCAGGCTCTCAATTTCACTCCTTCATTCCCAACTCCTCTACCTCATCCCCTGCCCTGAGCGGCACAAGAGGATGGGGAATGGGGGAATGTGGTCAGTCCATAACAGCTCCTCTCTGCTGCTTCTTCCTCCTCACACTCTTCCCGTGTTCCAATGTGGATCTTTCCCATGGGCTGCAGTCTTTCAGGGTAAACCTGCTCCAGCATGGGTCCTACATGCCCGGAGTTCCTTCAGGGCTTATCCGCCTGCTCCACCATGGTCTTCCATGAGCTGCAGGTGAATCTCTGCTCTGGCACCTGGAGCACCTCCTCCTGCTCCCCTTCTCCCCTCGGGGCTCACAGGGCTGTTTCTCACACTTTTCCCCTCACAGCCGGGCAGTTTTGCCCTTCCTCACCCAGGCTCTCCCCGAGACACCCCCACCGGGACTGCGGGGCTGGGCCGTGCCCTGCGGGGGGTGGGTTGGAGCCGGCTGGAACCGGCTGTGTCCGGCACGGGGCAGCCCCGGCCCCTCCTCACAGAGGCCTCCCCGCAGCCCCTTCTGCCAGTGCCCGGGCAGGGCACCTACAGCCACTACAAAATTACATCCCTAGGTGAGGGGACTGCCTCTATGTCTCCTGTTGGAAAGTTCTTCCAAGCCTTATCCTTACTGTTCCAATAGCCTCCAGCCTTTATACCTAGGCTGCACTATTCAGTTTTTGTGTTGCTTTCTAACTTTACATCAGTTGTGCTGGTATTTCTATGTTTTATTCTTCTTCAGACTTCATCAAATATTAAATTTACTGCATTATATTGGGCCACCTGCTGTAAGTAGCTGTAGCTCCACTGAAGACTTAAACCCCCATTAAGTGTTTGGTAAATGCAGCAGTAGCTGCAGTGGTAGCATAGAGAGGCACATGCATTATATTTTGCTTCATGCATTTCTCTCTCAAACCAGGTAAAGGTAAAGTGATTGATTTCTTTTTACAATTAGTACATACATCTATACAGTTAGATAACATTTTCACATACATTAGACTACCTTGTGTGTGACTGTCGTCACCATCATCCTACATTCTGCCAACAGGGAAAGATAATTCATGTCTTCAGTTAACTGAGATAAAGTTTTTATTGTATGAAAGCAGTGCTTGAATTCAACAGTATATTTTAACCCTTTCATCAGAAGCATCTGAGAACAGACTGCTGGATAAACACAGTCCTGTTAACACCACTCTTCTCACCTCCAAATCAAAATGCAAGGAGAAAAATGAAAACAGGGAACTTTTTACCTACAAAACACTAGCAGAAAGTTTTCAAAGGCATTTTGAATCCAGAAAAGAGTTGAAAATGTAGGGATTATCTGTTGCATTAACTGCCTTTTTTATATCTGTCATCAAGTGTGAAACAGTAACTTAAATGAGCCACTACTAATGTTCTAAAGTGCACACATTTTGTGGCTGAGACATCCTTTTTTAATGGCTTTTTTTAATAGTTTTTTACTCTTTTCACCCAGCTCTATTCTTCCCCCATGTTCAACAACAGTCAGTCATAGATCACGTGCATAGACTGCTGGAGATTCTATAGGGGAAGCAGTCCACAAGACAACCTGGTACTTGGTATGTAGCTATTCAAAGTAATTTAATGGAATAAAATGTTTGTTAAACTTTCATAAGACTATTGCAAAGTTTTTCCCACTTAAATACTTGTAATTCTTTATAGCAAATAAATACTTTCAAATTAAAGAATGTGCTAAGTCTTATCTCTGATATATATCTCATAGCATTCATTGTCACTATTTTTAGGGCTGCAACTCTCTGTCCTGAAATAGGATAAGTCAGAATATTTTACTGTACCGGYGGACCTCGTAGAAAAAGACCCCACTCAAGTCTTTTGGTTGAACATGACTCCTAAGCATGTCGCTGTGCAAGATACATATAACATGATTGTTAAACATATTTTGCTAAAAGTTGTTTCCCTAAGCTAGAAAACAACTATTGTTCTACAAAATGTCACCCATCATGGACCAATGCAAAAAGTCATTTTTCTGCTTGAAGAGCAGCGCAGAGCAGCCTGGGGTCAGTATCACATAGTCAGTTGTGCCGCCCATAGGTCTCATGGGAAAATACTCAGGTGAATCCTGAACAGGCAAACCTCTGATGAGCTCTTCAAGCAACCCTCATATTATACCGGTATATTTCCCTAATACTGGACAAAGGCCAGCTCAGTGAGGTCGGCAAGAAAGATCACAAACTGTGAATGGAAGTAATTTGCATGGTAAGGTAACACCAGTTGCACCTTCCTCAGTGGGGTTCAATGTCAAGACCAATAAAAACATTTTCAAATAAGTGACTGCATTACAACTTACTTAAATGATGAATATGCACTTTGAAATTTTAAAACAAAAGCACTTATGGAATGTTATGCATTTTACCAAATAAAATACCATAAAAGCCAGGAAGTGTGGGACAGAAACATTTAGTCTAGCACCTTGAAAAACACACACACAGAGCTTGTGTTGTTGCCAAAATAATAAAAAGGGGCAAATGTAACAGCAGTCCTAAACTTAAAACCTTGACATCCCTAGGCAAACTAGTAGATGTTGTGTTGAAATGTAACATTATTAGTGCATTATGAATAACTGGGGTCTATGTAAACTGAGTAAAAAAAATATCTCTAGCAGTAGTGCTGGATTTGTGTCCCAAAATTCTGTTAAAGCTTTTGAAGCAGCCAAGTAGCACAGGCTTAAACAGTTGATGGCAGACCTGAATTGTCAAGGAGTTTCCACCATGGTCTTTTATTAAAAGCTTTGAGAGAATCATCTTTCACACAAGCATATAATTAGTTTGGGGAATTCATGGCCTTCACAACATGCTGTAGCAAACAGTATAAAAAGATTCAAAGGTTTAGACTAGTAGAGGATGAGACCATCAGTAGCTATGGAGTATTTTGGTCCAAATAAATACAACTTCTCATTCATAAAGAGAAGTCTTACGCTATTAGCTGTTTAAAGTAGAGAAAACAAATCCATACAATAAATACTCTCAACATGCCTGGTTTATATATATACATTTTATTAAGAATTTAGTGCTAGCTAGGACTGAGGATCTGACACTGAACTAGATAGACCTTTAGTCTGACCCATTATTGAGTTTTTATGTAAGTTTTAATTTTTGTCTACACAATTTCCTTTTCTTCACCCTCTTCTCCTCTGCATCATTAGTTCATATCCTTTTGCAATTCCATTTGTTTTTAAGTTATGTAAAATGTTTTCATCACTCACTGCTGTTAGTTATCACTTGAGTGCACAGTTCTGTTCCAGGCCACAAACTCTTCAGAGAACACAGATTCTCCAAGAGCAATGCTATTTCCTTGATGTCACTGCACTGGGAAGAGGAAAGTGGCCAAAAGATCCGTTGAAACTATCCTGTACAATCAGGATGCTTTACTTCCAAGCATTTCTATTTGCTCTGTACAACTAATGCACAAGAACATAGGCAGTTCTGAAGTCCTCAGTATTTTCTTTTAAAGTACACCACGCCTATTCAAACCTGTCAAATGTTTTTTGTCCTATTGATAAGTACTGGAGTATTGCCATTAGAAATCTTACTATTCATAAGAATTCTTTTAACAGGCAGCAGATAATCAAAATTCCAAGGAAATTTTTAGTAGGAATAAGGATATGAATAATCCTCTCTCAGTCTTTTAAAGTCAGTGGATTCATTGCATGCCTCCTGATTAGCTAAGATTCCCAGAAGGCCCAGTTACAGCTTACAATAAGAACAGTAAGATGCAAAAATGTTAGACTGACAGTTCAAAAATCTGGTCTCTACACTTTTCTTTTTATAGGATTAATTTGACAAAATCGTCTTTAACACAACCATTTTAAAGGTAGTGTTACCGATCATGAACCCTAGAACCTCCTCACAGAAGTTAATCTGGGGATATTACTCAGCAGTAGAAAATATCTATTACACCCCTTCTTTTTCCTGTGACTGCTGCTAAAGTTCAGTTTGACATTTCTACACCAACATATTCTAAAATTTTATTTTTTTAAAGAAGGAAGCTACTTTTTTATGTTTAAGAAAAAAAAAATACTGTTTGTGACTTTAAAATTATCTCACTTTTCCCTATTACATTCAGTTGTAGTTCATGGTTTCTGGGTTTTGTTACTTACAAAAAAATAGCCTAAGTCTCAAAATACAGGTTTTATACTATTTTGGAAGACATGCTGTCGTTCAGTCGGCTTTTCCTTCTGCTTAAGATGTGGCGAGCTTCAGCTTTCTCTATCACTTCCTAAAAAACTCTGGCAGTTTACCTTGCTAAATTAATCTTTCCTTTTTCTAAGGGATGGATTAAAGAGATTAAAGTTATGAACTCATTAAACTTTCTGCCAATTAAATGTTTACCGAAGAAGAGAATAGAAAACAGATTCCCTTGATCCCATTCTAACCTCTGTCACAGGTTCATTAAGATGAGCCTCATTACCCATACAGTTAAGGGGTAGCCTGATTTACCGCTCTATAAAAAGAAAAAGTTGAATAATCAGCCACGTACATCAGAAGACTGTTTTGAGAAACTCAATTGCAACTAACAAGAGCAACCCACCTGCCTGGATTGAACATCACTTCCTACCTCAGTTTCCCTTTTTTTGGTCCATACTCACAGCTACTGAGTTAAAAAAATATTTTTACAATAAAGAAACTAAGGAAAACAGTATCTCTTCCTTACCACAAAACGTAAAGCTATAAAGAGGACTAGTGAAGAGTTCTACAGCCATCTTCTGCTAATACATTTCACCTGAGGATAATTTTGTGAGTAGGTTGCAGGTAGTATACTCACAGGCCACCAGTGACCAAACACAAAGCAGAAGACTAAACTGGATACTGCCTTCTGCCCCCGATTTGTCTTTTTTTCCCCCACAATCTCACTCCCATACTAATATTCCCCAGCATTTTTCATTCTCAAAACTCATTAGCTTCGGTATCTCAGCTTCACAAGGCAACAGCCCAGAAAGGACCCAAACATGCTTTCCTTGCTGACCTCCAGTCCTGCAAATGTTTTTCCACCCCTGTCTTTCCATCACACCTTTTTCCTGTAAATTAGACCATCTACTCTCTCATAAAACCTTTTCCCTTAAGCTATTAGCTCTTTCCCATTCTGATTAAGAGATGTTTGGGCTGAGGGCTTAGCATAAGATTAAACTCATCTAGTCATGTGAGGAAAAATTAACTGAGCTCCAAACCTTGAGAAAGATCAGTACATCCAGGAACAATAGTAAATGTGCGTTTGATACAACTGTCTAAAAAAAAGCTGTGCAATTATAGTATTGTTCTAAAATGTCAAATTATATTTAAAATTCACTTCATATATTAGAATGTCCAAATTATTGGAAAAAATCACATTTTGCAGAGTTGCTCAGTCAGCTGGTGAAACCAAGGATTTCACTGAAAATTTATTTGGAGTCTTCCCCATTGTTTTATATAAATTCGTATCTTAGATTAACCTAATTTTCCCTGTCTTTCCCTTCTTGTGTTTATTAAGCATTCTCATAGATCCTGTAGCACCGTGAAATTAGGTTCTTCCCAGAACACAATAACAAGTTTGGTCTTGGGTAAAGCAGGGAAACATATAAGCCTTAATTTCTCTTGCCACGTAATGTTCTCCAATTGTTTGGCTGATGTGTAAAAAGGACCAACAATGGCAATAAGCAGAGATATCTCTTTCTCCAACGATGTCTTAAAAGCAAAAAATAGCCTCATTTTAAAAAGAGAGGTTCTATAACTCTACCCTACAGGTACAGTTCTGTACTCCCTGTGGCACAAGGTACAGTACCTGATTTCTGGAGACAGGTGGGCTGTCTCAAGCTGACTCAGCACTTCGCAGGGGTAAATTCTGCACATATTTTTTTTCCATTTGTGGGTCATTTCATTCCCTTCTGAGGCATCTAACGCCCCTCTGTGGGGGTAATGAGCCTAGGAAACCAACATGTTTCCTGAATTCAGTACCAGTGCTAAGCAGTTAAAGGTTCATTCCTGCAGTGCCAAACACTGCTAAGTCTCTCTCTGCATCTTGCCTTTATTCTCTTGTTGAAACCCCTATGTGAAAATAATCCTGCTGAACTGATTGGCGAAAGCTGATGACGGATTGATATGAAGTCAATAGTAGGTAGACTATTGCTATCTTAAGTGTGGAGTGACAATTCGATATTAAGAGGTCACACTGGGGGTAAAAGGCATAAATAAATATGARTTAAATAAATAAAAAAATTCAGGAAACTGTATGTTCTTTTTCTTGATCTACTTAGATTTATTGGCAAGTCTACTGCAAAGTGAGGTTATTTTGCTATAATCAGTGCTGAAATTAATGCTATCAAGCATAATTTCAGGTATTTAATTAGCATCATGTGTTATGTAAATAAGGCTTTGGATTGCATTAAAACAATCTGAGTACTTGGAAGATATAAATAGAACACGAGAATGCCACTTTGCCTTTGAAAGGAGGTTTTAATTAATTTTCTAGAACATAATACAATAGGTAAAGTGAAAATGAAAGTTAATTGGAATACTTTCTTCCTCTGAAACTTTGTAGTAATCTTATCTGAAACTCATGACCAGAGATGATTATTAGATTTTGAGTAATATTTCAAAGAAAAGGATATGGGAATGGAGGGGAGTGTGAAGGAGAGGAGAAACAAGGCAGGCAAGTGGGGTTAAAGTACCTGTCTGAACATGTTCGGGTCACCGTAGTTTAACACTGTTTCTTTTCCAGAATTTGAAAAGCACGTAAACATAGGGCAAAACAAGAACTGTTGAATATGTAATTAAGTCTTAACATTGTACCGACCAGTATTGCTAGGCATGTTGTGTTCTTCTGTGACTGCTAAAGCTATAACAAGACAGCATGTTGTCCAAAAATTTGAATCTCTAGAATAAGTTTCTTCTCACCCTTTCCTCACACCAAAGTAGACCAAAGTCTCACACCATCTGAAGAATATAAATATTTCATGTGTAAGGACAGAAGATTAAATCCATTCTGAACTTCCATTGCTGCTTGCTAGTCACCGTACAGATGGCATGCAAAAAGACTTGATAAAATGAATAATATGTGTACATAAACACACACACACACACACACACATATATAAAACTGGAATTCCTTGGCTTTTACTTTTAAAATGTTTCAGTGTTAGGAAAGGCTTCATATTCTAACTTTTTGCATATAAGAAATGCTTGAAAATGTGGGTGTGACTCACACTGTCCTAAGAAACAATTGATATTATAAGGTATCACTGCCTCCTCAAGACTTGGCAGACCTGTAAAGATCCAGCCAGGGATGGGATAGCTCTGCCAGTCCAGCCCTGTCCATTCTAGCACAGGACCCTGTGCTGCCCCTGTGGGTCCAGCCAGGCAGGAACAGACTTTTTCTCAGTTTGTGCTCTTACCTGGACACCAGCTTTAATCCAGCCTGTTCAAATCAAGCACGTGTCCAGCCTCCCACCATCTACATTTTATCATCTATCTGACCAGTGGCAACAGCCTCTGTGTAAGAATCAGCAGACGAGAACAAGTTTCTGCATTTTGACTGTTGCAGTTCACAGTCGGATATTTTACCACAAACCCATCCTCATCCGTGGTGTAAATTATCTATTTTGTATTTTTGATTGCAACCTCTACAGTGCRGGGAATCAATCTTCAGCAAAGGAGTGTAGGGGCCAGAAATGACTTAAATAGGCACAGCAGGAGTTATCTGGAATAACAACTTCAAGAGGAGTGAACTATGAGTTACTGGTGAGCAGAGGCACTCGGGACACCTCCTCTCTCAGCAGTAACCTCCCTGGAACCGAATCAGGAGGAGCTCTGTTGCTCTAAGGAGTTTTACTTTATGAGCTTAATTTTATTAAATACTTGTATGTATGTTTATACAAAATAAAGGACACTGCCATGGCCACTGTGGCCATGGCTTGGTCCGATACTGGTTTGACTGAAGCAGCATGTATGTGCTGCTTCCTGCAGAGAAGCCACTTCTCTAGGATCAGCTCTCATCTGGCACAAGAGCAGAATATGGAAGATATTTGAGCTGTAATCTTGCTTCATCCACAAACTTGATATGTTGACAGGAATTATCTCGTTAGAGGAGCAGGCAACAAAATCATAAATCTTGCCTTGCAGAGCAAACTACGTGCCTGACGAAGACTTTGTGACCTATCTTTCTGCCCTAAGGGATCCCATGTTTGGTCAAAACATCTACTTTGAATGGATGCCTGCATGTTATAGTCTTTTCCCCACCCTGTTTCTTGAACATTTTGATAGACTGTAATTTTTTTTCTCATCACTTAAGATTTTAGGGTGGGAAGGAGGGGAGGGGTGACGTATGATTTTGTTTGTAATTTCAGACCAGTTTTAATGCTGATGAATTTGACAGGAGAACTATATAACAGYAAATATAATACATAAACTTTTGTTCCCACGTTTTATATGAATTAACATAATACACACTTCTGGGGGTGCTAATCCATGTTTCACTGCCATTTCCAGGTCTGAACAAGTATATTGCTGTGGAATTCAAAAGTGTCTGGTTTTTATGAGCAACCTTTTTTACATTGTATTTTTTCCCAAGAAAAAATTTACTTTTTTGCTCTGCAGATCAAGATGTTTCTGCAAACACTGAATTACACAGACTCCTATTTGACCGACCTTATGTTTCCAACCTTTTTCTCCATTAAAACCCAGTAGCAGGTCATTACCATGGCATTATGTATGCACATCAGCTATTTTAATGAATAAGATTTAAAACCGCTAAATGTTTTCCTCTTCTCACTTAAGTTTGAATGATGAGCAAAGATAAGCCTCCCAAATGRTCACTGCACACAAAGTAGTTCAGCTGCCTGATAAGTCTGGAAATTGCAGAAGAAGTATGACTTAAGTTTCTCCTGCTGCTTTTGCTCTTTGTGATCAGAAAATTATTTTAAGTTGTCAAGGTGYTATGGCAACGTATTGCAGATGCTTCTAACACATTTTTCAGTAGAGTAATCACCTCCCAAATGATGATATTTATATGTGGGTATAAAGAACATTGGCACAGATTCTGCACAAATTTCTGCACCTTGGTAAAAGCTGTGTTTTTATTCACATTAACGAACTCTCTCAGTTCAGTAGTTACCATTCACCTAATCTTTCCTACTGCAGAAGAGAGGAAACTACAATTCTATCATCATCCGTTAACCAAACTACCTTTCTCACTTGTAATACTTTTTAATACGTTGTTGAAAAAGAAAATATTACCCTTTGCCAGAGAACYCCCAAAGATTATTCTGCTGTAAAAAATTGTTCAAAATTGAAAAAATCCTACTTCATTTTTTTTAATATGAACATTCTTAAAGTATTGCTGAGTTAGGTATAGTTTCCCAGTTAAGCTCCAATCTTGCACCACCTCATTTACCGCCACACACGCCAAGTGATGTCAGTGGGAAACAGACCAAACACAAGAGTGGGACTTTTTGAATTCTAATCTGGGATTGAAGCTGTTATTTTACTTATAGTTTTAAAAATTTGCATATACTATTTTTCCACTCTTATGTACATAAGACTTCAGTCACAATGGATAAAACAAAACTGGCATTTAAAATGCAGGGCCTTCCACACACCACAGACCTGTTGAGGCTAAGATAAGAATATGTTGACTCTTAAATTTAGCCTATAATTCTAGCCTCTCTTGCTCCTCAGTCTCACTTTATTATGTATTTTAATGGAGTATTTAATGTTGAATTTTGGAGACTCTGATGGTTAAAACTAATTATGTTGTTTTATTGCAATACGAGTTTCATTGTTAATGCTGACATAATTATGTAAAATACGAGAAATAAAAGATACTGTGAAAATGTATTACTTATAATGATCCTTGAGAACTTGTTATCTTCTTGACTAGCCACATATCGCATGGATGCTGTCTTCTTCTCCATAATTGGACACAGTCACTCCACATTCTGATAATAATGCACTGAAGGGGATTAAGAAAACGCAACCTGTTTAAAACAGCTTTGCTCTGACTCACACATACAGACCCAGTACATTTGCTCCATCCACTCATTGGTGATAACTGTTTTTTAACCTCTTGGTATGCAGTCAAAGAATCTCCTTAACAGATCATTTGCAATAACTTATGATCTACCCCTACAAGTTTTCTTTGTTTTTGGAACAATCGTGTATAAGAGCAACTCATAATTAATTTATATATACAGATATATTATGGGTGATATAAATAGAAGCTTCTATATCTGCAATTGTAGCTGTAAGGATCTCAATCCTACCACTTGTAAGGGGCTCAATGTGGAAGTAGAAGACAAAATGTTTTCATTCTTTCCTCCCAGTGAACAAGAATTTAAAAAATAAAGTACAAAATCTATACATTATTGGTAATCAAAACAGTACATAATGCTTATGCATAAAGAGGATGAATTCATCTTTCCTCAGCAAACTTGCCTACAGCATTTATCCACTCCTGAGAGTCTGACTATGCTACGGCTGTTGCATTTGTCTATCACAGAACATAACTAAATCCAAAATTCTTATGAGAATACATTTTCAAGTTGCATTTTTTATCAATTCAACACTACAGAATTTGCTTAAACAAAGCAAGCTGGAGTTTTTTAAGTTTTGCTCAACTAGAAGATACCAAATTAGCCAAATGAGAAAGGACTAGGAGCACAGACCACTAGCAGTGTGTGTGGAGTCATCTATTACATCATGCTATCATGTTTGCAGTCCAGCCGAAAGTAAGATAAAAGCTGCTGGTAAAATGGATGAGGCAAACTAAATGTCCAYAGAAGACAGATATAATCCTTTACCTCCGCAACTGTGATAGCACTAATACTGGCCATAAATCACACATATGAGGTATGTTAATAAGGAAAATCCTTCGTGGATGATTCTAACAGATAGATTAATTAGGAGCAAGTGAACTGACGAGGTGAATGAAATGCCTCTAAAACAAAGCTACAAATCAATGATAGAATAACCAGTTGAATTGCTACTCCTCTCTGTATAATAACGAACAGCTGTTCCTGCCAAGGATCAAAAAAATAGATCGCTATCTTATTAAACAATGTCAAGACATAGATGCAATTCAGAGTAAGATGGATGACAGGTGCTCAAAACATAGAAATTTGCCATAAAGGAGTTTAATAGCATTCTTTGCTCAAAAGTGAAACAAAGAGGAGAATTAGATGCTGACAGAGAACAGAGCATGGTATGCTAGAAGCTTATTTTGTGTAGCATCTTTCAGAATCTCCGAAAAAATTAATGAATACTAACTATAAGGCTCCTTATGCATATGTAGCATTGAAAATCTTGCAGACATATAGATTCTACCCATACACATGCAGACCAGAGAATATAAGCACTATTACTTAATGGATTCTGCGTCCTCCATACAGTGGTGGCGGTATAAAGAAATACGAACAGGTAGAAATAGGTAGATTAAATGATTCTGATGTGACAGATGACATCTGTGCTGATGGCAGGAACTAACGTTTTCAGGAGCTGTTTTCAGAATAGGAACAAGTGCACTTTTGATCTCATATTATCTGCTGGGGGCAGTTGCCCCAGAAGAGTGCACTAGCCCAGGCAGTGGGCTGGCAGTGGACATCAGCAAAAGTGTGACATAACATAAGGTCCACACCATTATGTCTTACATCTCAGCATCCCGGGCAGCTCCACCCATTTGCACGCCTACGTCACTTGTATGCCGTGGCCCCATCAGAGGTGTTGGTATAAGGGCTCGTTCCCAGCACCACCACTCAGCCTCTGCCAGGTGTCTGCTCTATGGAGAGACCAACTGCCCCTTGCTGGTGCTGATATAGTTGGGGATGTGGATGAGGCTTCCATCTCAGGGCCATTTCATCCTATGAGATGTGCAGTTACCCCAAATATTACACTGCTGGGAGGTTGTGTACTGTCCAATAACATAAAAAATTGTGAATTTCATAATTTCCTACTTGATAAAGCCCTACAAGGACTACTCTATTGTTTAGCTGAATAAAACCAGATACTTAGATTGCTGGTCTAACATGCTCTATCCTTTTAAGTGAAAAGGTAAGGATCGTAAGGACCATATATAGCTCTCAGTTGTACTGTGGTAAGTCTTCAGGAATTCATCTGATTTGCATTACCACTGTTAATAGTACAATTTGAATCTAACATTTTAAAATGTGTTAGGAACCCTCAGATCAGTGTTGTTGCCCCAGACTGGTCCTACTAGTAATATATATTAGTATACATCCAGTAATGCAAGGATGTTTGCTTACTAGTTAAATCTTTCTTCCAAATTCAGTTCATGATGTTTCTGTGAAAAAGAAAAAAAAATAACAGCAGGTATTGGTGGGGTCTTATTGTGGCCATCAAAAATAACAGCAGTTTTACTTCGAAGGAAAGGGTAATGGAGCTTTGCATTAACAGAGACAGTTCCACCCGACGTAGACAATACTGCCACATTACTGGGAAATTGCTCTTGGGAGGCTGGAACAGCATAGAAATGGGTATTCCTTTCACTGATATATGTAAGCCTGACCACAAAAGCTTTTATGGAGTTTAACCTCCCCGCCCCAAAAGCAAAAAACTCCAAGAACCAAAACCTTTCAACTTCATCCATATATCTATATCTGTATCTATATCCACACAGATATATATTTGCCTTATTTTGTGCCAATACAAACTAAGTTTAAAAGATCAAACGACTGGTCTGTGTTCATTTCATTAGTCACTAGCAGAAACAGGGTTGTTACATGAGACGTCCACGCTTCTGGGCCTCTACTCTGACTGCCAGGAGGACTTGGGTCTGTCACCTTAGCACAAATTCAGGCTGTCTCCAGTGACTCTCTGGARGTTCTGGGAGTTACGCAATTACAGCTCACAAGAGTCAGAGTGTCCTATATCCCCCCATCAACTTACATCATTTGTATACTTTGTATTTTCACTTGTAAAGGTCAGTGGTTTCTGGAAACAGCCAACTGTCAGTAGGAACCTGTCTATAAAAATCTTGCTATTAGTCCTTTAAATCAATGCAATAAATAAAGAATTTATTGGTAACTGCTCAGTAGAAAATGAAAAAAGTGTGTAAGACTTTCCTTTAGATAACAGAAAGATATGCATTTTAGATACAAAGGACATAGTGACCTCAGTTTTGAATGTCTAAACTGATACCTTCTTATATGTAATGACAATTTTCTTTATGATTCAGGGAGATAAGTGCTGGAGAGAGTTTAAGGGTGGCACTCCCTGACATAGGAAATTGTGTGTCCATTGTATTCTCCAGGCTAAATATTTTTCAAAACTAGAGGAAAATCTACTTTAGCCTCTGCCTTCAAAATGCTGTGTGCATAAGTAAAATCTATCCAGTTTCATTTCTCTCTCTCTTAAAAGTATTCAAATTCTGCCATCTTTACTTAGGATAAAGTGCAGCTTGCTTCATTAATAGTGCCAGTTAGTTTCCATAGAGTCAAGTATAATACAAGTAAGACAGATTATATTGCCTGTCCTCAGCTGCACTTTCTTCTGTAACTTTTTTCCTCTTTTGAAATGCAAGGTGTGAATGCAAAACAATTGCTGAATGGGTTATTTTGTATCCTAACAAAACATAACTAGTGACAGTCAAGTTTTATGGTATAAGAGGAAAATAAATAAAAGAAGCATGCAGTACTTGGAATGGAAGGAACTATAAAGAGACAGAGAAAGGAAATGATCCTTTAGGGATCTACCGAGTGGACTGTTACACTATAAGTATTTCATAATATTTCTGGGGAGAAAGAAAATTACATTCTTCCAGTCATTTTACTGGCATCTTATCTTTCCAATGAAATTTTAATAACAAATGTAGTTCCTTCAATATGCTACAGTCAATTCCATGGGCACATGTCATTCCTATTTTAAATTCTATGTCCTCTAACAAGATTTTAATGTATCTACTTATGGGAAACTGAGAGGAACAACAGTTCAGATCATAAATTTAAGTTATTGTCTCATCATCAGCYTCGATGCAGTGACAACAATTCACATCATTGATAGTTATGTCCATGTTATTCATTATTCCATTCTATGTGGTCGGGAAAAGAGGATATTTCCCAACTACTAATGTTTTTAGTAGCCTCCTTTGTATATATTTTTTTGAGGTTTCCAAAAGTCTTCAGATTTAGCTGCCAAAAACTGAAASCAAGCTGAAATTATAATCAGCCACTGTTCCAAGTCTAGCTCCATTTCAATATCTCCTTAGAAAAAGATAAATAAAACAACTGAAAACAGAGCTGAAGTGACTAAGATGAAGGACCAGAAGCAAGAGTGCCAGCTGTGGATAACTGTGTGCCACTGTACCTAAACTAGAGACTACCTCTCACTTCTCTCCACCTCCTTAAAAGGTAGTCAGGGCTTTCTGAAATGCTGATTTGATGCTGTGATAAAACAGTTATATGTACACTGATGATAAAGTAGCGGTTAGAAGTTCAGAAATGTTACCAATACATTAACACTTTTGAAACATTTTAGGAGTTCATTCTACTTTCACATTGGTTAGATGATCTTACTTCTGTCACTGCCATATCTGGCAGTTCTACAACACATTTCCATTTCAGTTTCCACTGTGTCATTTATATAGGTGAGTAGTCAGTCATATCAAATAATTAATCATGAAGATATTTCTACTCCCAATAACTTTTTATTTGCTGATTTCCCTTATGCATAATGGAGCTAAGCTAAAGGAAACTAGATGACCTTCACATGTATATACATATATATATATACCTGCTGAAGACTAYTTAGTCAATGTTCATATTGAGATGCTCAAGTTCAAACACAGATGCCTCTTTTTTCAAATGAGCTCATTTTGTCATTTGGAGATCTTCTTGCCTCTGAACAGCAAGATTCCAGCATCTCCTGTCTTGATTTGTTAATAAGTATAATGGCTACAAACTAATTAAAATCCTGTTAGGCAGGAAAAAATTTTGAATATGATTCAGGGGATAAAAAATATTCCTGTATTAATCCAATATTCCATGTCCCATAAGGATGAACAGTTCAATCATGTAACCAATATTTACTCAATAAAAACTGTACTGTGAGAATATTCAATATCAGGAAAATTTATAATTGCTGTCTCATCATCTTGTCCAGGAAAGAGACGTGGGCTAAGTGACTGTAATTGTCGAGTTTGTTAAATAAAATTCCTTGATAATATGTACTAACAAGCATAGTAGATGTGCGTGTCTCTAATACTAACTGCTAGTTYGTTTTTAAAAGAGATATCTATAGGCTTTTGCATAGCCAGACCCCTGTGTATTCACTTACTGCCTTCTACTAGCTATGGGTTAGTTTCATAATAGACACTTAGTAGTTTTGCAGAGTTTTGCTGAGAATTACAGAGAGATGTTATGGTCTCTATTCTGAGCTTTTTACAATGAAGTACGAGAGTCATAGGGAAGTAAGATAAACACATCAGTAAGGTGATCTCTGTCCCACAGCTTTAATACAAGGCTTCCTTCTGAGAATTCAGCATCTATTTCTGGTCTTAGGCCAAATTTCTGTCAGCAGGAATGCTACTGAGAAAGGATGCTGAAGGCAAGAGAGACATTAGATATCTAGAATTTTGATTATATGGACATTTCTACTTGAGGCTGTTCGAAACATTTGTAGCCATGGGGTGGAATGCTGTTATAGATTAAAAACTGATTAAGTCATATGAAAACCAGAGTACAAATAAATAGCCAGTTTTCAAAATGGAAGGAGTTTAGAATTGAGGTGTTCCAAGCTCCAGTACAGGCACAAATGTCATTTGATATGCTAACAGAGATTTAGAAGCCGTGATCACCATCATGACAGTATTTACTAGCAAAACCACGCAGATTGGCATAAGGACAAGTCTAAGAAATACCAATAAACACAACACTTTGGGTAAATACATAATATGGTGAGCCACGAACATTGTAAATACATGTGAAAAGTTTAAAATTCTTAAATATTAATAAACTGCATTTAGTGGTGTAGGAAGAAAATAATCTAAAACACCAGCAGGTACCTAAGTAAAACAGTCAGCTCATTCTCCATCAGAATCAGAAGGACAAGCAAGATATTAATYGGCATGTGGAAAAAAATAAAAAAGGAAATTATGCAGTGCAGTACTGATCTTTTTTTTTTTTCTCTCCTTAAATTAATTCCTTTTGATCCAAACACCTCCAATGTACATTATGGGAATAAGAAAGGATCCAGAAAGGTCATTATTGTGGGTTTATGAATACTCTCTGTGTCTAAATACATTGTGGGTAGTTAGATCATGTATATGTGCAGGAGTGGAGCAAAATGTTCTCTCCTCTGCAACACAGTTTAAAGGTATTACAGTTCTTTATCAGAGTTTTTAAGAATGTATTTTATACAACAGTTTGCAACACTAACATGGCTAAGACAACTGTAAAAATTAACTAATTTTCACGAGTCTATGACTATTTGGAAAAAAGGAAAGGGAAGTAAAAAAGAGAAATAATCAAAGAATGACAAAAACAATGTTTTCAAAACCAAAAATAAAAGCCAAATAGGTGTTCCTTTTTGACCTCTGCTGTAACACAAGACAGGGGATAATTGTTTTTTTTAATGAAAGTAACCTTCTCTGAACCTGAGAATACTTTGGTTACATGGATATATTCCGCAGCACTGAAGGACAATACCAGCTTAAAAATTAGCCAACAAATATATGCTAAGTATCAATTGTCAGTGTCACTAAGTGTCAGATGTCRCTCTCACAACAATATCATAACAGATTACACTGATACCATCCTATACCAAAAGACACCAAATCCAATGGAGATATGACCAGCACAGGAAAACTATAGTTACTTACTAACTGACAACAATCTTCTAAAATATCAGACAAAATTAATAGGAAAAAAAAAGGAAGAGATATTGAACTGGTATTTATATTATATATAAGATATTGTATTATAATACAAGATATTATATCTTCTTGGCCAATTCCAAATTGAGAGATTTATKATTTGATATCAAAGAAACAATGGGTTATATTGTTTAAATTTCAGTTATTAGTAGCGTGGACGGGAGATGTTCTGAGTTACTGAAATTTGACAAAGCTAGACACCTGCTTAGAATTCTTGTATCTGTAGCCAATAAACATATTTCATCACTATGGTTGCAAAAACAAATACTGACTAGCAAAATGTGGTTAACTGAAATAAAATTATTGAGAAATAGAATGACACACTGTCTGAATCAGATTAGCCACCAAAGTATTTGAGCAAAAGTGGATTAAACTGGATGAACTGATGGAGTTTACTGTCTTAACTGTTATAGCAAGATATATTTTCTTCTAAATCTAAATTGCAGGACCTGGGAGCAATTCCTACTTCCCTGATCAGGGAATACAGGCCTGCCACATCCCTACTGCCACATCAGAGCAAGACCCTGTTATGAGTCATCGCCCTACTGGAACTTCATTTCCATAGAAAGAAAACCTAGACATGTGGGCATGAAGTGAACCGCAGCTTTATGACATTCATCTGTTCTTCATACTTCTCTTCCATTCCTCTTCATTTTCTCTTAGTGAGTCCCTTAACACTTACAGAAAATAACTTACATGGTCAACAATAAAGTTACTCTATAATTAAAACTGACAAGCAGAAAGGCAATTTGTTTAGATGCTATACATTTGGACAYAGTGGAATGTTGCTGAATCTTTTTTTGATTTGTAGACCCCCTAAATTTTTCCATTAATGGAAGGGACACTGTGTAATAAATTTCATCTACTGACAATCGACTCTTGCTGCTTATTGACTGGTGGGCCACAGGTTGAAAACTACTGGTACAGTAGTTTTTATTTTTGCGTAACGCATTACAGTGTAATTTACAATTAACCTGAGGAGCACACTGGACCTGCAGTACTTGACAGGAATTTCACCATTGACTGCAGTTTTATGGAGAGTCAGATGTTTTCTTTTAGGGGCAAATAATTCAGTAGGAGTCAATGAAATTTAAGTTTGAATAACATGTATGTTTTGAGTCTGATCCAAAGCACACTGATTGTCAGAGGGAGTATTTGCCCACATATTCCTCTACTAGCA
Organism: Oceanodroma leucorhoa; assembly: GCA_030449065.1. Lineage (NCBI taxonomy): Eukaryota > Metazoa > Chordata > Aves > Procellariiformes > Oceanodroma > Oceanodroma leucorhoa. The sequence continues at coordinate 6,265,183 of JASVER010000012.1, read as the reverse complement.
AGATAACTTTTATAAGAAGCAACCATTTTAATGACTCAAGAGTATAAATGGATAATATGAGGTCATAAAGGCATTTCCTTTCCCTCCCCTGCAAAACTATTGCTCTTGCATTGCACAGCACTACGTATTTAGAACCAGACAGACCTCTCACAGAGGTCCGGTGTTATTCACTATAACCTACAATGGCAGAATTCAGTCTTACATGGGTAGTTATTATAATCATGTCTCTACATCATCTTTCTGTAACTATTTAGGTATGCAACACTACCAGAGGCAATATAGCAGTTTAYATGGGTCATTGAGTTGTTCTGGCGTGTGCATTCTTACACTATGTTCTTATTTACAGTTATCAGTCAAGAAAACCAGCACTGTTATGCATAATTTCTAATGGATGTTCTCCTCACATGATTTTTCATGAGTCGGTTCCTCAGCACCTTTTATATCATTTAGCATATTGTTCTCAAATAAACTGTGATTAGCTATTTTCTGAATAACTGATTGTTATCCTGCTGAGTTTATTCTAGCTGAGGGAACCCATGCCTAGTCAAGCCTGACCAGTGCTTTTGCAGGACAATGTGCTCCAAGCTGCTTTTATCAGGTAATTCACACCATCACTSGTGACTGAAGTGCTGCCCTCCTGAAGTCACTGTTTGCTTAGCTCCTCCCTGACTGAGGACATTATCGATTCATCTACGTGTTGTCCCCATATGGAGTCAGACTTTAGCCAGGGCAGGTGTCTGGTCTCAGTGACTAGGAACTGATACTGGGTTCCTTTGGGTACAGATATCAGTTATATATATGGATGTCAAAATCAAACAGATATCCAAAGAAACTCACAGCTTCGTGCAGGTGTTTCATCACTCCCTGTTTTCAGTTAAGASAGCAGAGGAAACGTCTGGCTAAATTGTACATGGTTAAACATGCTTTTTTGGGTGTTCCTGGATCACTGTCTTGACAAAGAAAGACACCTCTTTTTTCTCTCCATTTGGAGACATGATCTGCTCAGGAATTTATTTGTCAGCTATACTGGCCATGCATCTACTGTAGCTAGGCCATCATTGTCAATGTCTTCCTGGACATGCAATCAACACACCGAAAACTTCAACCCAGGTCAGAACTCCTCTCCTCAGGCTCTGAACATGTCTTCGAGAGAGCATCTCCAACTTGTAGGTGTATTTTTGCACAACATGAGAGTCTCATAACCACACAGGAGCACAGGAACTTAGCAACTTTATTTTTAGTTTAGTGAGCTCTCTCATTGACCACATAAGCCTGTCAAGGCCACATGAGCTTCCTGAATGCAAGCGTTTTCAACTACCTCTCAGTATTGGCTGTTCAAAAGATTTCTCAGTAAACTAATTCATGAATGAACAGAATTTAAGTTTCAGCAAATCACATGAAAGGGAGAATCTCTTTCCGAAAGTAATTGATGACAGTTTTTCCAAACTGATATTCAGATCCAGAATCAATCTATCAAAAGCTGAAGATGCAATTTAGTACAGGTTACCAGTGAGCATGGATACCTCATATAATCTGCTTAGTAGCACCAAAGCTGCTGCACAGCCTGGAGAGTTTATAAAGGATTCTGAAGTACTAAAGTGAATCCTGATACCCTCCTTTGATAGCATAATAGCTTCATAATGTACACGTGCATGCCTGTGTAATATAAATAGAGAAGTTTGCACCTTCTCTTGTAAATAGAATGTCTGCACATTAATGCAAAGGGTAATTAAAATAGCCTCAGACACTTCAAATGAAAGGAAAGGAGAATAGTAGTAAAATAGGAAACTTTATTTACCTCAGATAGATCCCAATGTTCCAAGATAAACAAAACAGATAACTTTAATGGAAGTAATTCAGAGGAGGATTTAAAATAAGTGTTCTATACTATTTTTCAGAACTGGAGATCACTTCTCCCTTCACAGATTTATTTGTATTCTGATAGCAAAAGATTGATAATTAAAACAAAATACAGTCTAATGCATCATCACCGGTAAAATGAGGATCCTTTCCAAGTGCCATAATTTGAAACTGAACACTTTTTTCTTTCTGAAAAACCCTGAATACTTCCCAGTATTTGTTATTATAAATCAGAATGAGCTTTAAACAGGATTTACAGTAGGCATCATTGTCAGCAACAGGTCTAAAAGGTCAAATCTTAATTTAAAAGTTAACCAGGATATCAAAATATCAATTCTTATTTCCATATCATAGGAGATGCAAAAACAACATCAAGACGTAGGTAGTACTCCATTCACAGTAATCTGTGTAGTTATGTTATTTATATATGTCAGTAGATAAGCTTGAGATTGGAAAATGTGAAGAATCAAAGCCTCAGAGAATTAGGAACCTTATGTCATTTCAAAGGCAGCCCCCAGCTGAAACCAGGAATATTAATGATATTGATATATATCATTCGTGGGAAGTGCTAAGCAACAAAATTTCCTACTGATTCCCACCCAAATTGATTATGTTCTATGACTTACAGGATGAGGTTGTTAAGCCATGACATTGGAATTATAACATAAAAATTCTACATGCTTTTTATGTGTGATCATGTCTTCTTCCTTCAATGACTTATATTCTCAGACATAGCAGGTATTCACATCACCACGCTTTTATGCACTGGTGGTTTTTGTTATTATTTTGATGGTTTTTATTCTGTTTTTATTTTATCACCAAATAAGCAATAATAAAAAGTATGATAAGATTGTATAAAGAGACTCATAGGAGTACATAAACAGATGGTTTTGATTCGTGAAAGAATGATTTAATTATCTAGGCATATATTTTATTATTATTTGCATTAAAATAGTACTTAGGGACTTTAACTAGAACAAGGCCTCATTATGCTACTTACAAAATTGGAAAGTGACCCTAAGTTAAATTGTATATAGTTTATAGCCCCAGTCATGCAAACAGAGCTCACTACAGAATGAAAATATTCATTAGATTCTCTTTAAAAATTTTTCTTTATAAGTAACATACTCCCAGATCACAGTGCACTCCCTGAGATTTTAAAAAAATAAAAAAACCAAAACTTTATTTAATAAAGAAAACTCTTGGAGTATTGTTTTAATTTGGAAATCATTAAATATAGAAAAGGTTAATGAAGAAAGGTATTGCTCTGTGGCTATATATTATATTATCATAGAATCATAGAATCATAGAATCATTAAGGTTGGAAAAGACCTCTAAGATCA
>JASVER010000012.1:6181958-6260350 GCA_030449065.1 Oceanodroma leucorhoa | reverse complement strand
TTTTTTGTTGTCCCTGACAACAGTGGCCAGATTGAGTTCCAGCTGTGCTTTTGCCTTCCTAATTCCCTCTCTGCACAACCTGACGAGATCCCTGTACTCTTCCTGAGTCGCCCGCCCTTCCTTCCAACAGCCATAGAMTCTCCTTTTTTCCCTGAGTCCCAGCAAAAGCTCYYTGTTCAGCCAGGCCGGTCGTCTTCCCCGCCAGCTCCTCTTACGGCACAGGGGGACAGCCCGCTCCTGCGCCTTTAAGACTTCCTSCTTGAAGAACGTCCAGCCTTCCTGGGCCCCTTTGCCCTTCAGKACCGCTTCCCAATGGATATTGTATGAATATCCAAGGATTCTCATACAATCACCATAAGCTGAAAGTAATTATAAAAATCCTGTAATAGTTATTGATAGCTACTATTGAACAACTGTACTGCAATCCAGGTTAGAATGCAGAGTTAATTAATGTAAGTAACAGGGAAGCCTGTGCTTAGCTTAAAGTATATGCAATCTACTGAAGCCAAGATAATTTTATTTTTATTAAAAATGTTATATGTTTGCTTAGGTGTTTTTCTAAATCTGTGCCTAAATCAGGAGCTTTTCCTTCAGAATTTCTTCTTTCAGAATAAAGTGTATATACGTGTAACTTTATTTAGATTATTACTCATAATGTTTGTTTGTTTGTTTGTTTGAAATCAAGCTATCTCTCCACAAACTCTGTCAGCCTTGTCTGATAAATCCACCAAACACTAAAGAGAAGAAATAAGACAGAGCAAAACGAGGGGACTTTGGAATTTCTTCAGAAAAGATATAAATGGAGGGGGGCACAGGGACAGACAAATCAAAACTGGGGGTAGTAACAGTTTCAGGAATGCACATGTGTCCAGTTAATAATTCAATTTCATTTTATGGACACCGAGCTTGTAAAAGGCAATGTGAATTAGACCCTCCATTTGGTCATAGAAGCCTGGAGTGTAGGAAATGGCCCAGAAAGTGTGGAAAAAGCAATCAAAGGGTGATTAGCAATGAATGGGTCTCTCCTGCCTAAAAAATGAATAAACTGCCAATGGGGAATCTGCCAATCTTGGCCATTGACTGAGCTGTGGCTTCAAGGAAATGTTTTTTAAGGACAAGGCAGGATGGGAGTGATAAACTTCTTGCTTGCCCATCTGTATGGAAGAGCTGTGGTTTCCTGCCACTACAAGGGAAAGAGGCACAGTGAGTGAAGACAATCCTTGGCAGCATGAGGAGAAGAAATAGAAAATAAGGATTAATTCACCTCAGCGTACGGCAATGGTTAGACAAATTCTGCTGTCTTGTGCCCATATGTAAAAAATATGTTGAATAACAGTTTTAGCTAAAAAAAACCCCAAAAAACAATAAACCAAAAAAAAAAAAAAACCCCAACCAAAANCCCAACCAAAACACAATCCTAAAAAAAAGCCCCAAAACCCACAAAAGGAAATTGAGGGTTGGAGAAGATGCCTTACAATGAGAAAGTTAGAAGGTCACTCACTATTTTATAAACAGGAAGATGACTTGCAATGTACAAGTATCTGAAGAAATTACTAAATGTACTGAAAACCTCTTTAATCCAGTGAGGAAAGGTCTAATTAAAACCAGTAGCTGTGCACTGAAGCCAGACATTGAAACTGAGGCAAGGAAGCATCTCAGCAGTGAGACAACTTCAAAATAGAGGTGACAGGTTCTCTGTCTTATAATGACGTCAGACCAAGACTGGATTTCATTGTGCATTCAAAGTGATGCAAAGGTGTACTTAAATTACAGTTATTGAATTGTGGCATAAAAAAAATCTTCTGACCCTACAGTCTATGATTTAAAATATAAAAACATCTTACTGAAAAGAAACCCTGAGTTTCTGCTTTCTGTAAACTGACATCTTCCAACACTGGTGGAATTAATTTTTTTAATTAAATTAAAGAATGTATGGAGTGTAGTGAAAAAAATATAAGGTCTTTTTGATCCTCTTTTTGTTTCTAGTTTTAAAGAGGGGGAAAGTTATGTAATTCCTTAGGACAAATAACTGACCCTTTCCCTACTCAGTTGTACCTGGATGCTGTGAATCTCAGCTTCCTCAGATTATGTCAACCTCTCAACCAAATTCCATTGCCATGCAGTAATGAACGGACAGGTTTTTAGCCTATAGTATGAGATCACAGTTTTCTCCTAACTTTAAAATTGCTATAAATTACCTACGAGCACCAAGACTGTTTGTTTTTTTAGTAGATGTGTTCATCCTGAAAGAATGTCTAAGAGTTATAAATAACACTTAACCACTTCATGATTGAACTGGTGGAATGAAAGCCAGAAGTCAGAAGCCAAAAGCTTTCACTATATACAATAAGCTTTCCTTTCAATAAAACAAACTTCACATACTTTAAAACTTAAGGCACACAGGCTCAAAGACATACCAGTAAAAATCTAATGTGAGGATAACCTCCTCTGGTAGATGAGCACTTTTTGGAAAACTGCAGGTCAAATTTCACAATGTTTAAATGGGCAAAAGTGTATTGATTTTCACAGACATTTATCCTTTTGCATCAGCAGACAAGCTAGCCATAGGGTATCATAAGGGTCTTGACATGAATACGTCTCAGGACATGACCCACTGTCTCTTTTGGCCTTTGCTGTCCCACCAGAAGACATGAGCATCTCCAGCACTCCCAGAGCTTACTGCAGTAGCAGCTTATGGCAGTAGTTATTGAATAGCTTTCAGTCAATAGCTGAGATTGGAAAGACCAAATATCTCATCTGTTTAAGATCAAAGGGGCTAGTTTTGACTGAGAAGGGTTAAACAGCACCCACTTTAGAAGTTTAGCTTTTTCAAAGCTTTTTTAGAAATTTAGCCTCTTCAAAGAGATAGTGACTTCTTGCAGGATGATATTCAATCCCAACAACTGCAAGGAACCAAGAGAACCCATGCTCATAAGCTCACAGTCTAGGGACATAGATAAAACAAACCCAGATAAGACGACAAGACTAGCTACTTTCATGATGTTGTATCTAGGAGGTAAATATTAGCAATGTAAAGATTCTGAGGTCCCAGATTAGTACCTTATTCCCATTTATCACTGAATTACAGGAGTACTGAGAGGCAGGGTTTGGGCATGATTCTGTTGGTTAGGCACTCTACCAACACCCAGCAAGCAAACAGTCCTTGCAGTGAAGAGTTTACACTCTGAATTAAAACAGCAAAAGAACAGAGGCAGCCAGGAAAACCAGAGAAGGGAGGATATAAGTTATTTACATAAATCAACTCTGGAAGGAGTTAGCAAATACCTAAAAGCAGAAGCATTTTACACTCCCTGAAAGTAACAGACAAAGCCAGGCCCAAACCAAAGCAGAACATACCKATGTTCAGCACTTTGAGGTCTAAATGTGAGATCTAGATCTAGACTAGGATGCTTTTTTTTTTCAGAAGAAGCCAGAGTCAGCATCCAAAATCAATATAAAAAATCCATTAATACAATCCTTCAGAAAAACCCAACCACCACCACCACCACTCCCYCCAAAAAAGTCTGTTTTGTGAAGATAGACAAAATCACGACATTATTACCTTTAAAAGTAATGGGAAAATGTAGTTTACTCCTATCTAACTGCATTACARATAGCAGATGTCCCATACAGCATCCCCCGTATCCACTTAGCTGCCTCACACTGTGCACAGCTCTAGATTGCAGCAGACTGCTGCAGAACGGGTATCCCTCCTAGCACAGCTCTGASATGGGATATTAAGGTTACTATTAGCAAGATACTTTTCTTGGGTAGGTGAATATAGGATGATGTTTTATTTTTTTATTTCTTAGGTCTTGGATTTAATCTGCTAGGTAGAATAACTTTAGCTGATCCATAACTGCACATTTTTGTTATCTAATTTTCCATCTCTTTTAGGGGGATTGCATGAATATAATTCTTTTCCTGAAAAAAAGACCTTTGTGAAAAGAGGTGTTACAATGTCACAGATCCTACAGTCACAGCTTGTACTGAAGACATAAGTCATAACCTAGAAAATTTTTTTATTCAACCATTTCTTACAGCACTAGGAGTCTCAGAAAGTATAAATTTAAACTGATAAATTTTGAGGAAGAATTTTTAATTTCTTAGCTGAGTTTTTTCCATTGCTTTGAAAACTAGTATTATATTCTGAAAATTTTGATCAGCTAGATAATTTTTCTTATAAACAGAAGACAACCTTACCTACAGTGTGGTGACCATTTGGTCATAATTCAAGCATTCGTACACACCTCCCATATAATGTAAGTGCAGTATCTTTTCACACAGTCTGTGTGAAGTTTTACATATGCATACACAAACAGAGAGCACACATATAAAACAAAAATTACAGAGGCTGCAGTTTTTCATGGAAATATACCATGTTACCAAGATAAGCTAAGGGTTCTGGTTTCTTGTAAAAATGTTGGAAACAGCTTTTTTGCCTGACCGTCATGGAAAAAGATCCAACGGAGGTGTTGCAGTTTGAATTTTGTTGTATTTCTTTTTTTGGCTTTCTGAAGTGAGGAAACAGGTTTAAATAAACATTTTGATTTGGGTTCTGCGAGGTCTTAGAAAGAGGTAGTGTATGAACACTGACGTATTTGGACTTTACGTAAAGATACTTTGCCATTTTTGAAGCCAGATCTAACCTTTGTATCAACAAATCATACACAAAAACTTCAGTCTAAGCCTCAAGGTAAGAAAACATATACTTAAAGGGATCCTTTGTATTTGGTTTTAAAAATGCACTCATTTACAAGCAGATTTTGAATGTCTGCCACCAACTAAGAAAATAACTTTTTTCATTTATTTTTAATTTTCTTAAATATGGGTCTCTTTTAGCAATCTATAATAATCATATAGTACATAAAATAATTTACAATCACATATATTATAGGGTCTGACTAAAATCCACAAAAGCATTTACAGTTAGGCATGGACTTAATCTCTTTTTGAAGGGCTTCAGGGCATTTATACTATATTTTACATAAAAATAAATTTTACAGGTCATACAGACAAATTAAGCAAGTGAATGGGATGTAGTATAAATACCCGATGTTTTCAGTCACATGAGTTTAATTCAAGCTGACATTGCTCGATGYGTATCTTACTACAGGGACTTCTGAAGACGAATGTTTGCTGCTTTAAGTCTCTGTTAAAGTAACAGTCCACGGAAACTGAAGGAGGTCARGTGCCTCAAAAGTAACACAAATTTGTCTATATCATAGTACTTGGCTTACACCCTTATGATGATAAAATGGCAGGTTTTATATTCCTTCTATTGGTGCACCATCCAGTGTCTGTACGTGGCCTTCAGCTACACCCTTTCCCCCCCCCCCTTCTTCATGGTTCCTTCAAAGCCTATTGCCCTTTTCTTTGTGTGAGACCTAAGGACCATAACTCTGTGAGGTCATTGTACTTAGCAGGGGAAGATTTGACCATYTTTTTTGCTCTACATAGAATTTTGGGTCATTTCATCAAAATGGGTAAACAACTACTTAGGGAGGAAAAAGAAAAGAAAAAGAAAAGAGGGACAAGTTATAAATCAAGCCCTGCCTTTTGCTTGTGGAAGAACATCTTTATTTCATTTTTGGTAAACTTTCCATTCTCAAGAAACAAAAWTATCTACAGAAAATCGTAAAGAAAATTAAATGATTCTACAACATTCATATTGATCCTGTGTAGTTTTTATTCTTTATTTCACCTACTGAATGATGAAATACACATCTGTGTGTAATGACAGCACCATGTAATAGAAAACACCCTCTTTGACTTCCTGCAGAGCAGAGGTTCTCAAGAAGTGAGGGCATAAATGCTAATAAAATCCACAAATTCCACTTTATGTCTATAATAYGACACTTGCCATGTGTGTCTGTGCACCCTTACAAGTTAAAACTGATTCATAGTAATTGCCTTTTGACTTTCCCAAGGACATTTTTACTTTTTTTTTACAGGGAGAAGTCCTGATTCTGCGAACATATTTTGGGAATATGAGCAACCCTTTTAAGATCGAAGTAACTAGGCATAAAAAAAAGATCTGYTCCATCAAATCTTTGCAAAAGTGTATCCTTAATCTTTTGTTTTTAAATTCTTCAAATTTTCATACATCCATATTATAACCTTTGCCTGAATTTCTGTGTATGAAAGTGGGGACCTTGATCCCACGTACAAGATTTATCACTCCAAACAGTTTATGCAACTCTGCGATGCTGTCAGACTTCTTTTGTCTGATTGTACAAGTGTGTTGCTAAATACAACCACAAATATTTGAACTTTCAGAGTAAACATTTTCTTATTAATGGACATTTTAATAGCAACCCAACAAAAAGTAATGAACTCCAGAAAAGCAGGTATCACAAAAATGATGACTCAAAATGACAAAGGTTGATGAACAAAGTAGTATTAGCAACAGAACATCTATATTCTGCCTCTGAGATCACTGGATTTCAGGGACACATGAAATAAGCAAAACCTTAGTGTCTGACTGCATGAATGACCACTAGCATATTTACATCAGCTTTTTCTCACCTGTGCAGTGCAGTGCTTCACTTGGAAAAGCTGTTTGAAAAAAGCTGGCTGAAAGACAAGAATAAGAACACACAACTCAAGAAATACCCCTATAGCTGGAAACATACGTATGTTAATATTCCTTTTGTCTAGCATCAGATGTGGTTTCACGGCTTGAATTCTGGATTGCATTTGTCTCTGGAAAAAATGGATGATTTAATTATTCCTAGATTTATATAGCTCCTATCTCTTCAAGACAGTGCTGGCAGCGATATGACAAGCCTGCATTTGAAACTCTTGTCATCGACCATCAATTATTCTATAATTTATTAGACGTTTTTCTGTGGATACTGATCCAAAACCTAGAAAAGACTATGGAAAAAATCCCATTCAATTTAATAAGCTTCTTTTGATTGGGCTTTAGCATGGGATATTCTGTAACAAGAAATGGGCAAAAACTCCACACTTACTGAAAAGGAAGTTGGAGACTTCAAGACTGCCTACGCCCCTTGGCTAGAGAGGGCTTTCTCCCTGGGTTAGATATGATGAAATCACCTTCTGAGAGGGAAAGGGAATACAACCTAATGAAAAGGAGACACCAAACTGCATTTATATACACTGTCACTGTGAGTGTGAAGCACTCATATTTCTGCTGAAAAAAAAAAAAAAAAATCGCATGTTGTTATTGAGCAAAAGTGGACTAGATTATGCAAACTGGAGAAGATCTTAAACAGGAATTGTGTGGAATCTGGGGTTTCACTGGAGGAAGCGAGATATCTCTATGAAGGAGTGAAACAGAATAGTAGATCACCATGCAGTTGGATAGGTGATTTGAGTGGTAAATTGACCGTGCTAATTGGGGAAATTTTACAAAGGTGAGGAAAAKAAAACAGTGTAGAGAGAGAGAGATTTCACAGTTACAAAAAAACCCAAAAGCTTTACTATTGTAAGRTGAAGGCTTTTTTTTCTTTTTAGGATTAATAAAATGTTTTCCAAATCAATGGAAAAGAATTTGTAATGATCTCTCCATCCATGGAAGCTGGAAAGTTTTAAAGTTATGCTAGGCCAAATAAGTGATTTCATGAAAACTGAAAGCATGGAAATATATACAATTTTGTCTAAGTGCTACAGATTAATATAAAATATAGAAAATTCATGTCATTATTAAAACAAAATATTTTAGTGAGCCTTACTGTGCTGAAAAAAAATTGTCTGAGCTTTTAAATAGACAGTCTTTTCCAGCAGAAAGTCTTTTCCATCAAAGTCCTGACTGACCAAAACTTTCCTGAGAACAACTAACCCTGGGGAAAAATTTATTGAGAAAAAGAGCCTGACTTCTCTAAGGAAAAGTGATGTTTCACAGTAAAACCTGAACACATCAGATCAAGAGCAAAGATTTGTTACTTAGGAAATACCATTAAGACGCCTCACAGACAGTCTAGACTGGGTTCCTCATGTCCCATTGGCCTTGGGGTTGGTATTCCCCAGCAGAAGATGTTTTTATTCAAGCTGAATCCCTGGAAAACAATTCCTAAAAAGGGTGACTTCAAAGAAACTGTGATACAGCCATTTAAAAGAATCATGAGAAACTCTCATTACTTGAATATTTAGAAAATAGCAGTATGCACATGAGGATTATATTTGCTAAACAAATTTGCATTTTTAGTGAGCAGAATGGCTAAAATACTTTAGAAGACATTTTCAATCACAATCTTAGATTGGCTCAAATTCTACTTTTAGCTTTCAAGGAAAACTTCCATTGATTTCAAGTCATTAGAAGAGGAGGAGTGGCCAGATTCTCTGACCCTCTGAGCTGCATACAAAAGTCTTCATACAGTCAACCGTCACCAGATGTGCACCACCTAAAAGAGCAAGGGAAGGCTTCTCTCCGGAAATGGTCCATAGTTTAGCTATGGCTATGGTTTTCCAGCCCCATGGCAAGCTGAGATTCACCATTCAGCTGCTTCCAGAAATTGTGTTTACATTGTCAGGCCAGTGAAGATGAGACCTGAGCATGCACCATCACTCCATGAGGCCTCTCTTTCCTTCTTTCCGTCCTTCCCTGCTTCTCTCTTTCTTTGCTTCTTTCATTCTCCCTCTTTCTTTCTCTCCTTTTCAAAGCAGGAACACAGGTATATAAGGAGCAATATGTGTTTTCTAAGGAGCACAATGAGGGAACCAGAACTGTGGGACACACTGTGAGATGCATACAGCTCACAGTACAGGTGGAGATGTTAGTGAATTTCCTTTTAGAGTAAGGAACTGAGATAACTCAGAAACCCTTGCATTAGACTGGCTACAGAGGTCCCTTTCTAGCTGAATCATTTTGACCATGAAGGTGAGCCAGGTTTGAAGGTGAAGAAAAAAAAGCTCAAGAGCCACAGTTTAGCAATCTGTACCCTAGGGCTTCAAATGCAAAGGTACTCTACTGTATAATAAAAACTTTGGAGTTTTACAATAACCTGCATCTCAGCTAGTCAGTGGAGGGCCTACCAAGAGTTTCTATAGAAAGGAACATGATTCATCTCACTTAAGTAACTGTTTAAAATAGGTCAGGTGAATTGTCTAAAAGCACCTGCTTCACTCCACTGACAATAAAGGGAGCTCAACGTGACTATCTCTGACATGAGCGTGTCCCGTGGTGTAACAGCTTGCCCAGGGCCAGCAGTGCGAAGAGCTTTCTGCTGTGTTTTGTATCACATTTCCACTGAACTCATACCTGAGGAAAACACGGGCTGGCTGCTGTATGGCACTTTCACAAACCTCAGGCGACCACTATTTTTGTGTTTTGACAGGTAACGCTGCTGCTTGTTTATTCTACAAGCCTCATGAGGAGATAAGCATCTGCACATTACATCTGAAAAGTGAAAATTCATTGTTAACATGGTGATTTTTGGCCTTTGTACAGGCCATATAAAGATTCAAAATCATAAATAGAAGTCAAATATTCTCAAAATAAATGTTGTCTAAAACAAGGGTTTATATGATCATATATAACAAACACCAACGAAGCTAAAATAGCGGTGGTCATTGAATAGTGAATGTATATTTTTCTGTAATTTATAACTTTAGTGTTAAACTTGTGCAACAACTAACTTTTTTCTTGTACTATACTAACTAAACTGTTGAATCTCACTCTGTCTTAATGCCTGATAACACACCTACTGAAGGCAATGTAAATCTTGATTGACTATAGTAGATTTTGGACTAAATGTGTTTCACAGACTCATTTTTTCTAGCCTTAATCCCCCCTTCTATGCAGGGTAAACAACCTAAAGACCATATTTCATAGATCTTTCTAAAACCATTGGGAGCATTAATGTTTTGAGATAGTCTGTCTAATATTTTCTTTGTGTTTTAACCTGAATTTGGCAGTAACTTCTGAACTAGGGGTCAAAGCACTCTGATCTTATAAGAGCTGAGTATCTCTAATGAACTGGATAATTTCCGGTTTTAGTGTTGTATTTCCAACAAGCCAAATTCTAAATTTACTACAAGTSTCTATTAAGGGGTAAATTTCTAAATACAGGTGAAGGCAATTTTCATTATGTGCAGTGGGTTTTTACAAGACAAGCTTAAAACGCTGTTCTGCTCACCAGAGTTACACAGTATTTGATAACTTCAGAGGTACTTAGGTGATAARACAGTTTTGAAGGGTGACTAAATTAATACCGTTTGATACAGGAAAGTCTTAGCATCTATTCTGAGTATAGATCTAGTCCCTTTCTCTACTGTAAAACCACAGATCATTTGAATTGCTGGTGCCTGATGTTACAGGTTCTCGTAAAATCTACCAGGTATCTCAAAGCAGTTATCTGGCAATTATCCTGTTACTGGTCAAAAAAAACCTCAAAACACACTAGTCTTTTTAGGTCAATCTTATCGGCACTTCTCTTTTGCCCTAATACAGCAGTTTGTAATATATATATTTTAACAAAGTAAGTGTTTAAATACAGTTTGAGACTTTACCGTTTGAGTGTAATGGTACTCACCTGCATGTTTAGAAAAGKGAGCCAGTGATGGCAACATGCAGTAATGTCCTGTAACGGTGCTTCCACATCCTGCAATGGGTTGTATTTTTAGCATGAAGGTGAAAAGTTTCTACATTAATGAACAAGGGTTTAATTCTATCAGTAATGCCTTGCTACTCAGGAGGACAACAGATCTGCAAAGTTAGGTGTTACCATTTGGAGAATATATTATTAGAAGCACATAACAAAATGACGCTAGTACAGTGTTTGAAGRAGGTTAACACTCACCACAACAAGACATTCCCTCCTTCCACAGGGAAATATTTCAGTAACTACGTCACTGTCCATTTTAAGTCTACCTCATAACAGTAACTTAACTGTTGATTAAAATGAGAACATAATACACTTCTTTCCTCAAGAGAACAAAATCTTGCTTTTACAGAAACTTTTCTGATCAGGAGAAAATCTTTATCACTATTCTGTGCTACCCCTCACCTGTGCACCCTAGGGGTGGCTTCCCACCCTTAGTTTTCCAAGCCTTGTTGAGCTTGCCAACTGCAAATCCAAACCCATCCTGTTCCCTAACAATTTACAGTAAATCTTGGCATAACGTGACCTTTTCCCAGTCACACTTGATGACAAACACAGTATTATTTACACCCCAATCTTTTCAGACCATGTTTCTTTAGACAGAGCCCATTTTCCTCCATAAGTGATTATTTCACTGCATGAAACCACAGTGATATCAATCATTTGCAAGGCAAGGGATGTGGACAGGCCAGAGCATTCCAAGTCCTCTCTCAGTAAAAAGTGGCGTTTCTTCTCATTTCTCGTTCAAGAATATTCATTGTATGGCATACAACACCACAGAAGAGCGGTAATTTGTGCTACAAACTCACAGAAACAAAAGCCTAAAAAGAAAAAGGATATCACTATCARTTTATGAAAGGAGAGCTGAAGTTCTCTCATATGATTATGACTTCTGGTTTTGGCAATCATCCYGTTAGTGGTTAATAAAAAGCAGCTCTTTTTTTTGGCAGTCCCATTCAGTGCTCTGTTTATGCCCTGATACAATAGTTCATAGTGTATATATTAACAAAATGTATTTTAAACACAGTTGTGGATTTCCTCATTATTCCACCTTTTAGCAGAGCAGGCACACAGACCTTTAGCAGACATGAACAGAAGCAAGACTTAACTGCTTTGGTGGCTGCACAAATTTCTAAGTTTGTCTTGTACTCTGAAAACCTGGGGCCTCCTTTTTGCATTTAAAAATATCCCTGTGCTCACACATTTCACCCTGAGTTCAGAACATAGCAACTCACAAAGAGAAAAAATGGATGCAATAATTGCGAATGGGACACAATTTTTAATGAAAACAGCTGGGCAAATTCCGTATTCTACTTCATTGATCACACAATAAGCTGATATTTAAAGGTTGAGCGAAAAGCGCCCAGTGAAGATACATCACAGACATACACACATACATATGACTTCATACTTCATCCTCAGATAAACACACTGCACACAGCCTGCGACCATCTGTCAGGACTGAGTATTCACTTGCGTTTTTGAGGTTTTAAGGCAGGGTTTGTAATAGCCAGCAAAAGTGATTAACATGTTCAGGGTGCTCTGTTTCTTTATCTGAGGAAGGCAAAAATTCCTTGAAAAGATGCAATCTGTCATTGTCAAGGAAAATATGCCATGAGAGGATATCAGTAAGAAATGTCGCATTGCTTGGCATCTCTTTGCTTTTATGGGTTTACTTTGGCAGGGGAGGATGGCACTCAAGGAACTTTAATCCCTTTTAAGAAAAATGTTATTTTTAGAATAAACAGAGCTGGATGCAATTCTTGCCCAGATGAGCTTACAAGGTTAATACTGCTCCATGCRTGTTTAACATTTCATATTTCCAGACCTTAAAGCAGTATGGGAGCACGACTAAATGGTATTACCCCATTTTACTAATAAAGAAATAACCCCATAGTTACTACTGAGTGCAAAGTTGATGATAGAAACTGTTTAGCAATCTACTTTTTTTCATAAGAAAGTGGGTGATGATCAAAAAATGCTGAAATATTAATGACATGAAGGATGAAGAAAAGATGCACAAGCTGATACTGGCTGCATTAGCTCTGAAAGCCATAGTGGGATGGTTGGGTTGGGGCAGCAATCCACCTGGGTCACGTGAGAGCAAAGCCTTACATTCCCTCACTGAAGCTTCAGTTTGACTCTTTTGACCTCAGGCCCATGTAAGCAGCTCTGCACAGCACACGACTGCACTGTATAGATAACCTGGCTCACGCTGGCAAAAGGTTCAGGGTCTCTACGCTTGTTCCACTGCAGCATCGCCCCGTGCTGCCACAATGATTGCAGATGGAGGCTGGCGCACGAGAAAGCCCAGCTTTTTCAACTTGAGTGGTGCCGTGCAGATGCCAGGGACACAGTTAGTGCACGACATGTGAGATGGAAGCAGGAGGAAAGAGCTTTGTCAGTGCATTTCAGCCCTRACAGAAACAACGGCTCTTAGCTGGGCTCCAGGCCACTGAGGAAGAAGCAAAACGTGTGCAAGCTGCATCCCAGCATGGAATCATTTTCACTTTTGACCAAAGAACCGCTTCAGTTTTCCATAAATGATAAATGAGTCACCCCCTGCGTGTCTTAGTTTTGTCTGAGATATGTAAATTTATTGCCAGGCTAAAAGAGAAATTAACTCTTTTCAGTCAGTATAATTTCTAGGTGGCATGGCAAATGTCTTGTCACTGTGTAAAGGGGCTTCCTTCCCCTCTTCTCTCACAGCACAATCTTTATGGACTCTGCCCAAAAGCTCTCTGTAAATATTTGCACAATCTTCATGGAAAAGAAGAAGAGAACAACTGTTGCACAGATGTCACTAGTAGGACACGGGCTATTTCGGAGTAGCTCATTGCCTGAACCCAGGCTAGGAACCACCACTCCCAAGACCAGTCTCCACTGTCATCTCTGCTCTCATATGGAAAACTATCGCTTAGGGACACATTTTACAAGTGGGACATTTTACGGGGCTTGTAGAGCAAGATTTTAATTATTATAATAATTCTGGTTTAAATATCCAGATCTGTATTTTGTTATGAACAAATAAACTGTATTGGAGGGCATCCCCCTATGGGTCTGTGTTGGGAATCTCACCTACAGTGTAGGATAGGATTTCAGCTGCAGCCCTGTGAGGCAACTGCAGGCTTTTTCAGGGGACCTATTCTCCACCTTAAACCCTATTTACATTTTTCCTAACACTGGTTTTAATGAGTATTAGTCATGATGAAGTAGAAAACAAGCCTGACTTAGGGATGCTTTTTTTTGTTCTGTTCAGCAATTCATAGTTTCCATATCCTGATGGAGAATCCTAGCAATAGTCTGTCTCTCCCAGCTCCATCTTTCCTGAGGGAAAGGTGGAGGAAACTTGATATAGAAGCTACTTTGTTTATGAAGTTAATGGCAGCTTTTTTTGATGGATTGGCATAAGGAAGTAATGAGTTTAAGCTGATTAATCTCATTTTAATTGAAAGGAAGAAAGAGGACTTAGGTTTACTGGCTTAAAGGGAGAGAATCCAGTGGACTCTCAGCAGAAAGTCCAACAATCACTAGGGGATAYTTAAAATAATATAGGCTCCTATGCTTTTGAAAGAAGTAAAAACACATGCAATGAGCTATTCAGACCATAACCTTTAGTTTCATGATATCACTGCTGTAGACTCAAACACTATTCAAATAAATTTAAATTTCTTTTAAAATGAAGCAAGCTAATCACTCATCCCTGCTGAAAATGGCATTTTAAATGAGGTGATATGGATTGCTTTTAAATCTGGAAACATGCAGACATTGTCTTATTCACTCTGCAAATGTGCACGAATGACTACCCAAAGGGGTTAATGTAAAAAGACACGGATCAAAACTGAGAAGCATCAGATAAAGTGTGAATTTAACATATTCTGTGAATCATGAAGCCGAGCAGCTTTAGTTATCATCTTGCCTTCTTGTTTTATTATTTTCCAGCCTGATGAGTTGTTCCATAAGTGCACTTTAAGAAAAGACACTTTTCAACAGGACATCATTAATTTAAGCTTTCCTGATAGCTTCTGTGTAGTTTCCGCATAATTCTGAGAACCTCTGTTCTGCGATGTGCTGCTATTTTCCAGTTACACTGAGCTGAGACTGGACCAATAATACTGCTTTGGGGTTTGGTTGGTTGGGTTTTTTCCCCCCAGAAATGAGCATTTTTATGAAAATAACATATTCTAATATTTTATCCTGGGAAGTGACTTAATTACTCAGAATGAAGGGGTCTAGTGTCACTAATGAACACCTGAAGTCACTTTGGTGTTCAGGTACCTGAATGCCACCCATGTTGTCACTGAGAATTTAGTTTCTAAGCTTATGACCATGAAACCAACATAAGCAGCCTTAAAGAACGGATGCAGTTGTGCAAGTAAGATCAATCAAGGAAATAAGTGGTTTTAGAATCTTAATGCCAAACACTGAAACAAATGCTTCAATTGCCTGCCATTGAGCAAATTAGAGCTACTATTAATATGTTAAATTTAACTAATGTGAGTAGGCTTCCTATCCAGCRGTTTGAGAAAGTCAGTGAAAGCATTTCCCATTGTATCTACACCTGCACGTCTTACAAAAAAGTACAGCTGACCACTATATTCCTTCAAATCTGTGTAAACTACCTCAGTAGAGAGAAGCAGCAGCCCCATTGTATGTAATAAGGCTATATAAACAGTTCCACCAATTAACTAGCCCAATTTCAGGTGGCCTGGTAAAGACTAAATTTACCAAATCAGAGGCTTTAAACACACATTACCCATATTACTTATAAACTGACCTTGGCAACTTGCAGGCATACCATCTTTTTTCAAGAAACAATCATACAGCCTATAAAGAAAGGACCATTCTGTAGCTGCAAAAAACTCCACTATTCTGCAAAGAAAAGAATAAGAGGATTAAAAAGGTAAAAGAAAGCCCAAGAAAATAACCCTTCTGTGTGCAGCTGCTTGCCTGGGTGTTGTGATCCGCAGCTCCTTCAGAGGATTTGCTCTCAGAGGCAGGCCTGTATTACTAGCCAAATATTCACTTTAGGAGGATGTTATTTCCATTGAAATAAGGATATGCATTGACAACAAACAAGCCCATTTCAATTAAACCCTTAAAATGCATAAGTATTATTCCAGTAGTTTATACTAAGATACAAATATTAATTTGTATTTTCTTCTTGGCACATTTAATAGTAATCTTTAGTGGCCATGGCAGAGTTCAGGGTAAAGATGACTTGTTAGAGGATAGCCATTCCTTCTCCAAACCTACAAGATTACCTCTTTATCCCTACTCCCTCCTCAACTGCAATTAGAGAAGCAGGAACCTCATACCATAGTGGTTGAACTAAACTACCGCTAATCTTTTAATTGAAAGTGAATGATGGAGAGATAGCAAATGAGCAAGGAAAACTGGGAAACACAGCTTCCTTATGTCCCTACACAATACCTATCAATCCACACCTCATCAGYAAATATAGTGGTATTAACTATGGTGTACCTGACCTTTTCCATTAAGACAGAATACTGGATCCTTGAAGGGCGGTTTAAAAGCTTGACCCACACCCTACTGCCAAAAACTTTCTTCACTTAAAGGRTAAGGGAGGTTGATAAATGTCTCATAAAGCCCTTGAGTGCTCCTGAGTGGTAGGCAGAACGTCAGGCAGCCAGAAAGCAATGTYACTTGTCAGTGTCATTTCCCATCTTATACCAGCTGAGCATCTGCTTCCAAGTCCARCCGGCAGTTTCTGGCTAAAACCCTCCCAGCAGGTCGCTGCTCCTGGCAAGCAGCAGTCGCAGGGTGCTCCCAGGGGCAGAGCGAAAGAAGAGAGCCGCCGCCACTCCACATGTCTCTATGAAGTGCTTCTGCMAATATATGTGTGGGATCCAGAGGCCAGGACGCTGCGCCCCATGCTTTGAATACACATGGCACTTCCCAGGGGAGGTTTCGTTTATCAAGATCAGCAATGACAAAGCAACCTCCCCACTGTCTGGTTTACAATCACCCTTTTAGTCGAGGAGAGAGAGATGATGGATACATTGCATCCCGGCGAGGTGTTGCCCCCTCCTGCCTCAGGGGACGGGGCATCCGACCCAAAAGATAGTTACGGACCTGTCCCAACTTTTGTTTGCCATGCCTGCTCTTCACCTGGAGGAAAGGGTTCACAACAGCCACAGGCTGTCTGCACATGTTGTCAGCTTTATTAAATTTACATTTATAGGTATATAGTTTTGTTTTTTTTTTTTTTGTATGAACATTAGGTTTACCTCAGAAATTATCAGATTACTTCCTAGGAGATGATAGACTTACTCTTTTTCCGAAGGTGATTCTTCATGTGTATATACATATATATTTATACTAAACTGCATTTAAATCACCACTACCTATACTAAACAACAAAGTATTATTTGAAGTAGACTATATCCTGTTTCAGATTTTAGTATTCCCCAAGTTTCATGGCAYAATTAAAAATGTTTAATTAATTTAACATTGGAAAGTTGTAGGGGGCTATTTTGTTGTTTTGTTTAGCTTGCACTTTTAAAACTTAAGCCRCTTTTTTGGCCTTCATAAATATTATGTTTTGAAGTTAGCTGGCTGTATCTCTGATCCTTTTAAATTACTTGTATGTTTGTTCTTATTCCCTTTTACATTCACTAATCCTTTAGATGTAATTAAAAGATTTATTTATTTAGCCTCAAAGTAGCCAAAGACAATAATTGTTTCTATGCTGTTTGCTTTTAGGGAAACATGACTTGTGCCACCAGCACAAAAGGTTTAATTTTATGAAAGAAAACACTGAAAATACAATCATTAAACATTTTAAATAACTACTGAAGCAAATACATGCATACATATACATTCATAAATCATAAGGCCAGAAGAGACCACTGTAGTAACTGAGACTGATCTCCTCTACAGCACAGGTCACAGGACATTCCCAAATTAATTCTTTTTGGAATAAGTGCATGTCTTTTATAAAAATATTATACTTTGATAGAAAATTCTAGCGATGAAAAATCCACCACAACCCATGTTCAGGTGGTCCAGTGATTAATTGCCTTAATTGTGAAAACCCATGACTCATTTCTAGACTAATTTTTTTCTATTGTTGACCTCAGTATAAAACGTAGAATAAAAGTCTTCTGTCGCAGATGTCTAAAATAGCACGAGGTGATTCCTTCTCTGGAAACAACGGGTTCTTCCTGAAAAATCTGATGTAATAATTTAACAGTATTCTACTAAAAGGAGTAAAACCCTRTGGATTCAGAGAGAGAAAACTTTCTTTTCTAGTTTGGAAATGCTGTTTTCCATGTGGTCAACAGCTTTACCACAGAATTATGCTTAAGACAACRCACTTGCTGTCTCACAGACAGGGATGCAACCTTAGACGTTCCCGCAAGGCGTGCGTACCTGCAGGCACGCACACTGGCTGCAGGTAGCGCTACTCTCCTGATTCATAGTGCTAGTCCTCCTTCCCACCTAGGCAGGAAACAGGACCGAGTCCAGCAAATGCCCTCCTGATAATCGTCTTAACGCTCCCTTCTTTTGGAATATTTTCCCACGTACATACATGAGTATGGTGCCTGCAGGCCTGGGAGAGGATGAGGGCTCATTTTACTGGACACTAGACCAGCACCTAGCAAGAAGCGGGCTCCCACATTCCCCGCAAATGAGGAGATGTGGGATGAGTCAAAAGACAGCAGCAGCAAAGCCACATTTCCCCAATCCTGCAGCTGGGGAGAGGGCAGTGTGGTCCTGGGCTCCCACAGAGCCACATCGCTGCGATGCCAGCAACAAAAAATACATGCAGCCATGCAGCGCCCAGAAGAGCTGCTCCCGCCGCTGCCCTGCAGTCACCCTGCCCGGGTCCCTGCCTGCTGGGGAGAGCAGGCCGGGCAAAGGAGCAAGGACGGGTGCTCCCAGAGGCTCCCTGTGCTGCTCCCCAGGTCCCAGCGACTGGTCTGACTGGTCCTTCAAACTGATTTTCTCATCAGCACTCAGTTAAAGCTGAGCCCTGCCACTGGACAAGCTCTCTCAAACTGCAGTTTTAGCTCGAGAGTCCACAGGTCTCCTCCTTTGTATTGGTGTCTTTTATTAAAAATGAATAAATTGGGACAGAATGGTAAGTGTAGTATATCATTTCACAGGTGAGAAGCCTATTCAAATTTCCCAATAAATATAATTCTGATATGCTTGGACCTTCATTTATTTCACTTGGGTGGAAGCTCATCTCTGAAGTTATTGTAGAGGTAATATGTTGAAGTAATGCACAACAATAATAAATTATGATGTTGTTATTGTGCAACTTAATTTTAAATTAATCATGTTTTACATATATGAAGAAATATTAGCCCTAGATCATACCTATTTAGAAAAAAAAAAAAACCCCAACCTATTAGTTTTCTGGTCTGCAAATTTAATACACACATTTGCCAGAGTGTTGGTACTCTGCCACTATACAAATCTAATTTGTGATGTGATCTGTTTAGCTCTAATAAAATCACTTTTGTAAATGCACAGTGGCTCCAGCTTACCTGTAATCCTTAATGTTGAAAGACATTAAGTTTATAGACTTTGATCTGAAACATTTGAGAACATTACACACAGAACACTCTCAATACTATATCTTATTAAAGCAGAAATGTATTTAATGTTCTAACTGCTATAAATGAAAATAGAACAGTAAAGAACTTTTATATTTCATTGCCAAAATAAGAACTTATCCAAAAAATTAATAACTTTGTTAGCACTCTAGTCAGAACAGCATGAATTTTCAAGCATCACTTAAATATGTTTAAATATCACTGAAATTCTTATAATTGAAGCATGTAGTTCATTGCACTAGAACACCTAAGGAGATACAGGTTGAGGACTTCAGCTTTAGAGTAAAGCAAAAATGCTCTCCTTCATTTCAGTAGAACTACGTTATTGTCAATATGTGTAAAATAACACTGATCCTTGATTTTGGTTGCCTAGAAACTTTGCCTCTGACCAGCAGACCTGCTGTTACATCAGTGAAAACAATGGAAACTTTGCAGCTCTTTTCCGTGAGCGCAGCTTCAGCCCGCAAACGTGGGTGCCGCGGCCGCGAGACGTCTGCGCCGCACCCCCTTAGGGCGGAAGGGCCTCTAGCGGCCAGTCCCGCAGCAGCCGCCCAGTCCCGCAGCAGCCGCCCAGTCCCGCAGCAGCCGGCCAGTCCCGCTGCACAGCACAGGGCCGGAACGGGAGTTTCAGCAGGGCTCAGCTACTACTTTTCCCTCATTTAGACACACGGGTTGTGTATACCTACAGCACAGGAAACTGAGATGGTTTTTGCACTAGGTGCTGTTCAGATAAATCCTTGCTCGAAGAGCAGCTCTCCCATACCACGATTATGTATCAAGTGAGATCTCAAATATCTGTGCCTTTTAATATCCACTCTGTAAACAGTAAAAATACCTAGAAGCGCAATTCAGGGAAATTCCATTTTATAGTGTGCGAAAGAAAACTTTTGGCACAATTTTTGTTTCCTTCTTTTATAGTTATACTTTAAACAGAAGTCCAATATATTTTTAATTTTTTAAACAGAAGCCCAATATATTTTTAATTTCTATGGGCAAAGAATGCTGTAGTTTTTTTCCTAAGGAATGACCATCAAAATAGCTTATTTTAAAATAAACCTTTACACCCTTTAATTTTGCAAACTGTCCTTAAAATATGAGTAGAGTTTGAGCAAAGGCAGAGTACCCTCCTGAACGTGTCAGCAGTATGGAGCAACAGATCACAGGAATTTGACTATTTAACTTATTTCGATGGTCAGAGAATTCTGAAGCCTAAAGAGGGAGGACCAGACTGACACTGAAACTCTCAGTTATATAACAGCAGATCATTTTCTCAGCGGTATACAAGTAATGTGCCTATCACATAACCCCAAATGCTTGTGACACCTGCCCAGCTCCCAAAGACCACTTGTTTACTGCCAAGTTTCCAAAACTCTTACGGTTCCTTCCAACAGCCTGTTCAATGCTGTTACACCTTCGACACATAGAAAATTAGAATCAATTTCAACATAAAATAAACGTGATATGTAAATACAGGTGCTATTATGTGGATACATGTATTTACCCATTCCATTCAATTAAACTCTTTTTTCCCCTCAGTTTAAAAAAAAAAAAAAAGCTGTCACTGACTTTTCAGCTTGTGTCTTATCTTATATCGGAAATCCACATCTTTTGAGGCCAGTCCACCGAAGAATCCACAGCAGAATTTTTTCCCCTTGGTGAAAGTGGGCAGAGCCTCAAAAATAGCTTTGACTTTAAGGTGTGGAGGACCCTGAATTCTCATACATTTATAAGGGCATTTTCCTCCTGACCACCTTGCATGAGGACAGCACCTTTCAGGACTGGGACCTCCAGTTACACATTGGTGGCTAATGCACAAGGAGTATGAATACAGTAAAATATGATAGCTTTGTACCACTTGATTGTATTATGTTGGGAATAGTGTTTTTACTCGAAAAAGAAGAACAATAAACTTTTTTTCTTTAATTTCTTAACTGCCCGTGATAGTATGAATTATTTTGTATAGAATAATGAAGTGATTCAGGAACAACTTACTGATCTGAGCTGGTTTTCCTAATTATTATATACTTCTGGTGTATGTGTCAGTCAGCTTCCTAAAAATTACCCAGGCCACCTTAACTAAAGAACACCCACAGAGCCTGAGAGAAACTCATGGATATTTAATTACAGAAAATTACTTCGCAGTCTTCCACTGACACCCAGTGGTCAGACAGAGAGGTTTTTATGGGAAACAAGAAAAGTTGCAGCAGCCAAGAACAGGCTCAAGACATCTCAGTGGAGAGCATTTACCTCGCAGTAGAAATAGTTGTTTGCTTAACTGGATAAGAGCACATATGAAACTTAAACTTAGGCTTGCAAAATCAGCAGGTCAAGTTCTGTGCTTAGCTCCACTTGGACATTATCTAGTGAAGTCAATAGGAATCACAACCAAAGGAAGAATCTAGTCCTAGGAGAGGATGTGGTTTTTTCAGGCTTGTTCCTTTTTTCTTGGCCCGCAGTACCAGACATTAACAACCCCTCCACTAAAAAGGACACAAAAAACCCTGAAACAAAAACAGAACTTACAGTGCGATTATTGTTCAAGATTTCTGACTAACTTTTGTTTATATATTGCAGAACCATGCTGCCATTTAAAAAAATGCCCTTGCTGGCCTTTTCCTGCATGGTAAAGTAAGATAGCTGATTAGCTAAGATTCTGCCTTGTGCAAGCATTAGAGCTGTCTTTGATTTTAAACAGAGATGGACATTAACACACAGACAAATCTGAGTTATTCTGACCCCCAGCTCATTTCCAAGACTCTGATAAACAAGCGGCTTAAAAATTCCCTCTGCACCCTCCTCCCTCCACGATGGCCAGGCACAGGCAGCATTTGCTCTCCTCCTCAGGAGAGGCACCGGGCAGGCAGGACTGTCCACCTCCAGCTGGTGGCAGGTAACCTGTTTGATGGGAGGAGAAAGGAGAGGGAGTAAAAGCAATGCTCCTCTTCCTCCCTGCAATCTCTGCTGTCTGCAGTAAGGTGCCACGACACAAAATACAGAGCTCCCCAGAGGAAACACAGCCAACTGCATCATAATTACATATTCTGCACGGTGATGCTGACATCAGTGATGTCATCACTGCCATTCACAGCTCTGGCAGACTGCAATGAAAAGTGTGGAGCATCAGACTTTCATACCAAAACTTCCGAAACACGTCTGTACTGAAACAATCTGGCAAAAGGATAACTGAGAAAGCCTTCTGGCAGTATAGAAGACCTGATGAACGATGGGTGTGGATACACAGCATGTTGTTGAGGAACAGTATAGAAAAATAATTGGGGGGAAAAAAAAAATCAAACAGAAAACCCCAAGAAATTATCAATCTTTATTGTACAAGCAGAGCACTGGTCCACACCACAGTTCAACCTCATTTGCTTAACTTCAGTGGGAAATTGCAAAAGCAGCTGCTTAATCACTTAGCTTACTTTGCAAGGGACTGTGGCTGTCCTCCCCGTCTCTGACATGGTTCCTCAAGGTTTCAGCGGCATTATCATCACCAAATGCTGTTCACTATTACTGGGAGGAGACAGGGAAAGCAGGCAGCTATATGGGGAGTGTGTATCTCAGCAGGGTTGGGGAAAGGCCATACTACTTTTAACCTATGCTGCCTGTGCTGAGCCCTGGGAAGCAGGCTGGCTGTTGTCTCTGCTGCTCAGGGCAGTCAAGGATGACAAGTTATTTTTAGGGAGCAAAGTCAGCTCCATTTAGGAGCAGTGATGGCTGTCCCAGCCCTTACACTTCTCCACTTGCAGCAGGACCTGCAAACCTGATCCTCCAGGTCTCATTTCCTGCCTCCTTTTCCATGCTTAGCTCATCTCCTTCTCCTCTGCTTCCTATTACAGGAGAAGCCCGATTTTGGCTTTTTATCTTTGGGTAACCATATTTGGTTTTGCCTCTGTTACTGACAAGATTGGCATCAAACCAATACCCTGTCATATCGCCCCGGGGGGGGCAGGGGGAGGCTGGTGGGCAGCAGGAGGCAGCAGAGAGCAACAACATGTGCAGCTGGCAATTACTCAGTCAAGTTACCAGCACACTGGGAACCACCACACAGTACAGCAGTAGCTGAATCAACTGATGGTAAGCTCTCTCTTTTTTTTTTTTTCAAATGAACTTGCAGACCAGCAAAACCACTTTGCACTTCCAGTACTGTGTCCTCAGACACAGTACTGTAGAAATGTTATTTGTACAGTGCATGCAACATATTGAAGCAACAAGAAGACAAAGTTATAATGCAAATAGAGCAACCGCTTTGCTCTGTTACTAGTGCACTATGTTACCTAAACTTACCCTTTCTGTATCTTTCCAGAATAAATATCACATACATCAGTTTTGGCTTGAACTCCAAATGGGGGGACTCTGTAGGTTCCAAAAACCTACTATTGCATCAGAAATGGAAATAGCACTACTTCTAATGGTGTCAAACACTACTTCATATGGCAGATCTCTGCTGAGATGTATCTTCCTGCCTCTCTTGCCAAACTACAACATACAAATGACTAAAAGACTAAACAGTGAACCAATAGCATAGCACACGATTTTTGAAAGTTTAATGGAATTTGATTTACCATTTATGCTTTTACTTCAACATTTGACCTATTTTAGGACTCAGGACCTTGTTACAGTTTTCTATAATGATGCAATGTACCATACGGCCTGCTTCTCATTAGTGGCTACTTTACTGAACTAAAAAAATCAAAACAAGTATCAGGCTCTGTTCTCAGATGTTTGAGACTGCTATAATTCATCACTTGCCCATCTCCATTTGAAGCAGGCACACATCATCATGTAAGGATTAGCAACTGTTGCTTTTTGTATTCTTCAAAACACATAATCAAACTTATTCTCAATGTGCAAAAGCAAACATAAAGACTTTCATTAACAGAGCATGAGATACTGACCATTATAATGCAAGATTCTCCATCCTTCACCTTTTTACTCTTACATGCCTAAAGGACCCACCTGCTTTATTCACACTACAAGTGGCATTCTTTTAGCAATTTTGTTGAGTCTGGATACAAAACTGAGATGCAAACAGGATGCCTTTGCGACAAAATTTCCACCATAGCTGAAACTATTTGGAATCAACCGAAGATGCAGTAGCATAATCTAACCCAAAATATTGTGAAAGGAAGGGGAGATTTAATTGTTATTTCAAAGAGAATGATGCTGGGTTGTATTTGGGCTATTTATGTGGCATTTCCTTTTTCTTGAGGTATAAGAGGAAGATTATTGAGAAAAGATGCACAGAAAAAAATAGTATCCGTTTTGCTACTGTTTTTAATGAGATGATTACTGAAACAAAACTCCTGAAATAGTAAGATTTATATCTGTATTTAAATTTTGAAAGGTGAAGACAGGTTTATATTTTTATTTTTTGAGATCTCACTACCTAGTTATATCTTACAGAGCCTAGGAGCAAAAAGTCAGAAGTTATGGACATAAAACAGGTTTGCCTTATGCAAGAAGTCAGAGATACCATTTTCCAGAAAACTCTGCTCCAAAGGTATTCATGAACTTTAAAAATTCTACCCATCATTTTCTGCTACTCTACTAATATAGCTCTGAGGAGACAAACTAAATCAATTTCTTCTTCTGTTCCTGTTCATGTTATAGTCAGGTGTATTAAATATTTTTTCTTGTGTTTCTTAAATTAATTTAAAGTTCAGTTTTTCCAACTCTATCTCAGAGCACAGAGAAACCTTTTTTTTCCCCCCTGAAATGAAACCCTTCATACTTCAGTGTTGCTCACTTGTTTGTCTTGCCCTTCATAAAAGACTAATGAGATAACTGAGTGATGTAGTTTGGCTGCTATTCAGCTGAACTCAGGGACACAGAGAAAGAGTGCAAGTGTTCCCAAATGAAAGGAGGAGAAAGTGCTTTTAGATTATACAAATAATCATCACTAGTTTTGTTTCCTATCAGCTGCTGAATCCAAAAGCTGTTTTACCCAGGAAGATTAATGAAATTGTGGAAGAGCGAGCCACTCTGACACTTATGACAAGCCAAATTTGATCTAAATAATTTTGTCCTCATCTTCAACAAAATGAGGCCCATAAGAGTGGTGCTGCTGTCCTGTAAAGTAAGTCACAACATCTTAACTCTCTCTCTCTCTCTGTAATTTCAGATGAAGTCGGAGAAAATCTCCATCTGCAGTTTCAGAACAGTCACCAAGAATCTGAGAAGCTGTAAAAGTCTTCCTCTGAATGTTTTTCTTCATTTCGTTTGTACCCTTGATTAGTTAACCTGAGTGATGATTCACAAGCATCCCACTGTTATTCACTTGCACGACAACTACCGATTTCAGAGGTGGACCTTCCATTTCACTCACATACTTGTGAGGTTAGTATTTGCAAGTACAACACATTATAAAAGCTACATGTGCAAAATTATTGAGGAAGGACTCCAAACAAAGTCATTGTGTTATAAGGCTAAAGCACAGACACATTTTGGCAAGCCAAGTGTTCTGGTTTGCTCTCTGTAGGCCACATTTAAAAAGATTATTTTGAATATTTATGAAGGGCAACAAGATATAAGCCAATAAAGTCCAAATTTTGAAAAAAAGCAAAGCTGAATTTGGAATATGGCCAAAGCCCTAAATGTCATGTTGCTCTCACTAGTCTGTAACCATCTGACCTTTATGAATGCTGGGGCAGCATAACCCTAGCAAGTCAATGGAGCTCTGCCAGTTCCTAACATATCTGGCCTTTTGAATACATTTATTTTCTCACAACCATTGCAAAATTCAAGAACTACTCCATGTGATTTGACAAGAAGGGGGAAAAAATCAGCGTTCAAATGGTCAGAGCATCAAATCACAGTATAAGCTTTCTAGAGTGAAATTCCACAAAACGTGAAATGATCAAATCTTGGCTATGAATGAGGTCACACCGTAAAGACTTGCAGCGCAGTTTTTAGTCCAATCAGTCTTAAGGAAAACTAAACAAGGATAATTCACAGGTTCCTGTGTAGCCCATCTGTTTTCTGTGTCAACGAGATGAAGTCTTTAAATTTACCTCATCCTGGGGATATGGGACAGTAACATCAGGGTGCCAAAGAACATGTTTAGTGTTTGCCTTACACTGCATACAGCTGAGTGGTAGGACAATATTAGTAAGTCTCAGCATTGCTTTTCACATTTAGACTGTGCTAAGGATTTGAGGGTGCCTGGAAGGAAACATGCTCCACTGCCATACAAAGCTCCATGCACTCAATGAACTGTTCTCCTGTAAACATCTGTTTATGCTGTCTTGCATCCATCGTTTTTGAGTCACTTATTGCCCTTCTCTACGAACCAATCTCTATAATCACATTTCTTTAAATCTCATTAAAAGTAATGCATATTAGAAATGCTTATACTATCTATGTGAGCAGTAACAGGGCATAAACAAATCAACAAAAAGATTAATCTGGTTTGAGCTGGAACAGGAGGCCACCAAGAAAAAAGCCAGAGTGCTGCAGGAAGCAATGTTTGTGACTTGATAGCTTAGCTCCCTCTCACTTTTACTGGTATCTCTCTCTGGTAGCTTGGTCTAAGATAATAAGAAGTTAAAATAGTAATATCTATCTTGTGCTACACTGCCTCCTGATGTAGAGTGGCGGAGCTGAAAAGGGAAGCATGAAGATCAGCTTTTTAATAGCAATTTTTGACTCTGAGCTGTTTTATTACTCTGAGTACATGAGAGATGCTTTATTTTCTGGCACAGCAGTTAGCCTGTAGCTGATCAGTGCTAGCACAAATCAAACTCAATTCTAGTCCCATTTTATGTTGCACTGCAAACTGTGCAGTTACACAAAGCTGCAAAATAGGCTTCTAAATCCCAGTATAGGTTTTATAAATCATGATAATGCTGTAGAGTTAATTTTTATATACATAATATTTCAAGCAATATACATAAACATTTGTAAATTGTATGGAGGAATGTCATGTGGTGTATATTCTTCAACTATCCAGTAGATGAAATGCCACAAAAAATTCTGAGCCACATGATGCTAAAGACAGAAAACTAGTAATATCCAGTGAAATCAGTATCTTGTTTCTGAGGGCTTTTATTATTTCAATGTAGGGTGTTAAGAGAGTGCTAGATAATTTAACTGCCACACCTGAAATTTCAGAAAGAAGCGGTGAATTCCTGACACCGTTTTAATTCAGCAGCTTGAAAGTCTGAAGTGCTGATGGAGGAAGCTGGAAGGTGAGACATTCCCTTCCATAGGCAGCACTTGAGACATGATCCTTC
Organism: Oceanodroma leucorhoa; assembly: GCA_030449065.1. Lineage (NCBI taxonomy): Eukaryota > Metazoa > Chordata > Aves > Procellariiformes > Oceanodroma > Oceanodroma leucorhoa. The sequence continues at coordinate 6,232,960 of JASVER010000012.1, read as the reverse complement.
CTGCATTATCCTTTATTACAGAATTTGAAACACCTGTAGCTCATAGTCTACAGGATAGAGTCTCAGCATTTACTTCTAATTAAGAAGAATAACAGAGTGAAAAATCACTCGTATGAGAAAAGCCAGGTTACAAACGATAGATGCTGAGGAAGTCACTGAACAAATTCTGCTATGAGTTATACTAACATTTAAATCTTGGAAAATCCACTAAGTTTTAACAGAGGTGCACAGGTCTTGGCATTTGGAAAAAGTAGGGAGTTTTTCTTTATGAAATGTGCTTGTTATTTATCTTTATAAATAATTATATTTGGCACAAAGCCAGAGTGTAGGATATATACTACCTAATAAAAAGAGGGAAATAGATTATATGAAGTTCTTCTACTGGACCTCCAGACAACAGTTGATTTCCAGTATGCACACAGCTCCAGTCAAAAGTTTTATAAGGAAAAAAGACTACTTACTGTACTGAACTGTAAATAAGATTTCAGAATACCCAAAGAAATTCAGTCTACAGCTTTTTTTCATTTAACAAAATAGGAATTAGAATATCACTCTGTTCACATGATGGCACTAGTGAATTTGAGTTCATCTCCACCATTGTATTTGAAGTGGTTTCTGGCAGCACCAATGTATCCAAGTTAGCATGTTATATACTGGACGGGTGACTTCTAGATGGGTGAAAAATTGGTTGATTTGTCAGGCTCAAAGGGTAATGGTTGAGGCCAGGTCACCCTGACTGAAGGCCAGTTATCAGTGGAGTTCCTCCAGGACCTTGGTCTGGGGTCTATCCTTTCCAATATCTCTATCAGTGACCTGAAGGAGGAGACAGCAAGCACCCTCACCAAGTCTGAGGACACCACCAAACCAGAGAATGCTTAATGAAAGGGCTGCTACTCAGAAGTATCTAGGCAAGCTACAGGAATAGGTCACCAGGAGCCTCATGAAATTCAGCAATGGCAAATGTGAAGTCCTGCACCTGGGATGGACTGTTGATTTGTATCGGTGCAGGCTGCAGGTTGAATGGCTGAATAGCAGCTCTGCTGCGAAGAGCCTGGAGACTTGCCTGGAGAAAGCCCTGAGCAGCCTGGTCTGATCCCAGAGCTGGCCCTGCTCAGGGCAGGGAGTTGGACTAGAGACCCACTGAGGTCCCTTCCCACCTGGGTGACTCTGCACTTCTGTGATCAGGTTGCTTTGAACAAAGTACTTATAAGACATGTATCAGTGTATTAATCTGTGCCTCTTAAACTGGAAATCTTGACCTGTAGGAGATTAGTTTACCCTTTCAAGAGTGATAGAACTCAGCCAGCATAGCTTAATTTGTTTTTTCCTAAATATTTAACCATAACTTATATTTGTCAACCAAATATAGCGTCATACCCAATCATACCAAGAGCTCTATGGATAAGAAAAAAATTCCTTGCAACATATACAGACAAATAAAAATTGAAAAGTGGATCTGAACAGTGATGCCCTTGGCTGCAATACCTTTAAAATCACTATGTTAATTAATTCATATGCCTGATGATTCAAATTTTAAAGAACAGTTTACTCACCACCACTCAGAAGAAATGGGTCTTCTATAATAATGATTGAAATATCTCCAAACTCACAAAGTAACACGTTTGCAAGTATTCAGATACTTCAGCATGAATTACAGGCAAGTCCCACTAAAACCAAAGTAATTATTTATGGGTGTCATTGCTGTCATGTATGCAGTGTTTGAAGAACTGGAACTTAATCAGTTATCAATACGTTCTTTCTAACTGCAAAAATTTAAGTACTTCAAAGGGAGTGATTAATCACTGCTGTGGGAGGAAATCTTAGGAGGTACGATTGGACATTTCCTGCATTTGACTGAACAACAAAAAAGTGATGTGATTCTCTTCATATGAAACAAACATGGCAGGCCTCCACAGAAAACATGCCTTATGTGAAAGGAATAATTTAATGTGCATGCCAATAGGTCTGTTTCTTTAAAGAAAGGAAAAAAAGAATCCACTTTTTTTTCCATATATTTTCTCTTTCAACACACCAAAGAGAAGTCAGATATTGGCTTAGAGGAATACTCCTTTATTTGTTGAGAGATCAATAGCAATAGTTAGAGGCTTGATGGTACTGTAGGTTTTTAATAGCACAACTCCAACAAATGTTTAACCACAACAGAAGCATCACAGTTGACCTGGGACCAAACACAAATTCTACAGGACTTGGAAACTATCATCTGGTGGAAACCTATATTACACTGTTTTTGTCACTTGACTGAGATGAAGAAATGGGATAAGCACAATCTCTCTGTGCAGTAACACTGCATGAGATAGGGCTTAAACTGGGTGGAAGTAAGCATGAACTTTTGTGTGGATCCAGAGATGTGGGCTAGAGCTTTTACTGAGGACATTTTAGCTGATAGATGGTGCCTATTACAGTCAGGGTAGGTATTCAAGAATGGTCAAAACAGAGACCCTGACGCCCATGTCCCCAGGTTTTCTGGCTCACCCCCTGACAGGGTGGGGGAGGCAGGGCCCCTCCTGCAGAAGGGCCAGGACAGGCAGGAAGGCAGATCCCCTCCACACCTTACCAAGCTCCTGCAGTAGCTCCTACAGCTTTAAGCAGGAGAAAACTCTCCTAAAAAAAAAGGCTTTTCTGTTCCTTTATAATCACCTACCACCTCTTCTTTCCACTGACTATTTGATCATACCTAGCAGATGACCACGGACTTTTCACTGATGACATTATCACTAAGTATCTTTGATAAACCAGATTTCCACAATGCAAACTGCTCAAAACAGTCCCTGTGGTAGAGGATGTAATCCATTGAACCATCATCATTAGCCTTTTTCTGCCACCCGTTAGAGTGCCAGTGCACCAGAAAGATATACTTTAACAGAGAATTCAGAGACTCTTTCTTACACTCAAAAGGAATTGGTATTCTGACACAGATGGCAAATTTTAAGAGAAAAGCAGAATGCCTGGCACGGTAAAGTAGGATGCCAGTAAGGCATGTGAGCCTTTCCAAGTTTCTGTAAATGCAAGTAATTTAGAACAAAACTTTAACCTGATTCTGTAAGAAATTCATGCAATTAAGGTCAGTGTGTGTTCATGTATGTAAGAACTTCCCCTTACCCAGAGTTTTCTAATTTCAATCAGGTGTGAAGGGTCTCAAATAGAGGTTTGACAAAATACTGAGTTCCTACCAGATGAGGAATATAGGACAGTGACTAGGAAAAAGTCTACTAATACCAGCCCTGAGACAAGTGCTAACTTATCTTTTATTAGACAAAAATGTGGGAGGAAGCCCTACATGGGAACAGTACTTTCTACTGCTCACTAAGATTTTTGTTCGAAAGTGAAAAGAATGCCACAGACCTTGACCCCAGTACTCTCTGCTTTTTGTATTCCTTTTATTTGCAATACATAAATTTACTACACACATATTCTAAAAGCAATATTTTACTCCTTATTAGCTACCTAACTCTTTCTTAAATCTATTTGCAAATTTGTTGTCATTTGTTTTGTTTGTACACTATAAAGCAGAGCACACAGTAATTCTGCTTAACAGACCGTTTTCAGTAGTTAACAGTTATGAAGCGTGTTTGTCATTACACTCTGAAAATACAATACACACAAACACCGTTCAGGTGCCTATATATATATTGTTCTTAACAACAAAATAACTTTTTTTTTGTTTTACATTATTTTAATGTAAGATTATGCTTTATTTAAAAACGAAGGAATTTCTCAGGTGATCACAAAAATCTGAAGTGAGAATCAACAAAACAGAAGACTTAAAGTTACAGTTAATTTAAGATTGCTCTTTGTTGCCAATTTTCCCCAGTTATTGTACTTTCTCTTCCAAATGTTCCCTGTTTTTTTTCCCAGTAGAGTCATTTCTGTATTCATCTTTGCCAGAACACTAGCAATTCTGCCTACAAGCCAATGCTTTTTGTTCTGCTGGGTCTCTCCTTCTTTGCTTCAAGGCTTCTCTTATTGTCTTTCTCTATATTAGCATTAATTTCAGATCTGCAGTGCAACTCTGTAAGAAACCCCCTGATTGCCTCCATTTACCACATGCTGGTTTGGCTCACAGAGCAGTTTTGGTGCATGTCATTCCTTCCAGAGAAGATGAAGGGGTACATCTACATTAACATTTCAGCTGGACCAGAAGCGTGGTTTTGAAGCCAGTCTTCTAAATATTACCAGTTACCATGCTTTGGTTCACTTTGCAGAGGGTCCATGGAGCACATGAGTTGTATTCCTTTCAGATGCAAAGACATGGGAAGATGAGCTCCAGGAACACATCCCATACACTTACCTACCAACCAGCATTTTGTTCATGGGACCAGACCAGAGTTAAGACAAAGTAATTGCCACACACTGGCAGATCTACTATAGGCTTCATCCAGCTCTTTGCTCTATGGATGTGCTCCTACGGGACCACAATAATTGCTAATGTAAGCATGGCGTGATCTAGAAGATCTGTCCTATGTTTGCACTAAACATGCTGCAAACTAAGACATAAAGATTCAAGACAGTAATTGAACCTTTAGGCAGCTCCAAACCATATGCACAGTGGGGACATTCGGCCAAAGGGAATGGGCTCAATCAAACCCAAACTATAACCTGAGCCTCATACAGGGCAGATGTAGGGGACAGACTTCAGCCCCACTTGCTCTGATCTACTGACCTGCTCCTATTGTTCTGAATCACTTGCTAACACAAGTAACACGTAGCCCATGCCCTTCTAACAGTTCACAGTTCCCTGTGCTGCTGTCTGTTAACCAGTGCTTCAGGATACCTTTTCTTTGCAGGATTCTCTTTCATAAGCTACTCTCTTGAGTCTAATATCTACCAATCCCAAGTAATGGTAAATGGGAATAAGCACTGATCTATACCAATAAGAATAAGTGGGAGCAAGCAATGACATGCTTTCCTATTGCGGTGCAGTCACAGTTGAAGTTACAAGTTTGTGTAATATCCTGCTTCGAGTATCCTCCCTGTGTAGTCTTTCAGTGCAATACCCTCCCTTTGCAAGTTTTTTTACCTTGTTTGCTTGCTGCAGCTAAAGACTAGTAACTGTTAGGGCAAGATAAGGAGTAAAAGTACTTGGTTTCTGTCGATCAGGTTTTATGTGTGTTTGGGGTTTTTTTTATTTACTTTGTTTCCTCGTCCTGGTGTTCCAGACATTTTCATCTCAACCATCATTTATGTGACACAGTCTATCATGAATTACTTGCACATGAAAGGGTTTGATTTCTTTTTAAAGCAGGTCTACTTTAATTCTTGCTACTGAATAAACCAGAGTGAATGACTAATTCTTGATCTTTATGGTGCAATGGAGTGGCAAAGGGTGTAAGGAGGGTAACAAAACTGAATCCATCCACACACTCCGCTCTGATCTGCCAGCTGTGACATATGGCCATGCTTCCCCAGAGGTTAACATGCATCACTTTCAAAGTAGAAGCAAACTGCACCACTTGAGCCACAGAGATTAAACTTCATAGTGCAGTTTTCCCAACTTTTCTTCACTTTTCCCCCTGCTTCTCTTACTTCTTTTCACCCTTCCACTTCTCTGACTCCATCCTCCACAAACTTCACCCAAGCTAGGTAATCTTTTACCTTTGGGTTAGATACGGAGAGCAGGTGGAGCATGGATGCACCATTAACTTAAGATGGTACCCTGCAAAATGAATAATATATCACCTAAATGAGTTAGTCCTGTGCCAACCCACAGTTCCTCTATATGCCAAGGGCAGATAAGCTGTATTTAAAACATCCCATCCATACAGGTGCTCACTTTCCAGTGCAAATTGCTCCCAAAGACTTAGTGACACCCATGGGGACCAGCAAAACCTGTGACCACAGAGTACGTCAGTGGTGCTTACGGTGTGACTACCTACTACTACTTCAGGTTGACTCTAATTACCTCAAGCAGGGGTGCCACTGGCATCCTGCCCTGGTCTGCAGAGACAATATTTTTTCTATGAAATATATTTATCATGCTAACAGGGTCAGTACATTTGCTGAGAGGAACCTGACAGTGATTTCTATGTAGATATTTTGATTTAGTATTAATAATACTTTAATTAATTTAATAGCAATTGCAACAACAGCAAGGCTCATATTTGTGTCGGCAGTAAACCATACTCAGTCAAGGACTGGGCATCACCCTGCTAGACACAAGAACAGGCCCCTAGTCAGCAATATGACAGAGAGCTTCCATTCAAAAATCATCAAAAACCCATATAAATTGTCAAACGCTGAGCACCTGCAGCTTGAGTCAGGGGGCCTGACAGAACAGAGCAGGTCCCATCATTTAGGGGATAGACAGGATCTTGCTGGAAAAAACTTCTTTCTGGCTGTTGCAGAGACTCCTAAAGACTGAAGTGGTGCAGAGCCTCACTGCACTGCTAGCAAATCCTGAACCAAACAGTTGCCACATCTCCTCAATGTGATACGGATAATGAGGCGCTCTGGCACTTTTTGGTATATTAGATTTGTAGTTATTTGCTAAACCTATTTTATACTTGACCTGATCCTCATCATTTCCACCCGTCTCCCTGTCCCTTCCCAGAAAATAAAAATCACTTATTTTCTGCCTCATTCTCCCTGATCTGCATCCCACCCCCCTCACCCCCATCTCTTTCTTCTCACATTTTGTGCCTGAGCAGTTAGCATGGTCAGAGGCAACCATCTGCATTCTCTAGCACCAAAACTGAATTCAGATTTTAAAAACTGGATGAAAGTTTATAATTTAAATCTCTTGAACCTCTCCTGTTAGGTAAGTAGGTTAATATCTTAGCTAATATGAAAGGGGAAAACATTGCCAAAAAGTTTCAGGAAGATTAAAAAAAAAAAATCACGTTCTTTTCAGTGAATTTACTGTTTATTGCTGTAATTTAGTCTAATTTACACTACACTTCCATTTCCAGGCTCAGCAAGTTACAACTGCTCTAAACCACACAGCTATGGACAGGCATCAACATGTATGAACATGACCATATGCACAAACATATAAGCATATAAGCATGGAAAAGCCAGCCCTTTCCCATCACTCAAAGGCTCTGTTGCCTACTTCTGCACTGATTTGCTCTCCATCCTCCCTACTTTTTTCCCCAAATACAGCACTGATTCATTGCAAAAGGACAAACCGACCCCAGGCCGCTGCAACCTACTGCGAGCCCCCCCCTCCAGTGGGGCTGGCATCTCCAGGACAGCTCCAGGGAGAGAGGATGCTACAGATCCAGGGCACAGAGCAGGCACCATGCCAGCACTCGCTGGAGGAAGCAGGGTAAGCCGTAGGGTGCAGATAAAGGTTTCCACTAAGAAGACAGAAGAAATCAGGGCTTGTGTGGATTCTTGGTGAAAGAGTCATACCAAGGTCACTCCCTCCAAACCATTGTCTCAGAGGTTGAGTCCATATGCCCAGTCATGAAAATACTGCACACACATGGCCTGAAACACCACACGGATACACTAAGGCCCTGCAGAGTGGACTTAACTGAAGTCCACTCTTAACTATAACTTACATGTTTGACTTTATGGATAACTTACAATAAGTAAAGTGAAAATAATGCCTGAGTCAAGACCTTGCTCAAAGCAAACTATAAAAGCAATCATCTCAAATTCACATAGTAATAGAAGTGCAGAAAGTATTCTCTACTTCTTATTGTCTGTTATAAACATTTCAACTGTTTCCAAACATTTTTCATTGCATAACGAGTGATGTTAATGTAAAATTTTCCAAAGGAAAAAGGTTCATAAGTAGTTTTCAGGAACATTAGATAAAGCTGCCCACTTCCATGATCCCAGGAATATCTGAAGAGCCAATTAAAGGATGCATTTCAGGAAAGGTACACATGTTCTCCAGAGTACTGAAACATTTACAGTGTGTTGGAAATGCCCATGACAGATAATAGATTTCAACTCATTTGTTCAGACACTTTGGAAAAAACACAGAATGGAGTTAATAAAGAAAGGTAAGTACTCTGTTGCACCTCTTTCAGCACATGCCTTGGAAAATGTAGGTATTTAGACAAAATGGTCTTGTATTTTCTTGTCCAGTGTTTGTTTCTTTTGATCACTAGTGGCTCAGGTGCAGCAAACATCTCATTTTACACGTTATTACATAAAAGCTTTGGCCTTGGAGCACCTGCTAGAGCTGGTTAAAGTTCTTTCCCCTGGACGCAAACTCTCTCAGCTGCTAGTAATTAGAAAAAACAAAGCAGAACTACCACATGGACGCAGGCCCTGAAAGAAGGGAATGCCAAAGAAAGCAGCACAAATTTTACAAGGATGCATGTCATATTTTTCCCCTTGGCAGTACAACCTTAGGACACCAGGGCGAATGCCAGCTACTCCAAGCATCAAGCAAACAACAAAATTTGCTACAGGTCTTCTAAGCTTTGGTCGAAAAGGGGAGCACCTAGAGACAAGTCATAATTCTGTAAAATAACTGGGTTTATAAATATGGATAGAGAGAAATCCTGTAGGAAAAGATGTGTTTAAAAATTTTGATCGAGTGGAAGAGGCTAGTTTTCTAAAGTCTTTGCAATCGCAGACTTGCACTAGCATTTGTTTTATTTACCATTGCTCTTGCAGGCTGTGTCATCAAGCTGGTCTTTATTTGTTGCTGTAAAATGCATTAGAAAGCATTTTTAGATTATGAAATTAATGTATCTGTAGAGGATTATCTATTTCAATAGTGTCATCTGTGTGCAACCTGAAGATTTACTGACTAAAGCACATTTTCTCTGGCAACATATAAACAACTTTAAATTTGGCTTTTATCACTAAGGTTCAATCCAATTAGAATCTATTTCAATGGAAAAAATGTGGTGATTGTAACGGGAAAAGAGTCAATTGACTATGTATTCTGTGCTGCACAAAGTAAATTTAATGAGACTGGTAATATAGCACATTATATATAAAATATTTAAAAGTCAAAGAGATAATATCTTAAGTAAGTTACTTGTGGCACTTATAAACCTCTCCCAGAGAATTTCACAGGAGGACATAGTAAGCAGCAGCAGAGTCCTCAAGGGGTACCAAATATCATACATTATTCTGCTTTAGTGGACGCTTGGCCCCACTAGTCCTAATTCAGTTTTCCCCTCAGTCTCAGTCTATTTGTAGACTCAGTCAATGTGCTGCTCTGTCAGCCCAAAAGCATATCGCTGTGGAACACAAATGGAAGAAATGAGCAATGTTACTGTTTCATGATGGTAAAGCTAATATTTTAGCTAGACAAGTTATAAACCCACTACAGAGAAAGACTGAAACTTCAAGATGAGACAAGAAATCCTGCTTGAGGAATAGGGATGATAAAATGAAACAGAATACATATATTATTACAGTGCAGAAACGTATTTAAATCCAGTCCTGGCTGATGAATGAATGAGGAGATGTGAGTGGAATCATTGCCTTTAGATTAGTGGAATCATTGCTCAGCACCTGGCAAAATGTGATTTCCCCTAGAAGGCCCAGCACTGTCAGGAAGCTGGTATTAGCCTCTCAGGACATGGTGCTGTGTTTTTCTGGTACCAACCTTTTTAAGTCCCTGTTTGTTTCACCTCTCTGACCATGGGGTAGATCATATCTAAGCTATGGCAGCAGGAGAATGAGGCAGCAGGGGAAGACACGGGAGGGAAGCATTGAAGTGATGCTGTTAAAGCCACCCAGTCTGTCGTACGCTAAAGGCAGGCTGTCAAAAGCCTGTGGGGTGCTTTTATACTAGAGATCATTTGTAAAGATTTCAAGAATTTGACTACTGTCGCAGAGGAGGAAAAGAGAACAGAAAAAAAACACTAAAAGCAACCTGACTTAAAAAGGTGAAAGTAAGCGATGGCATGGAGAAGGGCTAGGAGTCTGATAACCTTATCGCGTGTGCAGCGAGTCCTACCCCACTCATGGTCAGATCTAAGCCCTTTCTAAAACAAGCACTGGAAAAAAGATGAAAGAGCTGATATATCTCTAAAGGTTTAGCAGGTCCAGAGACAGAAAGCAGCCTTCTACATAAGAATAATATAAACAAAGGAGATTAAGTGTTTACAATAGTTCTTTGAGAGAAGGCAACAATCCCCTAGTTGGCACTACATTAAAATGATTTTAATCATCCTAATGGAGGAGATGATGCTTTGTAAAAGAAAAATTCCATAATGATACTTTGAGGAGGGGAATTGTTCTCCCTTTCTTAAGTAAAAAGCCTCTATTTTTTTTTTTTTTAAGCCCATGAAAAAAGAAAAATTAGTCCAGTATAGAATGGGGACTATGAATAATTCCAGGTTGTTGAAAGAAGGGATGGAGGAGAGAATACAGATAGAAATTTCTGCTTCAGTACAGTCTGAGGTTTTGTTGTGTGAGGTTTTCGTTTGGTGTTGAGGTTTTTTTTCAATTAAAGGGCAAGGAGCACTTTGTTTGATCTCCACTTCTCAACAAGTAGGAGAGTATTTTATGAAAACCCTGTCCCAAATATTTTCACCCAGAGTTTGCTTTACCAATTTGAGGGGCAAATGGCCTTGCCTTTACCAGTTGCTATGCTTTTGCTATTTGACAAAAATTAAAGATCCAGTCAGATTACTCATAACGGTTTTACACAGGGGGACTGTGTGAAGTGTCACCGTTTCACGTGGCTTTTTACTACTAGCAGCCACACAACCATGGTCATGTAGGTAGAGACAGAGTAGAAGAGGACAGAAGTGAGATCCCTATGATGGGCCTGACCTTCTGTGTTGGGAGGGAACAGGAAGCTCAGCCCCTACCATCAGAATCAAGTATTAGGTGTGATTTCCAAATCACAGCTTTCTTCAAAGATGCAGCAATATTGTGCATTTCAAAGCCACAATACAAAAAGAAACACAAAGACTTACATTGCTGGCTGGCTCAGCAATGTGCTGCTTCTTTCCACAAGCCCCTATCCTCTCCCATTCTAGAAACTGTTTTCCTCTCTGCCTTCTCCTGGCTGGTGGCCAACTTGAAGGCCCCCAGACTCAACAACTGGCGCAATCACTAACATTGCCTAGCATGCTCTCCTCAGCAAAACAGAAACACTTAGACCAACAAGGCTGTGGACCACCCTGCCTGAGATCTAGTCATACATATGTTTATTTTTCAGTTTCCTTTTTACTTTGGTGTAATCCTAAATTCAGAAGCTTCTGCCTTCACAAGAGAGAGATGCTGAGAGTCAAAGTCCAGAAACCTCCAATGGTTCATTGAACCAAAGCCATTCAACAATCACTTTGAGTTTTAAAAGCAGTTAATCACATTTATAATAAAACTTTGTTATTACTGCAGATTAACTTGGAATCTTGTCACACAAAATAATAAATAAAAACATCTGAGGAGCAGATGATTCCCTTCAGCCCTGGTATGTAAGGCAAGCACTCAACACTGGCAATTGCATAGACCTGAACTTGGCCCCTCTCTGCTTTGGCTGCATAGATTTCTAAAGATCATAAAGGAATCAAAAACCTGCCAAAGAGAGTTTAGAACCTCGTGTTTCTGCAAGACATACAGCAGACAGTATTGTCACAGCATGATACTGCTCTCAAAAAAAGTAAAATTCTGCCTAGGTTCCTGTGCTGCTCTAGATTCCAACTCAGGGTGCAATATGGCCTACAGGGACATGGATAGCAGATATCCCCTGTTTCAGAACAATGAGCATGGACCCAGGCAGGCTACTAATAATATTACCCCAGCTGCACAAAGAGCCTCCCTTTTTGGACTCTGTAGGTTTGTGAATAAGTCCTAGATTTGGGAGTTATTTATTTTTTGTTTTCTTTTAAAAATCTCAAAAACTTTAACACTTACCTGGGATTTTGAAAATATGGTTTTATCAACCATTTCAGTTCACAGGTTTTCATTTCTTTAAAACAACTGGACTCTCTGAAATAAAATACTCAGCAAAATCCAAGCAAATTCTTGTTTTCTTTCCTATTTCTTCCTCTATCTTTCTCACTGTATCCTACTGTCCTGCGTTCACTATTTTTTGCTCTTCACACAGAGGTGAAAAAATGATTTCTATATCCCATGTCTGTCTACCTTTTTCTTTTAAACACAGTAACATTCTGGGTCAGGACCCAGGCCTCACTGACAATTTGCCTGATATCTAGCAGGTTGAGGATGCTATCAGAAAACAATAGTATTGCTTGCTATTCTTGTTTAATAAATCTAGCAAGATTTCTTGCCAGATGGCAGTGGATGGAAGATACACCCACATATATAGGTTGTAAACTTATCTTTTCTGTCTGGCTCTAAAGGTTAGTGTCTAAATGCTGTGGCAGATGTACTGAGGCATGGATCTTGGGTGGGAGGCCTGGTCTTGTTTTGACTATCTGTCAGGATAAGTCTTGGAGATACACCATCACCCCACACAGCCTAGTGTGCCCCGGAGGAAAACCCCAGTGTGTTGCTGGGAGGAAGCCGTGGTGGACCTCAGCCTTCAGGGCCCCCGCTGAGCGCACCCTTCCTTCCCCCAGCCGACCTGCAGGCAACCTGCGGCTCCATCAGTGCAGCAGCAAATGTACATTCCCAGAGCCATTGAAACGGTTTTTCTCAGGAGCACCTTATCTTAGCACACACATGAGAGAGCTGTCAAGTCATTGCTCTGTTGCTGGTTTTGCTTGAAAACAGAAGATTCGCACAGAGATCAGGGCAGCGCCATTACAGCAGCTCTAAGGGAGAGTTGGTGCTGCCACTTTACGGCCAAAACTACACCTCCTTCTTTCAAAGAGTTTATGTGCTGCTGTTGTGATAATGGTTTCACTATTTGCTTAAATTTGTTTAAATAACTTTACCAAGAAAAAGATAAAGCAAGAAAAAGTCGAACCTTTTGTAAATGCATAACAGATGCACCGGTGCATGCCGGGACGAATGCAGAACAGACTCAGACCTGTCATCACACTCCTCACAGCCGCATTCTTTCCCCAGCTCATGTGGCCTACACCTGGGATGCACTGGCAGGGCGGCTCATGAGGCTCCCAGGTTCAAAGCAAATGCTCATACCTTCGTTCCTGCCTGCAAGTCTTTTTAATTTTAACCTTCTTCCTCCCTGTCATCAGTGTTGTCTTTCGCTAGTAGCGGCTCTGACTATGTACCAAGACATGTTGGGGTTTTTTGTTTGTTTTTTTTTTTTTTTAGCATACAGGACACCTAGATACTAGAGCTAAAAGTTATATAAAAGTCACAGTTAGAGAAAGTTAAGTAGGTGGAAGCATGAGGACTCTTGGCAATCTCTGGACATTTGTTACGTTGCATGAATAGAGATTTTTCTTTAGGATGTTGTGAAAAGTGAAAACTTTATTCTCATTTCTGTTTTTTTCCTCCAACGACAACAAAGGTTTCTTCAGTCAGATTCAGTAACACTGAGAAGTAAGGGTCAGTGATCCATCTCTAGGATTTTTTTAAACGGGGAGACTAGTGTAAACTGGCTGCATAATAATCAAAGTTCAGGCCTTCATACATATATCAAAGGCTGCAAAATGGCACTGATGCACAGTGACCCATCATTGCCAGAATGTACTAAAATATCTCGCTTGCATTAGTAGCCCTTGTTCTTACAGGAGGGGCTTGCTTTGAAGACTGAGGGTCAAAAAAACACAGGTCCCAAAAACCTAGTGGGAAAAAAATGCAAAAATACCCCAAACAAACAAAGAAAAAGCCCAAAACAAAAAAAGGAATGGCAAGGCTACAACACTCTTTCCTATTTGTAACTAGGCCAAATAGATTTCTTTGACTTAAGTTTTACCATGTCTGTTTCCAGCTACCCGTAGTGCAACATGTTGATATGTAGCTGGAAGTTGAAGTGTGAGTAAGAAATATCTATTCTCTCTCTGATGCTTTCCATATTGGCTTTTACATTAGAATAACATTGCTAGGAATAAAGTCCACATGTAGCTACAGTAGTATTCTGTGCATTGAGGTCCATTCTAGAGTAGGCGTTCCTGCCCTTACACCTTTCTAGCAGCTCTGTCTCTTGACACAGACTGCATCAGGGCAAAAGCTGCCCAGACAATGTGATGTGACCAACAAACTGTACACTATACACTTGTCATGCTTTTATAGATCCTACAGAATTTTAATAGCGTACTGGAATGAAGACATTTGAGGGACTTGTGTACTCCTGATTTTTGGAAAGGCTTTAAATACATTCTCGTTTAAAAAAATCTGATTATATAATCTTGTGACAGTACGTTATCTGATTTTGTCTGTCCTATATCTGTTCTGTAACTGTCTTTAAAGACCTCCCTTCATCCCAGGCTTCTCTGCATTAGCTGGTATGCATCTGGAAAAAAGCTGGAAAGAATTGACTCAGCTAAGAGGAAGTTACTATGGTTTCTGCCTTCCCGCTAGAAGTTGTCTGTCCTTTTTCTATCCCAAGCTAAGATGAAAATTACCATCCTTCTTTTAATTCCAGTGTTTAACATAGTTTGCAATGCCACAAAGCCAGGTAACAGCTCCAGAAAGCACTTATACTCAGAAGTGAAAACTGAAGTGTGACCCATCTTACCTTCTACCAGTTCAGCACCAGTGCAACCCAGCCACTGGGAGCCTATGGGCAGGTCACCTGCACAGTCTGCACTGAAACCCAGTCTGTCCTTAGCTCTGATGGGACAAAAATCAAGACCATGCCTCTGTTGCCAATAGTATTCTGTATGCTTAACAGGAAGACATACAGAGATATATGCCATCCTCAAAATGTCCCACAGTCTCAGAAAAAAGTTAAAACCATCAGCGACGGYGGTGGGGGAGGTAGGGGGAGGAATATTCCCTATATAAATGAGACAGAGGAATTGCTACTTCTCCCCACCCTGGCAGTGATGAGAAACACCCTCATTAGCCACCTCTTCCCCAAGTGCCATGAAGGAGGAAAAAACCAGTTTTGAAACATTCCCGATAAGAAGGCTCGATTACAGCAGACCCAGGAGAGAGTCCCATGAATCCGTGTCACGCTTATAGTCGCACCCCATCTCCTCTTCTTCCTCCCGGCCCTTCCACCACACCTGGATGGCATCAAGGGTTTTGAAGTTTCCCCATGTTTTGCAACACAACGTGCGTATTCTCTTTATGCATCGTGAAAATCCCATCAATGATTGGAATTATTCTGTTTTCCAAAAATCAGACTAAAACTGAAAAAAATAATGCTGCAATGACAGCTTAATGACTTAGTAAAGCTGGCAAAGACTTGGGAAATGCAAAACTTGCTTAGTTTAGTCCACTTTTTATAAAGGGTGAGGAGACATTATCCAGCTATGAAGATTACATGATATGTGAACCATCATCATTATTCTGTATTAAGTAAGATTAGCCAAGCATTTAATTTAGGAGTGATCAGGAATTTTAAAACGAAGCTTCTCATAAGTCTGTTAAAATAAAGTCTAATCTTGGAAAGGATCAACTGTGTGAAATGTCATAATTCCAGAAACTTGATGGTGAAATTCTTCAGCAGTTAATACTTCCTCTGTCTTCCATTTTTTAATTAAAAATCTATTTTTCAATTTAAATTTTTTCTTTCAAATTGTAACTTATACCAGAAAAATGGAAATGAAATTTGAAAGCTTAAAAAAAGCAATATTTCTAAAAATTTTCTCAGCTGACCCATCCAAAAATAATTGATTAACAGTTTAGAGTTCTGAGAATTCTTGTCAGATAGAAAAGCTATCTTTAAGCATACTACAGATGATCATAAAGATCCTTTTCAGATATAAGCAACTAAACCAAGATATTTTTTCTTTGTTTTCAGGACCACTATGGTTTATATGTTTTTAGTTTTCCAGATAATTTGAGATTTTCTGCAGAATATGACCTGACCTACATTCTACTTGAGCAAGTGATGAAATTTTTGTTGATAGCAACACATATTGGGTGAGGTTGAAATCTTTACAGGGTACACTGAGATGTCTCTTAATAAAATTATATTAATTCCACAGAAACAAATGTGGAAAGTAACAATGAAGACTATGAGAAAGGACAAGGGCATTTATATAATCCTGAAAAGATTAAAATCATTTTATAGTGAAGTATGACTATTTTCTCTCCTTTACAGATAGTATTTTATCTGACTGAGAATGCATATATTAATAAAAAGATTATTTTCTGTGGCTTACATTGACATTTTCAATCACTTACCCATCACTATGAAGTGAAAATTAAGAATTCATGGAAAACTGTTCTCTAGAACAATGACATAAAGAGGCCAAATCTGCTTTTTTCAAATATCTGTCCCTGTTTGTTCTCTCCAGAACATTCAGCAAGTCCCCTTTGTCAGCAAATTCAAAGGAAAAAAGTCACTCAGTAAGTGTAAAGTGATGTAGGAGCCTGCCTACAACAATAATTTCAAGTAAAAGACATTATGTGTGAAGTCAGTAGTAGCCAGTAACCTCCAGTTTGGGCTGGAGGTGAGGATTGTTTCCTTCTTTGACATAATGTTTCCATATGAATGGTTGTAGTAGTAGGTGGTACTAAATCCTTTGGTCAGGCTTCCAACAATGAGTAATGATTCATATCAGTATTCATGTACTGCGTTATCTTCAAATAGCATCTGCTTGAGAGAGATAATCTCATTCTCTCTCTGCATCAAGTGTGATGTTCTTGCCATGATAATTTCATCAGTTTTGTAATACCCGAGTCTTGAGCAGCAAGTTCGCTTTGAAAAATCAAGTATAAAAACCAGAGTAATCACAATGATTTAAAAAATTGCAAGATTTCTTAAAAAACATCTGTGTGTAAGGAAAGTAAATACAGTAGCAGATATTCTAATGAATACCGTCCTTCAGGCACACAAGAGCCACAGAAGTGTTAGTGGGTTAAATGCTTTTGCATACACACACATCTTCCACATGCATGCATACCCGTTAATCTAGGATGGTGCCTCTAAAAATTTTTAAAGCTGAATAACTTTGAGAAGTAAATTATGTTTCAAGTGATGAGGCAGAGAAATAGAGGTTCAATCTCACAGGAAATACTTAATTCAAATTTCTCTTTATAAGACCTGATTGAAAATTGGTCAAAAATGGAAGGTTCAGTTCAAATTGAATTTGAGGAGACAAGGAATATGAAGTAAATGTCTGCTTACGTAATTTCCCTAATTTAAATTGTAGACAGTGATTTGTGGGACTGCCCAAACATTCCCTTATGTACTGTGTCCAATTAGGGAAAGAGAAATACAGCTTTTTGCTACTCTTATTTTCTCCAAATTCTCATGGCTCTGTAAAACTGATTCTCTTCCACGAGTTAGAACAACTTTAAAGCTGTTTTATATGTGTCTACCAGCTGGGGTTTCCAGGGTGTCTTCTCCATGCTATGCAAAATAGAAGCAATTTCCTGCAGTACACAGGTAAGAGGTTGCTTGGGTCATTTCCTTCACTGCCAGCGATGACAGTAACCTCACAGTGGCATATGGCAGCCCATATGGCACCCGAACTGGGAGCACTGGCTGTCGTCTCATCCACAATGTGGTCTAGTTACCCATTTACACTTGTAGTACTTCTGCTTATTATTCTGTAATCTTTGAATCTTTGGAATCTTTGATTCCTCTCTCATTTATTAATGTCCCCCACCATTTATTCTATGCAACTAAGGATACAAAGGTACGGCTCAGCAAATTAATTTCTTTTCATTACATGCCTTTTCTTTGCACCAGTTTTAAACTTTTTTAAAAAAACTTTATTCTCATTATCTGGCAGCACTGAACTCCAAGATGGACTAGGAATTTTAAAATGTATTGATGATGGCCTACAAGAAAAGTGAACCTGTAATAAGCAGATAAAATCTGAAACATTTATTTAAGGTAGAAGAGACTCAAATACATCCTCAACTGACCCTCAGACGTCTGATTACAATTTTAGTGTCAGTCTCATTAGAGAGTTGTGTTACTTCTCGTTTCAGCTTTAGTTTGTACTATTGAAAATTCCCTTTTCTCACTGCAAGCAATGAATTAAGTCATACAAAAAGCTCATAATATCCTGCATTCTTCAGTAACAACAAGCCAAAGCAATAGGAAGATTTTTCTAAGCTGGGTTTCCCAGAGCCATGCATTCTTCTGTGAGGTAAGATGGTAAAACAGAGGAGAATTTGGCTCTAAAATGAAGGTTTTTCATTTCCTCTTACTATCCGACACAAGTTTCTTTGGAAAGTCTTGTACAAAATGAGTACTTTCTTGAAATGTTAAAATGCCTTGGAATAAAGTCAATTGGATCTTGAGTTTCCCTCTTTTATTCTGATAAAAATAGAGGTGCTATTTCCTAGCAGAGTGTAACCATTTGCATTTTTAATACTGTACATCAATTTGTATTGCTCTGTAACTGGTAATGGAGTGTTATGTTCTGATTTTTGAGTATTTGGTACTTTTACCTCTTCATTATGATATCGTCACAGTTCATACAGATATATGCTCAGACATGAGCTAAAGATCAAGCTCATCCTCCAGTCCCCATTTTCCACATTTATACATTGACTTGATCTTTGGCTCAATGCTGGAATGAGTTACTTGTCTAGCAAGGAAACTCAGGTTTATAGTGACTTTCTCCATTGATTACGTGCACAAATTGTTGTATAATCAAACTCAGTTGCCTACCAACACAGGACAACTTGTTCTCTGAGCTCAAACTTTCCCTGAGGCATGACTAGGGAAGGCAGTACACATGCAGTGTCAGACAGTGCACCAATGTGAAAACAAGAAATGGGTGAGTCTGTCACCCTGAAAGCCTATTTTTTAATCAATAGGAATTACGAACTATTTTTATATTTGGGGTATATGCTAAATGATAACAAGACTCAACTCCCCACTATGTGTCAGTTGGCTAACATACTCTGATTGTGCATCTGTTCTTACATTTGATAGCTTAAAACTATGTATAGATAAAGAGGAAAGCCAAATATAATATTTCTACCAGGGTTTTATGCCACGTCATTGCATTGGGGGAGAGGGGTTGTTGCTTTAAATCTCAAGGAGACTATACACTGCTAACACAATCAAGCTTCAGATATGCTTGGCTTATAAAACTAGAGGAGTTCATTCAATTCTGGAGAGTAAAATGGTAAAAAGGCCAGGTAACATTAAACCTGCAAGTCATATAATAAAATAAACTCCAAATTCAAGATATACAAAACCTTATACAAGAAGAAGCATGTTCAATGTTTCTTCACAACTCTTATGCATCTTGTCATATGAAAATCACATATTTCTGGTGAGATTTTCTCTTTCCTTCTTTGCACATGTAGAATATCACTTGCCATTAGAGATGGTGAACAACTTCTCAAACTTTTGACTAAATTCTCACCAGTTCTTCTATACATACCTTTGCAGAGACCCTCTGACCAGCGCTATTACATGCAGGGGAAGATCTCCCATTAGGAGGAAACACATGCAGGGAATAGCCAGGAGCAAAGATGTCTGAACACCGGACACCCACCACCTATCCTGCCTTTTGCTTCTGCATCAAAGGAGGACAGTTGAGTTGTGTGGCCTCTTTCCCTGCAAAATAGCCATTAGTCCAAAAGCATACCTTAAAGCAGTACTTTTTCTTGCCATTTCTCTCTCTCTTTCTTCTCACTGCCTCCCTTTGTTTCTCCTCCTCCCCTTCATAGCACCCTCTCTATTCTTTTCCCATCTCTTAGGTCAAAATACATTGGAGGGCTGCAGTCACATCATATTTCCAGTCTGACTGATAGAAAACACTTTGATATCTTCTAGCAAAACCTTGCATTTTATCACCAGTGAGAAACACCATTACAAGAGCCACACTTGATACCTTGTGGAAGAAAAATTGGCATTTGACTTTCCAAATAGGAGGGTAAGCCAATTTACAGTATTAAACACACATGGCACGTTAATAGTAAAAACAGATAATCTAATTGTATAAAAAAGTGTGGCATAAAGTGCAAATATATTTAATGTCTTTACTATTAAATTTCCAATCCAAGTTTTACTAAAGAAAAAACTGCAAGAGTCACACATTATGTAGTTATCATTAAACTTTATTATATTATTAAATATTTATAGATGTGACTAAAACTCTCATAAGCATAACGTTGATGTGATAATAAAATTCATAAAAACTTTGTCCCTTTTTTCCCTGATTGCTGTCCATACACTTTTCTCACCAATCTCTTTTTATTTATCCTGCAGTAGTGACATGGACATAAATGAAAAAAATCCCAAACACCTGTTGTTTTTATAATGTATTTAAAATTAATTTTCATTTGCCTTCTGAAAAACTTCCTGGAAACACGTAGGTATTTGGCACACAGCTGAATCAGACACAGGTGGAAATTAGCAGCATGTATTTTCTAAAACCAGTATTTACTTTCTTATAATTGCAAACAGCTTAGTCTTAATAAAGAAACATTCACTGTTCTGAGTGGGTATTTGCTTTGCACTTAAAATTGAAACTGGCAACTTCAGGACTTTACTAAGCTAAAAGCACCCAAAGATTTCTGGAAAGCCTGGCTTCTGTCTCCTAGACAACAGGAGCATTCACCTGAACTTCTTTAATGGAGATTCTCTCTTCACTTTCATAGTGGTGTCTTGGACAGCTCGAGGAGCCCTTCCGAGAGCTGCCTATGGCCAGAGACCGTGAAGGTCATGCCATGTCAGGAGCTTTGGGGATGGGTCACAGCGAGCAGGTGGCAGCAGGGATGTCCCAGGCATCCCACCATCCTACTGGACAGGCAGCCCACTCCTAACCAGGGCAGACTCACCAGCACCATTGGGCTTCCTCCCCGCATTCCATATCCAACCTCCCCAACAGCCTCAGCACAATCAGAGCTGCAGAACTGATCATGAGCTGGTGAGTCACCAGCAGCTGAAAAGTCTCCCACAGGCTGCTCTTGAGCAGTATAAAGCTATTTTTTCTTTGTGGATAAGGCATGTTAGACAAATTGTGCAAGAATCTGAGATATGAGAATCTGAGTATTATGAGGACTTTGAAGAGGCAGCACAAATATTGAACATCAACTAAAACATCAGGAGATGGAGTCAAAAAAGATTAAGAAAAGCTTGGGTGCTGGTCTGCAGTGGTATCATACCTATCCAAAAAGCCATGTCAGTTGGTGTGGACAAAGTGTTCTACAAAATTTGTGTTTGTTTATATTTGAGGCAAACATGTCTTGGACTAAATGGAAAGCCGCAAAGCTGACGTACAAAGATTATCCCTGCTGATAAAAGAAGCATTCAGAAACATGACTAATTATCTAAGACATGTGAAGGAGCAGAAAGGAGGATCAGTAAAACTACAGGGGGAAAGTACAGCTGGAAGACTTGGCAGTGCTTTTCAAGTTTTACTGTACTACAACCTGGTGCTGTTACAAAAGAAAATGTCAGTTTTTCCTTCTTACCCAGCAACAGGAAAAAAGAAGTTGTTTGAAAAAGCTCCTGATTGCTAAGAAGCAATCTGGGCATTAAATGAAATAAGCAACTAGTTTTAAAATAGAGAGTTTGAAAGAAAAACTCCAGTGCATACAAACAAAAAAGATGTAACCCAATACTTGAAATGAACATTGTTCAGTATTTAGCAATAATAAAAAATATATATATATATTAAAAAAAAAGAGTAGATAAGAAAATGGAAATAAATAAACATATCCACAGTTAAGGTGCTTGGTCTTGAAATAAGAAGTCCCAGATTATAAGTAAACCTTCGTGTACTCCAGGTAGTTGTGAGATCAACTGATACTTGACTCTCTTCTGTAGAGTACAGAGCATCAGGCAGAGATGCTCAGAAAACATTAATCTTCCAATTGACCCCTATGGATACTACAGCCTTGGGGTGGCCACAGAGGATGGCAAGTGTGCAGGACAGTAAGCATATTGGGGTTTCCTTTACTTGTCTTTGCATCAAGTGAACTAAAATATCCATTGCAAAACCAGACGGTTTATCATCCTATGAGCAGTTTTAACCTATGACTGATATTAAATATTAATGGAGGTCAGATAACTGATTTTCAACAATACTAAGGCCTACCAATCTTGACTTGAAGTCAAAAGTTACTGGGTCAAAAAAAAACCCCTAAAACCAGAAGCTATTTCAATTTTAATGTCTGGTTTGTCTATGAAGTTGTAAACTACACTGTCAAATGAAACTGCAGTTCTCACAAAAGTTTATTGTTAAATTAACAACACTGAGGTTAACTTGTGAGTTTCAGAAACAGAACACTATGGACTTTTCTGAACCATGTTTTTTCAAGTGCCTGGAAGTACTCAAGAATCAAGCAAAACTTTACAAACCATTTCAGAACTTGAACTGTGAATTGATTCAAAATGTATTACCGTTAGAATAAAAACTTTTAAAATTTTAAATTAGCTCATCTATGTACCTGGAAATTTAGCACCATTTAAACACTCATACCTGAACAGTGAAAAATACCCCTATTTAACAGCAGTATAGCTGAAGTTCATAATTGTGCATACCATCAAGAAAACAGGAAAGAAAATATAATTTAATATAGCTGAATTTGTTCATTTAAGTACTATAGCTATTAAATAAGTGATTCAGTTTTTACATTACATAAGGCTAGTGCCTCCTCATATTTGACCTTTCCAGTTTGAACATTTTAGCTTAAAAACCTGTTTAAAAAAAGATATTTATCCTTCTGACTTTTGAGTAGAATTCACATGGCATAGGTCATTGTTCTTCCTTTGGACTTCAAGGCTGTACTTTGGGGAAGGGCTCTGCTGACACCCCTTAGCACCTGAGGCAAGAGACAGACTACGGTTAGTTGGAATCAGGCTTTGTAATTCCAGTTCTGAAACCACCTCTAGCAGCATTTCATAGGCAAGTGGCCTTGTCAGCTTGTATTTTAGGAAACCATAATGTAGGTCCTTATGAATAGGAAGAGCTGTTTGAAGCAATAAGGATTTCCTTTATCCGCCACTTAGAAGTTGCAAAGGCTAATCCAAAGGCCATAGAAAGGAAAAGGATGTCATTTCATTGGAAAGAGACCACAGAAAGATAAAAGCCCAGACTGAAAATTCAGATTAAGATTTTTGTTCACCTGGTAGACTAATATTAAACCAGTGGTAGCTAACTTCTCATGCAACTCTGTTCATGATTTCCAACTTTCAGTCTCTGAACTGAAATAAAAGGAAAAACACATGTTATTAAAATATCAGTCATTAAAATTATTAACATTATTGAAATTCAATATCTTTCAAGTGCCATTGGAAGAGGAAAAAATTGCAGGACAGGAGAAAAAAGCCAAACAAAAGACATAATGGAAAGAGAGGGAAAGCAAAAATTAGGAAGTGAGAAGTAGCAGTAAAGAAAACCCCTCCATAGTACTTTAAACTATTCCCTTGGAGCTGAGAGAAGGGAATATAGAAAAATGAAAATTAACCCATAACTGACAACACTGATGTTGTCTATGTAAAACAAAAGGTCAGACTATGATCCGCAAGGTCAGTTTAATTCCTTGTCAGACTACATCATTGCTTTTAATGTAGTGTAAGCTATGATTTTACAGCAGACAACAGATGCAAGATGGTCTGCATTATTTACATACTGTTGGTGGTTAACAGTGAACACTGAAGACAAAAGAATGAAAACTGATATTTATCATTCAAGGACAGGGCTATACAAATAAAAAGAAAATGCTCCTTTGTGGTAGAGTTGGAGTAATAGCTAAAGTATGAATCAACGGACAGCGTAGTTTTCCAATAACTTAGTATGGAGATAGTTTTGGTCTCCGTATTCACGCGATGCACAACCTTACTGCTTGAGGAGTTATGCAAGGTGTAAAAACTCTTCTAAGAAGTGAAGTTATTCCTACAAGTTTTGTGGATATCATCAAATGCCTTCTCCCTTCCATAGATGCCCTGTTAAAGAATCAAAAGCAACTCATTGGTTCCAACATGCTTAAAGTACTACATGTACACACAGAGCAAAAAGCTGCCTTCACAGCTTTTCCTTGACTTGCAGCAACCCTCGCTCCGTATCCCTGTGCCACCGGGCACCTGGCTCTACCCACCCCCCATGCCCATACCTGCCTCAGGCAACTGCAGCTCGTGAGTTTCTTCCGCAGCTCTCTTCTGTTGTCATGCCTGCACTTCACTGGCATGGCGTGGTCCTGAAGATAGGACCTATATGTAAAAACTCTGAAGTTGTTAAAATACAGTTGTCTGAGGGACATTTTCTTTGTTGCTTCCTTTTTTTAGAAAAATGTATAAAATGCTCTTATTTTGTAACATATAGAGAATACTTGAGAAAAACAGAATTCCTTTTCCATTAAATAGCATACACTAGCTTTACACTTTAAGCCTTAATGAACTCTTACTCTGTTATACAGAGACTACAGCAAAAAAATATTGACATTTGAAGAACAATTTAAAGTAAAGGTCAAGAATAGCATGGTCTCCCTTCTCTAACTGACCTTAATGAATAGACACGTTATTCTCCCGAAGCAATATGACTACTGGAGTGGACCTTGCTCGGTAGCTTTAGTCTACTACCCACCTGAAGGAGAATTAATTTGCTATTTATTGATCATTTACTCTTTTGTGTAAGCCGATAATTGGCATGTATAAAAAAGCAGCCTCTTTGCACTCTTCCTTACACTGTCAAGACAGTCACCACATTGGTTGTGCTCCTCACTAAATGTGAAAGCCCACGCACAGTCCTTTCTAAGTAAAGTGCATTTAGTTGAAGTTTTATATTGTTCCTAGCATCTGACTGGTTCAGGACTACAAGAATAAATCTGCTTCTAGAGAACTGTATGTGCAATGTACCACAATATTTACTTTGAACACAGTCCTGATGTCACTAAAGTAGAAAGGTATCAGTGCAGGTCTAGGTACAGACTCATTTTTTTCAGGAGACTTTTTCCAGGTTTGGAATCAATAAGCTGTAATTCCGACTCTACTGCACTATGACAATATTTGCAGTATTTTACTGCATATGTTTCTAAGCACTGAGTAATATACAACAATTTAGTAACATATATAGCGTAGGAGAGTTAAACATAACATTCCTTTTCTATTAACTACCATACCTCAGAACATATATGTTTGTTCTACATATCACTTCTGTGCACTGTATTCTATATAGTTATTTACATTATCAAGATCTCTGTTTTATATAAAATTGTTTTAATGTCAATTTTCTAAAACAGGAAGAAAAAGTTGTGGGTTTTTTTAACTGATTTCCAAAATGGTATTCTTGATAAAAAGAATCCATTTTCAAAGGATGTTTCTGTAAGCAGATTCAAAACTAAAGGAGAAACTGGAAGAGAAATTATGGTCTCCGGATTTTCAGTGAAAAGCTAGGTCAAGTTCTCATTCAATCGAACTTTCCAAAGATGTTCATWTTTGTTCAAAAAGCTATTTATTTTTTTGTCCAAAAAGTGCTATTACAAACTTCAGCTTCTCTTAATGTTAAACATTGCTAGTCATGAAACGTGTTCCCTACATGAGAAATCCTTCGTCATCTAAAACAGTTGCAATCATTCTGCCTACAACGAAGACTACGAGCCAAGACAGAAATGCCAAAAGAGGGCAGCCCAAGTTAAACAGGATGTGGTGACAAGTATCTACAGTATGTTTACTTTTTTACTTGGTGCCTGAGAGGAGGTGGTACAAGCTACTGGTGTAGCCTAAAGCAACCATGAGTGTTGCTAACGCCAGCAGGATGCTAGCCCACTGAATTCCTACCATTAACACCACTCAAAAATGTCCCACAACATCACGGGCTTCTGCTCATGTGCCTGAGCTGGATCTGCACTGCTTTTCACGCTCTACCTCAGTCCAGGAAACTACAGAAATGGGCAAATCCTCGGGGACCCAGATTATTGAAAGCTTGAACTAGACTAACTTAGGCAGAATTGCAAGCCATGCAATATATGAGAGAATATGAAATAATCAATGTTGTATTTCTACTTGATTCTGCCCAGCCACCCCCATCACACCATTTTAGTCCAAGACTTAGGTCAGCCTTTGCTTTGTCTCTCTTCATTATGATGGGTCACCCTTTTACACCTGACCAACTCAAAAGAGGTGCTGTACTTTATATAGGTGGAACTCGATTCAAATATAAACACCTACATCTGGCATCTAAATATCCATTTCTAGTACCTGACTGCCAAAATCATTCTATGTGAGTACCCAGTTTTGAACTCTGACCTAACAGTGTTTCCCTCACAGTGTTTCTCTCTGCTTGCACAATAAAGTTGCCAATAAATCTGTTACTGATTTTTTCTGTGTCCAGACCATAATTCCTCTTTGGAATATGTTCCCTTTACTTAACTGGACACTGTTAAATAGAAATACTGTAAGGTGATCATGAGCATTCAGTTTCTCACTGTAAAATTAACACCTGGACAGTAGGTTTGCAAGGGAAGAGGGTTGGCAAGAGGGTTATGCTACGTAACTGGTGTAAAGTTAGCATAATTGTCACAAACATCCAAGGTTTTAACGTCTGAATGTGGCCAATGTGAAGCAGATCTTTTCAGAAGCTTGAGCTGTTAAATGAGTCAAATGACCATAGAGTTTATAAACATAATGACCCTGTTTTTTTTTTTTTTACAGATCTGATTCTTCAGTGCTTTAATACTAGAGTGCTCATTTGTTGGCTTTTTCTTGCTTCTGCTTTTGCTGTCACCCCATTTTGTGCATACAGCATCTAGCACCTATCCTGACATTCACTCTCCCTAAATTCATAGTGCTCTGTCCCACTCTTAATCGGTTATTAACAGCAGCAGGAACAGTGTCATAGCACATCTTAATGAATCCTCAGTGGATTCTGGAAACAACCGAGAGAAGACAGTACATTCCCTGCAACTGTCCAGACTGCCTCTCTGGCAAGAATACCATCTAAAAATAACAAAGATGCGACACAGGAGCTGGACAGAGTCTTATAGCTTATTTTTAATTCAGTAAGCACTTCAGATAGTAGCAAGCTTTGACTGCAACCAGTGGCCTAGATGATTCACATCCCTTAAGTAGTTTCCTGAACCTCCATACCCCATTACTTATTCCCTATGGTAGGTAAAACCCTCACTTTGTTACACTGTGTTCATTTCTATATCTTACTTGCCAAATTTAATAATAATGAAACCGTGTAACATGTATTTTATAARTTTACTGATTATGTTCATAGTAGCTGCTTAATTTTTCCCATAAGAGTGCTCCTTGAAAGTCTTTATTCTGAAAAACAGAATGACAGTGCTTTGGATTAAATGAGCCAGATCTTCAGCTGTGGAAGGATAATTTTGTTTCACTCCAGTGGGACAATGTTGTTCGAAAGACAATTCCCCTGACCTAGAGGATCTTCCCTGACTTCATCTCTCCTGTTGGACTTTTCCACTTTGTAATTAAATATTCACCGGGGAAACAAAGAGTAAAGAAGAAGGGAAAAAATAAGCCCTTTGTAGAGGTTCCAGTACTCTGGTCCAAGGAATATTTAATTATTTAGGCGAAGTGGAACTACTTCTCTGGAGAAGCTGAGAGAGTTCCACCATGGTGGTTACGGTCCAATAGAGAAAACAGACAGAGGAAACCCAGTGTATAAATCTCAACAAGGAAAGAAGTGCCTCCTTAGCTCTTTTGAACAACATAAATAATTATACTTACTAAGTGAGTTGAGAAGAAAAGGCATAGTTGATTAGAAAATTAATTGTCCTGAATTAGATGTTTTGTATTTCTTTAAAATTATTGTTCTATCCTAAATTATTCAGGTAGCAATCAAGGAAGGAAAGCAATGTGAAATTCATCAGATTTATTGCACCTGCTCCTGTAATAAATACAGGATATTTGTTGTGATGGTTTGTCCTAAATTATATTACACAAACTTTTCTAATCTTTAACAAAGCTAGCAAAAGCTTCAGGGGAAGGTACCCTAAAAAGAAGAAGGTGGTATTATTTCTGACAGAGGGGAGATTTTTAAAGCAAGATTGTTTAATTAGTGGTGTTACACACACTGTGTACCTTTACCACTGACATGTGCTGAATCCAGCTGATAGGTCAAATGCACAAGTGAAGTTTTAATGAAAACAGATACCCAGAGGATCCTAGAGCAGCTGTGTCCGCCCATCGCTCCACGTGTGGAACATCTTCCCTTTGCTTTGCAGTGCTGCACTCCCCCAATTCCAAGAAACCAGGGGCCTCTTAAAACAAGGTTGAAAGAAGAAAGGCTTGCTAGTCAGCTGGCAACATATCTGCATTTTTAAGCTAGCCTGGATACAGCGGAGGAGAGCTTAGTTTTTGCTATGTGACTGACCTCTCTTAGCCAAGTTCATAGCAGTGTGAGCTATCAAATATGACAGGCTTTTGGCAACCATTTGCATGCTTTTGGCCGGAATCTCTTCCAAGCCCAGCTGGGATCAATTAAACTAAATAATAGTTTTTACAATAACTAGTTCCTACCATATCTACAGAAATTGCTTAGTGTTCAAATGTAAATACTGTTAAGTTCATACCTTGCTTACCCTTCCCCCACTTTGAAGAAACTGTGGCAGAACTACAAATCTAAGATTTTTAAAGCAAGCTCTTAAAGGTTGAATAAGGAAGAAACATGGCATGTGCAGGCACACATTCTTGTCTTCTGGTTTGCCATCATGAAATCCATTCTGCCTATCTAATATCCTAAATATGAATAAAAACCCCACCACACATTCATTTCTCTGGACTTCACTTTAAATGGAGGTGTCATTGTCCATAATTGATTAGTAAACTGGTCTTACTAAACTGTTATCAAATCCTTCCAAATTTGGAGTAATTGACCAAAAAAGCATCTGTTGTGCTATAACTCAAGTGTTTCCAGGACCAGGTAATGCTCACATTAGAATAAGGAACATTTAAATTCAAGATCAGTTTTTTCTAGTGATTTTACTACTGTACGGAGATTTGCTGTGAGCAACATGAAGAATCAGCCTCAACTTTTAAAAGATGCAAAACAATGTAACTGGAGCAAACACATGAATGTTTTTCATTGTCACTGAAAAGCAGAATTATTTTCTATTCAAGTTAAAAAAAAGCTAATTTTTATAATCCAATAATCTGCAGATCTTTCCTGAGAGAAGCCCATGCTAAAACTATGCATCCAAACAGTTACTTTCTCTGAAGCCAGACAGTATTTGCACAGTTGTAAAGTCCCTTATCATTCTATCAGTTAGAGGAATACAGTTCTCTACCCGAATAAAAAGAAATACAATACTTTTTTTTTTTTAATAATGAATGTCATGCAATTTTACATGCTTGATTTACAAAACCTAATGTAACACTAAGAAAGCACTTGCTCTGTGAGGCACTTGAATGCAGTTGGATCGCTCAGTTGCTTAAAGGCCCTGATGAATGGAAGCCAAGATTTTTATGTTCCTGTGAAATGTCCAGTACTACCCTGGAATAGTTCGCTGTTTTGTCATTGCATTCCTTGGGTAATGGCTTTCCCCACCAAATATTCTCCCCTTCTTTGAGGAGCTGGAATAACCTATCCAGCCTAGGCTCTATCCACCATGTCCTGCTAACCTAACGACAGTCCTCCTGAGGAGCTTGCAGAGCTTCTGCAAGCAGTCAGATTTTAAACACTTAAATTTTACAAGTGTAAGTTCTGAAAATAATGGCTCACTTTAAATAAGCGGTATGAATAACAGAAAGCCTGTAATGCCATCTAACTTCAGAAATAATTCTTTAGCTGAAGAGTCAGAGAATGGCTGAAGGTACCAAGCTTGCCAGTTAAGTCCCTCTCTGTAAAAAGATTGGTAAACATGACATTGCAAGGTCCTAAATTTATTGGTTTTACATAATCTTGGAGAATGTGCTCATTCCTCTAGGAAGAGAGAGTTTATTATAGTTGCCAGTACTGAATGGTTCAACAAGAAAGCTTATGGGGTGAAATCTAGAAAAACTCTTCTGCCTCACAGGATGAGGTAGCCTTTGAGACCAATAACAATCTAATTCAATGGGTGGGGATTAAACATTGGAAGTGTTTGCCAGTACATGCTTTATTTTTTGTAGGAGAGAAGTTAATCCCCAATATCAGCACATTTTAGTGATATGATTCCACCTACCATAACCTGTCTACTGGTCCAAATATTTGTTTAAAAAACTGTTTAAAAAACCCCACATTCCTATGTAAAGTAAATCCCTGTTCCAGTAAACTTTCCAATGTAGGACATGCCATGCAAAGTTACAGTTACCTTTTTAAGGGGTAACCTCCACAATGAGCTTGTAGGATAACCTCCTGGCTAAAAACCAAGTGACCTGACAGCAACAAGGTAATTCAGTTTCTTATTTTATATATATAAATACCAGCTTCCATTCCTAGAATCTGATCTCTAAGCCAGAGACGTCATACTTTTAAGCATCAGTTCGCTGTTTCTGAATGAGTCCCAAAGGGACTGCCTTAAAGACAGAGTAGTTCCCCAGGAAAAAAAAAAAATCACAGCCCAACAGTATTTTCCCATTATTTCCCAGCCTATCTCTGGCAACCTTCTAACACCGTTTCCAGACTGCATTCCAGGGAAGTGTTTCCATTAGACTCACAGATGAGGCAGGCAGGTGTATGAATAACAAAGTGAACATTTCTACTGGGTATCCCAAACCAGCTCCCAGCCTCGTCCTGTATCTGCTGGCCAGCTATGCTCTCCAGAGACCCATGGGCGCAGGAGCATGGCACCACAGAGAGACTAACCCTTGAGAGACACAYCAGATCTTCTTGTGTCTGTGTAGACCACACCAGGTTTGAAGGCTCATATGGACTCTCCAAGTTGGGCTGAGCTTTTCTGTGTCCCCTGAAGAGTGCAGGTAAATAAAGAAAGGAGGATTACAATAGCTGAGAATGGATACAATAAGGTGGGACAGAGGACATTGAAAGGCTTTCAGTGTTGGCGAAAGAGTGAGTATGGAAGTCTTGAAGAAACAGAGCTAGGCAAACAAATCGACACACATGTGACATGGGGAAAACAAAAGCATATGGTTTTAGAGCAGTGAAACACAGATACGAGATAGCCAAACAGATTACTCAGCTGTCTAAAGCATTTAAAAAGACATTATTATGGTACAGCCAGGAACCACAAAGGGGGAAGGGATTAGATTCTGCTATAAATTACCATAGATCATACAATGTAACAGACTTAATCCAAGTTTTCACCCATGTGGCTGATTCAAAACACAGGAGCGTGTGGGGATGGGGGGGATGGGAGAGGAATTAATCGAGGGATGCACAGTACATAGCTGGTCATCTGCACTTCACAAACACAATAGCCAAAACTCAGAAATCGATAGCTGGATAAATCAAAAGGGCCAAAACAGTGTGGAAACATATAGTAAAGATGAGAAGAGAGAAGGGAAAGCTGCAGGGAAGGGCTCTGCAGCTGAAGCAGAGCGCGCTGCTCGGCCCCTTGCTGCTGTGCTGCTGCTGTGCCCAGCCTCGTCCCCGGCCCCAGCTGCACCTGCCGGGGGAGGCTTCTGGGAGGTGGGGTGAGAAGGAAGAGGCAGCAACAGCAGGAAAAGGAGCAGGGGATATTCCCCCTCCCAGCATCGGTGGGAGGTAGGAGGGGACGCACTGAGGAGCCCCTTCCCTTGTCTCTTTCTGTGCAGGGTGCTGCTCTGACACCTTCCCCCTGGCCCTGCCTACCCCTCGCTTTCCCCCAAGCTGGCACCACTCAGAAATTACTTTCTTGACAGAGAACAATGGAAAGAATAGGAATTGTTCAAACCACAGCAGAGGTTGTATAGACCAAAACAAATCCAGACGAGCTGTCAAGCCATTGGGACCAGAAGGCAGTGTGTTACCTGAGGGTCCAGCATTGCTCGCTGCCATAGGAAATGCAAGTTACCACCACGGCAGACGAGCTGGGAGAAGAAAGCATAATTTTACCTACTGCACATTGGTCACGTATATGTGCCAGCAAAATGTCCAGTAATGGCTGAAAGGAGTCAAAGTTTCGTACCGAGAACAACAGATGAGGAAAAGGGGAACTTGTGCCTTTGGGCAGGGAGTTGATTGCTATGACAGGACTTCAATTAGTTGTATCATCTTTGAGAAGAACATGAGATTTGTCCTTAAAGGAAGGGCAACAAAATAACAAAATGGGGTGAGAACCTAAAAAACTTGGGGTTTATGGGCACAGAAACTAGAATGACATGCTGTCGTTTTCTTTTTCATTTAAAGAAACTCAGAGTGAAATCAAAAGGGTTTGTAAACTGTTTCTTTCTGTGCACCGTCCTTTCTCCTGGTCTTGCTCTCAGCCCAGCGGCTTAGCATGGGTCTCTGCAACGATGCTACACAGTCTGCAGGAAAAAACTCTTTGCTTTTCATCCTCTCTGACGCCGGTGGCGTGTCCACTCCCTATCTCCCTGCAGCCTCTCAGTTTCTGCTCAGGCAGCATGTGAGCTCGTGCTCACAGGCACGCACACGGGCACACAGGCGTGCGCTGTGATCTCCCTCTCCCGAATCCCCCCAGCTCTGCACTGAGCACTCAGCCCACCCTCAGACCCTCCACTTCATCCACACCCAGAGTGCAGCAGCCTGGAAAAGGCAAGCCGGCCCTTCAGCTGTGCTGCCTGCTGACTCTGGGGGAAAGTAACGTGCAATACATGGTAGCCTGCAAGCAAATAAAACAACTCCTGTCTTCTACAGTCATTGACAAAGAGGCTAAAAGTCAGTTGGGAAGTTGTGGAATATTACATATCAGCAATATGTGGAAAGAAGCTCAAAAAATATTTTCTAATTAATACCATGTGTATTAATCTATGTTCTACATTAACTCTCTTCTAATAAAAGATCCACATTACATCCTCAATAAAAAAAGCAGTGTTTATAATCTTAGTAGGTATTTTTATATATATGCTTATAAAATATTGCTTACAAAAGTAAGTATTTACTGATTTTAGTATTTAGACTATTAAGGTGGAACATACAGGTCCTGGAGAAGTGAACCCTGTCTTAAGTTGAATCTTACTAGATGGTCTAAAGTGCATGGGACAGAAAGAAAAGACACAGAAAACATGTCAGGAAAAGAAAGATCTATATCATGTTATTAAGCTTTCTGTATGTAACAAACTGATGATGTATTAAAATCCATCCAATTCTTATGATGAGTTTTACTTTAAACAGGAACCAGCAGACACAATGCCAAAAATACCTTACTGAATAGCTAAGTGTAGTGTAATGCAACACGTTAGAAACAAAGTCTGGTGAAAGGAGGCAGGTTCTGTATGCATGAAAGGTACATTTTGAGATTTCCTGAAAGCTTGTGGAAAACATGTTATCTTGAAAAATGTCTCAAAATCACTACATACTTTTGTTGAAAAGGAAGTAACAACAGTGGAGTTGGTGAAAGTGAGCGTATCGGTCCAGTTGCACGATCTCCTGCTGGGGCCTGGAACAGCGGCTTGACTGCCATCGCTTTCATCTGTGCAAGCAGGGAGTGGAAATTGTTACCAAACCAGAAGCGCCTTGGCAACGCGTGTGACAACTCCTTGGTAATTTACTTTTTCTCCAGTCTCAGGAATCCACAATACTCATACTATTCCTTTCTCGCAAATCCATCAGCCCTTCCACTGTCCACCCACGGGCTTAATAGTTCAAAAACACCCGCATTTGTCTTCTCAGTTTCCTTTCAACTACCTGTTCATCCAATAAGGGTAAAATGTCCTAACTGGGATTATGGAAGCAGTTTTCTAGTTGCCCTCGGTGGGGTTGAGCAGCTAGATTTAAGGTCCTCCAGTCCTTTAAAATCTGCTTGAGTACACACCAGGGGAAAGAATGCAAAGGTGGGGAGGTGGAAGCAGAGAGAAGCAAAGAGTTGTGGACAAAAGGACTTTGGCTGTTTTGCAAGGGCAGCTGTTTCTTTCTCGGGTGCCAGTGACACCATGGCGCATCTCCCAGACAAAGATCTTTTTGCAGCAGCTGCTCTAGTTACAAGAAGAATGACTATGCTCAGGAGGCTGGAAACGTTTAACACATGCAACCAGGGATTTTTGCATAAGCTCTGGAAATCCTGAAAAAGAAAAAAAAACAGGTGAAAATGCTTTTTTTCTGTTTTTCCTAAATTTCACAAAATTTCCTGAATTTCACAGCTGTTTTTTCCAGCTGGCTCCTGCCTGTGATTCACAGAACTGCATTAGAAGGACTAGAACAAGGACAAAACTTGGGGGTCTAAGCCTTTGAAACATAAAGAAGTGCATATGCCTGCAGAGAGAGGAGCAGAGAGGTTATCCAGCATGCTTGGAGCCTGCTGTGGAAAGGGACACAGTCTTTGTAACTGGTTCAAGTATGTTATGTTTGCCAGGGTGCTATAAGAAAAGTCCCAAAACTTGCATCGATGTTAAAAATGTAAGTTGGGACTTTCCCTCTCAAGACCCAGAGAGCCGTCCTCCCACAGGCCGTCAGCACTGTCCCTACCTTTCTGACCAGGCTGTGAGCTGGCTGTGAGCTGCACATGATACAGTGCAGCATCATGCTGAGATGCTGTCCTAGGGCAATGCCCTTGCCCTGTTCAGGAGCTAGCATGCTCGGTCCCAGCTCAGGGAGATCCTCAATGCTCTCTATTGCATGGTGCAGCCATGCAGTGAATTATATTAACAAAAAGCTTTGTCCAACTTCTCTAGTGATACCTGCTTTAGAATTAGATTATCATCCCTGATCTTTATAGGATTTATACACATGCAAATACGTGGTCCAAATCCCCCCCTCCATGCTGGGTCTGGTCCATGGGATACTTCCATCTGCTGTCTGCCTTTCACCAGAAGTATGTAGAAGCACTCCTTCTCACACGTAGCCACGACCTGGGAAGAGCTGCCGCTGCCAATACTGGATCCACCCAGACTGCAGTGTGCAAGGTAGAGACACTGGGAAAACTAGGATCTGGTTCAGGGTGGTCCCACCCCAGCCTGTGTATAGGTGCTCTACCCTACAGAGATTATAAATAATTTCATTTGTAAGATAACTTTGTCATTCTGTCACTCTGTAGTATAACAAGTGATACATATACAGGACTTTGAAAACAAATATATGGAAAATATAAAAATAAATCCAGTTTAAATGGGAAATGATAAGCAAGAAAATAATTTTAGAGATGCCCTAACAGCTTGTGAAGAGGCGTGAAGTTTCACATTTCATTGAGGAATTAAATTAAAATGCTTTCCTATAAATAAAGGTTAAAAATTAAATGTTTTAATGATCACTGTTATATATGAGAGACTTGAAAAAAGATTAAGAAAACACAAATATACATATTTTACCATCATTTCTTTTAAAAATAGATTTGCTTATGCAAAATATCTTTAGTGTTTAGAAAAGGATTAAGAGAGAACGGCAGTAGAACCAGAAGCTTGGCTCAGTAAAGAGCATACATTATGGATTTTTTCTTCAGTTTTCACTAGTCACAGAATAGCAAGAAAATGGACATTTGTCTATGAGGTGGACATCCAGATCCCAGTTCTTATTGCACAGAGTCTTTGGGCCTGTAGTGCTTGAAAAATTGAATGTGAATTTGCAAATAGATTTGGAGCAGACACGTGTATAATTTTTGGCAAAAAGTCTGCATTCACTGAAAATTTTAATCTACTTTTGTATGATCACTAGTCTGAGATTCACAGTCTAAATTTCACAAAGAATACTATAGCAATGGTCATATAACAACTTGAGTGCTTTAGCCTCCATTTGCGTGAGAAATAATAATCATAGAGATTGCTTGTTTCTCAATGACTAGCAATAGTCATTACATATCAAAGTGTAATGCATAATGTAACATCCTTGGTAATGCCTAATCTTGCTTAGTCATAAATCATTAGCTTGAGTAAACTGGTGTAAAAATATTATAATACAGATACATTTTAAGAGTCAACAGTGGTACATCTGTAATAGTGTGGTGCTGAGCCTGACCAATATACCGTCCTTCTTTCTCAGGGCTCAGTAGCCCAGCATAGTGGCCAGATTAAAGTCAATTTGCCATCAGCCTGCTTAAAATGTGGGCAAAGTGGGAAACAACTGTGCAGAGCTGCCCACGGCATTATGCTCCATTAATTTGCATGGTCCACCTCTCAGCAATTAAAGAAAGTTTGGTGGGAATGAGGAGCCATTAGAAACCTCTTCCATCAGAACAGTCATCGTCCCCTTTCCAAGCATGATACCATACATCACAGTTATTTTCCTTTTTTCGTCATACACATGAGAAAAATGTACTTTTTCTCATGATAAATGGCACCCATGGTCTATAATTAAAACAAAATAATCACTGTGCTACAAACATATCCTCCCTTTAAGAGGATAGGTACTCATGATGGCTATTAAATATATCACTTGGGAATCACTCAAGTACCATAGTGATGAGAGCAGTGTACAAATTAGGATAGAACAGAAGATGCATAAATTAGGTGTGAATGAAGGATTTGTTACTGCGGTCTTCAGCAATTTAAACAGCATTAAGTATAAAAGAGTGTAACAAGAGAAGTGTAAGACACACTGGTTATGTCCAAGTAGGGAACACGCAGCAAAGTAATATGAGTCTAAAGCTGGAACTCTGTGACAGCCTGAATATACCTAAAAAAACCTCAGAGGGTCTGAGTTCCCCTCCCTTCCCCAGAGATTGTTTCCTACATTTTCAGTAACATTTCATTCTACAATAATGTATATTAATTATTAATGCCCTGATACTCCAGAGAAATAATTTCATAAGGAAGTTCATAAATAATTTTATAATAATATTCTGAATAAAGTCAGCTATTCTGGTACGTAAGATGCCTGAATGTTAAGTAAGCCAGACTTTTAAAACATGTTCCAGTATTTGTCAAACGCAGTGAAAGTGTGCCTCTTTTTTTCCAGAAGTCCTGAGCTGAGAATTCAGCTTGAAATCTATGCTGACAAAATGAACGGATTTTTGTTTAAATGTCTGTCTCTCATTGCAGAATATGACTGCGTTCAATTCTGTTTCTCATCCAGAATAGGCAGACTCCCTGCAGCATTGCGAGAGAGAAAAATATATGATGCGGATAATATAAACTGGTGGGTGTTCTAGAATTAAAAAATGTGGTGCTTATTGCATATTTCATCATGTGAGTTGTATACCTTCAGTTGTTATCTTCAGCTAGTGAAAGTAAATTAAAGCTGACACTTCACTGTTTTACACTATAAATTTTATTCCAAAGATGTTCTTTTATTATTGATAATTTTTACCTATGGACGTTTCACTTGTTTCACTAACCTCTAGCATTTTCCTCTTTTTCACTAAAGAGATATAATAATATTATTGCACTGATGGCCTCCTGGAATCCCTGAACTTTTGCAGAACCACAAACCTGGCTATCAAAACATAGCCACAAGTGCTCCTTGGTGAGCAATAAAATATTCCCAGCATCAGCACTGGATCCAAGATTTTATAGACAATTACAGGATCAAGGAGCAAGATAATTTCAAAGACTGGTTGTGGCTACCTCTGTCGCTGAATAGCTGCTAGAGATATACCTAGTTATGAGGAAACACAGGCACCTCTACAAATAAACAAATAGGAATAAGTTTCAGACTTCTTTGTGAAACCCAGAGCAAACAAATCCTGCCAAAGTCATCTACAGCGCTAAAACTCCGTCTTCTTTCCTTTATTTAATACCTAATTTTGTACTTAATTTCCTTAATGTTTAACATGGGAATGAAGTACTTATTCATGGGAAGGGCCTGAACTGTATAATTTTCTTTAAAACACTCAGCTTTTTTCCTTGATGAAAAAAAAAGAAATGTAAATGCTTTATTGCACTTCTCTTTAGAAAGTAAACAAGTAAAGCTAAGCAATGGAAGATATTTTCCAAGTGGCACCACCTAGCTCTTTAGCAAGTTTGTCAGGCAATGTACTAACTCTCATATTGATTCTGCATTTCATACATGTTCATGTTGCTGTTGGGCACACGAGGTTACCCCCTGAATCCACTGGGATGCCATTTTTACTTGACTTCTTTTTGATCTGAAAAATCTATCCATTTTCCATAGCAACAATGAGTAAATGCTTCATAAATTAGATTAGGATGATGTTTCATAGCCATAAAGAGGTGCCCCTCCATGCTCCCTAACTTAGTTACATAATTCAGAAATATCAGTTCAACAAGCTAAGTTGAACAACAACCTAGCCTAAGTCTTACACTGTGCTTGTCACAGTGGTATTTATAGCTTGGCATCACTCAGACCCTTTGGATCTGTAGGAAGGATTATTTCTTTCTGTAGAGAAAGTGAGTTGGGCAAATGTATTTTTGCAACAAAAAGGTCAACAACAGAAAAAATCTGGGGGACTTGGGTGACAAATTTATTTCGTAAGTTTGGGTCATGCTGCCCACGTAGTTTGGCTAAAAAACATGAGGAGACATTTTCAAAAGTAATGATTCATTTTCCTTGGCTAAAAAGTTTCATCTTGGCATTTCCCAAAAAGTTTCTTTTTCACATTAGTCTCCAACAAACAACTCCAAATTGTATTCAGAGATGTGATGCTTAATCTCTGTCCCACAACAAACAAGGTTTACAAACAGGCTGAATTGTTCTGTAGCACAATGCAAAAGCCCTGCTGCGGCGAGTCCAAGATTTCTTGCCGTACCTCGCAGGAGCCCAAGGGCACAGCATATCAGAACAACTCTCTGACCTTCCAGCACGGAAGGTTCCACGTCAGATACCCTTATCTTTCCTGCCACTGCGTAAAACGCCGGGTGCTCCTGGGGGCTGACCCAATGCGGTGAAAGGCGGTCCTGCGAAACAAGGCTCTGCTCACTTCACTTCTTGCACCACCGTATGCAAAATGCCCTGCTCCCACCTGCCTGCCTTATCATCAGCACCCTGCAGGGACTACCCTGCGCCTCATCTCTCCTCCCCACCAGACCACGACACTGGTCAAGGTACTTGACACTGACTGCGTGAGAGCAGAGGGAGTTTAGGAGATTGAGCCTAGTCATCTTGGCTAATGCACGGCAGAATGGGAGCCCTAAGCCAGACCAGCAGGGACGGTACAGGAGCTTTTACTGAATTAAAACAGGATTGGAATGACCTAAGCAATAAAATTGCAACAGTATAAGCAGCACTAGGATATCTGGCTAGTGCTATGCATTAATTAGACGATATTTTAAACATCTAAGCAATATGTACATGCACTGTGTAAAGTGTCACCACTATTAGAAACTGCTGGGGCAAGGGGGGAACAACACCTTTCTCAGAAGTTGTGTCTTCATTATCTAAAATCCATGAAAGGATATAGCATCTGAAACTCATGAATAAAGGTTAATCCCTGACAATTGTAAATGGAAGGTTTCAGGTTCTCCTTTTTTACTTTCACAGGCCTTGAAGGCTCTGATTTAAACACAAGAACCACAGCTATTGATGACCAAACCTGAGGTGCTGCCTGCAGTGACACATGTACAGTTTTAGTTACTTTCACACTAAGAAATGTGAGATTTTGGTGGGGTTATTTTAAAATGAAATGATATCATAGCTTTTGAGGTTCGAAAGTTTCCTACCATTTGTCAGTTTAATAAACTGAAGATTTTAATGGAGATCTTTTAACAACACATGCTGTACTCTGAAGGTGTGAATATTTCCTAACTAGCCAAGTTTACATACGGCTCACACAGAAAGCTCATAGGTTTCTTTCTTTGTAGCTTGACAGTGAAATTTAGCTACAACTGAGTAATATTAACAAAAAATAATCTTTAGGACATCTGCTGGGCACACTGAAAGGCTTGGATCATACTTTAGAAGGAAAAAGTAAAAGTACCTTAAATTAGGCTTCTAATTTAGGATGAGCAGTTCTTCAGAGATGCTAAGTGTCCACAAATCCCAAGAGAGTTTGCTGGCTATTTCACACTCTTGAAAGGCAAATCATTTCATTCAGAAGCCTCAATATAAAATGAAAGCCTAATTTTAGGTTGAATTAAGGGCATTGTAAGAGTGATCTTCTTGGTACCGAAAGGGAAGCATTATAAAAGGAAACAATGCAAAACATTATA
Source organism: Oceanodroma leucorhoa (assembly GCA_030449065.1). Taxonomy (NCBI): domain Eukaryota; kingdom Metazoa; phylum Chordata; class Aves; order Procellariiformes; genus Oceanodroma; species Oceanodroma leucorhoa. Next base: position 6,193,065 of record JASVER010000012.1, on the reverse strand, counting down.
AAAGGAAACAATGCAAAAAACAAGGCATTGTAAGAGTGATCTTCTTGGTACCGAAAGGGAAGCATTATAAAAGGAAACAATGCAAAAAAAAAAAGAGCAGCTAAACCTCCCCAATGAATAATTTAAGAAAAGACTCCATCTACATTCAAAGATCTGTTGTTAGTGCACATTTCAGCTAATGCACTAATAACCAATAAGATATATGTTATACAAATATATGCTTCTTCCCTATTACAACCCAAACTCTGCGGTGTGGATGGTAGATACCCACCAAGGGGGAAAATGTTGGAATTTGACCAGAATTTTAAATTTCTATAGAAAACTGTGTGTATGAAACATGGCACTTCACCGCTATGAAACAATCCTGAACTTCACTTATTAAAGCCATTTTCCTCTTTGACCCATCATAAACAGCACACTGCTGCAGCATGAGGAGGTTCAGAGGGGCCGCAGCACAGCACACTAACGTATATGAAGAGGCGGTAACTGCTCGTTAACAACTCACAGAGTTTGTGAAGAAATCAAGGACAGAAGTAATGCTGCTAGCTCCGCTTCACTGGTGGAAAACTCAGGTGCAAAGAGAGAGTGGATGGCACAGACATTACAACATTAGCCTGCCTTGGAGCCTTCGCCTGCAGCTGAGGGCTCGCGCCTGGGAAGGCTGAGCGCGCTGGCAGCAGCTCGGCTCTGCGTGGGTACTGCCCAACGGACACCGTCAGCACCCTCACTCCATTTCTGCTCTACCACAAATGAAAAAAGAACAAATCATAATCCAGGGAAAAGGCCTGAAAAACTCAGCCCAGCAACTGGCTAAAGTGGGTGCTTCAAATGGAAGCTCTTGGACCAAATCACTTAATAGTTATTGCTAGCAATAGCAACAATAACTTTTCTGGTAGGGTGGATGAGGAGGGACAACAGTATGATTTATTGGCTGTTAAGTATTATACATAAAAGTGTGTAATTTTAACAATTTTCTTATTTTTATTGCCTGAGGTGTTTAAGATATATAACCTATTTTTTCAGACCACATCAACACTAAGAAAACATATTTCAAAATTTTACAGAGTAATCAAGATGGAATCTACGAGTTATCAACAAAATGCCAGCTGAAACAAATCCATCAGCTTTAAAATATGCCTTGTATTTATCTGGGTGAACCAAGTACCTCTGAAAAAAAAAATCATTCTGTTTGCAATCAGGGTTCTTCATGATGAAACTGTTCTTTTCAATTCTCTTGGAAATTTGGAATTGCATTATTTTTTTCCTGGACAAGCACTTCAGCTAACACACCCCTGGTTTTGCTCACACTGTGATCAGTAAGTGGGTGAGCAGAAACAGCAAGCACAAGTACTCCTTTGCTTTCATTTTGGTCACCCTCAGTCACCAAGACACTGAAATTTCAGGTGAATTTATGTCATCTGCATTTAGAGACATTTAGGCAGCTAATGTCTTGGAAGACACGTACATCTGCCACTGTCAGGGAGATGCTGGCTGTAGGAAATAACACCGATGAATATGCCGAAAAGTGGAAAAAGCATTTCTCTCAGAACAAGAGGTCAATGGCAGAGGACTTATGAAGAAGCATGAAAGTACCTGGGATTTGCCTTAGAGAAGATGCCATGTAGATGAAATTCAGACTAAACAAATAAAACTATATACTTCAGCCTGACATTTTAGATCTGTGGGGCTCCTCTGATATCTGTGATAGGATTATACTAACCACCACGTGCTTAGAAACATGCACTTGACTAGAGCCTCTTTGCAAAACAAAAAAGAAAAACTCGATTAGAGCTTAGTGGCTCCTGTTGTTGCCCTTATCCAACATTATCAGTTTGTTTCATCCCAACTTTCTCTTAGACTACCAAGCAAACACTCAAGTTAAATTTGCCAGTGAGGTTTCAAAGCTCATTTTAACCACCTTTGCTGCCTCTTGACTTTGTGGGTGTCTGGTTTAATTTTCATATTTCTGGTGCTGACTGCAGTTGGAGATGACCAGTCCCTCCGCACAGGTCTCCTAAGGGAGGGAGACTGGTGCTGGAATAGAGGACGGATGCAGCTCTTGTCACAGCCCTGTCCGCCCTTCATGTCCTCTCCCCATTTTTCCTCCATGGCCCAAACCTATGGGAAGGGCAGAGCCATCTCGCAGCCCAGCCAGCAGGGTGGGGGCCAAAACAGTGATCTCCAGGTGGGAGAAGTGCCAGTGAACACACTCTGGCTGAAGACCAGATCAGACAGAACTCTTCCCATACCTTGCTCTGTGCTCTGGGTGCAGGGCAGGAGCAGGTGATGAGCACGTGTTCCTCCAGGCACCATGTTTCAAAAAATTGTCTAGTGGTGACTGCATTTTGTGTTGGACACTGTCACTGGGAGCAAGGGATGTCCAGAGGACATCCACCCAGCCAGACTCCTCCTCACCACCCTGTGCCGTCCGGTTCAGACATCCAGCACAGGAACTGTCAGCTTAACGAAGGAAGCATCATGATTTATGATGGGCAGCTGGAAGAGGGGGTGGGTAGTTTTAATGTTGTACTTCAGAGTCTTGTACCCCACTAAGCCCCATTTAAGGTGTGCGAGTAATTTTTTTAAAGCTGGTCCTACATGCTAATGTTTCATATTTAACAGTTCTTTTGCTACATTTCCAAAAGAAATATGAGCCTCACTTGAAAAGGGAGGAATTTCAGATATACCAGGGAAGGACTTGCTTTTCAAATGTCTTAAAGGCAGCTGTGCAGTCCAAGCGGAGGCTTTGGCAGAAGTCTGAGTGCGGTGGTAATACTGCCCAATCCAGACTTTTTTTCTTTAATGGAAAATGATGGAAAGTCCTGCTTTAACAGGATTCAGACACTGGCTCTAGGAAACAGGCTTTGGTAACCAAAATAAAAAAGGATCTTAGAAACTTTAATGGCCTCCTTCACTACAGCCTGGCCAAGTACTTGCATTTAATAATCGAAGCTATCAATTTACTTTAACACAATAGATCTAAACCTACTTTCCAATACAGACACAAAATCCCCTTGGCTTCACTGTCTGTAGCTGGAATTGGGTGCAACATATTTGTAAAAAATGAGACAGTGATGCTAACTAAAGTAATTTTGTCATTATGGTTAGAAGATGAGGTGGCAGCTGATAATCCTCACATCCTGGCTCCACCACCTGATGTGGTGTTTCTAGGTGTCAGTGAAGTCACTGTGACCTCAGGTAGCTGACAGGGTCCCCTGTGTAGATGAATGAGCTGCATGGAAAGAGCCCACATCTATCCACAGCTGTTCCCATGAAACTCCTTGAGCTTCCTGAGAGGTGAGCTAGACTTCACCGTAGGCCAAACATGTCCTACTAGATAAACTCAGAATTTGGCCCAGGAAAGTTTGGATCTTGATCCCCAACATTTTAGAGAACATCTCTACTACTCTGTTATACAATTAAAAATATTTGAATTTTCTAGTTGAAGGAAAACATGTAATTTTTCATTAGAACAGCTGATTCATATTATTTTTAGAGAGAAACATTACAATTCAAGCATGTATTACACTTACAGCAAACTGGATCACTGAATGCACTGGGCTGTATAAAAGGGACTGCAGCATCATGGCCTGCTAAGGAGTACACATGATGTCCCTCATCTGGGTCACCACCTCCAGAAAGTCCTCAGATCACCAAGATCTATTCTGTTAAAGAACTCCATACACTATGTTTAAAACACACCTTTAAAAATACTTGTTTCTAAATTAAAATACACATGCATATAACTTTCAGTCTTCACTTACTCTGCTAAGCCTGACTTGCTTAGCTCCCAAATGTAGAAGACCAACACCAGGCACAAGAAAAGAAGCTGACAATGAAATTTACTGGAATATAAAAAGTCCCTCTGTCCACTAAAACAGGGGGATTGGAAGAAACACGCAAAAAACAGATGTGGATCCATCTGTTCTTTCCAGCCATAGACAGCTGGCTGTTGAATTAATGCTCTTTTTACTTATGAATTAACTAGCTTTATGCAATCTGCCTTTGAAACTCATGGATCACCAGTATGTTACATACTGTAAATTTGGCAGATGGAAGGTTTATCTACGTCTGCACTATCTAACAGGTTAAAGTAAAGCGGAGATAGCCATTTTAAGCTGCAGAAGAAGAAAAGAACAGTTCTGGAGTAATATTGCACTCTTACCAGATCAGCTTTTTCCCACAAAAAGCAGCAGACATTCTCTGCCTCCGATACGCAACACTGGTTTTCTGCACAGCCTGGCAGTGTGATTCGCTTGCTGGATTACCACAAAATAAAATGTGCTGTTTTGTGTTAAGTGTGTGGTAACTACATGGTAGATGTATTGGAAGCCACGATTGCTATTAAACAGTAACTTGCGGTATCGGTACAATATTGCTCTATGAGATAATAGCAGGGGGCAAAGAGCTGCCTTGGATGAATACAGCAGCCTGACAGCAATAAGATTTCAGCCCATGTCATTATCGAGCTATCAGCACTAGATCAATACTATTGGCAGCTGGGTAATTGCATCACTTTATTTTCAAATACTACAAAGGCAAAAGAAGGTTATAAAATATTCTAAAGGGCAAAATTAACCCTTGCTCAAAAAGCCATCATGAGTCATGCAAAATGCTTGCGTCCCGATTTAAATCAGGGTTTCCCATGACCTGCCTGAGAATTGCCCAGGCTCTTGCAAAGTTTAAAAATGCATTGAGGAGGGCATAGACTTCTTGTTCACACTGAGGACAGTTCATGTTCTGGCATCAGAGAATTTGATTAAGTTTAACCAGCTACTGATGAATTATAAAAAGGTAAAGGAAAATAAACATGAAAAAAGAAGAGAAACAGCAAAAGCAGAAGGGACCAGATCTTTGTCTAGTATAAAACAACAGTGACCTAAGGATTTGTGTGGAATTATGCTGCATCACCCTTGCCAGTCCACTGTGTTTAACAGCTTTCATTTGGGACTAGTTACATTTGTAGAAACCTGACAGATTAACCTGCTGTTCCTATAATTACTCTTGAAAGGATTTCTTGTTCATATTAATAACTCAGCTTTTAATAACAGAAATCAAAGGGTTATCTTTACTAAACCACAAAAATGGAAGTTATGCAATATTATGATTCCACTTTAGGCAAACAAGGACCTTGAAATAAGGCAGTGCATACCCATGACTAAAGTTTACACCAGATTTTCAGAGGAGCTGGCTTGTAAAAAAGAAAGGAATTTCCACCCTGCAGAGAATTACATCATTTTGACAATTGTTACTGCACTGGAACAACACAAGCTCTTTCTCCATCCCTTTCTCCCTTCCACTTGTCTCTGTGTTTAATGTAAATAGAAATGTTCTCAAATATTTCAACCATTAAAAAAAAAAACCACACCACCGTGTAATTTTATTTCCATGAGTTCAATGTGGAACTACATCTTTTTGAACTGCTACAGTGCCGTGTAGGACTTGCCACTCCAGTGCTTCATGTCCCTGTTTTCATTCATGAAAGAGGCACATTATGGACGAGTGACGTGATAGTGATCAAAGGAGTCCCACGATCGCTGGCCAAATTGGGCCACTGACAGAAATGCAGTTGTATTTCTCAGCAAAATGGCTGGCTCTGATACCCTTTTCACACAAAGCTGCAGCTTATCCCATGGAGAATCCTCCTGTGACCAATGAATCTAATTATGTAGAAAGGCTGGGGCTCACCTAATTTTAGCTTTCCTAAAAGCTAGTCTTCTAACCTTACTCTGTAATCAGTGAAAAGAGATGGCTACCTTCAGAGAGTGGTTTAGTTACAGCTGAGACAGGTTAAAGTGTCAGATGTGGAGTGCCAGGATCTGGTCCAGCGACACATTTATGCTACCCTTAGTACAGAGGGCAGTAACTTGCATCAACAGCCCCGGTATGTGCAGTTAGACTACCCCATGGTAAAGGCTGATACAAATTGGTGTCAGAGAGAAATCATAACAGGAATCTCTATGACCCTGTGCTTAAATAAATACACTTGTCCCTCGATTTATCTAAGGTCTCGTAAAAACAGAAACTGATTCAACATGGCTTGGGACAAGCTGTTTCCCACAGTCTGCCCTGTGTGCAGTTCTGCAGGAGATAACGCACACAGAGAATTTCAGGGAGACCTCAGGCTCCCAGGACTGCCAAGCACAATGCTTGGTCCTCCTCTGCAATCGATGGAGAGAATCAGGCTACTTCAGAGGACAGTTCAGAAAAACTAGCCAGATAGATAGCTAAAGTAGGTGCTTAGAGCTGATGTTGAAGTTTTATACAATATGTCAACACTAATGTGCTAGGTGGCCAGTACAGCCATTTGAAAACTGTTCAGAAAAACAGTATTCCTAATAGAAACTGCTTTGACTTAAAGTGTGGACGTACTGATTTATGTCAAACAGGAAGGTCCTTTTTTCATGTAGGAAGAAGGATGGCTGTAGGGAATGCAACTTTTCTTACACCGTACCTGTTGAGGTCTATTAAAGTGCTTTGTAAGAATGAGTCTTATAAAATAAAAGAGGATTACAATAACTAACACGGCTATCTCAATGAGATTTTTCCAAAAAGAAGTATAAACAGGATGTATAGATTAAATCCTAATAACAAAAGATACTGTTTTCTTAGGTTGTTAAGACTGAAATGCAATGCAAACAGCCTAGATTAGCTTGCTTATTATTACACAAACAAACTTCTAATAAAAAGCTGGAAATACATAATATATAAAACTATAGAGATATATAAAAATATCCCTCCAAAAGGTTTTATTTGTGTTTTTATGATCCACCAAATCACTCCCACTATGAAATAAAATTTGAAAAATAAAAACTGTAAGAGGCTGAAGGAGCTATCAAAGTTTCCCAAATGATTACTTAACACCTTATCCCGCTCTTTCCTGCTGTGCAATTCAATCACATTTACTTTACATAAACTTCAGTTCAGTCTCTTTGTTTTTCTAACCTTACAAATAGGAGAGTAGCCCTGGATAAGGTTCTTTTTCCCCCTCCTGTCCCCTCAGAACATAATTAATTCCACCCTCCCTGTCATACCCTTTCTCTGAGATTCTTGTTGCTGATTACCAGAAAAAGAAGCGGAAAACACTACTATAAAAATAATGATTAAAAAAACTGCAGATTTTTTTTTCATTTTTTCTTTTTTCTTGGTGATAGCAACACAGGGGAGGCATAACCTGGTTTCTTTCTTGTTAGAAGAGAACATGAATGCACATGCACGTCTACGCTTGGTCACTGCCAGGTGTCAAATATCTATCTGTTCCCATAGCAAAAAGAAAATGATCCACAAAACCGTACAACTACTTCTTGTTGCCAAGTAGGTGAGATAATCATCACTTATCTCCACACTCCAAGTAGGGGAGTAAAGTTGATTTCACCTCAAGACATATCCAGGCACCAAGATGCAAAATCACTTGAATAAATTACCCGAATTAAGTTTAAAAACAAGTTAGATGCCCTCCTTTGCCCACATTGCCCCAAACATTCAAATTACTGTTTAAAAAAAGTCTTCTAAATGTCCATCCGAAATTTTCTTTATGGTCCTTTTTGCTCTTGTGCCAGTACTGGCTTGTGGTTAAAAAGGTCCTTTTCCCTCCTTACCCCTTACTTCTCTGATACTAGCAAACAGGTATCCTCCCCGCCTTTGTTCACCCAGCTGGGCTGCCCTAGGACATACCTGCACGACAGGGACAGGCTGGGCCCTCTTGCAGCACATGTGGAGTCCAGAGCAAAAGCACAATGGGGATCCCCCTCCCCAATCTGTGCAGTTTGTTCTCATTCTGCAGGCAGTACTGCCACAACAGCCCCGTATGGGGTTTAAGCTAAGAGGCCCCATCAAGGTCTGCGCGTTGTATTCCACTGTGAAGCGTAGCTGTTCCCTAGACCCCCCCTTCTCTTCATTCGCCACTTCGCCCTTCTCTGCACCCAGTGCAGTGTGACGTCCTTTTCCTTCAACACCAGTGACTGGAGTCTGTCACCAATGCTTTGTCCAACAGCACCAATCTTTCCCTGTGGTTGCTGGAATATTTCCTTGTATCTGATAAAGCAGTGACATCCTTGGACTTTTTTTTTAAGGGATATATCACATTATCAGTTCATAGCTGTCGTGGTTTAAGCCCAGCCGGCAACTAAGCCCCACACAGCCGCTCGCTCACTCTCCCCCAGGTGGGACGGGGGAGAGAATCAGAAGGGTAAAAGTGAGAAAACTCGTGGGTTGAGATAAAGACAGTTTAATAGGGAAAGCAAAAGCCGCGCACGCAAGCAAAGCAAAACAAGGAATTCCTTCACTACTTCCCATGGGCAGGCAGGTGTTGAGCCATCTCCAGGAAAGCAGGGCTCCATCACGCGTAACGGTTACTTGGGAAGACAAACGCCATCACCCCGAATGTCCCCCACTTCCTTCTTCTTCCCCCAGCCTTATATGCTGAGCATGACATCATATGGTATGGAATACCCCATTGGCCAGCTGGCCTAGCTGTCCCGGCTATGCTCCCTCCCAGCTTCTTGTGCACCTCACAGAGCATGTGAGCTGAAAAGTCCTTGGGACGTAGACTACCTAGCAACAACTAAAAACTTTAGTGTGTTATCAACATTCTTCTTATACTAAATYCAAAACATAGCACTATACCAACTACTAGAAAGAAAATTAATTCTATCCCAGCCAAAACCAGGACACAGCCATTCTACAACTGGGTATGATTTAGGCAATTCCTGGGAATTGCTAGGAACTGCCTAATTTTCACAGCTAAATAGGACTGTACGACATCCATCACAACCTGTGTCATGACAGAAAGGGCACTTCACCTTCATTTATGAAGCAGAAACAATGAGAGGACAATGAGAAAACACCAGTGGTGAAGTTGTTCATGCTGGCAGAGGAACACCGTGCTGGCAGACTTCAGGGGTGTTAAGTGAGTAGCCAAAGCCTGAACAAACCTGGCTAGGGATGCCTAAAGACACGAGCACTGCTCAATCTTCCCCAGGCTCAAACACTCAAAACTGCACTTCAGTGTACAGGTCCTACATCAAAGACACCAGATGCTTACACTGGTGAACTGGCAACCAGTTACTACACCCCAGCATCCAAGTCCACCTGCATTTCAAAGAGAAGAGAAATGTGGGAACTACTCCTGTGCAGAAGGAGATGCTACCAAAGACACCAACAGTGGGGTGAGCCACATGGCCCTCTGGATGCCAGAATTAATCTTGCCCTTTACCACAGATATCTTTTGAAAGCTTTAAAATACATTTCTTGAGATTGCATTCAATCTTCAAGTTTGTACAAACATTTGATGAGTTTTATCTTTCTTTGATTGCTGTTTAACTTACAGAATAAATAAATGTTAGTCATTGCTTAATGAATTTCAATCTCTCTTGGACAAGAAAATATTAACTGCTTTGGTAAAATATGATTCATTAAGCTGTCAGGAATATTCCAGTATATTTTAAATATTCTACTACAGTGTACAGAGAAATGTAAATGAACTGTTCAAAGAAATGTAAATTCCTATTAGTTACAAAAATGAAACAAAATGTGAACATTTCCAGGAAGGCTGCTTCTTACAGAGTGAATAGCTATTCTCTCACACACATTTTAAAAAAAAGTAGAGAGCTCTGTCTTACTATAAAAGATTAAATAGATTTTTTCAATGAATATTTTTGTAAAAGAAGAGAACGCAATGAACAGCTTGCCAAGTGAAGCAGGTACTAATATTTTTTCATGTATAAGAGGTAACAGATCAAACCAAAATAGCACCTTTCCTATTTTCAATGGAGAAGAAAATGTTTTACTCAAACATTTATGTAACTACGAAAAATTTTGTGGTTCAGAGGGAAATACTGTACAGTTGTCATTCATGTCATCAGCTTAGACTAAAATATTTTAGAAATCCATGCTGCTATTTACATTTAAGCAAATTCCTCCTTGATTTAACCTACTTAATGAAGTTCCTTTGTGAGATATCCATAATATACAATAAAGGAAAAGCCTAAATGAAAGTTAAAAACCAAAACAAAATGAACATACATACTTGGAACAAATCAGCCACTAAGGTTATACTATCCTCTTCGTCTGTAGCATCCATATCACTGTTATCCAGACCTTGCAAAATATAGCTATTAAAACCAACTGTCTTCTGTGTCTCTGACACATCCGTACATCATGTTATCAGACTGAATAGCTCACACATCCATGAAAAGTACTCACAACTCCCCAGTGGCTTTTGCCTGGGATGAAAATGTATATGGTAAAGGTTTGCATGGGTGAACAAATACAAGCACTGGCTTTGAGTAGGAATGAAAACACAAATTACACATAGAAGGTGTAGACATTCCACTTGAACAAATAGTGCTTTTGATCATTTGCTATTCAATATCCCAATATTAGTATAGCTAGTTATCTCCATGTAATGGGAAACAACATCAGGATTGCATAAGTGAAGCAAAGAGAAAAGATTGTAATGCTTACTTTAAAAAGGGTTTCCATGGAAAACACAGGAAACAATTTCCTCATAAAGTGACATGCTGGAAAGAAGCTGGAAACACCATACATGAATAGAATATATAATAAAGTACCAGCATCCCTGTAGCTTTAAAGACAACAAGGTTCAAAAATGGAGAACTCATGTTTTGATAAAACCTGTAGAATTTAGGAGATGATGGATGTTACCAAAGCAACAGAGTAGTTGACATATATTTAAACCATAGGAATGATTTTGCAGTCAGAGACAACAACTGTGTAAGAACTGTACATGGAGAAGGTAAAGCAAATGCCATCAGCGGTATGATTCCAGATTTATGAGAAAAAATCATTTGTCGCGCTAATTTATGATGCTCTTTTTTCACGACAAGTAGCATATTGTATGCCAGTAGCATCTTTGCTGACTTCATTATGTGAATTATGATTCACTGTGAGTGTACCAGCCTGCAACGCCGTGAAAGATTTGGAATAAGAACAATTTCCTTTCAAGAGTAAGAAGACTATGCAGCCCTTTCTAGCCCCTCCTTTTCCTTGGTGCTCAGAAGCTGGTAAAGTCATAGAATCATAGAATCATAGAATCATTAAGGCTTGAAAAGACCTCTAAGATCATCGTGTCCAACCATCAACCCAG
>JASVER010000012.1:6094601-6179578 GCA_030449065.1 Oceanodroma leucorhoa | reverse complement strand
ACGCTTCATCGACCTCTTCATCCTGGTTGGGTGGTCTATAACAGACTCCCAGCAGGATATCCACCTCGTCGGCCTTCCCCCTCATCCTAACCCATAAGCACTCAACCCGATCATCACAAACGTCGAGCTCCGTRCRRTCRAAACACTCCCTCACATACAGAGCCACGCCACCGCCTCTCCTTCCTCGCCTGTCCCTTCTGAAGAGCTTGTAGCCATCCATCGCAGCACTCCAGTCATGAGAGTGATCCCACCACATTTCCGTGATGGCGACCAAGTCATAGCTGTCCTGCTGCACAATGGCTTCCAGCTCCTGTGTTTGCCGCCCATGCTGCATGCATTGGTGTAGATGCACTTGAGCTGGGCTATCTACCTCACCCCCGAGATTGGCACGTCACCCCTAGGCTCATCTCTCGAGCGTGGCTCTATCCCCTTCCCCCTTCGTACCTAGTTTAAAGCCCTCTCAATGAGCCCCGCCAACTCATGGGCGAGAATCCTTTTCCCCCTTTGAGACAGATGTACTCCATCTGTCGCCAACAGGCCCGGTGCCTTGTAAACCTCCCTGTGGTCAAAAAAGCCAAAGTTCGACCGGTGGCACCAGCCTCTGAGCCACTTGTTAATCAGCTGTGTTTTCCTTTCCCTTTCAGTGTTCTTCCCCACCACTGAAGGGATTGAGGGAAAAAAAAAAAAAAAAAAAGTCATTGCTTTCTGCTGCTGCACCTTCTTTCTCCTTCCTTCCTCAAGGACAATCTCTGCTTGGACAGAAATGGGAGTGAATTAAAAAATGGAATCTTGGGTAAGTGAACTTGTCAAAAACGCTAAAAGCTCAGACTGTATGGCCAGAAGTACACAAAAGTCTGTGCCCTTCTCTTTTTGTTTTAGTAGAACAGAAATAGCCTTACTGACCTTCAATAGGCTTTGGACCTAGATCATGTATTATAGTTGTTTTAATGCTCACACTTTTGCATATACTTTACGTGATAAACAGTGTATCAATATTCTAAGTGAACACTTTGTCCCTTGTATCCCAACAGCAACCTGATGTACTTGGCCTTGCTTTGAGTGGGGAGTTGGAGTAGATAGCCTCCAGAGAGCCCTGCCAACCTAAATTATTTCATGGTTCTATGACTGCTTAAAAAAATAAAAAAGGCAGAGGTGTATATTTACTTTTGAGTGTGCTAGCTGGCCAAGGATGAGGTACCAATTCATTATTTCAGTGCTGTATTGTATGTAAGACTATCTCCAGATTTGCTTGTTATTATTGTGCTCACTGTCACATTTTCTTAGAACAATGTAGCACTGTGCATTAGTTACCTCAGGTGGGACATAAGGGGCAACGTGTCTACTTATATAAGGACATCCAAATCTGCATCATGGACCATTTCTACAAAAAGTTTAGATCTATACTGTTTTGGTGAGTGAAAGCATTATGTTGTATGGACAGAAGATTTGGCATGTCATTTGGCACTGTTTCCCAGTGTTGATGTGGGGTGAAAGTCCTTGCAATGGCCATAGAATAGGCAAAAAAGTGAGAAAGAAAGCAAAACAGGTCAGATACACAGCAGGAAGAGAATTAGAAGTCTTTTCTGGTGGGTAGGTTGTGGAGTACAAAGATTAAAGAGGCTTTTATTACTTTTTTGCTGGAATTATTGTAGAAAGACTGTTAAAAGGAATTATTACTAGGAACAAATCTGAATGAATAAGAAATCTCCATTTGTTAAACAAGTGCCAAGGAATATTTTGGATGAATATTCCAATGCTGTGGAAAACAAATTAAGGATATGGTACAAAGGATTCACTTTGCTTTGGAGGAACATAGGTAATTGGGAGAGAGAGTAGGAAAACAGTGATTCGGGGGATATAGTGAGCATGAAAAATGTTGATACATGGAAAGGAAATGGAAGCAGAGGGCAAAAACAAGGAGAAAACACCAGGCCAGGCATTTCATCATAGAAGTTTATTAGGTTTGTCAAGCATGACATCCCCTTGGTGAATCCATGCTGACTACTCCTGATGACTTTCTTGTCTTTCATATGCCTGGAAATGGTTTCCAGGATAAATTGCTCCATTGCCTTCCCAGGGATTGAGGTGAGGCCGACCAGCCTGTTGTTCCCTGGGTCCTCCTTCTTGCCCTTAATGAAGACAGGAGTGACATTTGCTTTCCTCCAGTCCTCAGGCTCTCATTTGCGATCTCTCCCAGTCGCCACGATCATTCGAAGATTACCAAGAGCAGTCTCATGATGACATCAACCAGATCCCTCAGTACTTGTAGGTACATCCCATGAGGGCCCATGGACTTATGTATGTCCAGTTTTATTAAGTATTCCCTGACCTGATCATCTTCCATCAAGGGTAAATTTTCCTTCCTCCAGATTATCCCCCTGGTCTCTGGGGCCTGGGATTCATGAAGGCCAGTCTTGTTAGTAAAGACTGATGTGAAGAAGGCATTCAGTACCTCAGCCTTTTCCATGTCCTGTGTCAACAGGTCCCCCACTTTTCCATGTCCTGTGTCAACAGGTCCCCCACCTCATTCAGCAGCAGAATCACATTTTCACCAGTCTTCCTTTTGTCACCTGTGTACTTAGAATGTCTGTTCTTACTGCCTTTGACGTTCCTCATCGCATTCAATCCCAGCTGGGCTTTGCTTTTCTAAACCCTGTCTCTGCCTTCTTAGACAGTATCTCTGTATTCCTCCCAGGTTACCTGTCCCTGTTTCCACCTTCTCCACACTTCCTTCTTATCTTTGAATTTTGCCAGGAGCTCCTTGTTCATCCGTACAGGCCCCCTGGTATTTTTGCCCAACATCCTGCTTGTTGGGATGGACTGCTATTCAATTGATTCATGCTTAGTGATACAGGGCCACCTTTTCAAGGAAATGAATCTATAATCATAATATGAAAATACGTCTCAGTTGTGAGAGAGTAATAAATATGCACATTTTATTGTTCTGCATGTGTGACGTAAAATCTTAAGAGGCAACAAATCACAAATATTTCATACTGTTTTAAACAGAGGTAAATGAAAAATCTGAACTTTCATTCTGCAAGAGGTAGTGCAACTTTTTCATTCAAAACCAGAACAGAGGATTAAATATTTTTTTGTGTGTCTGAAACTTTTGTGACTGTTTTAACTTAGAAAGTCTCTGCAGTATCACATGTCTCATGGGAACTCTACTTTGGGTGAATTATATCCAGACTCCTAGCAGTCTGTAATCCAAGGCCTTGTTTGGTACAGCACAGCTGTGTGATCTTGGCACAGTTTTACTGAGAAAATTGTTGCTAAGGTGTGAGAACATACGTGAACCAAAGCTGTGCAAGATAAGCAAAGTGAAAACCTAGACAGAGGGTAGTTGTTGAAATCATGATAGTTAGCAGCTTACAGATTCATGAGGAGAAATGCTGGCACAAAAAGGTGTAAAACCCCAAGGGAAAAAAAAAAGAGCAAAGGATGGAACAGAGCAATTCACTGCCTCTGTGGATCAGCTGTCCAGCCTCCCCGCCACCGCCATCTCGTCAGCGTCTCATGGGGGAGCTAAGCATGTTAGTGCTCAGCATAGTAGCTGAACAGCACAGCTATCTGCTCTGCACATTACCCAATAAATAATTGCTTGTTGTTCCCAGGTTGTGTGTATCCTGCTTACAGAGCAAAAGATGCTTGAACACTACAAACTCCTCAGCTTCGTCACTATCCAAAGTCATGTCCCTTGACGTGAGCCTTCTCTCTGATGACTGCAGTGGATTTTAGGAGGTGAAACCTCTCAAAGGAAGGAAATCCATTCCACAGGGGAAAATAGTAGAATCTTTTATTCTTAGCTCTTATCATATAGTATAACACAGTGAGGAGATGCAGACTAATGTCAGACTGAATCATTTTCGGTTCAAGGAGTCAATCCAAAAGATTCAAATGTCTTCTTTCAATTTTCCCACTGGGGAATAGAAAACAATAATAAAATTGAAATTTTTGCACATAAAAATACAATTTCACGGATACTACATGTTCATTGAGGAAAAATTCATGGAAAATATCAGATCAGCTCTAATTTCAGTTTCAGCTCAAAAATTCTTTCAAAAGTGCATCTCTTTTTCTTCTCATAACAATAATGCAAAAATTTTCAGGAAGTGGTGAGAAGGTTATCGGGTGGTAAAAATGTTGCATCCGAGAGAGATTTAACATGATCCAATTAAATGTATTTATTTTAGCGAAGAACTGTGCTTGTTAACTCATTTTGAAACCAGTATACAAACCAGTCACTAGAGTTTTGTGTAAGTACCGCACCGTTCTGTACAGCTCCTGTACGAGGCTGAAGGCACACTGGTAAGATCATCTCCCTTACCCCAAGCCGGTCTTTCATGCACACAGGCATGAGGCAGCAGCAGATCAACGTCAGTCCCCATCACTTTTTCTGACAAGCTCTGCTCCAGCCCCAGCATTCCTGCTGGAGAAAGCTGTATCCTGAGGTTACCCTCATGTGAAAGGCCAGCCCGGCAAAATCCCAGTGCAGATGGAGCCCCGACCAGCCTCTACCAGCAGCGTGGGATGCCGCCAGGAGGGATTTCTCCTGCACAGGGCTCCATGACATAACCGTACAAGGCCACCCTGTGCAAAGTACAAAAAAGATGTTTTGTAAAGCTGAAATGAGTGGGCACAGCAAGTGAAAAAAATAGCTTATTGCTGAGACTGGTGTAAGGCATTTTATGAGCCATTACCTCAGAAGGATTTTATTGTGGTTCTGGGAAATGAGGAACAGGGGGCTCATTTGTAAGGCTTTCAGAGCTGCAGGTGAAACGCTGCCTTCAATAGGGTGATTCATGAAAGTCCAAACTGGAGGATGGCACACTAAAACATAACTTGTCAAGCTAGTAGGTTAGCCTTTATATTGGTAAAGCAGAGCCTCAGGGAAATCTGAATGTTCTTTTGCTTTCTGTGAATGAACTACATCATTCATGTCAGCAGCTAATACTTAGTTAAACATTTTACTGAATGTAGCTTTCTGATCCTGTGCTCACGAACAAAAGTCACTTGTTATAAGAAACATTGAAGATGTATCAGTAGCTTTTTTTCTTTTTTTTAAACTCAGGAGTAATTTTAAATATCAAACACTTCCTCATTAAACCTCTTCCATAAAGATGGGGTGGAGAGGGCAGAAGATTCCAATCACTTTGTTGCATAAAGCATACTACAATCTCACATTATCAGTACCTACAATACAGGTTTGGATGACTCGTATAATCAGTCCACACAAAGGGCACTAAGTTTTGCTTACGGCAGAAACAAGAGAAGGGAGAAAGAAAGGCTTTTTCTCTGAGACTGTTATACTGAGGCAGCAATGACCCTCTGGAGAATCTCTAGTCCCTGAGCCACGATAGCTGAATTTGAATCGAATTTCCAATTTCAGAATTTCAAAGAGAAATTTCTTTCCATACCACTCAGCGAAGGGGAGCGGTGGCAGTCCTCACTACGCTGTACATCAACCCTGACCTGCTCCCAGGACAACGGGGCAATGCATCATCGTCTGCGTTCAGCCTCAGAGCTGGGGACATTTAGTGGAGTTAATGCATGGGGCAGTTCTGTGGAGGCAGAGTATGATCGGTGCCAAAGCAACAGAAAAAATTATCAGCAAATCTTTCTACAAGTTCTGCTGCCTTACTGCCAGATGGGGACTGTCAAAGGCTAAAGTCAAAAGAATTTCCATGAGAACTGCAAAAGACATCTTCAGTGCACCAGGTCTTCTCCCTGTCAAATTTGAAGGTCCTCCTCCAAATACTAGAGGTACCAGAGTGTTACTTTCACAGTCGTGAAAGAGCCTCTGTTTCTCTGGCCTATGAAATGGTTAAACCTTTGCCCTCAAAACATTCAGCCTAAGGCAGAGAACAATCATGGAAATTTTCAGCCCAACCCGTTAATGTTTGGCAAAGCCATAACCAGCTTATAACAGAGGCTTGTAATTAGAGCGGGTCGGAACATTCTCAACTAAATGAAATTTCATCGAAATATGCTGTTTCATCCAAGCCAAAACATTTTTTCAGAGACATATCTGTTTCCACAAAGTTTTTGTTGGGAAAGCTGAGAGAGAAAGCATGCTCACACACTATATACTGAAGATTAGGTCACTAGTTTGGGATGTGAGAGAATTAAGTTTGGGGCCTGACTCACAGTGGTCTGCAATAAAAAACTGTGCTCTGCATCAGGAAGAGTAGGTACAGAGTATCCCAAATGCCAAAGTAGCGCCCTGGCAGGATTACCTACAAAAAACAACACATCACAGGAAACATGTTTTGATTATGATGTTCAAGAGATTTTATGTCTTCAAGTGCCACACACAAAGTTATGTTTTTAAACATTTTAAGTTGACGTAAAAGAGAGCTGACCTCTTCCAGAAGTCTACACTTCCAACGGGAAATGTTAGGGAACATTTAAACTTGTAAAGGTCCATTTTAATTGGCTCCAACTAAAGTTATCAGATACAATTCCTTTTACATGTTCTCCATAATTTAAACAGAATACTTTGAGACAACCATCATAACAGATTCAGAAATAATTCAGCAGTGTAGTCACAAAAGCATTGTACCCAATTTGTTGTGCAGGTTGTCAATATCAGGCTAAGGTCCAACTAAAGCCCTTCCAGACCTCATGGTCTGGAATGGGAAGGTGGAGGGGCTCCTGTATGTCTTTAAAGTGGCAGCCACTGGCAAAACAGAAGAGCAAATTAGCTTCTCCATGTACACACGTTCCCGAGACTCTGCACAGAACAGAACATACTGGCAGGGTATATACAGAAAACCAGAAAGAGCCACAATTCAGAGGGCTGCAAATGTAGAGAGGAGCAAACCCTGAAAACTCTTATCAGTAAGTGCAGTTCTGCACTTGAACAAATCATAAACATTTTTTTAAAAATGACATTCCATAAAAAAGGGGAAGAAAAGATGAATATTACCAGGTGAAAAAATCCTTACTTTTTTATCCTTGTTTTTCACATTTTAGACATGTACGTGAATTAGGGAATAATAAGAGAAAATATGTTTGCAATTAAAATGTATTTCATACTGTGGTAGGTCCTTCCATCAATTATAGTGAGGTTTGAGGCCTACAAGTCTTGTCCAAATGAAGAGAGAGATCAGAACTTTTCATTTCTAAAGGTGTAAGCAGGAAGTCGTTGCATTGCACTGCTGACTTGAGCTGATGTAAGCCTTTGCTTTCATGCACTATTACAGTGTCTTTAGCTTGTGCTTTTCATTTTTTAAAATATCACGTTTGGTACACACTTGCTTTTTTGAAGATTATACAAGGTTTTTTGACATAAATGTTGGGCTTATAGCATTCACTGCCTTACTGTGTTATTGTACATGTCAGCAGAAAGGAGTCATGTGATACAGAAGACTGGGATCATACTTAGATAATTTCCTGTAAAGAATAATACCAGCACTTTTTTTGCTAAAAACATATTTTCTTACTCAGAAACACTGGGTTCTCTAGCTTTTTTTATTTCTTAGCATATCATTGTCAAAAACATTTCATTTCTGTTATTCGTACAATCTATTTCAAAACAGAAAACAAAACCAAAGAAATCTCATCATTTCAAAGGAACAAACAGCTGCAGTATTCAAAATCTGGAACTCTCTTCTCAATCACATTGTGATTTGTGGCAATGTCCTCCTCTCTGAAGAACAAAGACTTCAAAGTGGCCAAGATCCGAAGTTTCTTGTTAAAGTTTTGTGAGGTGAAGTTGGAATACGTAAGATATTTTTCCAGAGATTGAGTGTTGTTGGCAGACATAAAGAGTACTGGAACAATGTTAATGAAAAATAAATTTTCTTAGCAATTGTGAGAAAAAAATATGCATATTTGTCCATTAACTCTTATGTTGCTATAATCAGGACAAAAAGAAAGGCAGGTGATCTCTCCTAATGATAGCCAGTTGTTACTGAATATATTCCAAATAGATATGATTAGTTACATTTTGTTTGGGGTTTAAAATTGTTTTCACTTTGTTGTCAATTGTTATCAAGGACTTGCCCTGGCAAAGCTTTCATTGTTTTAACTGCTGTGGTATCAGCATACACATAAGTGAATGAGGAGACAAAAGCAAAAAGCCAGAAATGGTAAACCATCACACTTACTGATATTTAAAAAACTTCACAGTACTAGTACGCAATAAAAATACCCAAATCCTGTCAATTTATGGCTCCACTGATATCAGATTATTCTATTATCAGTGGTTTAATTGCACATTATTTCTAAATATTTCCAAAGTTGCATGAAACAATGTGAGACTTAAATGTAGTTTGCCACATAGATAAAATGAAGCCATATTCCACCCGTCAAAGTGTGCAAAGCAATTTGAAAACACTTAGTGTTCCGCATGGTAAAGGAGAATATTGCTGAGAAGCTGAGGATATTATGGGAATGACACTTAATATTTTATTGTTGTTGATAACTTTGGAAGACTTTATAATATCTTAAAACTCGCTAGTGTTTTCAATGGTTTGAAAACAGCCCACAGCCCATGAAGAGTCAAAATAATTTCCTGACATCCCAGCACTACTTCAAACTCACTGTATCCTTCCCCTTCCTAAGTCCTAAACACATACGCACTACAAAAGCATGCTGGACCTCGATTATACAACCTCAGTCTAGCCTAGCGATAGACTGAATCCTCAGCTGCAGTGACTCTGATATCGCTTGAATTCAGAATTTTGCCCCATGAATAGAAGACATTAAAAGGGAATTAACACTTTTGATTTGGCCCGAAGAGATGATTTAGTTTAACGCAGGATTTGACGAACCTGGAAAGGGAGAACAAATCCAACAAGCTTTTCTGTCAAAAGTAATAGCCTTTCTTTCCCCAGTTATAGGTATTTTCAGCTCACAGGGTTGCACAGGGGACTGAATATATTGGATTTCTCAATAAAACTTGGGTGACATAAAAGATACAGGGTGTATGATTAATGTCACCAGGGGCAAGGAGAATGAGATCTAACAGAATATGAAGGAGCTATGGGACTCTAAGATGCAAGTACAGGTGTTTGTCCATCACCATGAAGTGCCAGCCCTGAAGTATAGCTTCTCTGCCAGCAGACTATTGATTTGTTTGCAGTTCAACAGAGCACCTGTGAACTGGCTTCAAAATTACTTTCAAAAGAACACTGTTAATGCTGAGCATAGTGCTTTAAATCTACAAATAAACCCACTGAAGT
This sequence comes from Oceanodroma leucorhoa, assembly GCA_030449065.1. Classification (NCBI taxonomy): domain Eukaryota; kingdom Metazoa; phylum Chordata; class Aves; order Procellariiformes; genus Oceanodroma; species Oceanodroma leucorhoa. The sequence continues at coordinate 6,170,387 of JASVER010000012.1, read as the reverse complement.
CAAGGCAACCAGTGAGTATGGTACTGAATCAAACTAAAAGGCTTTGGAAGTTATCTCACAGAGATTAACATTTCATTTAAAAACAAACAAATGGCCAGACTTCTATCCTACTGTAATATTTAAATAAGATAAAGAATCTTTTTGATATTAAAAAAGCCATCTATATAATTTTTTTCCTGCGGCTAGAAGTTGAAGGACTTGTGTTAGAGACTGAGAATGGAAAAAGGCTTGCTCATTAAGTCTGGTCGGTATTTCTGACGTCGCTGTAGATAACTGAAGAACAAAGAGATAGCTAGGTTAGAAAATGATTATAAAACAACAGCTACAAGAGAAAAGGCATTGGCCTCTGAGTGATAGCTGTGTAAAGCAGACAAGCGGCAGTTCCAGACCACTGGAGGAATTTCAAAATCCATTGACTTACTGTCCCAAACTGAGGCAGATAGCAAAGAAAAATAGAAGAACAAATGTACAAGGGTAACATGAAAGTATAATGTATAATTTCCATTTCTGGAATTCACTAAAAGATATGCAAAGTGTAAAAGTACAAAGAAGAAACTATAGTAACTAGACAGCAAGAATGTCTGACAACTATCCAAGAATATTTTTTTCTTTCTGCTTTCTATCCTCCATCCTGCTGCTTTAATCCTTTTAAAGAAAATGCCAGAAAGAAAAACAAGTCATTCCTCAAAGGATGAGAACACGTCAACATCATGCTAGAAATAATTCTCTATGCATTTGTATGAACGCCTGTAGGTCAGAAGGCTAACACAATGCAGGGACAGGTGGAATGCTGACTAATCTCCTTCTGAAAACCAAAAAAAGCAAAAGAGGGAAATGTTAACAGGCTCTATTAAATTTCTGAGATGTACAGGAAGATGGCCTAAACAGAAATTATCCATGAGGATAATGATTCCAGAAGTTAGCACAGACATTTTGACTTAAGTGTAGAAGTTACCAGTGGCGTTATGTATTTATGCATAGGGGACCAGTTATACTATTTTAATATATTGAAAGGACTCTAGAGGGGCTGAGGAAGTTAAAAACCTGGTTTCTTCATTTGTTTGTTTCAGTTGAAGCAAAATGTAATTTATTTTAAATAAGAGGTTAGATTTTAAATACAGCTACTCAACAAAGAGATTCTATGGCAAGCTTTTTCTCTATAGACTTGTATAATACACAAAACTCTAGATTTTTGACTAAAACTACACCAAGGTAAGAAGTAATAAATGTGCTTGTGTCTCGCTAATTAGAGCACTGAAGTTAAAATGAAATACTAATGGAAGCAAAAGTGAAACACTAAGACGGATCTCTATTTACTGGTGGCGATGTTTTTAAATGAATATAATATCCTAAAAAATCTTCCCCTCAAAAAATAAAAAAACGCACCCCTAAACCTCAGGTCAAAGTTAAAGAAATTAAAAGAAGATGATAAAGGTGATATATATTTATTCTTTCATATAATGACATACAATAGCAGCAGGTCTAGCATGAAAATACATTCAGGTTCTAAGCTCCCTAACTTTTCCTTTGCTTAGAAGTATGCAAGAAAGAGCTACTGAAACAAAATTAATTTGGCATCCTTTGACAATCGTGTAAATATTAGTGTAGAAATCCTGAGGATACCATGCATCCTTTGAACTGAAGACAGGTGCTCTTCTCAGAAAACAGATATGTCACGCAGAGCTGGTAGAGCCAAGTGTGTGATTTAGATGCATTATCACCAGGAAAGGGAAGTGCTTCTACAAATGGACTGTGGCATTTTCTATAACGACGACAACAAAGTAGCACAGTTTGCAGTTTGGGAATTATTAACAAATCAAAATGCAGACTAGGCCAGAGTAATTCTGCTAAACATAACTAAAAAGCCAAACATAGGTAAGGAACTGGATTTGTTTTGCCCTATGCAGAGGAATATAAAAACATGAGTCACATGGTTGTGCTAGTACACTGCAATAGCTAAAGGGTATGTGCAGGATGATTTGAACAAGGTGGTAGGGATACAGCAAGTTGATTTTAAGCTAATTTTTTATTGAACTCTGTGTTCCGAATTTTTTCCTCTGAACTATGTATGTAATACAGAAAGTGGCAAATAAAACTGGTAACTAGAAAAGAGGTTTAATGTCACAGGAAATGAATTAATTCTGTACCATTTTTGATGAGTTACTTATCCTGGTCCTTTTACTCCCAGAGGACATTCCTTAGTCTTCTGCATCATCCTAATTCCATGTGTCTCAAGGTTCAATCATAACTGTCTTTCCTTGGCTGATCTGATGCATTTCTTGGGTATAGCCTCTCCATCTATTACACCAATATGGAAATCAAACATGACAGCTCAACTACATAGTTCCGAAATATAAGCACTAAACCCCCTGAAATTTCCGGAAATGTAAATATGTCCTTTCCTGTCACTATTGAACTAGTCCAAATTTTCAAGAACCCTGAGCTGGGAATTTACCTGTTCAGGGCCGAGTGACTGTAGAAGCAGACAGACACATTTATCTTTTCTTGTGTCTATTACCCCATTATGTTACATGCTGACAAAAACAGAGAATCCCTGATATCAAACAGAATTTCTAAGTTGCATGTATTCTTAACCTGTTTCCCCAAATCACTCAATGTGCATTATATCCACCAAAGAAAATTACCCTTCAGCAAGAGCTTTTCACCCATGTGGGTTCTCTGAAGTGTAACAAGACAAGATCTCTTACAGGGTTTTTCCCAGACTTTAGCATTCAGCATCTCTTTTCTGCGTGGACTGTCCAGGGATGAGAAACTTGAATATTTAACTAAAGTGTTACTAACTCACAAGGCACAAATTAAGAAATCACACTTCATTTGCTTTAGTGCACTGAGAATTATTTGGCCTCAGAGAACCCTTCCAATGTACAATCCTTAAAGGGCAGTACACATTCAGTATCACTTCTTATTTAACATACTTGAAGCTCTTAAACGTAAAAGTGCTTTGGGCAGTCTTAACTGTAGATACTGTTGCTAGTGACCAGCCAGTCTTATCTGTATAGAATACATGATTGTGTAGTTACAAATGTATGTACATGTTCCATCACACATAATCACACAGCAAGCACTACACATTTTTTTCAAATAAAAAATCAATTAATGTACGTAACAGTCAGGTTTGTTTTTTTCTCCCAGCACTAAAAAAAGATATTGTTTTAGTGATAACATTGAAATAGAGTATCATTTTTTACTCTTGACTTACTATTAATTCCAAATTTTGCACAGCAACATACTACTTCTTTACGTCCCAATGCTGTTAGGTATGGGAGGAAACAGGTAAATACAGAGAGCTTCAATGTCTGACCACCCATGCAGTATTTAATTTCTGTACCTTTACTACATATATGAGAATCATGGAAGATGCACAACCATGAAGCTATGTTTCTAACCTGTTTATAAAACATCCAAAATGATTACAATGTGAGTTATGAACCTACTGTATATCCCCTATTCTTAATAGGAGAAAGTTATCAATGTCAAGAATGGAAATAGTCTCCCAAATGCTACCTTGTGATGTTTGCAGGGATCCTGTGAACAGCAGAACAACCTATTCGCCATCTCAGAAGTGTAGAAGCTTGCTCACGGTTTATATGCCACGAGTGAAGGAAAAAAGGGGACTGTGTTTTTTTCCTGAACAGATTTATTATTGACAAATTGTTTCTTACCACAACAAGCATGTCAACATAACCACGTCAAAGGATTAATTTTCAGTCTTCCAATAGAAAGCAGTTAGGGTTCTTTTAGAAATATAATCATTCACAGCCCTACTATAATAATCCTCTTGCCATGTGTAAAGGCTGTATTTCCAATTTTGTCTGAGAAATGTGGCATGTCAGATGGAAATATCTTATGGGCCAGATCTAGCCAGTTGCACCATATGGATGTAGTCCTAAAAACAATATATTCCACAACAGTTTCTGCTTGGATGTGTTTCTTTCTTTTCAGATATTCAGAATTCAGATATTCAGAAAACTGGGCAGAAAAGAGTGCAATTTTTCTTCAATAACCTTTATGGAAATAAAATTCAGTGCTTATCAATTGCAAACTTCATACTTCTCTTTCAGTTAAATTTTTAAGGAAAAACTCTGGAAGTTACTGAGGTCATGCCTTAAAATGCTGCAGTTGTGTGTTAAGAATCAGATTTTGCTAGCTTAGAGGAAAAGTAATGTCTCATAGTACAGTAAATATTTGTACAATATTTAAGTTAGCCCCATCAAGAATAATTGCATAGGTTTAAATGATGGACCATTCCAATTGTCCTCATGGGATGCAAATTAAAATGTTTGAGGTGAAAAAAAAGCAACACTCAGATTCTAGAAAACAAATCACTCATTTAATATTCAGGTTAATAGCCTTTCACACTTCCTTCTGACCTGAAAGCACATTTATTTTCTCATTTTTTAAGGCCCATGCACCTTCACAAAATTAAAACATAATAAAGAGGAATTCAATCTCCTAAAATCTTTGGGAAACCACAAACTTTCCAGAAAGAAAAAAAGAAGTTTGTAAATTTTAGCATGCTGAAACAGATCAGTATGGTTTGCTTTCCATTATTAGTTGGCACTTCTCAAAACCTGGGGACTATGGATATAAACAAAAGCCTGGTGTCAAGCTAATGACTTCCTCGGATTTTGTGGTACTTCCACTATCTCAGACTGCACCTTAATGAAGCCGTCTAAAAGGCATCCCTGTTGCTGGCGTTTTTCTGGCTTTCAAGTACTTCCCTTTGCAGTGTTGATGATGAATTTTAACACAGATTATTGTAATTTAATAAATATATTAATTTTAATATATTAATAAAGGCAAGAAAAATAAATGTGAATGCTTATAGAGTGAGTAGAAGAAATACAAAATTTTATATAAGTGCTAATTATCATTCTTATGATTTCAACGATCCAAAGAGTTCTCAGATGTTTCTGAAAAAAAATCTTAATTTGCTGCCTTAAATTTTCTACCAGACACTTGTAACTTTCTGTCAAAAAAGAGGTGAAAACTCCTTTCACATACTGAGCACATGCATAAAAGAACATGTGCTATTTATTAGCAGGAGCAAGCATTTATTAAAGTCTATATTGGCTTTTGAAAATAAGATGACTTCATACATAGGAAAGAGGTGTATATGATAAGTTGTTATTTCAGGGCTGTTTTGAAAACATTAAAAAAGGGGGCTAAACCTATTTTATATGCCAGTTTTAATTAATCTAATTTCCAGAAGGAATTTGACCAGTGACAAAGTAAAACATAACCTTTGGGAAAACCCTAAGCACCACTCATTTAAAACTCATTATGGCATTGTAATGATTCTAGTTTCAATACTTTATAAACTGCAAAAGTGTCAAAAGCTTTTTACAGTTTGCATTGAACATTTTGAAGGTCTATCTCAATTCTAATTGTAAAATGTCAATATTAGCTTGAGTAAAATTAGCAAAATAACTCTTACTACCCGATCTTAATCTTCCAGCCTATTCTGCCAAATGCTAAGAGTTTAAGAGTAATTCACAGTAGTCACAAACACTCAAGTAACTTCATATTCCACTGAAAACTTACCTATAGCAAGATACTATATCATGTTTTCCTGATGTTAATATCCTAGTCAGATCACCATCAGACTATTTCTAACTTGGCTATTTAGCATTTTTCCATTTTATTATTTCCATTTGTTATCCTTTACTTAAGAAGATGATCTACGTGATCTATAGAGTAGTGATTTTCCTGAGTGTTATAAGTAGAAGTTGGATTCAGTAGTGCCTTTCATGCTCCAGAATATTGTGGAAAGCATAAATGGAAGTGCTTGAGCACAGTCACTGGGATCTAGAGGAACCACAGGGAAATGGAGAAACCAGCAGTGAAAATTAAGAGTGACTAAGCATGGGATTAAAAACACAGAATGGACCAGAACAGCTTTCTCGCCATGAAGGTCTTTCCTCACTCTCTCTCTCTCTCTCATGAGTTTTATCTTACATTAATCTTTTATCTTACATTTATCTTACATTATCTTACATTACCAATGGGTATGCTGCTGTTGTCTCTTAATTATATTAGTGAAGTCTCTCAACCTTCCTTCCTCACTTTCCCTTTGGCATTTTTCCCTGAAGACCCTTTCCAATTGCTCTTGCTATATACAAAGAAGGTTTCTAAATGTGAGACTGGCAGCTAAAGGTGGAAGTATTCCTTCTGGACTAACAGATACAGAAATAGATAGATATGTATACACACACACAAGCATATACACACACATGCATATATATGTGCATGTGCATGTGTGTATGTGTACATATATATGTATATAAGTATAAACACATACATATATACACACACGTGTGTATGCAAATATACGTGTGTGTATATATATGTATAGTAACATATAGACATATGCATATGCATATGCGTATATCCGCCCAGTAAAGAACACAGTGAAGGACTCCCAATTCAGGACATATCAGTGGCTTCAGGAATTTGCTGGGATTGCAGAAGGTCTCTTAAAACTATACTCGAGCACATTCACCTCAGCATTTACCATGGTACTGCAAGGCTCTTTGGAATTCCTCAAAATAATGGAAGTTGATACATAAGTTAAAATAAAAAGCACTAAGATTGTGTACTTCATATTAAAGACCTCAGCCTACACAAGCATGTTTGCTGTAAGCGCTCATGGACATATGAATCTGATTTGAACATGAGAAAGAACAGGGTTTGATAAGTCATCTGAAAAGCAGCTGTTTTCACTCAGTTAGTATTTGTGTCTATATATGTTGATAACAATAGATGTCTCCTCCTCTTCATGATGGAACTCACAAAGGTGTCATGTCAAAAACAGTTAAATACAATCTTATTGAATGTCTTTGAAAATATAGAGAGCTATGAAATAGCCCTTTTTGCTCTTCAGGCCATGAATTTTCAGTGAGCACACTTGACATTTTCTTCCACCTATTTCATGGTAGGCAGAAAATCTTTCAAAGAAAGGAAAGGGTTTTCATGGATGAGTGCAGGATCAGACTGGAGACCATAATTATGATTAAAGTCAGATATTGAAGAAAATACAAGGTGACACAGGAGCTGGTTGTTTTTACTGCAAATGCCCCAGGCCTTTGACAACACCTATAGGAATATCTATCACTAACTGCCATTGGTACTCTTAAAAGATTTTTATTTACCTACGATGAGCCAGCATTGAATAATCCTTATTCTGTCCAACTAAAAAAATAAATTAACAGATTCCAAGAAAACTGATTCCAAGAAAAATGGCAAATTTTTGTATCAACTCTTCCTTTTCATTGCAAAAGGACATAGTCACTCCGTTTCACTCTTCCCCTCAGTTTTTCTTTGCACAGTTGATCGCAGGTCCCATTCTGCATTCATCCATGCTCACATTGCTTTTACTTTATTGGGCCAAATTTTCTCAAACCACTCCCTAGTACATAAAAGTCACTAGCTTGTAAAGTCAGCTTTGTATTGTAGAAATTAGGAAGCGTTTCTCCAGCAAACTCGCCCACTACTAGAATTTCTAGGCCTAAACTGTAAACTATTGTTATTGTACAGTACTTCTTAGGCAGTGTGTGGAAATATTCTTAGATAGATAAAAGACAACAGAAAAAAGAATATGTCTTGGGGAAAGAGTACAAGAAATAGACAGAATAATGTTTTCTATGTACTAGCCTTATTTGTAGCAGGCCTAACACTGCTAAAACATGATTTCCTGGCCCATGATTGCACGTCCATGCAGTCAGTAGAACTGTCTGCACCAGCAAAGGCTCTGCACCCAGACTCTGAGGGACTCAAAAAGGGACATAAAGACAATACCAGACCACTCTTTTTTTGTTCTTATTGTTTCTTTCTAAAATGAACAGATACATTTACTTTATTCTCATGCAAATTTTTGGTAGATTATCTCATTTTACTTTCCCTGTTGAAGTTTACTATTGCACCATGTTGTTGGCTGGACCTTATTTTCTAAAGCAATACTTTTTTTTCAGTTATGCAAAGACACAAAAATGCTGCCAGTGTATTTATTCATTTACTTTACATTCTTGTAATAAAGAACTATTTTAATCTTCTCACAATAACTGAAAAATAAATTTACCGCTGAACAATAAAACTAACACTGAATTAATACAGAGGTAATAAGAGGTAAGAATTCAACATATGATTGAAAATAAGGAGGTGTCCTCCAAACTTTCATGACCCCAGTGAGCAAGATTACCAACAAACTAAAGGTAAGGGCATGTTTAAACAAAGATGGGTATATTGTATGAAATACAAGCCATTGCATCTCATTATTATAGTTCACTGGTTTATAAGGAAGTCTGGAATAAGAATAGTTAGTAACTGAGGATGAAGATTACAATAGAAGACAAACAGGAAAAGACTTTTAACCTTGAGTTAGTAGCTTTTTTTTCTTCTTGCTAACAGTGTGTGTTTTCAGTGAAAACTAACTGACATGGACTAAATGAGACAAATTCAAAAATAAAATAGAGAATCATAGAATCATGGAATCATAGAATCATAGAATCATTAAGGTTGGAAAAGACCTCTAAGATCATCGAGTCTAACCGTCAACCCAGCACCCATGCCCACTAAACCATGTCCTGAAGTACCACGTCCACACATTTTTTTAATGCCTCCAATGATGGTGACTCCACCACTTCCCTGGGCAGCCTGTTCCAATGCTTGACAACCCTTTCAGTGAAGAAATTTTTCCTAATATCCAATCTAAACCTCCCCTGCCGCAACTTGAGGCCATTTCCTCTCGTCCTATCACTTGTTACTTGGGAGAAGAGACCAACACCCACCTCTCTACAGCCTCCTTTCAGGTAGTTGTAGAGAGTGATAAGGTCTCCCCTCAGCCTCCTCTTCTCCAGGCTAAACAACCCCAGCTCCCTCAGCCGCTCCTCATAAGACCTGTTCTCCAGACCCTTCACCAGCCTCGTCGCCCTTCTCTGGACACGCTCCAGCACCTCAAAGTCCTTCTTGTAGTGAGGGGCCCAAAACTGAACACAGTATTCAAGATGCAAATACTGTTGAAGGTATCCACAGAGGAAGGTATCTTTCAAAATCATGTTAGATGCAACTCTTTACCGGTCTCATAGTGGCATTATATTGATAGGAGAACATAGCTAAGAGATGTTACACCTTTTAATCTCTTTCTGGAATACTTTAGATTTTCCTCTCAGTACATTCACATGAATTGTAAATCAATCTTTTTAAATTAGTTTAAAATCTTGATTACTCAGTATTATGATTCATTTCCAGTCAGAATATAGTTGAATTAGTAATATGTTATTAGATCATAATGATATTATTTCACCGTTCAAGAGTTCTTCTCATCCAAAGATCCTGAAGTTCTTGCAAATAACAAAACAAATAGTACATTTACAAAGAATTAGATATCAGAGTATTCACAACCACTGAATGTGTCAGAGTAGTACTCAGAGTGCAAGTTGTGCAAAGAAAGGGAAGATAAGAAAGAGAGTGCAGATTAAAACCAAGAGTCTACTGGAAATATTCTTTAAGATATTACTCAGTGTCATGAGAAAATTCCTCTTCTGGCTAGTAGCACTGAGATTGAACACTACATTAAAAATTCGGTCTTCTRTCTCTAGTCTGTGGTATATGGGGTTATGGAGATCATGGGCTGAGTTTCCTGCTGGTGTAAACGACACAGCTGGATTTTTCTTCAGCAGTATTTGCTTGCATATATTCTATTGGGAGATTCTGCTGAAGATTTCTAAAAAGAGCTGACAGACAACCAGTGTTTCATCACACAGGAAATTCCATTACTGAAACACTTCGTCCTGATACCAAATCAGGACACAAACTCAAAGTATCTTTTTTTTTTTTCTATATGGGAAAACATGCTCAACTCTGTTTTTAAAAATGCCAACAGTTTGGAGTTGGCTTAGTGAAGAAGGGTAATCATTTGTGACAAAATCTCACAGAAAAATTCTAGTTTCATGTCCCACATCTCCATTTTCCCTTTTGACTTCCCTGTATAAGTTTGGTTCCCTGAGAAGACCACACCTGATCTTACGCAAGAGAACATTCACCTGCACCTGCCCATTCTGCTAGACACAAACATATGTGCCTAGACAAACATCCAAACTGTCTCCAAAACCATTAACCAAGTATGCACTTTAACTCTCATACCAGATAAAAAGTGCTGCAGAACTACTTTTTCTTGGTAACTGGATACTGCAAATACTAATGCAAAGATGTAGATTTTGGGAAGAGGTTTGCTATACTGGAATGATTATCCTTGACTTTATTAATAAATAAATAAAACTGATTACAGAATTCATGGCAACAGCCACAAGATAGTTAAATATGTGTCTTTCTAAATACATAAATGGCTGTTTACATCTCAGCCTAAGATAGACATTAGCTGTACAAATACTAGTATTGTTCCCATGAAAGGTAGTGAGATTTATTTTGATTTAAGCAAGGGTTGACCAATGAGCAATGAACGAATCTAACAAGTCTACAAAATACTTCATGAGTTAYGCTTAACAGATGTACTGTGCTTCTGAGATGGACTTTTCCCATGCACCTCTCAACTGTAATATTCTTTATAATTCTCCTGACTGCCAGTTTATCTTTTAACTCTGTACGTATCTTGCATACAAAACTAAAATGGTAAATAACTCTTTTTTGAATACAGTGTTTTGAATAGAAAACCTTATCCTGACTCATTCTGCAGTCAGTGGTATTGATCATGTTCTCTGCCTTAAAAAGCAGTTTTGGGTGAAAAATCCTGGCCCTAATGAAAGCAGCAGCTACGACACTCGCTTGACTTGAGTGGGACCAGGATGACTGACCCTGACCATTTTTATTGGGATGATGCCAATGCCTGTTTTCATTTTACACTCCAGCTTTACAGGCCTCTGTTCCTAGCTGATAGACATATATATTGTTCCTTTGTCCTTGACAATTGAGGCTCAGTCTATGAAATTAGCAGGTGTACCACTTCAGCTGAAAAGTCTGAGAGAAATCATGGCACAGCCCGCAGAGGGATGGGGCTGCATGCAGGGCAGCAGCGGGCACCACTTCACCCCCACTACCCTGAGCAGAGTCATCATACGGCTACAGTGTCCCACAACAGAGGACAATGTAGGTGCAGCAGCATCTTGAGCATGGACGGACCATTCCCTCCTTGTACAGCGTAGCCAGACACAAGGAGATATTTTCTGAGACGTTGCCTTCTTATGATGCTGCTTCAGAGGAAGCAGGAAACCATACAGTGGGCAAGTCAGGATACCTCTCCATGTAAACCCCTAGTGTGAATAACCATTTCACTATGTGCTTTTGAATCACTGATTTCTGTGGATAGGGACTGCCTCTTACCAGATATCCACAAACAGCCCAACACAGTAGGACTCTAATCTTGGTTGGGGTCTCTAAGTAAAAACTTACTGCCAACAATAGCTGATTATTAATCTTTCCTAGCATGATTTTAAATGACTATGAGAATATGCAGTTTGGACTAACACAGCTAAAATACTTTCTTTTTAATCTTTTGGTTGTTCTGTGCTCTCATATGCTTAAATAATTCAAAACATAAGTGCTTACTCTTATTTCTTACTGCAAATGACATCTGTTCTTCATGAATTCACCGAGTCGCATGCATGATATTTTCTACGCCTGGATACTTTCCTTTGAAACATGCGCTAACTAAAGATGAGCTCTTATTCTGAAACTTGACAGAAGTTTTGATGAGTAACAGAGTTACAATGAAAGGTCTGTATTGGGCAAGATTTGAACTCACAGTCTGGGCAAAATCTTCAGACTGAGGTTTTTGACTGGAAACATTTATCTAAACAGAGCAAGAGGAATATGAAGATACTGTACTGACGCGTCAGAACCAGTCCATCCAAGAATAAGGTAAAACTGCTTTCATTCCATGTTTTCCACAGCATTCTTTATACATTAGTCCTGTTATCAGGTTTGCCAAGCCAAAGACGCAAAAAGAAAACAAAGTACGCACTCGCAAAACAGCTCTTTCCCCCTCCCCAAAAAACATGTGTTTTGATCCAGTGACTTAGAAGTCATACATTGCTTATTCAGAACACAGTGAGACTGTAATCATAAGCAGACCTGCAAAAGGCCCTGCCACCAAGGCAGAAACAAGTTTCTTGCTCTCATGTCATATAATCCAGGGTGGTCTGCTGTTGTCAGCTTAAGGACTTGGATCCACAATTCAAAGCTGCCCCTGTGGGCAGCAACAGCCAGGTCTTGCTCTGCCATGAAAACCCCAGACCCCTTCAGCAGCACCCACCACGGCCACACTCGCCCTCTTGCCCGCGCCATGAGGGGCCATGGGACTGCCCCAAGGGGACGGTGCCAGGAGGGTGGCCTCCGTCTGGCAGAGACATGCCAACACAGCCGATGCTGCGAGGGGCCAAGGGGTTTGTGGAAAAACATCTCCCACCCACAGCTGGAATGAGCTTTTTTTCATCATCGCAGAACGGCGCTGCAGTAAATGCGTGCAAAAGTGCACAGCTTTTGGGGCAGCACAGGAATTTGTTTAAAATAAAGTTTTCTGTCAGCTTCTTAGGATCGTTCCCCCTTAGGAACTGACATATTCCTGAGAAGACCTTGATCCTCTTACATTGAAACACAAACAAGGATTCATGTTAGTAAAAAGAGGTTTAGATGATCTCTGTGTGAGAAGAGGTTTCAATTTGTAAAGGCAAGTACTTCATCAGGAGTCTAAGCTATAGCTTCTAAGCTCTGCAAAGGGAAATAGGTGCAGCTGAGAGAATGAAGCTCTTTTTCTTTTCTTTTTCCCTTCTCCATTTCTAACTCCAAGACAACAACAGGAAGCAGAAAAAGGACTCGACAACAGATGCCCACCGCTCTGGAGCTCAGTGCTCTGAAGACTTGCTTGACTGAATGCTAACCTGGTCCTCCCTCCATCAGTTCTCTCAGCATTGACAAATGCGAGAATTTTTGTGTTTGATACTTACACTGGAAAGCTGCCGTTTATTTTTCTCTCATGCCCACATTGTTGTTTTCAGTGAAAAAAAGCTCAATAGACTGTTTGAAGATAACTTCATTAATACATATTTCACCATACGACACTAGCATAAACATGTTGATGATAAAAACATCTTTCTTTTCTTTCTTACACAACTCTGATGGCTGTACCTAGCTGTCTTGTGGCCAACTACCTAATTCTGTGTACTGGGAAGTGCTTCTACGCTGCTCCTCTGTCAACACTGCATGCTTCTCACACTGACTCCTTTCTGTGGGGAACATGAGAAATCAGTTAATGAGAAACCTAAAAATACACTCAACATCATTGCTTTTCTTCATGTTTTATCAACAAACTTAGGCAAACCTCTGCTCTGATTCCTCCCTTTTCCTCTTTTCATTTCCTTTGGAGACTTCTGTGCAGGGCTGCTGTGATTAAGCTTAAGGAAAAAAAAAGCTACATTTTCCTCATTTAACCATTTTCTTTGTGCATATCAGTGAAGGACACATATGATGTAAGAAGTATTTAGTCATATTTTCAGGAAGTTAATTACAGAGCCCTAGAGCACATAAGCACAGCAGTAGCCCAGTCAGAGGTAGTGAGATGTCTTGACATTCATTAACCTAACACTGGAAGTTAATTCTGCTTCACTGTATTGCTACCACATCTCTGTACAAGGTATGGGAAGTAAATTAATTGTATATCTTTTTAGTTAACAATTTCAAGGAGATTTTGATAAGCAATGACACTTACATACTGAAAGTCAATCTCTTAGGAAAAACATGGTACATGCGTTATAACAATGTAATATTAGCAGACAGTTCTGATAACCACTTTACAACAAACCACACGAGATGCAACATTACCCCTTACACAGTCAAATGTGAAAACCTGGAAAAAAGATTAATGGACAGAGAAAGAGGGGCACTAAAGATTGGTGAGATCTCCACCTCCAAAGTGATTTTGCATCTATCTCCTGATGACAAGTGCACTAATCCTTCATTAAACCACACCAGAGTAAGGAAAGAGATAACAGATACAAACCCATGCAAGAGCAAATGTTAATTGCAAGAAAATTTGTGCCAATAAAAGCTCTTCTTCAGCTAATGTCATGTCAGAACAGACAAGACAATTTTCATGAATGAAATATTTCAGGGTAATTTAAATTCAATGGAGCAGGGAACTGAGATCTGCAAGTCTTTTTGTTCTTTCAGCTTTACATCTGGGTCTGCAGTTACCCCAGAGATAGGACCGAGAGAGCAGACAAAAAATAGCACACTCCCATCAACTAAGGTGCTGTCCAGCCAGAGCGATGGAGAGAAGAGTGGCAGCTTCTTAATTGTCAGTACCTGGATAAAGGGTTGAGATGTTGTTTCTGTTCATATATATCATGTCTTGCTAGATTTGGGTTTGGTATAATGAAAAGGAATTCATGCATAGAATATTTTGACTTTTTATATCAAACAAAATTAAAAATTGTGTTTATGGGTAACATCTTGTCCACATTAAGGTAGCTCCCAGAAAGCAGTAGAGCTCCTTGTCCATGCAATTTCTATTGGAAACAAGGGCAAGAGGTGGTGTAAAACAGCAGGAGTAAACATATTTTTTTTTTTTTCTCAGCCGCCAGCCAGGGTGGGAGTCCTAAAGTTCAGATGCAACCACAGGATATCATAGTTTTAATTTAATACCAAGGTTCCTTGGGGTGACCCAGATTGCAGCTCATACGTTCTGAATGGGTCCTAACAGAAATGGTAAGAAAGTTATATCTCACAGAAATAAGGAGAAGTTACTACTAACTTGTTTCTTCTGTGTTTTTGAAGGCCATATTTAAAGCCTGTTTAAAAAAAATATCTAATATTATCATGAGACTTTAAAACAATTGTACTCTTCATGCTGGGATTCAGTTATAAACCAGCAAACACATAAAAGACTGAGAATGTTCAAAAATGTATCTGTTTCGTTAAAAAAAAAAAAAAAAAAACAAGAAAGGAGGGATCAGAATGTACTGATGCAAGAAGATAAATTTTCACAGGAATTCCTGTTGTATTTCAAATCCTATTGCTTTTTGTGCATGTGAAGCTTAGCACAACAATAGTAGTGGTTCACATGTATATATCGCATGAGGTAATGGAGTTATTGTCTCCAGGCATTTGCAAGATTGCCTTTCTACTTTCTAAGGGAAAACCAAGTCTTGGTATTTAAAAACTGAAGAGTGTCAGGTAAGCTATGGGTCTTTAGAAGATAATACCCAACCACATTGGGTAGCAGTTATTGCCAGATGACATATCCTGCCTGCCATCCACAGTGCCTTTGTTATAGTACAATATGAATTAGTAAATTTAAAATAATACTGCCGGAGGGTTGTCGCTGACCATTGCTATTTTCCCATGCAAGTATTTTTTCTTGCCATCTTTAATGAGGTGAATATATACATAAAGAGCTAACATCTATTTTATAACTCCATGGCTTCAATATAAATGAACTGAATTAGGAAGTAGAACTCAACCAAAAGATTAACAACATAAATAACATTACTTCCTAATAAGACCATATAAAACAAGACTGCATTTTCTCTTCACACTTGGGTTTATTACCAAAAAATAAAAAATTAAAAAACCCCAGTATGATTATATGAATGTATGGCTTAAATATGCCAAAGAGTTATACAAAATGTTGACATACCCATTTGTGATGAACAGAGTTAAAACCAGTTGGCGGCCAGTTACAAGTGGTGTTCCCCAGGGCTCAGTTTTGGGGCTGGTCTTGTTTAATATCTTTATCAATGATCTGGACAAGGGGATCGAGTGCACCCTCAGTAAGTTTGCAGAGGACACCAGACTGGGCAGGAGTGTTGAGCTGCCTGAGGGTAGGAAGACTCTGCAGAGGGATCTGGACAGGCTGGATCAATGGGCCAAGGCCAATTGCATGAGGTTTAACAAGACCACGTGCCAGGTCCTGCACTTGGGACACAACAACCCCAGGCAACGCTACAGGCTTGGGGMAGAGTGGCTGGAAAGCTGCCCGGCGGAAAAGGACCTTGGGGTGCTGGTCGACAGCCAGCTGAACATGAGCCGGCAGTGTGCCCAGGTGGCCAAGAAGGCCAACGGCATCCTGGCCTGTGTCAGACATAGTATGGCCAGCAGGAGTAGGGAGGTGATTGTGCCCCTGTACTCGGCGCTGGTGAGGCCACACCAGTGGTGGAGTCACCATCACTGGAGACATTCAAAAAAGGTTTAGATGTGGCACTTTGGGACATGGTTTAGTGGGCATGATGGTGTTGGGTTGACGGTTGGATTTGATGATCTTAGAGGTCCTTTCCAACCTTAATGATTCTATGATTCTATGATTCTATGATTCTAATATTTTAGTCTGAATGCCATCTTTAATCAAAATGGATTTTCCACTATAGCTGTGCTAAGGATTTTTTAATGAGAATTTACAAAACAGCACAGTGTAGCATTCCTTAAAAACATGCACTTCCTTATCAGCTCTGTTTGGGAACGTTTTTAGTTTGTTACTCATATTTTTGCAATAATTTTCTATGGTATTTTGCCAAATAGGTCAGTTTCATTAAATGGCTCATCACAGACTCTTTTCTTCTTTATTATATGTATTTAATTTACATGGTCAGTGTTTAACATTTCATTTTTGATCTAAAATCAAGGGCTATCAAGTGACATAACGATTTTGAGATAATTTCAGAAATACACACACCGTATTCTCTAGGGTTTTGCAGATGACAGCATTTCGTTTAAGAGCCAACCTTTTTCTCCTCTCTTTGTGAGAGTAGGTTAACAGAAAAGATGGCAGAACTTGTCTCTTTTCCCTCCCAGACCTTCCCAGAAGAAATAGACTTCCCTGTCTTGTGTTCATGGGAGGGCTATGCAGGAATGCAGCTCATGGTACTGACCAGAGCATCTCTCTCTTCCACAAACAGGCAATATAAGGACTTTTAGCTAGAGCTGGCTAACACATACTTTGCAGGTCCATGTTTTTTTTTTTTTTTTCAGGGAAGACAGAAGTGCGTCTTTCTTACAAAAAATTTCTGCTTCTTCACAGAACCATTTGTCCCAATGCCAGTTAGACAGATCTCACCAGGCTTCTCTCTTCTCATTCTCGCTTCCTCCATAGTCTCCTTCATCTATAAACTCTTTTATATAACTTACGGTTTTCATTACCACACTGCTCTGAATTGGTTCATACTGGCACCAGTTTTCATGAACGACCGTTACTATCTCATCTAGGCACACTGATTTGTTTTTGGAGTCCCACGGGCCAGAAATGCCTAAGAGTTATTAACTACAATTTCCAGAGAAGATGAAAAGTGTAATTTTGTTTGCAGCCACCTGCCAACTTAGAATTGTCAAAATTGCAACCAGCTTTTGATTTTAAAAGCCCACATTTTAATGATAGCCTATTGCAATCTCTGTTTTCCTTTACAATTATTTAAATGCCAATTTTCCGCCATTCATTCTTTACTTGGCACTCTCTCTTCCCACTACCTGGCACAGAGAACTCTAGTCTCATCATATAACTTCATTCCATGGGGGCACTCCCAGCTTTATGTTTAATAGATTTATCTTTTCATTTGTTTGTTTTTAAGTTGTCGCAAGCAAGAAGTATTGTAGAAATGAGACAATATCCTAGAACAATTTTGCAATCCACTCAAGATCTGAATGTTGCTGAAATAGTAGCACAAATTATTCTGGACCAAATTTCAGTGGTATTAACAGAAATCTGAAAATAAAATCAATGCTTCAAGAAACAGCTGAGCTGCAACAGAAGAGTTGATCTAACATTTAGTTATCCAAGTCTGCAACTTTTATGACAAGAGGAAACAATCTAGCCCCATTCTATCATCTAAATCAGTCTGGTGGTGTAATGAAGTGGCCGGTCTTTCAAACTCGTTAATTAGATGATATCTAGTGGTTAACTGCTAGTTCTTGGAGGTTTGATATTTTCATTAATATTCGTCCAGGGTGCCTCAAATGTTACTACTTTTATTGACTTTCTTCCCTGGTACTTCAAAGTTTTGCAGAGGGTGTAACTCCATCTTGTCTCTGTTGGCGAGGAGGAAGAAGAACTTTATGTAGAAAATCTCACTTACATGACATTGACATATAGAACCTACTCTTTATTGATGCCATTAAGCATCTGGCATCTTGGATATATGTGGCTTTTGTAATGTTGGAAAATAGTTATTGGTTGCCCCTCTAATTGCAGTCATAAAGTGGTTCCAAATTTCCAGCAGTTGATATGATCTTCCTTTTGTGTAGTTGGTAGGAACAAACATGAGAATAAACTCTAACCACACTGAAAAACGTATACAGAGAGCAACAGATAAATATGTTTGTTTATTGTGAGATGTCTGTGTTTGTTAAAATCACCAAGTGTACGATCAAACCTGAATTTATACAAGTAAATTTAAAAAATCTCTTGGAGAACGCGAAATATGTCTGCAAAGCATATTTGACGAAATTATCTAGTAAGCAATGACCTCGGTATTAAATGACATACTCGCTACAACAGAAAAATGAGAGAAGAAGTAGAATCGAAGTAACAGTTTGAAATACTGGCCATGGCCAAGTTTGACAATGGCCACTATTAGTTGCAGCAGATCTGTTGAACAGTGGCAGCAGTTAAAAAGGTAGTTTGTGTGACTGTCGTGCAGTGTCTAAGCCTTACCAGGGAGAAACAACTCATCTTTTGCACTGCTGTTATAATTATTTCCTGCTCGCGGGCTTTCAACACAAGCAATTAATTCCCATATAAGTTTCTGCTGGTCTGACTGTTAGTTGGATCTCATTTATTTCAGAGATGAAGCCTACAGACTGAGAGCATAGCACAGATTCACACATTTTTATCACGGGATAAAATACCTCCATCCCTGGAAGTATTTAAAACGTGTAGATGTGGTGCTTAGGGACATGGTTTAGTGGTGGACTTGGCAGTGCTAGGTTAATGGTTGGACTTGATTATCTTAAAGGTCTTTTCCAACCTAAATAATTCTATAATTTTATGATTCTATGAAATATTTGTTGTCAGACAAGCCACATTGCTTTCCCTGTCTGTTTCAGAAGACCACTGAGTTTTGTTCCTTTGAGCACCTTCCCCATATTAACATGATTATTCTTCTCAAAATAAGTTGTCCTACAGAAGTTGTGTTAAAATCATAGCATCCTTCTCCTGACAAAAGCTTAAGCTGGCCACATGCACTGAAATTGGGTTTATATAATTTTCAGAGAGGAATCCCCTGTTTCATCACTACTACAAAGTCCAAGGGACTTGAGAGTGTGATCTCCCAGTAATGCCTTTATAAAAGACTGTGCAGAATTAATATTATACCTATTATTGCCCTGCAAGTTGCAATTTGAGCATGCAATAACAGGAAAAAATATTTCCAGGAATTCCTCTTATAGATGTATTGGTTCTACATAGCCTCAGACGAATCAATGAAAGAGATGGCGAGTAAGATGGTGCATTGGTTAGAAAACAGAAACATTTTGCATGAGCATATGCACATCCTTTTGGAATTTCAAAGTCTTTTATCCAGATCTACTCAAAATCTTTCACTAATTCTGAATAAATCTTTCTGTTTTTCTTCATAAAGCTCTAATAATGTGAGATTTGTAATTTTCTTTAAAATATTTTTCCAGTTCTTTTCCTTTCAAATGCCACCTTAATATGTGAGTTGTACAGCAATACATAAGTCTTTAAGTTTTCACTGGGATTTAATTAGGGCTAGTGGCCAGACAGTCTAGTCATTTACCTCACTGTTGTAGCCTCTGCAAGTACATAAAGAAAGACGTGTCCACTCGCACAGCATGTAACTGTACAAGGGTCTAATCCATCTCTCTCTTCCCTGCTTGGTTTTTCCCCAATATTGCTAAAATGCAGCTTGCAAGCCCTTCTTTCAGTCATCTGGTGCTGAGTCAGTCACCAATACCCTGAAACCAATAAATACATAGTGGGAGGACAAGTGAGGGGAACTTCGCCATCAGTTTTTTGAAGGTCTCACTGATGATGGGCCGTAAGTTTCTTCCTGGCTCTGAACTTTATTGAACAACCTATGAGAGTCTCAGCTCATAAATCAGCAGCAGCAATATTGCAATACCACTACTGCTTCCCGGTGTCTGGGTGCAGAGTCCTTCAGACGCTCTCCACCCACTCAGCCTACTTGTAACTGGCATTTGGCCCTCAAAGTAGTAGTGGCTGCTTTTTTGAACAGATATTTCCATGTCTGGCAGAGGACTGAACTGGGTTCTTTTTTTGTCTTGTTTTTCATCAAGATGCACGAGGAACAGAGTGTGATCCTGGAGCTGTCATTCAGCCTTAAAATGTGTCTTGAACAGTAAAAAACATGGAAGCAGCAACTTCCCATTCATCATTCATTACCCAGGCTGAATCCTTGCTGGCTGCCTTGGAGCCCCATGATATACAGAGATGCCTACAGAAATGGAAACCTCTGATGACATCAAAAAGTTTTCTGGCACTTGTGCATGGGTGTGATAGGCACCTGGGCCTTCACTGGAGTGCTTTGAAAATGCTTTTAATATGACAATGCTGGCAAAGCCCCTTTGAAATGTTACTGTTTCACTAACTCTGGGACCTTTTGAGTGTTACTTGCAATAAGGTTAACTCAAAGTACAACAGCACAGAAAACTTTCAGACATCTGGAAGGCTGCAGTTCTCCTGCTCACACTTTCCACTGGGCTAACCTAGCCCAGGGAAATCTGCCTTGAGGGTTGATTTGCAAAGAAAATAAATTTAAGGCTTTTCTCACTTCTTTATGACACCTAAAACCTTTCTTGTTTTTCTGTGGTCTGTTTGTGGAGTTTTTACAGGGAATCAGGTATGTCTGCTTTAGAAAACATTGACATCAACACTGCCACATAGAAGTATTCTCTGATTAAAGTATCATGCCAGATAAAGTCCATACAAAGAAACTAACCCACAGAGATGTCATTAGTTTATGACACAACTCAGCTACAACCACCATAAACTGTGACACAGTTTTTCCAGATGAGTATTTTCTGCAGACACATCTCACACAAAACCCTGTTTGTTCAAAAGAACAGGTTTCTGTTAAAAGACCATTTTAGCTTGCCTTTTTAATAAGCCAAAGTTGCCTTATAAGATCAAAGATTGCCAAAGGATTGGCAAGGGAAAATTTACTACAGTTGCAGACAAAATGAGGCTTATTAGGTTCCACTAACCCATCAACAGCATGGTTTGATTGTCTAACCACAGTTTTCACAAAGCCTTTGGAAGGAATACAAGTTTCCTGGGGTAGACCATCAGAAGTGGTTCAACACAAAACTCAGGGCAAGGGACATAAGGCTCAATCTAAAAATGAATTGCCTGCTACCAGGAGGCTCTATGCATACATGGCTCCTGTTAGCTGTCTTCATATTTCAGCAAATTCTGCAATGAAGTATTGTTGTGAGACTATTTGTCATGTTGAGTGATTAAGTATTCAACAAACAACTATCTTCTTTCTGAAGAACATTTCTTAGAAGAATAATTCAATGGGGTTGTCATTCAAGTGCCACGTCCTTTGACAAGAGATGTCTAAAACATTGTGACTTGAGAAACTCTTGGACATCTTTGTTAACTCAACTACCTTGTATGCAGCTCAACATGCTTATGTTACTTAGAACTGACCACAACTCTTGTGGTATAAAAAAAAGAGACTATTTCCATTCTTCTTCAATACACAGTTCAGAAGACCTCAAATTAGAAAACTAGAGCTATGAAGCTATTCTACTTGTCCTTTGTCATGTCCTGGCTGGCAACTAAGCACCACCCAGCTGCTCGCTCACTCCCGCCCGGTGGGATGGGGGAGAGAATCAGAAGAGTAAAAGTGAGAAAACTCATGGGTTAAGATAAAGACAGTTTAATAGGTAAAGCAAAAGCCGTGCATGCAAGCAAAGGAAAACAAGGAATTCATTCACTACTTCCCATCACCAGGCAGGTGTTCAGCCAGCTCCAGGAAAGCAGGGCTCCATTATGCGTAATGGTTACTTGGGAAGACAAAACGCCATCACTCCAAATGTCCCCCACTTCCTTCTCCTTCCCGTAGCATTACGTTGCTGAGCATGACGTCACATGGTGTGGGATATCCCTTTGGTCAGTTGGAGTCAGCTGTCCCAGCTGTGTCCCCTCCCAACTTCTTGTGCACCCCCAGCCTACTCGCTGGTGGGGTGGGGTGAGAAGCAGAAAAGGTCTTGACTCTGTGTAAGCACTACTTAAAACTGTGTTTTAAGACAACTTTCATGATACAACTAATGATGTCAGAAAACTAGCCTTATGCTTGGTAATTACTTTATCTTAGGGAAAGCTGTATCCACAAGATAAGAAAAAATCACATTCCTGGAAAAGAACAAAAGAACCTTACATCTATGCATTTCCTTTATTTTCTTTCTGGAAGCAGTGATGGCTGATAGTAATTTTTTTCAGAATTTTTGCAGGGACCTCCAGTGTCTAAAAGTTTTTTTTTTTTTGCCATGACTTCTAGATTATGTTGCTTTCATACTTTTCCTACCTGTCAAAGAGTGAGTCTCTTTAATTTGTAACCTTTTGTGTAGCTTATCACTTGACACTGAACTTGCAGGAGTGCCTGTTCCTAATTTCCTCTGCAATATCTCCCCTTTGACTGCAGCTATGAACGGTTCCAGGAGAAGATGGGGTAAACCTGCCCCGCTCTAAATAAAAGTAATTTGTTTATATAAGAAACAAAAAACCCTGGATATTCAGATACATGTTCTATCCTTATTTCTCTCCTAAGAGAGAAGCACTGCTAGAAGTTCATTTGCCACCCACTCTCTAGTTTTAGAGTCACCATACAAGTTAGGCCCATGCTTCAGACAAGTCCAAAGGACACCCCAAATTTAAGACTGACTTGGTACATTGACCCTGTCCTGCTTACCTTACATAGGGTGAGCAGTACCCTGCTCATAACAGCAACTAGTAGTCATCTGAGCCACTCAATAGGTCTAAATTTGGCCTCTTAGGGAGTACTCACGTGACTAAATTCAGGTATCTTAGACCCTCTTGGCAGTCACTGAAGGTGACTTCAGGCTTTAGGTGTTTCTAAAGCCTGATTCTCCATGTCCTAAGGTAAGCATTTTACCTACCTAGTAGGTAAGAGTGTTCAGTTCACCTAGTAGGTAAGCCTAGTTCAGAGTCGCTGTGTCCCAGGAACGATCATTTCTTTCAGCTGACACTAAAGATACTCCAAGGTGTGCCTCTCCAGGGTAGGCATCTGAAGTTACAGGAGTCGAATCCCTCCCCTTCTGCACCTAGAGGTGCAGAACACAGCTTGGCATTCACATATGAATGGAGAAGCAAACTGCACAGAAAAAATCTCAGTACATATTTGAGGAGAAAATACTGCCTAGGAAATAATGTGTATGTGGAGGCCAGATCAGACATCTGTACCATTTACAAATTCAGTGCTTTTTCTCCACTGGAGCATGTTCAAGGGGCTGAAGAACAACCTTTGTCCTGTGAGGCCCATTAAATTCATGCTGATGACACGCTAATGTTGTGAACTAATGAGGCAACTTCTGCTGCTGATGTGTCTTGCTGAAATGGCTGAATTAGCCACATCATGGGGACAGATGATATGTCATATGTGTGTTGCATAACATCACCATGTCATATAAAGTGGTATTATGCCAATCCACAAAATTAGAGATGTGGCAGAACGGACTTTTAGCATTACCCTAGCATGTTAGGGAAACGTTGAGCCAGAAATGACACAAAAATCTCAGATAGCTAAGACACTGTTGTTGGACATGAACACTTACACAGACCTGTGCTTGCATCTAATCCAGCCCTGACAAAATATTTAGCAATATTCTCTGGATGCTTCTGTCTTGACAGCCTAGTAAATTCAAGCCAGAAATACAAAAGATGTAGCTGAGCAAGGGAGTATGGCTGAAGCACAAAAATCAGCATCAGCCAACAAAACAGACCTAGTGATAGCCTGTAGCCACAGCTGCTAAGAGGAGAAGTATTCCCCTCTGTGGCAATTTCAAGAAGAATTCCAGGAAAGGTAGAAACTGGTCACAGGAGAAAAGAGTGAAGCAGGGAAGGTGCTGGCCCAGCTGGGGAGCTGCGTGCACACGGGGAGCGCAGGTTTGGCATGCAGCAAGGTTAGTGGGGTCGAAGCATAAGAGGAAACACTTCAGTGGTAATTCAGGCTCTTCTGCACTTTGTTATCTCCCATATACAGGCATGGCCTCCCTCGTTATTAAGGTGCATTATTCTCTGGAGCAAATATACATACTAATTATCACTGACCCCTGAGAAAACATAAAACTCTCTTAATTGCACAAATGGGAGTCAGGCAAAGAAATTCACAGTTGATACTGTCTTCTCATAACACAAGCCCCACACTGCTAAGTCATTCTAACTAATCCCTCTATTTTTAAAGTAGGTACCATCTCTCATAACGTTAGGTGGTAAGGCAATATCCATACTGCGTTGCTGAGGTGTGAGTAGAGGAGAGGAAGGTGTGGACAAGTTTACCTTGGATTAACATGTTCACTTATTAGCCACCATGTGCCATGCTCTGAGCCTGTCTGGAAAAAGTCCTGGGCAGCTCATTCTTGCCATAACCACACTACTATCAGCAATCAAACCAATTAAGTTAAAACTGGCTCACATGTATCTTTAGGATTACAGTCATGCTTCTTCCAACTTAGACTCTGTATTCTGCTAAAAAAATAAATAATGCTACGGCTCCCATCTGGTTTTGCATGGAAACATCTGGCAAAGTGCTATTATTTCACAGAAACTACTCCCCTTACCCTTATCTGTGTCCACTTAATCTACTGCTTTTTTAATTCCATTTGCATTTCTAATAATTCTGCTGTCAGTTTGACAGATATGATAGTTCTGTCATTAACCAAAAATGCAACATAACTTGTCCAAAAAGAGTAGATTCCATTATTATCATTTGCAGAGCTGTCAGTTTGGTTTGGTACACTTATCTGCCTTTCATTCTCTGGTGTTGGCTGAAGTCAGACACTGAATACTTAATTAACCAAAATGATTGTGGGAGTGCACATTTTCATGATGTATATAAGGCACGAAATGTTACAAGTGAGTTTCCATTCTCTAATAGTTGGCATGTATTTTGTGCAACTCCGCACTTTCAGAAACATAAAGAAAACCATAGGTTGTAAGAGAGAGGCAGAATGGTACCCAGGGTCATTTGCTGAAGATAGGCAAGACATCATTACTTGCCACACTCATAATGGGCAAAAGCACTCAAGACACAGTTCTGACCCAAGGAGAGGGCTTCGTCTGTTTCTATTAATTATTTTTAGAAAGCCGTGGTCAGTGATCTGGTCCTCTGCATTATATGCGGGATGAGGAGATGGCGTGCAGGAGGAGGAATTGCTTCAAAGGTTTGCCCCTCCAGAACCCAGCACGTCTCCAGCATTGAGAAGAAATGGATTTGCGATATAACATTAAACGTTCAGAGCAGGAGTCCAGGGAAGTGCAGAATAAGGTAGCTGTTCACGGCGTCGGCTTCCAGCATCCTGGGCATCCAGTCACCTCGGACTCTGTTGGGCTGACGGAGAGAAGGAGCATCTCTGTTACGGCCCTGCTCAGACCCCACTCAAGGAGAGCCCTGCACTCTCCACCGACCCTCTGCGGAGCTCAGGGAGGCTGCACACCAGAAGCCCACTCTCTCTCAGGCAGAGGGTGCAAACAGGCTGTCCCGCGCCTGACCCGTCCAGCACAGCCAGGTGTGCGACGGCCCCATTCGGAGGGGGAATCTGATCTCTCACGGGATATCCAGCCAGAGAAGCCAGGCAGGACTGACTCCCTTTCCAAATGTATGTAGCCCAAAGCTATTAGCGAATGCTCAAGCTGAAACTAGTTCTTCCTGTGTGTAGCGCAAATCAACAGGGGAAGGTCTAAAATGATCTGTAACACACAATTTATGCTTTCACAGTCTTTTATCTTTCTAGTTCCCTAAGGTAATGGAGTAATTGCAGATAATTATTTCAGAGATTATTATCTAATTCATACTGTGAATCTACATGACAGACATTATTCATTTAGCCAACAAGCACAGCTATTTTTAATTCCTATCTAGCCTCAGTTCATTCTTTCAAAATAAAATAGCTCACTACTGATTCCACAATTCTTTGTGCTACTGGCAAGGTACTGGGGAAACTTATGTGGATAAAATGCCTGTGCTTAGCAAAATTATGAATATGCTTTAGTAAATTTGATCTCCAAATTAACGTTAAAACTTAATGAATACGTTCACATTGAGGCTTTAGAATTAAGAAAACAAGGATGAAATTATACCATCTCATTTGTGAATCCTGAAGGCAGAAATAATATTATATTTATCTATGTCTTTTCTATTTCTGTCCCAGGCATTCAGATCATTTTGGACACTTTCCTCATAATCTGTCTTTTTAATTCTTCCTCCAAAAAATGTTTATTTTGTGGAAGACATTTTCATCTAGAACTGAAACTGTGTTAAAAAATTATGTTACAACAGCCATTTTGACTCCAGTTCCCAGCTGATTGAGTGGTTTGCCATGCAGAAATCTTTTGAACTGATGAATTTACTAAATAATTGAATCCATTTTAACAGCTTTCTAATTATTTATGTGATAGTTGTTTTGGATGACTCAGAAATGTTTACTTAGAACTCTTAAAATGTGCTTAACTTTTCTTTTTCTGATTACAATTGTTTCATTGCAAAATAATTCCTTCCTTTCATGGGTATAAAAGCTACCCTCAAGTTTCCCTTTGTATCTCAACTATAAAATTGTGTAAAAATTAAAATAGCCTTACACAATAAGGAAATGCAAATCTTACAGACCTATGAATAGAGACCTATGCATATTATTTCTTTATTAGTTTATAATTGCAATTTATTACCTATATTAGTAGTTTCCAGAC
Organism: Oceanodroma leucorhoa; assembly: GCA_030449065.1. Taxonomy (NCBI): domain Eukaryota; kingdom Metazoa; phylum Chordata; class Aves; order Procellariiformes; genus Oceanodroma; species Oceanodroma leucorhoa. The sequence goes on along the minus strand of JASVER010000012.1, from coordinate 6,143,461 downwards.
ATTTAAGCAATAAAAACAATGAAATTAATCCATTTACTCTTCCATGGTTTTCAAACTGATTTACAATCAATAGTGAATGTTCTTTCCCAGATTAAAAGATCTCCCAGAGTCCTAGCAGCAAAATAATAAATAGTGCATAAAGTGCAAGTAAGATTTGCTATTGAACATGAAAGTGCATTTCCTCCGGAATTACACCGTTGCTAATACTTGATCTTAGCATATCCTTACAGTCTTATTCAGCCTTCAGCTACCCAAAGTCTAGGTTTAGACATTCAGGTTTAGCTAGATCCACAGCTACATATGGCAGAAATGAAAACACAATACTGCCACCATGGTAGTTAAACTAAGATATGAAAACCACTGCTGGTTTTCTGTGTTTCGATCCATATACTAACCCAGCAGTAGAAATATGTGAAAATGAATAAATGCAATTTTGTTATTTCTTTTATACTTCCTGCTTGTATTTAAAAGTTGATTTCACTGCAAGACAAGGTTTGGAGTGCTCCCAGACCTTTATGAACTGAAAACCCATTAATAGTAAAAGGAATATTTATAAAGCAAAAGTCTGACAGAAATGCCTGTTCTCCTCATTTACAATATGCCACATAATTTGGACTGACAGTCACTTTTAAACACAGTTATTTTTCATCGCTTAGGCTGCTTATTCACTTTTTCCCCAATCACTCAGTGAAGAGAATGTTATTTGGATTTAGAGCAGTCTCTTTTATATCTGGTTATAGGACTTGATCTCGAACTCACTAAATCCAGGTAGAAAGACTCCCACTGTCTTCAATAACTTTTGGTTCAGCCCTACTTAGGTCACTGACCCTCGTAGGTTCTCAAATACAAATACATGGAAATGCCTTGGGGAGAGTGGGTTGCATTTCTGAGCATACATTAAGATATGGCAGTCTGCATGGTGAGCCAGTCAAACGTTCATTGCAGAGAGAACTGGAATACTGGCATTGCTTATCTTTTTCTTTTGTGTTTTATTTTCAAAAATCATTGGGAAGGCAGCTCTGTATTCTCCATAACACAAGAATAACTTCTGGAAGACAGAAAAAACTCTACGTGCATCTTTGTAGCATCAGTCATCTCTAATACCTTAATAAGGTATCAAAATGGATAAAACTCACATTATTTTCAAGTCATGTTATAGGCTTTGTGATTCAGTTTTGCATCCTGTTTTTTCTTATTTGAATTTTACCCTTTACTGATAGCTGAATGAAATTAGTGTTTTGATTTAAATGAGGGAGATCCCTGAAGCAACTGGGAGGCAGTTTACAATGATAACTTTTTGCAGCATTGACATGTATTTTGGAATACCATTAGAAACACTTATTACTATTTACACATTTTATTAATTAATAAAGTATTAATTAATATTATTAATTAATAAAGTAATCATTTAGTAAATAGGTAAGATATGAACTGGAAAAGCCACCTCAGTCTCTGCTTTCTTTATAGCACAAGTAGCACAACACTGGAGTGGGCAGGACGACTTTTGCCAGGTTTTACACACTGAGTAGAACAAGGTGCTTTGCTGTCACAGCTTACGGAACACCAAAAAAGCTTCAGTTTGGGTGGATTAAAAATCCAATACACTCAGATGTTGTGGTTCACTAAAATTAACAGTTTCCTGGTTTCCCATTCTACTGAACTCATATTTCTGATGCACACAAACATGTGTGAGCCCACCCTTCATCAATTTACCACAGTCAGCAAAATCCTACCCAAATAAGTGGCTTGTTGGCATCTCGCCAATTCCTTGAGGGCTGTATCTTGCTTGTGCAAATGAAAGCCTTGTCATCTGAAGCAAGGGGCTACAGCCCAAGAGGCTGCAAGTTTCAGCAGGCAAGGCTCCATCTTGGACTCTGCAAGATAGGTATTTGGTTTACTGTAGGTATTCCACTCAGTACTGTCATGGCCTTACATTCTGCAGGAACATAATTCTTGTTCTCTGTTGATTTATTTTTCTCTTCGTCCATGGAGTTGTTTCCTAGGCAATGTAAGTGTGTACTGACCTTAGCATCTGAAGGGAGTGGGAGGTCCCTTTCTATAATTTTTGCTAATTTCACACCCAAAGCTCAGTGAACAAGTGCAATGGCCTTGACAACTTCACATAAAAGCCGTTTTCTTCAAATCATGCTGTTTGTGTCAACGATTTTGCAATCAGATGAAACGGAGATGCTCGCCCAGAGCCCGTGTTAGCTTTCTCAGAGTTAGGCAGCCAGTCCAAGGCACGTGCTCTGATCTCCCCTCCAGCCGTGGGGATGATGACATCTATCTGAGGAGGGGATGTCAATGCTGCAGGGAAAGCACTCCCTTTCTATCTCTCCACCATTGAGGAAGCCTAGACAAGATGCCTGACTTCCGCACACCTGAGACTGGGCAAAGTAAGCTTACTGGCTCCTCTGCTACCTTCCGGGGGGCACCAACATGCATTATGTGCATGATAGCTGGTGCTGGCATGCTCAGGGTGATATGCACTGCTGGGTGCCACTAATCAAACATACTGAGCCATTCCAGGAAGAGGTCATGTCAGGGAAAGCCTGATAAAGGAAGAGATAAAGGTTTTGCGTGAGCGGAGCGGAGTGGAGAAAGCTCACAGAGGAGCTCAGGAGCAGGTGGCTACATGGGTTGCTACCAAGCAGGCTCCCTGAGCAGTTCACACAACTCAGGCAACGTGTGCATCACCCAACACATCTCGCAGGAAGAAGGAAAAGCAAAGAGGATGATGCCCAGGAGAGAGTTGCAGGAAAGCAGACCAGAGACTGACACTTCCAGGGTGTTGTCTGGGATGTTGCAATGGCTGAACACAAGTGACTGGGTTTGAAGGGCAGATGGAACGGAAAGGGTGGGAATGAGAGCAAGGCTGCAGTCTGCGGGACTGTTGTTGCTGCTGAGGCAGGAATATGCTGTGCCCTGTGTGTGCCTGACATGGTCTAATGCACCAGGAGAGATGTTAAGTGAAGGCTGAGCTTGAGTAACACCAGCAAAATAGCAGCACCAGGCCAAAGCACATGAAGGCAATATGAATCAGCTATCCTTGGACCACAGGACACCAAAAATACCCTGGATCTGAATCATACCATTGGGACAAACACCATTAATTAGAAAAGACATAACACCTGCTTTTAATGATACAGGCTTTTAGACTAGTCCTCAGGGGAGGAAGCTTCCCCTGAAATCTCCTGGTATGTACTTGAAGATGATGTGGTTCTTGTCAGGATAAGAGCATATCTGGTCTAGGGGAGCCAGGGTCCCCAGCAGCTCGAGAGAGCTGTCCCTCTCTTCTGCTTCAATGGCAGATGTATGGGAGCTGTTGAGCTCTCATACCAACGTCAACCCATCCCAGACTTTCCCTACTTGTGGTAGCACACCAGCAGGAAGGCTACATGCGAACATACAGTTGGAGCAAGACAGTAAGATATTTCTGCAACACATTGTTCTCAGTTTTGCTTTTATCCTAGGCTGGAACACATCCTGTGCTAGAAAAGTAAAAAAAAAATCTCAGCTCAACGCAGACATTAAAGCGATCTGGGACAAGGATGCAGCTCTTCAGCGTCCTACATTGCACTTTGAGGGAGGAGCTGGGGAGAGGCTGAGGAGAAGGCACCAATAACACATTTATTCACACGTGCCTGAAAATTACTTGCAGTTGTAGTTTACCAAATCTATAAAGAATTCTTTTAACGAAGCATCAGTTTAGATTAAGAAACATGGACTCCTCTCTCGACGTACATGTATCACGTAAGTCATAGCCTTAAAATACCAAAAAGTGTGAGTGTGCTACTGCTCCACATATCTGCAGGAATTTTTTCCTTGCTCATAAAACTATACGGTAACTCCACTGATGTCCACTAGATAACTAAGTAAAATGAATTTACTTGTCAGAGTGAATGTGTGTTCAGTTTATAGCTCATTATGGTAGGTCTTGAGGGCAGAACTTTATTTTAAGATTTTTTCTAATACACAATCTGGTCAGCACCAATAACTGCTTGCAAATCATATTTATGGGTAAATAATTAAATTTTTACTGCATTTATTTGATTTTGTCCACAGCTGGATGGGATATTGACACATTATTTTCTTTGTTATGTATATTCTTCTTTTTCAAGAAAGAAATAATTTAAAGGAAAAATTTTATTTGCTTTTTAATTTTTATTATTTTGTCAGTTATATATTTTTGTAGCTTGAAACAGTGTACATCTTTGACTTTCATTGTCTGATAAAATGTTCAAGTTATTGTTCTTGTGGAAAAAACAATTCARTTAAGGTTTTATAACCACATGGGCAATTTTTTTCCTCTAAACAACACAGAGGCAAGCACGTAAGGACATGTTGGGGATGCACTGACAAGAAATATAAACAAGTTCTTTTCCCATCAGTTACATAAAGGCTTCTTGCTGGTTTATATTTGTTTCCCACTTTATGTTAACTTTGCTTATCAGTGCATAGGCTCTTAAATGAATTCATTCTTCAGCTCATAATTTACTCGTTGGAATTTGCAAGTAGCGGTAAATTGGCATAAAAAATTTGAAACAACATCCACATATGTTCTATGTCTCTTCATGTGAGTTCAACAGCCTTCATACATGTGGCATTTGGAAGAGATAAATTTTACCTAATGTTTTGTTTTAATTAACTTCTTGAATTTCTCTTATGGTTTATGGGATGTTGCTCTCTGGAAAGCATGCACAAAGAAGTAGCAATGAAATTACATAAGAGTGTCTAAAAGAAAGAAATATGGATTTAGTATTTATTAAAACAAACATTTCCTATAGTTCATCTTTTTTCCTATAGGGCTCTTCATAAAAGTTCCTAGGCCAAGATTTTAACACTGAGAAACTCGGGGTTATTCTGAAATTTGCATTTATGCTTCCAGGTAAATAACTTTATTGAGTCTCAGTTTTTGTGTGCTTAGTAGTTTTTGAAGTTAATTCACTTTTTAGGTTATCCAGGCATGGACTGAAAGACTTTAAACTTATACTGCCTTTTTTCTCGAGCTCTGTATATTCTGTAGGCTAAAGAACATCCCTCAGCTCCCTATACAGGACAGTGCTTACTGGCATTATTTCAAAAAGTCCCCCACAAAATCAAAACAATACAAAACAAGAATTCTGGTTACATTTTCAACTATTAATTGTCATATGTTACTATAAACAGCATACATTAGGCTGAGTTTGCTTGACTTTTATTTATAAAGCAGTTGTCCCCCCCTCTTTTTAAATAAAACAAAAAGAACAATTATGTGAAGGAAGGTCAGCAGTCTAAAAGATCAGAAGATATATTCTAGGAATAAGGATCTGGAACTTTTTGAAATATTCTCAGGCTTTCCCAGTAAAACAGACATTTCATCAAAACAGAAAAGTCTGCAAACCATGTTGGTTTCTAAGAGTTTCAACAGAGAAGTTCACCTCTTCCCCTCAAGTTTGATGCTTAGCATGCTCACAGTTATGTTCCATTTCTATTTACACCCATGCACCAAGGCAATGCCTTTAAAACCTATGCAACCTATATATAAACTATATGCTATGTGTATTATAAAAATATTCCATTATGAGGAAGAGAGAGTTTTAAAATGGCTAAAGAGTTTAGAAAATATTTTGTCTCTAAGCTCTTTTTATTGTCAATGGGCAGTGCAAGATTTTTCAGAGCACTATAAGATACACTCCTGTATCACCTCTCCTTTCGAAGAAGCTTCTCTCTCTCCACTGACTATGGCCTCCCTCTCCCTCCTTAATACTGAAATGTTGAAAGATTTCCTTTTCTTTCCATTTTAGAATAGAAATAAACTGTGAAACTTCTAAATTCCTCGCAACTGGAACTGTTGTTTCAGGACATTCCCGGGAGTTCAGATGTTTATAAGTATCTTGTCCAGTGGTTCCAGATGTCTTGACCTTGGGATAGAAACCTCAGGAACACAAATTTTCCCATTAGTTCTTTCAGTTCTCCTGATTATCTTCTCATTCTTCTGTTTGCATTCAGATAAGAAAAAGATAAAGATAAGTCTGATTTGAGGTAAGAGGTGACTCCAATTTTTTCTCACAGAAAGAATTGGATATGTTCTTCATTTGGTCTAAGGTGATTGTTCTAATTCTTAAGTGGTGGGGCTGAGAAGAACAGAAACAGAACAAGTTGGTGGAGAGAAGTGACTGTAGGTTTCTACAAGAAAGACATGTTCTAGTGTGAGGTTATGAGCACAGCCATGGGAGCTGATCAAGAGGAACTAGGATGTCTCTTTCCTATTCTGCCACTTTGCATTTCAAAATTATGTGAGCACAGTCAGCATCCCAAAACCAAAATGCATCAGAGTAGAACAGGTTCAAAGGGAGTGCCCAAATCCAGTGTGAAAACAACAGCATGATATACTTTAATTGCAACTCCCTAGTATCACAATGCCGCTATCGGTTGTAGAGCCAGATTAATAATGGAGATTTGGGGGCATGGGGAAAGTCATTCTGTATTTTCCAAGATTCACTTAGACATTTTTAAACACAAAATGCAGCAAGTTTTCATGTTTCACACACTTCTATCTTTAACCTAACATGATAATTTTTTCTAAGCTGACTTGTTTCCAAAAGCACCTTAGGTAATCTGGATAAGTGCAGAACAGCTCCACCGCATTAGTACCCAGAAATTCAAAGAGCAGATGAAAAGCCTTACATATGATGTCAGTTGAAGAACACAAAAGATTTAGGGAAGTCCCAGCTGTATGGTGACAATACAGTTGGATTACTAGTAGTGGCTCAGGAAACCCCAGTGAGTATATGGCCTACTAATGTCAAGGGTGAAGTCAGAAGACGCTAAAGCATAAACAGCTGCATTGGTAATTTACTATCTTAATACCTGAGTTCCTGAAGTGCACAGTACATATGTGTGTGTGTGCATATGTACCTAATTTGATATCTCTCTCTGTATAAATATACATATACATACACACAAACACTTACAAAAAATATACTGTGTATATATACACACATATCTGTAAAATATTTTAATCAAAAATAGTTTTGCTAGTCCTAGTTGACACTACTGATAAAGAACAGTCTAACACATATTATAGTACACTATATATTGGACCATGTTTTATAACTATTAGGCCAGCTCTGGTTAAAAGTTTGAGCCAGAAATAACCACTGGTTTTAGTTTACACAGTTTTGCTTTTGATTTTAGGGAGCTCTTTGGGATAGGAATCATGTCATCTTCTATGTTTTATTTCAGTATAAACATTTCTGAGCACAAGGCCAAATTTTAAACAAATGCAGGGCTTAAGTATTCCTTTGGACGGCATGATTTTATAGCTGATGTTAGTGTACACCCAGGCATCAGGACCTACAGTGATATGAAGATCAAGCCCTTCTAGGACATTCCCTCTCGCTATGTGACTAGTACTGTGGTTTAAAAAGACCAAAGTATGCTAAGTAACCAGGTGCACAGCTCTTTCTTGCTTCCTTCACCTGCAAATAAAATCTAACAACATCTTACTCCACATGGGATAGGCAAAGAACAAGCATAGAGTCGTCAATTTCCAAGGCCTACCCAACAAGTACTAACTCATTAACTACTGCACCTCATCGGCTTGCAACCGCCTGTCCACTGCCTAACATTACTGGTTTCTGGAGTACTGTATAGGCTATAATTTCAATCTAAATAATTGCTGATAGCGCAGGGTCTTTTTTTTTCTTTTTTCCAGCCAAAGAGAATCACTCTCCACAACTTAATCTATCGAGGACTCACATATCAGGAAAATAAGATGGAAACAATGTATAATATAATGCAGCCACGAGGGGTTCCAGATGTCTTTCTTCATCAGTTCAAAGCATTTAAAGTGTGTTTTCTCAGATGCTGTGTACAGATAAATCAGTGTATTTAATTATGATGATAAATTGCTTATTGAGTGGTAACATTTTTTTTACGTGTAACAATAACACACTTGTAAGGTATTCATGCAGCAAGGCACATGACTAACTACTTCCCATGCAACTGCATCATATAACACAAAAATGTTTGAAAAAACACTTCTTTGGGGGTGTTCATATTCATAACACACTCTATGCCAAAATGTTTCAGTTTTTCTTAGTCTGATAGGAGCTCTTGAAGAAGCCTGGATGTTGCTAAAAGGACATGGAAGGCAGGCACACATGATCAGAGCTTATCACTTGTGTTGATGCATTTTTTAATGACTTAAAAGACAGAAAGGCACAGAAACTAATATAGATCTTTCACATGATCCACTTTGGAAGTAAATAAAAAGAAATTTTCTTACTTTCAATGTATAAATAGTTACATTTTTATATTTGACTTATGGACTATACAAAGCACTTAGATTGCTCGACTTTCTAGTTGACACTTAATTCCCAGTTTTAATCACCCAGAGTTGAAAACATAATGCTTTACACGAACATCTGGTGACACAGACTGGAAAGAAATGAGGAGGAAATGAAAAAGTACATGAAACTTAGAGTTCACGGAAAACCTACTGAATCACATTTCTTTCAAAATTTAATTTTGCTTTGTGCTGAAAGAAACCAAGAGGTATTCTCTATCTGTAAACAACTGTGATTCCAAAATAGATGTCCTGAATTTGGTATGTGTTTTTTCCAGAGAGTCATGTTTACAGAGCAATCTGCCATTTAAGCATTCTTACAGCCCTGTTGTGAAATTCCTATCAGCTTGACACATAAGTGTCACATATTTACCTTGTTCTCTTCAGCAGGAACGTATGAAATTCTTTCCAGTAATTTGTAGACCACCATCACAAGACCCCAGTAAAAGGAAAATATTGCATTCAGGGCTTTAGGTTTTGTTGATTAAGGCATTACTCATGGCAAATCACAGTCTGTCCCTTCAGCGGGTGCTATAGAAGCTCTAGATAAGACACATTTACAGCTTCTTTGGGCAGTAGGTGAACTCCTTGCAGTGAATTTGTTCTTTGGCTAAATGCATGTTGGGCTATCAAATTTTTCTTTTCACTCTAGGATGCCACCAGCACACTGACAAACAACAGATGATTACGTTTTGGCAGCAAATTAGCTAATAAGGATCAACATGCACTTTGTAGCATCCAAGGAGTCTTCATGGGATTGAAACCTGAAACTCTCCACATCTCAATATTATGTTGCAGCAAAAAAAGTATTGCTTTAGAGCACTGACAAATACCCAAGAGTGCTTAGAGACAAAAATGACTAATAGAGTACATCACTAATACAATATTAACCACAAAAAAGTCAGTCGACATCAAAGCTCCTACAGCAACTTTAATTATCATCTCTATTTTTAGAAAATCTAGAGGCCTCAAATCAGACTTTACAGTTTTGCCAGCAATTACACAGAGATGGTTCAGTCCAGCTGTAGTGACAAAGGATAGGAAAAAGCAGTAGATCACCCCTCTCTTCTAAGTGGGAATTGGCCCACAAGGAGACCAAGACGTACGCCTGTGGTCACGCTGGACTGTGTCATAAAACTGGGAGCTAAGCTGAAAACCAACTTCCTCTCTACATTTGCATGATAAATGCCATCTCACTGTGTCCACACTTCTAGTGCATATGAATTTGCTCTGCCTGTAGTCCAAAGTGACCAAACCTATGAGACTGCATTAATGTAGTGCTGAGACAAGAATAAGAAACCATCTCTGTCACAGGGGGCACCCAAGCCCCCTTGTGAGTATACGTCAGTTTAAACATTCATTTTTTGTTTCCTTTACCTTTCACATTTAGTCTATTTTATGATACATGTGTAAGAGACAAAAGCAAAAATTTTGCTCTTTTTTTATACGATGGTGATGCTGAAAAATTTTTGCAAATCCTTCCCAACTACTAATTTTGCTTGTTATATTTGTTCTTGATTTATCAACCTGGGTACCTCTTTATATAGACTGTCACTGCAATTAGTTTTTCTAATATTTAAATGAATGACTAACAAATTTTAAAGGTGATTTGGTTCTCTAAAATTGCTCTCCTTTGAGACAAGATTCTGACAAACAAAAGTACCGCATTCCCAACTGCATAAGCTGCCAACACTTGAATAGCATTATATATTAGTAGGAATAAGAGTAATCTTTATTAGTGTTGTGCGTTTCTTTTAATTACAGAATTAGACTGTGCTTCCTCAGCTATCAACCCCTAGCACTTCCATTTGAAACAAGCTATTTCCATAACTGTTAAAGTAGAACAGTTTTTTTTCTCCATTATGACTGCAATGATGGATTTTCTGTATTGTTGAAGTGAGCAAATTCAACAGATGATAATGGCCTCAGCTATCTACCAACTCCTAAAGAGTGAAGCTACACAGCTAATTGAGCTCATGGGTATGTAGTCAATGGTTATGGACACTGTATATTTTCCATGGTTAAATACAGACCTGAAAGTAAAGACCAGAAATCAATCACTTTAGGTTAATCTTAAAAAAATGATGAGAGAAGAATATTTTGTGTTGTTCCAACAATAGGACAATGTACTAAAATTTCAATTCAGTGTCAGTCTCATAGTGTAGCAGCATGTAACACGTTAACATACCTTTCTTTTCTCCTCACATAAATTCAAAAACAGCAATCTTGCCTGACAAAATTACATAATTTGGTTCTACAGTCCTCTTTTTTTTCTGCTTTATTTTTAAAATCACCACTCAATACTGTAGATAAGTGTTAGTTTATGGCTTGGAATACCAAGCCATTTGCGTGATACAAATGGACATACTTAGAAAAGCTATTTTTCTGTATTGCCTATTTCTTCTGCATTAACAATCAAACTTTTACTGCTGGTTGGGTTTATCTAAAGCTATTTTTAAAATATTTTTCCTCCTACTTATGAAAAAATGATGCTATTGTTGGCCAGAACATTTGCTGGTAAGATACATGCTCACATCATCATAAAACATATGACTGGTAGATGATGTGCTACTGAAAGAAGATATGGTGTTTAAGTATTAAATTTAACTGTTTAGTGTTGCAAGACATAATCATAATAGTACTTTAAATTGAAGGAGTTTAGGATCACTGATTAGGCTTTTACTGCTATATTGACATGAGGATCACACTTCCCTTTTTAATACTTTGTTTAACCCCCAGCTTTGTCATTGGGAAATTACAGAAAAAAATATTATCGACAAATGTTTGTTTATAAGATGTTTATAAGATGTTTCTATAGCTAGTCATCATCTGTCATGGTTTAACCCCGGCCCCCAGCAACTAAGCCCCACCCAGCCGCTCACTCACTTCCCTCTGGTGGGATGGGGGAAGAGAATCAGATGAGCAAAAGTGAGAAAACTCGTGGGTTGAGATAAAGACAGTTTAATAGGGAAAGCAAAAACTGTGCATTCAAGCAAAGCAAAAAAGGAATTCATTCACTACTTCCCATCACCAGGCAGGTGTTCAGCCATCTCCAGAAAAACAGGTCTCCATCACATGTAACGGGAAGACAAACGCCATCACCCCGAATGTCCCCCACTTCCTTCTTCTTCCCCCAGCTTTATGTGCTGAGCATGACGTCATATGGTATGGAATATCCCTTTGGTCAGTTGGGGTCAGCTGTCCCAGCTGTGTCCCCTCCCAACTTCTTGTGCACCCCCAGCCTACTCGCTGGTGGGGTGGGGTGAGAAAAGGCCTTGACTCTGTGTAAGCACTGCTCAGCAGCAACGAAGACATCTCTGTATTATCAACACTGTTTTCAGCACAAATCCAAAACATAGCCTCATACAAGCTACTATGGAAAAAAATAATTCTATCTCAGTCAAAACCAGCACATCATCATTTCACTGACAAAGTGGATTCCTAAACTGGAACACTAGTGCCCTCAGTGTCAACTAAAACAAACACCAGAGAAAGCAGAATACCAACCAACAGAGACAAAGAAAAAGCCCCAAACCAGCCCTTTTTCTCTTTCTAAGACTCATAAAAAGGAGACTTGACAAAACTGAAAAATAAGTTTTAAAAAGTTACATTAAAAGTACTTGAAATCTCCCTGTTAAATGCATTGATATATCTTAAGGTATATGTAAACATTTAAACTAATGTGTCCTCTGGAGGATGGGAGGCTGCAAAAAGCCCAGCACACCCCTGACAACAGGTAGGACCTCTTGCAGCCTTATGGATTTTCTCCCCTGACAGCATTTTGAAGCTCTGTGCCCTGGCAGTTTACAGACAGACGTGACATCGGCTGCAGAGGCACAGCCGTACCAGCGGCTGGGTGCAGCAAAGAGAGCTGGAGAGGCGCCGGGCCGTGCCCACCACCCTTGCACCACCACCCTTGCACCACCACCCTACCGCACCCATCTCTGCGCAGCCATGGTCCCTTCTCTATCTGACCACAATTAGCCACAGATCAGGAAGTCTGGTTTTGCACACTAGCAGATACAGCTTAAACATTAACAGCAGTCCATGTCTTACTTCACACTACGACATTTTTAATCCAGTTTCCCCAGGAACACTACTCACACACACACGCTCTCTGTGGGTACGATGTTAGCCACTTTCAGAAGTACTGTACATTACAAGAAACACACAGTTTGTTATGCTGACAAGCACAATTTGTCATTTGTTCAAGTCTGTCCATGTAAAGTTGCCAGAAGTTTAACAAAATGTTATGTATTCATTTGAACTCTGTGTTCCTTCAGCCTTTGTTGGACAAAAAACATGGCCAATACTACATGTTCCAGCTGCAGGGATTTTTATTCTCAAAATATATGGGAGGATGACTAAAGGGTTAGCTATACACAACACAGAGAACTGAACAAAGAGGATTGCAGACTCTCCATGTTTAATAAAACAAGACAGCACGGATAATTTATGGCAGCTCTGAATTGTAGGCACAACACATTGAAAGGTAAGGTTGTCTAAAAGTACCAGCCACTTCCCACACATTCTCCCTGCCTTGGCAAAGACAAAGTTATTTCCAACAGGAGCAGGCATTTCTGTGCATCTTGGTTCCCTTCATATCTTCCACTTGCTAGGCCTCAGATTGCAATGGCCCTTCCGCACATCCTTAATATTAGCCCATAATATTAACCATTAGTTCATCACTCATCAGTACAAAAAATCTGCTTAAACATCTGCTTAAGTATCATTTATTAAAAAAGTAAAGAAGTCTTGGGAACATACATAGGTGCTTTCTGAAGTAAAGGCCATAGATTGTAACCTCAGAGAACGGGAGAGTTTTCTTTCTTCCATTAAAGTTAAAGGAATGATGAGAAAAAGGAATCCAAGGTACTATAAATCAAATAAGCTAATCCAGAGTGGTTTCAGCTTCCCTTCTCCCCTGTTCTCCTACTCTGCAGTTTTGAAGTCTGGCATTAAAGTCTCAAGAATGGGACAAGAGCTTTCTGAAAGGTTTGGTTTATCTGGCAAGCAATGCAATTAATGTGATGTATGAGCTGCCACTGGACCATGCAGGTGTCTGCAGCAGCATATTTAAGACCTGTGAAGTTCCAGTAGCTATTTAGGGTTGTTTTCATTTTTATGTTACACATTTTGCTTCTACGCACTAACATCTGTACAGCATTTTTATTGCATCTACAGTTTATTGCATTGATACATCATTACCTTTAATACATTTATTTCTTGGAGAGTTCTGGGAGTTTGTGGTCAGTGCAGTTACTCCTCCCTGCCCAAAACACTCTCTTCAGCTGCTATAAATCCTGGAGTTGGCTAAGTGGCTAGCAAATAATCTCTTCTCTAATGAGAAAGATGACAAATGGAAGGATAGAGAGTCACAAGAGCAACAGGGAGATGCATCTTCTAAATGTGCACTAAAAAAGCTGGGATACCTCCAGGTGATTTTTGTACTTCCTAAGCTAATGGATAACCAACTGACTGGAAAGAACTAATGAGCGGAACAAACTACCGCAGCCCTGTTTCCAAATCTCCGCCTGCCCTTTGGCTGCCAGCAGTAGCACTGCTTTCTTCAGTTCATAAAGACCTAGGAGCTGCACTCTCCCTCCCGCGCCTGTCCCCCTGCTCCTCGCAGGAACGGCACGTCTGCAAGGAGACGTTCAAAAGCCAGCACGGCGATTCCCCATTTCTGGTGACTTGCTTACCGTGCTCACTGAATAAGCACTAAACGAGTCACCTCCATGCAAATGTCTAGCATGGGGGCAATGTTATAAAGTGTTTCAAGGACAGTTAAGTATTGCTCAGACTCTCTGCAGCCTTCATATTAACAACGAGATATGATGGCAACTGCCAGTTGTGAATTTAGCTGCCCTCAGTCAAAAATTAGTCACCTTTTTCATACCTTACTTTCCTCTCCTCAGTAAGCCTTGCTATGATCTAGCATGCTGAGGAAATCATGGGCAGGTGGGATGCAATGTCCATGCTTGAAAGTCTTGTGGAAAGCAGAGGGATTCTGCCTGTCCGAGACACAGAAGAGACCACTGGCACTGTGGGATCAATGTTTTCAGTCACCCCCATGGATTCAGGGGGAGTGAGACATCAGAGACACAGATTCAGATATTCAAACCTTTCAAGATGACTTGGTGATAGCCCATCTCTACGATAATTCCTGCTGTCTAAGCTTTGGTGGTTCATCTAAACGCAGAACAGCCGAGAACAACGGCAGCAAAAAGACAGCATAACTCCTCTGCAGCTGAGCCATGATGGGCAGGAACAAGAACAAGTCCTCTTGGACCACTGCTTAAAGTTTGTCCTTTGCAGTCTGATCCAGACTATTCTGACATGAGAACTTTCACCCCAAAGATACCTGGTAGCAATATAGCAGGACATATTAGGCAAAAATACAGGGATGGCAAAACAGAAAGAAAAAGAGTTCTCAGGAGCCTAAGAAGAAAATTCTACTTGCATATGGCATACCAGTGGAGCTCCTAAGATAGGAAAAGATAGATCTGACTCCTTCCAGCATGGAAACAAAGTTGTCATTCATTCTACAGTCGCTATCACAGCCAAGTATATTCAGCACTGGAAAAAAATCTGTAGAAAGGTACAAAATGAAAGCAATTAAATTTCCAGGTCTCACAGTTATCTCAATATTTTCTCAAATATTTTCCTCTGATAAGCCAAAGATTTAGTTCAAAGAGAAACTGCTTCTAAAAAGGCAGAGAAGCCAATGCTATTAGTTCAAACCATACTAGAGGCAAATTTAATGTTAAAAGTAGTTCCCACTCTCTAAAATTGTTTTTTGCAGAGAATTATAACACTTTCAGTATAGAAAATTATATCCCAAAGAATGGTTTGAACACCACTTCCTTGGACTAGCAGCTATGTGTTGCCTAACACTGCTGAGCACTGATCTCAAGGCACTGACCTGTGCCTTGTCACACAATTTTCAGTAACTCCTACTTCTCAGAATTACTAGTGAAACATTTACTGACTCAGATAATTCTGAGTTTTATCATAACGCAAGATTTAAAGAATGAAAAATCTACAAGCCAGGACCCCAGAAGTGTCCTCCAAGTGGTGGGAGGATCTACAATAAATGGATATTCCTTTAAGCAAGAGCAATTAACTTCCTTTCCCCTGGGCCAGAGGCTTATATCCGCCTGTGCCTGTGAGCCAGAAGATTCGCTCCATAGGCTTTAAAGAACTGAGGATAAATTGCTGTGAATGTGGTCCTCTGGAGGAAACCCTACTAGTTTCATCACTGGACTGAGCAATGAGACTTGGCTATGCTGACTACGTCGCAGAGACCTGGGGCCATTTTTCACTGTCACCTTCAGCCGTGCCTGCTGATTCATCATCTTCCACAGCCAGGAATCCAGATTGCCTAACACTGGTGCCTCGCACACCAGTACAGCTTTGCACGGGTGCACTAGTCACACATACCTGCTATGAGTTCCACGTTTCAGCTGCTCGCAAGCCACACAGAAGTCACAGGCTGTCCCTGATTTAAAAAAATTATACCTGCAAAAATGTTAACAACATTTAAATGGAATGCGATTCCTTCAGGAAATTATTTAAAAAAATGCCAGTGGGTAGTGGGCAGAGAGCACAACAAGAACCACAGATTAGACACACATTGCATTATATGCTACCTGTCTTACTAGATGTGGAAGATCTCTGGGCATGCAGTTTAAACCTGTTACAACAGTACCAAAAAAAAGTATAAACAAGACAATATTGCATATTTTTACAATAGTACAAATTTTTCTGACTGCTTTCATGTAGTATGTTCAAATATGCCCTGGCCAGAGTAGTATTTAATAAATGAGCAAAAAATGATACATCGTGGAACTTCTGATGGCTTTCTCAGTGCTATAATTCTCTCCTATAGACCTACAGTACAGTCTCTTTTGCTCATATACTCCTCAGAGTACGACAGCAGAAAGAACATTTAGAAATACTAAAAAGTGACAGATTATAAACTGTTAAAATGATTTTTTTTCTATAGTTAATCTGTGAAACTAAGTGCAACAGGATAATACAAGAACTAAGAGGTCATTGGATGTAAAATATGACATTGATAAAGTATGAAATATTGCAAAAGATATAATATTAAATAAATAATTTTATTACAGAACACGAATCACTCTCTAACTCATGATGGAACATAGAAAATGTGTTCAACAGGTTGTTACTAACCTGGGCAAAACAGGAGGATTTAAGGCTGCTTTACAAGTGGCGATGCCCTGAAAAGCCAGGCCGGTTCCTGTCACTGCTGCCACTGCTGAAGTGGATGGGGTACACAGGTTGACTCAGAGGACCTTCCAGAAGCCAAAGCCCTGGCTCCAGCTCCAGTTCCCAGGGCAGAAGAACGGCAACTGGACAAAAAGACTGCGACCCAACCTTGGTGCAATATTTCTTCCGTGTTCCTACGTGACGGGTGCCATTGATGATCACTGCTGAAGGAAGGATTCTGGAGAATGATACTTTGCCACGCTATCAGGATACTAACAATAGCAATCCCTCCCTTCCTGAAGGCTACCTAAGATTTTCAGTTTCTTACATACCCATTCCTGACAGACAGTACATCCCGATATGCACACTCATGGTAGTTTATCATTCATGCCATTTTTCTCAAGTCCATTGCTCAAGAAACACAGGTGACATGAATTAATTCCTGCCTGGACAAATAATAACACCACAGACTTGTCCTCACTAGCAGTGATAGTAGTGGCTGTCTGAGAGGTGGCAATGGCAGCAAGAAAAAAGGGAACATACATAATGAATGTGTGACATATAGAGCATGGAGAACATCTGGCAAGAGGAGATAATGGGGCCTGGCACAAGGGAAGGAGAAACCCTAAGGCAGAAGAAACGGAGGGGAGAAAAGGTAGGATGGGATAGTAAAAGGGGAAGCGGAACACTCAAAGCCTTCAAAGGAGAGAGAGAAAATGGAGAAAAGGAAGGAATATGCTTTGTTTGGACTCTCTGGTATGTGGTTGCAACCTGCAGATGATACTAATGCAGACTTTGAAGAGGTGCACATAGTTACGAGAAACCTGACTGAGGAGCTGTCAATCCCTATAGCCCATCCGCTTCAGCACCGGCAGCAGCAACAAGAACCAGCCTGTTCCACGGCCATCCTTCAATTTTTTTTACTATTGTATAGGAATTTCTATATCCTGCATAAGCAATTCATAAATGACATTACAGCCATCTACAGGAAGCGTTTTTTTCTTACCAGAGGTCTGGAGACATCACTTGGTGCAACTTCAGTGTAAATAACACTAAAAAGACCATAAGAATTTGGATGATATTAACACCAAACAAGAACAGAACAAATAGCAGATAATGACAACAATAGGGTTGATTTACTATGCTTCTCTGAACTGTTAACAGCTGAAGAAAGCTAAACAAGAATGAACAGGGATAACATGCTGTGCAATACAGTATTAACTACTTCAGCCTGTTCCAGTCACCCAGAATTTCAAACTACATTTTATGCTTCCTTAAGTTGCCAAATCTTTTTCACCAATGAGTACAAAGGCAGGTTGAATTTCCAGAATATACCTGCAGAATTCTAGAAACCCACAAGTCTATCAAAGATTTAATGTCTACCATTGCCATAAAAATACATCCATCTTTATAAATGGATTGCGAAACAAAAGGACATTCCACTGATATGCAATCTCAAATATATTTAAACAACAGTCAGGAAAAGAGTACATAGGTTATCTTGCTTTGCAGGTTTGCCTTCCATATACTTTTGTGTCCTAACTGATTTTTTTTCCAGTCCTAACTGATTGCTTTCTGCAAAGGAATAAATCAATTACTGCCAGTGACCATAGTTTGACATATGGAAAAATGAAGCTTTTCACCTTTAGAATTTAATCTCAATGATGAATGTAATATATTTGATTCTCTGTATGTTTTTAAACACATACAGCTTCCCTGGATTAACAGACAAAGCAAGAAGAAAAATGTGCCATTGCATAACTGTTTCATGCACCAAACATACATCACTAACAATAAATGCAGCATTCAGTAGAGAAATATAAACATTTAAAGTGAAAGTGCAGGGTTTTATGTAACAATTAGTAGTATTATGGGATTTTTGAGTGAGGTAAATAAATACCTACATTAAAAAAAAAAAAAAAAAAAACATGACCATAGAAAGATGCAGAATCAACCTGGAACAGGTTGTATATTTGTATATAATTGTATATAGCTCTTTCCTAACTTCAGATGTACTATATCCATGTAACTGTGGCCAGAAGTCACTCAATCACTTGTTGCAACTTTTCTAAATCCTTTTTATTTTTAAGAGAAGCTAACTGGGAAAGCAGTTCTCAAAATGTCTTAAGTTTTTAAAAAGTATTTATAATTAATACACCTCAGAGGAGAGAAAGGAAAGACATGTTATAAGAGAGACAGCTCAATAGTCCCAAGGCTTTTTGTCAGTGAAGCATTTTGTACTTCCACTGATAAGAAAAGCCAGGGAGATCTGGTAGGTCTTGCATGTGTCGCAGGTCAGTGGCTGTTGTTATTTCGGAGATTGCTCGGAGAGCTGTGGCACACAATGTGAAATTCCAGCTTTGCTGGAATTTGCTGCTTGTTCTGGATGCTCAGTCGTCCCGTTGATTTGAACTGACTCTTTCTTGGCCCTCTCAACGGGTCTCCCATGGGAGAGGTCCGTCACACCTAGTGTTAGCGCTCCAGATGTTGGGCAGTCATCCAGACTCCTTTACAGCAGGAGAAAGGGAGCAGCATCTCTAGAGGGTGACTCATCTCCCACAGCAGATATTTATCTTCCAATGGGGTGAACTGCCATTTGTACGTATTTCTCTCTCAGTCTGGTCGTTGACTACAGTGGAGGCCTCGGTGAGTAGCAGCAGAGTAGCTGTGGCTGTGCAGGCTTAAGGACTTAGACACAGCAAAGCTTGTCGTTAGGGGTAATACCTTTTCCTAGGCCACCCTGTCAAAACATAAAGGGAGGTCAGATGAACCTCCTCGGTGTACCTGACAGCAAAAGAGAAGGAATCACATCATCTTAACAGGTGGTATAAATCACACACATACATACACACACACCAGTTTCAAGGCACACAACCGTGTAGTGTTCTTACTTTCAGTGAGACTGTATTTGGATGTCAAGGTTTATAGATTTTCTATCATCTTTGCAGATTTTCCATCATTTACATCTCAGACGGTGCCTGGAATCTTTACACTTGTCTGTAATTGACCCCAATTTTACCAATGCTTAATGGAAATTCAGGAAGACAGCTACTCTGTATGACTTTACTAACCTCACAATTATGCATTAATACCTGTCTTGTATAATTTATTGCCTCATTCTCTCCCCAGGGACAGCACTGTATGTACACATGGCAATGCACTGATAAAATACATATTTTAATGTGAGCATTCTGTATTTGTACTTAGTGGGGAAAGCAAAGTTGAAGACTTGATTTCTGAAATCAAAGCAAAAGTTAATTAGTTCTATAATGATGACAGACAAAATCAAAACCTGTTTTCGTATGAAGTTTTATACTGTAGATTTTAACAAAATTTTGTTGAACTAACATTTTGACTCTGTGGAAATATTTCAGATATCCATGAGTGCCTTGGAAGAAAGGATCAATATCTTTACTGTGACTTAGTACTTTTGGGATCGTGTACATATTAAGTGAAGGTTAGGACTAATAGCTTCAGGGTCAAGAATCTGACATGGAAAATGGCAGACAATAAATACACATGTAACTCAGCATTGGGTCATTGTCCTCCAGGTTGGGATGGCCTCCTAGCAGAAAAGATTGTAACATCATTTCCATGAACATCCATGTAAGCTTGCTGTCACTGAAGAATCTAAGAGCGCAGCTAAACTACAGCCTGACGTAAGGGTTAGAAAAGCAACGTTTAAAAGTAGGGAAACACTCACTGCTCAAAATCAGTGACTTGCCCACTTAAACATCCTACGCACTTCACAGAAATTATTCAGTATCATGAGAGAGTATTTTCAGAACACTGCAAAAAACCTAGACTAGTATGCAACAATGATGAAAACCATTCTCTGTGTCCTTCACTTTCCTATACCTAAGTTGGGGAAAAATATTTGCCAATGCTGACATAAAAATTACATGCAAAATTTAAGATGGCTAGAGACACAATTTTCTTGCAGGTAAACATTATCAGTAGGTTTACTGAGTGTGAATCTGTTTCAAAGCTCCAGTTTGGAACAGGGAGGAGTACGTGGAAGAAAAATTGAGGAAAGCAAATATTGTTTCATTACATTTTCATTTAGTCAAAAAAAGCACACATTTTTCATTAAATGTTTCCAGAATATTCCCTGCTTGTTTAATCTAATGTTTGAGAAGATTGGAGTGGCCCTGCTCTCAGACTGTTTGTCTGTATGGAGGCTGCCAGTGGAAAGGGCTCTTTGTCAAAACACATCAATTGATTTTACAGGGCAAAACATCTGTAGCACTTACTAGTTTAACAAATGTTTTTTTACTTAAAAACAAAAATGAAAAAAGGAGGGGCTTTTATTTATGTGGTCTTTTACTTGGAAAAAATTATATGAAAGCAATAACTCATTTGATAGAGTCATATCAGACCCCAGTACTTTGTGGGTGGTTAAAGACGAAGACCATGAATATACCTGAATTATGACGGCATATGGTTTGATTAAACACCTTATAATTATTTATGTATGCAATGCCTATATTGGTGAATTTCTTTGTCTTCGTTATGTTGATATACAATATTGATATATAATATCTCACAGAAATCAGTTTTGGAGATTTTTTTGCATCTTTACAAAAAGACTAGTGCAATCATGACTGGTGGAAAAGGTTACTCACTGATTCACTCCATGAGTAAGATGCATTTCAGATGTGATATTAACATGTGAATT
This sequence comes from Oceanodroma leucorhoa, assembly GCA_030449065.1. NCBI lineage: Eukaryota > Metazoa > Chordata > Aves > Procellariiformes > Oceanodroma > Oceanodroma leucorhoa. Next base: position 6,122,216 of record JASVER010000012.1, on the reverse strand, counting down.
CTTAATTTCATTAAAGAAAACCCCTTTGGCTTTCCACATTTCTCTTCTAGATGTCTAATCCAAGGTAACTTTTTTAAAAGAAAATAGAACCTTTTGTTCTTCTTCCAGCTCTCATACTTTCAAAAGTCGACCACCTGCTGGTACATTTGCTTTGATTTAGTAGCTTAAATTTACTCCACCTGCTTATCTTTCTTTTACAAAGCGATAAAGCCCAAAAATCTGTTCAAGTTGTCTAGAAACCGCACAGGAAAGATATTTCTGAAACTCTTCCTCTCCCCCTCTTACGTTTTCCTTGGTTCACGTAAAGGAAATTATATTGTTATTTACATTAGAAACATTGTGGTGAAGCCACTGTGGGCACCAGAAGCAAAAATCTTCTGTGATGTAAATGATACAAAAAAAAAGAGGATAAAAAAACATTAATGGCCTTACATATACAAATGCAAATTTTACTATTTTCCAAACTATTGCAATATCACAAACCAAACAAGAAACTTCAGTTCTATCCATGTTTTTCCATCTCCACATGTTAACAAAATAACATTTCCCTAAGCACTAGGGTAGGTTCAGTCTAGGGTAAAGTACATTTTAATTCTGCTGGAGTGTTGGCCTGATAAATAGCTGTGTAAGAAAGAGGACTTAAGGGGTATGAAAGAAGGCCAGTGTCCTCAGATGGGTAAATTAAGACCACAACATTAAGTTTTCAGCTATGTACCAGCGTACAAAAGTCAGCATAGTGTGAGTTTGTGTTTTTAGAACTGCTCTTAAAGCTATATATTCTTGATTTTATGATATGGTTCTGCCAAGCCTCTCCTCTCAAGAAGCAGAGTTATTCTATTCCTTCCTTTGTCCTACTGGTTGCTGTATAACCTCTGCCCTCACATATTTTGGCTTGTCTTCACTGACATGTCCAAAGAATTTCTAAGGCTTACTGGACAGGAACTTTGCAAGTTCAAAGAATTTTTACTTCCAACACCATACCACAACAAAAATCTTAATGGCTATTATCTGATTAAAACATGCTAAAAAAATTAAATGAAATCTTAACAAAAAGAGATTTGTGGAACATAACGATTAATAGGTAAAGCTTACTGTTACGCCAAATGAATGAAAAGAACAGATAAATGAAGTTATAGAATAATTTTCCTTAATACCATGAAATTCTACCTAGCCATTATTTCAAATCTCCCTTTTTTTTCTAGAAATCATTTGCTATTACATATGTGTTATTTTATGGCTGAATCCTTTTTTACAACCTTTGATATGATTTCAGACTTCATTCTGTTTCCTTTCCAATAAAAAGAAAGCACATTTTCAAAAGAAGCGTACTAATAGAAATATGTTTCCATGTTTTTTCTGTGAAATAGTCATCTTTCCTTCCCATCATGATTTTATTTTTCTTTCCTTTTCTCAAAATCCTTGAAGACATAAAATGCTTATGATCCATTTTACATCTAAAGCACTTTTCCCCTGCTCTGTCAGTAAGCTAAGATGACATTAGGTCATGAGCTATGGATAAATTAGATGAGAATTGAACTGGAACAGCTAATGAGAGTTTTTACTACAGAGTTAGTGGGCTTCTATGTCTGTCGCATGCATTTATACCTATATCTGGGAGAGGGTTTTTCTCCTCTGAACCTCTAAACTAATAGCTATATTAGAGAGACAGCACTCAGCAATGCAGCTAGTAGACTGAATGAAAATTCCAGTCTCTCTTGTTTCTGAAGAGTAACAGGTCCGTTAAGATCACAAATGCCAATTAGCACGAAAATTCCCTGATGATGTATGAAAGATTGAAAGCAGATCAGTACTAGTGAGACATACATTTGTAAGCACACACACACAAAGCTACAGGAATACATACAACTGATTTATAATTTAAATTTTAAATTCCAACACCATTAGAACAGCTTGGAAAAAAGCTCTGATGATAAAAATGCTGTGGAATCCTTGCAAAACTTGCTGAAGTAGAAGCAAAGCCAAGTGCTGTTAGAGCACTGGGGATTATGCCTCCATTATCTTGTGAGATTCAAGGCTTCTTTGTACAGTCCTAACATATGCAAGCAAAACCTTGGAATAGTGAAAAAGCTCACACCTCCAGTAATAAAGTTCAGCTAGATGCCACAGATCTATTAATAGAGCTCTTAAAACCTAGGGAGGGTCTCTGTACTGTCTAAGGCACTGCTCTCAGAGTTGACAAGGTCAGCTAAAATTCCCGTGTGAATTCAGCAACTGCAATTGCAAGAGCCAAATTCCTCCAGACACATCTAAGGTACTCTGGCATGAGAAAGTGATAAAAGAGCCACAAAACCCATCTTATCTCCTTCAAACCTGAAAACACCCTTTGAAATTTTTTTTCACCTTGTTGTGTTCCCTTTCATTTGACCATCAGCCAAATCACTCAATAATCTCAACAGCTCCTATTAGGGGTAAGTGATTTACGTCACTGCTTTCCCCAAAGGAAACCAGATCACAGCAGGCTGCTAACATGCTTTCTAGAGCTGATGATCAGGTCACATACATACAACAAAAAACTTTCAAATTTTATTCCAATTTCTCCCTTTCCTCATTTAAACTCTCGACTGAACTGTTTTCTTTCAGTAATAATGAACATCTGTGACAGTGGAGATGCCAAAATAAACCCGGTCAAGGAAATTCTATGTAGTTATGCTAAACAAGTTTTATTCACAGGTTTAGGTTTCCTATTAAAAGGGGTACAAAATGTCTTCCTGCCCTGGCTTTATGTGTTATTATATATATTACTGAATGTAATGTATGCAATACCAATGGGTTGCCATATTCTTAAGATGATTTCTCACTCATATTCTCCTGGAATGAAAAGCAGTTGTGCAGCTTTCAAGTCATAACAAGGGGATCAATGCTTATTGTGTGAAATGTTTTCCTTTACCATCATGATGAAAACCAGCCGGTGCTGGTAGGTAACCCACTATAAGCAATTCAGTCATCAACCATTATCTAGGGCAAGTGTTGACCTGGCCTCAGAAAAAATCCTTATTGTTCCCTTTGTTGTTCCTCTCACTCTCCCTCCCTAGGTTTAGTTATGATATGCAAATTGTACATGAAAAGAAAGAAATCCAAGGTAATTCACTCCTTTCCAGCTGTAACAGTTGGAGTTGGCAACAAGTCATAATAAAGTGATGTTATGATTAAGCCTTTTTGATTATGCTACTTTTGCAACATAACGTGGATTTAAGAAGTGATCGGTGGTTTGTATGCGTATTTCATTTCTTCAGAAGTATATGTATGCTTTTCCTTCTTTAACGTTTTTAAACACCTCAGTGCTAGTTGGCTGTGACAACCACTTTAGACTTTTAATGCAACTACAAAAATGTATTTCTCATGTGCTGTGTTGCAGTATCCAAGCAAAAGAGACCCAGGCACTTCTTTAGCATTTTAAGAAAAGTCACTGCAGCATCTAAACAATCCATTTATTACTATTCCTATTTATTGCCAATAAATTGATTGGAGACCATCTTACTATAATATGAAAATAGCAAAGCAAACAAAAATACAAAGCAGCAGAGATGTCTCCTACAGTATCATCTTTTTAACTGTCACAATTTAACAAAATTCAGATATTCATTAAAAAAGAGATGTATACACTTCTAAAAGCTATAGCTGAAAAATTGGGTATATTTTTCATGAAAACTATGTTATCACTCTTTTCATCAAGAGTCAGAAATTTCAAAACATGACAGGAGATGAAAAATCTACTGTGTGTTACTCCAGAAGTAATGTTCTCTTTAAGGTCTATTCTTTAAGGACCAGCGATTCAGTGTTAGGAAAGATGACTACCCCTACATCACCATATTTGGAACCCAAATGGTAGGGATATGCATATTTCCATGGAAACACAGCTAAATACAAGCTAGAAATTTAACAGACTACCAGTATCTAGTGACCAGGTCAGAGATTTAGCTGAACCAAGCAAAGATTACAAGAGTGCAGGGCCATCCCTCACCTGAGAACTACTGCACCCTTCTGCAGTGGAGAGGCTTAGACAAGAACTGGTGGACAAAAAGGTGCCGGTGGTACGATTATAGGCCCTAATTCACCTAAGGGCTACTCCAGTGGGTACTTGCAGCCATAGAAGTCAGCAGCCATATCATCCAAATCATCACAAATTCATTAATATAATCTGATATTTTTTTTTTAAATCCAATCTTCAGAAATGCTTCACCAGGACATTCTCTTAAAAGCTTAGAAATCTCACCCAATGGTTGTCTGGTAAAAATAACCTTTCTATGCACTATCTCATCAGCACCGAGCTCTTTTCTGCTGCTTTGCCCTTAGTCTTTGCCAATGTTCTGCTTGCCAAGGAGGTATGCTGACAAACGTGATGCAAACAAGAGGTTCCACATGCTTTCTCTCCTTATTTGTAAAGAGGTCTTATTTTTATCCTGGGAGCTGACATATCCACATTCAGAGACCTATTGCCTCTGATGTGTGTTTTTAGATTTGGTAATGAAAGGCCAACCATAGCAAAGCAGAGAAGGCCATTCATAATAAAAAGAATTAGTCTAGGGTCTTATCTAACCAATGCCAATTGGCAAAAAAACAAGAACTAATTGATTTCTGAGGATCTCAGAGGAAAATACTTTTTTACTGCTAAATGTTATAGGAAGTGCTGCTTCAAATTGCTCTCCAATGCTCTGAGAGTGCTGGAACAAAATATTTGTTTTATAATATACAGTAGTGAGCTTATGTGCTAATCTACACTAATATTAAGAAGCTGCAGACACAAACTTACGGAAAGAAGCATTATACTTAGATATAGGAAACGACAGCTTCTGCCCCAGAGAGCCTAAAATCTACATTGACAAGACAGAAATTAGGAGATTTGCAGTTATTGAAAATAACCTAGAACAAGTATTTCAAATTACCCAATTTCAAACAGTTACCAGCCATAAATACACCTGGGGTGGTTTGGTCTATACAAATGGCATAAAGATATTACTCCCAAAGGATGTTTAGTTTTGGATTTTCTTTTTTAAATATTATTTTCTCCTGTTAAAAAAAAAATATTCCTCCTGGTTGGGATTACCTGAAAAAGCTCCTCTTGCATAAAGCCAGCATTGACTGCTCACTGAAGTTAATAAAGAAGTGAGAAACAAAGCTGAGGACTCTAACTCTGTTTCAGTATTGGGTGGTTTTCAAACAAACAAATTAAAAGATATCATTCTACCCTGTGCTCACAGGAAGACGTGTGGATTATGTAAACCATAAAATCCACATGTTCCAGAATATGAGCCAACTTGCCCCAAGTGGAGGGAGACAACCTCTCTCTTTGAAGAAAGACTTTGTAGGAGAAAATGAGGACTTTCTTCACCTTTAAATCCTCTTAAGATGAATGCTGAGATTTTAAAAGAAAAAAGCACTCTTCCCACCTGGTGCTACTAGTCCCGGCAGAGCTGGCTACTGTTGAACGATAATGTACAGGGAAGAGCTGCATCCATGTTCATAACAAAAACTGATAGCAAAAAACATGCTTTTTACATTGTCTTCCAGATCACATATTATCCACAATAACTTTCTATAAAGCACAGCTTGGTAGCCATCTGCTGTGAACGTATTTCAGTCTATGATCTGAGTCAAAGTCCTTTGCTATGGGCATAAATACTTTCCTGTACTTCAGTGGCACCCCGAGAAGGACCTTACTCCACGTAACAGAGAGGATGGACTTTCAGGAAGTCAGGTCATGGAAGGCACTATGTAGTTTCACTTTGTTTACAGAGCACTGAACAGACAAACAGTCACACTAAGATCAAAAGTAAAGATTTTGTAACGTTGGAGATAAAATGCCATTTGACTAAATAAATTTTAGGGATCTGCAATTAAACACCAGAAATAAATGTAACCCTGCCATTCTAAACTTTACCTTTGAAGTATGAAGTCGTTGAACTGAGAAGCGTTTAATAAAATCATGAGCTGCTATATCGATAGGCATTTCCTTTTCCACATTCTTAAGTCATTACTGATTTGCTACAGGATACTAAAGTGACTTCTAACTAATCAGCATAAAAGAATATTTCTTCTCTCACAAACATACATAAACACCTTTACTGAGTAATTACATGGTTCTCAGAAAGTACTTTGTATGTCTCTATCACTGCAATGTATCAATGCTCTGGAAAACATACTACTTAGACTGAAGGATTTAAAAAACAAACCTATGCTTCAGCATAATGCACAACTGAAAATTATTATTAGTCAAACATGAATTGAGGAAAAAATTCCTCCACAAAAGAAATTTTCCTTTTATTTTGTTTTAAGAAACAAAAGAATCTAAAAGTTGTATGACAGAGAAATTTATTTGTAGAATTAGGGTGTGAAATTAAGAGCCCAAAGAGAAACTTAGGTTTCAGTGTGAATCTTATGCAAAAATGTGTAAAACCAAAGAGGTATCCACTGAAACTAGACTTTTATCAGAAAAAAAACCAAACCAGATGATAGAAAAAGTTCATGCTATGTCCTTTCTGAAATTCAGAAAGGCAGATTAATAAAGATTTAGTTAAAAAACACCCTCAAAATACTAAAATAAAAACTCTTCAGATTAGGCTTGAAATTGAACGGTTGGAAAAAAGGTTACCAAAAAAAACCCCAGCAATTCTGGACCAAAGTGTCCAGCTGCTCCATAACTCCCTAATGATTTTTCCTACAAAAGCTGAAGGCCAAGAATTCATACATTCACTCCGTCTCCCTTTTGCTCCTGAGTTTCAAGTTAGCTTGAAGTGAGAAAAGGAGGTAACCTGGAAACTTGTCTCCCACCTGGGGTAATTCCTTCCAAATTCTATCTCATCATTTATGTTCAAAATAAATCTTAATCTCTATGATTTATTTCAACTTAATTTCCTAGTTCTTACCCAAAACCTACAGAAGCTTTCATGCTTCTCCTGCCTTTTTGAAGCTACAGATGCAAATTTTGCATGAATATGTTATTTGCAGAGACCACTGTAATTTAAAACCTGTCTTGAGTTGTTACAGCATTGTCACCATCATCACAGACTTCACAAATCCCATCCATTCTCTACATAAGTATTAAAGCTGGTAGCAGAATGCTTGATCTTAACCACCTCCTCCTGCGTGTTTTATCAGCTCTGTCACATCTGTGCCAAAAATCTTCTCTTGAGTTCAATCAAATTGGCCCTAGCATTCAACACAATTTAAACACCATAAAGTATTTTGAACAATGCAAACTCATTTCTGCCTACAGCTTTTCTTGCTCATTTCAACAGCAAAAAAAAAATCTTTATTCTGAAATTTTCATAATTCTAGCCTTGCCTAAGGGTGCCATAGATAGGTTTACAGTTCTGAGGACTTCCATGGTTTACAGAAATGCTGCACATCTGCATATAAAATCAAATGAGAGAGAGTCTGGTGTTTTAAATTATAGTTTTCTATGCTTATATAGTTTCTATGCTTATCTCAGATTTTTGGTGCAAAAGAGTCTCTTACTTAAGTATTTCTCTACTACAGAAAAAACTAATGTACAACATTAAAAGGACATCTAATATCTAAAAACCTGAAGATTTCAGATTCAGATAGATGTCCAGTTTCTAAGTTTAAAAGTTTGGACCAAAAGACTTACAAAAATGACAGTCAATCAAAGGTCACTGAAACTACTACATGGTTAGTAGTTTGCTCTATGGAATTTTTTCCTCTTAAAATTACTGTTTATCCAACACATCACTGTTTAAAGTAAAATAGTTAATTTTTACAGTTAGCGCAGTTCATTACTAAAAGAAAGCCTAATCAAAACCAGGTTGACTTCTCATTTAATTTCTATCCAGAAAAAGGATTTAACATTAGGAAGATACTAACCACATTGCTTATCAAAGCTTTTGTTCTAAAACCCAACCCAATAAAACCAGAAAAGTTTTAATGATATTCATCCTAATTTTGCCTAGCTAGGGTCTAGTGGCAAATGGAATAGTCTCCTACAGGGATGTATAGAAGTTCCACATATTTGACATGTGGCTACCTCGAATCTAACATTTTCCAGGCCTCCAGAATTGAAACCAACAGATTTAACCTATTCCGCACGAGAGGTAGCAAGTGTTGAAGAATGACATTAGTCTGTGGGGACTCCAGTAAGCCTCAGGGAAAGGGGACAAGTTTTCCAGCACATCCATAAGGTTCTCATAGTGTTCCAGCAGGATGTACAGGCTGCAAATGCTAATATTTCATAGTGGAACAGGAGTTGATGCAATTTCAGGGGGCTGAGAATGAAATAGGTTTCAAGTGGTAATGTGCCAAATGCCCCCTGGGGTGCACCGCTGAGGTTCATGGAATTTTGTGGTTTTCCTTGCAGTTTGCTTTTAAGTAAGAGTAAATTAGAACCATGGCTCCTCTGAAGAAATTTGGCATTAGAAGATATGTAACGAAAGTTATATTATGTACTTTAAGCTCTCTATGGAGGGTAGGCTTTTAATTTTTGATAACTGGGCTCGGTGTTCATTAGCATGCCACTGGGTATTTTTATTGGGCACGTCTCTGCAGTTCTTCTGAAATAGCATGTGTGTGTAGATTTTTATTAGAAAAATAAGGAGAAGTGGTTGAATAATGGTGCTTCAAATATGCTGAAGACATTGCATGGCCCCACACACTCTTGTCATCCAAGACAAGAATGGCCCTATGGTTACAGCATTCGTTTGGGATCTTGGAATTGTTCCATGAACTTCTTGTGCGGCTGTGAAGAAACCATTGACGCTCTGAGCTCTCATTCCCATCAGTAAAGTAGGAATAATATTTCCTTCTCCCACCTGTTCCATTTTGACTATCCATGTGCTTCCAAAGAATACAGCCTAGAGATATTAAGGTTCCTTGGTAGCCAGTGCTGTTTAGACATACAGAAATATCCTTGTGCTTGATTGGCAAAGGCAGAGAAAGGAGAATGAAGTATCAGGATTTTCAGGGGGAGGAACTAATACAGACAGGAACTAACAACTTGAACCTCAAAAATCTTCAGGTCAAATCTTCAGTTTTGCAGTATGTTTGGTTTCTCACAAGTTGGTCATAAATATAATTTCTTGGATGAACATTGGTCGTATATTTAGCGTGAACCTGGGAGCAAGAGTCCACTCCTGAAAGCAAGGCCTATGGGTTCAGAGCCCCAGAAAGACAGGACAACAGATCTCAAGTAGGCTTGAATGACAGGATAAGTTCTAAAAGATTGTTTTTCATTTCTGCATGCTGTTGAGTTTTCTACTGCTGAACGGGAAGAAAAGTTGAAGTGATGAAATATTATGGGGAAAGCCACTTTTTCAGTATTTCTGGCCTGACCAGAACCCAAAAGGACCAAAATAGTCAAAATTTCTTTTTTCCAGATTTGTGACTCTGCAAATTTAGCATACGAGACGTGTGTAAGCATCAAGGTCCAAGTTCTGAGAAGTGCTAAGCACATACAAATCCCCCTCAAGCTAATGGGAGTTACAGGTGTCCCCAGCAATGGCAACAGTGAAGATCTCAGCACAAGTAAGGTTTGTAGGCTCAGGACCTCATCCAAATCAGACTGAATCTCTAAATTCTTCGCAACAATCTTGTTGCTAAGTTAAACTCTAACTTTTCCTGTGCTTTTGTACCCCTCTTTAAGAAATTCTGTTTTCTAGCAACAAAATTGGCATTCAGTGAGCAAATTATCCTCTTTTCCACATTTCAGTGTACTGGAAATCACTGCAAGTTCAGCACTGACTTTTGCCACAACACCTACTAAAGCCTATGGAAAGACTGCCACTGGCTTCACAGAAGGTTAGATTAAGTCATGCATGCTGACAGATTTTTATCGTCTATATCCTGAGCTGTTGAAAATTCACATCCCTCTATTAACAGTAACACCAGCAGAGTACCTGGCCCTCTGCTGCACATTGATTTTTCATCTTATGTCCTATACATCCTCAAGTTTAGCAGAATTTGCCAGCCAGGACTACCATTTTCAGTATGGGCATTTTGCCTCAATACACTACATGTTAAGAACAACTTCTTGAGTGTTAATCATAAATGACTTTCAGAAAAAATACCTTTGCCTTGAGCTACTATACCTCTGTAGACAATAAAGAGCTCTGTTCTTCTTTCCCATCTTTCCACTACTTTGCACTTGAGAGGTATACAGGTCTATCAGACTTTAATCACTGGAAGTATTTTGTTTCCCTAATTCAAGAGAAGGATTTCATTGATACATGTATAGACCTTTCTATTTCAGATAGAAAAAAAAAGTCAAATGTGCATTATTAGAGTCAGCGTGAATTTACAAAATTGTTCCATGATGCTATTCGTGATGGTAAAATAGAACTGGAAATTACTTACATTCACAGAGACAACCAGGAGTTGCAATTCTTGATGATGTGTGGCAGACCTCTCCCTTAAACAACCGATAACATATTCACTGTCCACAATATTTTGGTTTTTTCTTTGGGACAAGTGGACCTCAGAACATTCAGAGATTTGGATCAGCTTCTGCAGGCATCCATAACCTGAAGGATGTGGGTTTGTGTGTTTTATTTAATTGTTTTTACTGCCTGGCTGAACAGTCTTGGTGAAGGATTTGGCCCAGAAGGAGGATAATGTGTTTCATAATTTCCCAGAGTTTGCTCATTTCTAACATGTTAGCACAGGAAGTACAGCAATACTGCAAGAAATATAATCTTGGCAGCATTTTCAGCACATCCCAATTCATTAGGATTTTCTCAAACCCAGCAAGTACTAATATTGAATATTGAATAAAAAGTAGTGGTACATAATGCTCAAATAATCTGATCAAGCTATGCTGATTTGCAGTTTGTATTTCCACTTTTACGCTTTGTTCTAATTCAGGTTTTCATCACAAATGCCCTGAAACTTCTCTATACTTTGTAAAGCAGTGTGCAGTGATAAACAAGATAAATTATTTTCATTATTCATAGATATATTGCTCTCAATTGTGAGAGATTCAGAACAGTGTATGTAAATATAATATAAATATAAAAATACCAAATAGGGATGCAGAACTTGGGGAAGAGGCCAGGCCTTAAAGTAAAGCAGTGAAAAAGAATGTGCACAAACTGAATTTCATCATCTTCAGAAAATACTCTGAAGAGCAGCTACTGTTTTTTCTTTCATGTTTATGAAGGAAACTGGTTTTTATTCAAATATGTTAACTCTACTGGGATAAGACCAGAAGAAAATTAAAACAAGGGGCAACTAAGCTGTACCCAGTTCTTTACACTAGCCAAGGTAAGTGAAAATGTGCATAATGAGTAAGTAGTAAACTGTACTTTAAGTGCTGTTAAGATCAAGTATCCACATAGACTAAAGTAGAGTTTGTGTATCACTTCAATTTTAAGGACTTCGGAAGAGCTTAGAAACATAACTGAAAAGCAGTTGCAGTCTGGGGCAAGAATCCATTCATCGCAGTGAGGTTTAAAACTGATCTTACCATTAAAATTATACTAGCCATCCAAATGTCAAAATGTATGTCTGTACACAAGTAAACCTACTAGTGTGATAAGATTAGAAACATTTTCATGTTAATGTGGAGATAGACTTTGTAACTAGAGGACATTTAGAAAGCCCAGCTGGAACAACAGGCTCTTAAACACAATAGTATTAAAATAAAACAAAACAAATAAAACCATGGCAAGGTAAAATTACCACTTTTGCTGAGAAAGGAAGTATGCATACATGAATGTTATATAAAAATTACATAAGTTTTCTTTGATCTGTTAACAAGAAAACTAAACAAGCTGGTGGATATTCTCCAAATAACTTGTCATTATTGGATTTTTTTTTTTGATGACTGAATTCCTTCCCAAAAAGAACAAAACTGGGTCCTCTGGGAGAAGAGACCTGAAAGCCAGAAATAATCACTTTCTACACATCCTATTGTTAGATGATGCCCAAGGTTAAGAGTTTTGAAGGACTAAAGACAAAGACCGTTTAGTCCATTTCCCTCATATGACTTCATATGAATAGCAACACCACTGTGGTTTAAGCAGATAAATACTATCCTCTTTGGTTTTGTGCATTTTAATTGACTTTTATACACTACAGGACTACTGTCCATTCTTCATTTAAAAATCAAGTTTTTAAGATAAGACATCAGATTAGGACAAATTACTACTTTGTGTTTGTGATGGTTTTGGCTGGGGTAGAGTTAATTTTCCTCATAGTAGGTAGTATGGGGCTGTGTTTTGGATTTGTGCTGAAAACAGTGTTGATAACACAGGGATGTTTTCGTTATTGCTGAGCAGCACTTACACAGAGCCAAGGCCTTTTCTGCTTCTCACACCACCTCACCAGCGAGGAGGCTGGGGGTGCACAAGAAGTTGGGAAGGGACACAGCCGGGACAGCTGACTCCAACTGACCAAAGGGATATTCCATATCATATGACGTAATGCTCAGCACATAAAGCTGGAGGAAGAAGAAGGAAGTGGGGGACATTCAGAGTGGTGGTGTTTGTCTTCCCAAGCAACTGCTATGCATGATGAAGCCCTGCTTTCCTGGAGATGACTGAACACCTGCCTGGTGACGGAAAGTAGTGAATGAATTCCTTGTTCTGCTTTGCTTGCATGCACAGCTTTTGCTTTCCCTATTAAACTGTCCTTATCTCAACCCACGAGTTTTCTCACTTTTACTCTTCTGATTCTCTCCCCCATCCCACCGGGGGGGGAGTGAGCAAGTGGCTGTGTGGTGCTTAGTTGCCAGCTGGGGTTAGACCATGACAGTGTTCTTACCCATCATCAGTCAGCAATGACTAATGCAATAGGATGGGAGTGCACTTCATTGGCCTTAACATAGTGTCACAGAGCGGCATTAGGCAGCAAGACTCCTGCATACCTCCTAAAGTGCCTTCTCTAGCTCTCATCTATTAATGGCCCTCACAAACTATCCATGCTGAAGACACCAAAAGCAGAAGTACTCACCCCACTTCCAGTACTTTGGTGGTGGCTTTCTCCTTGGAGGAGCTATCAAACCCCTCTCTGTAAACCCCACGGACTCTACAACCTTCAGGCTCTGCTTGCCTGCAGGAGCTGGTCCCTGGCCTTCAGCCCCACCACCTGCAGTCTGCAAGGTCGGTCAGAAGACAACGTGGAGCCAGACCGTCTGTTCTATTTTACAGCTGACAGCTCCTATTGGGTGAGAGGAAACAGAAGGGGCCTAGATGGGCCTAACAAAAATTAAGTTAATGATTTCAGATAATAGCTTCTTAACTGTAAATGGTGGGTTCTTCCTTATGTGTCAGATATTTCTTTCTCCCTCCTCATTTCAGCCTCCACCAAGAGGACAGACGAGTAGCTCTACAGACAGGAACTGCATGGGCCAGAAAACTGGCCAGATGTCTGCACGTCCAAAGGCAAGTAAAGCTGCTACTTTGTGCTGGAACTTCAAATTAACTGACCAGGTTTAATTAAATTAATTAATTAATTAATTTAATTAAATTAACCCTAAGTTAACCTAAGGAAGTTATCCTGGTTAGTTAATTGTTCAGTGCACATGTCTGACTTTGGCCTTTGCATAAAACGCTGTGGCAATCTCATAGGTGCAGACTACGCCTCCCATATTGACCAGCACCTGACCAAAGCTGTCTCATTTGGTCAGAAGACAGGCCTTGGGGAGTATAATGTCCTCTTGAGCACAGATGTGAAAAACTACGATGATGACAATAGCACCAGGAACACCAGCAGCAACAGTGACACCAAGAGCAGAAGCAGCAAGGAGCATGTTATCACAGGTGTATGAAACAGCAGCTGCTGGTATCTAACAGGACGTGTCTTCCTTTTAAAGAGAGTGAGGCTTGGACATGTGTCACCTGTGGAATAGATGTGCTGGGAGCATGGTACACATCAGCCGTTCAGTGCTCTCGAGAGAGGTGGTTTTGGTGGGATTTCCCTTGCAGTCATACTTGGAGTCTTGCAGTTGGTATTCAGTGGCTCCCCTGGTGAGCTCAATGCAGTTTCCCTCTCATTTAGTTTTTCCAGCAAATAAGATCTCTACAGATGTGCAGTGCACACCTGATTGTGGCAGCTGGCGTTAACCTCATTGCCACTGAAGATAGTATATGGATGTATGGCCCTGGAATCATAATGTACAGCAACAAATCAAATCCTGGTCCTTCCCCCTTTGTAACACACCGGTGGGCCCTAGAGAGCTCTGTAGGGCTGTAAAGGACAGTGAGATAGTTATCRAGTCAAGGTTTGCTCCAAGGCACTTGAAAATACACAAGTGACTAGACTCTCCTGGGAGCTGCTTGATGAAATGAAGGTGGTAGAGGAGAGTCTTTCCTCAGTGAGTGATATGCAGATCAGTTCTTGTGTTCAGGCATTTCACACCAACTTATTGGTCTGCCCCATCTCCTACTTCAAGATTCCCGACTGGTACTACTAAAAGGTAATGTTACAATCATACCTACTTATTCCTCTGTATCTTTTCAACCTTTTTTATTCTGAGTTAGTTAGACACACAGATTAATGCTGGAATGTCATGTTATGCTTGAATTAATGATTATTATTTCCCGATAGACTGATTGGAAAGATTACCATTGTCTTCAGACTGTTTATAAGTAATACTAAAAGAATTCAGAAAATCCAAGTACACACTGCTCCAACTGAGTACATTCAGTAACTCCAAATGACTCAAATGGTTTGGAAGGCAAATATAAAAGGGAAATAAGCATGAAGGAAGGAAGGTCACTCAAAAAAAAATACATACTGTATAGATAGCGGTAAGATCATAATCAGATTCAACAGTGTGCCACATATTATAGATCAAAAAATTAAGGGTGCAGTCTGATTTTACAACCATTTATGTCTCAGTTTTAAAAGTAAGTACTTCTTCCACAGATGGGGAGCCTTGCTGTTAGCTAACTATACTTAGATCCTCTAAAAACTGGATTGACATCACTAATGAATTTTTTTCATCATACGTGATTTTAAATAACCAGAACTGGTATTCCTGTCCGCAAATTCTATATCATAATTTCTCTGCCTGAGTTACATTTGCAGCTTGTTTCCAATTTATCTTACCTAGTTAAAATAGAAAATGAAATAAATAAAATTCTTCCATTTGAGCTCTGGGTGAATTACAAATGTCATATTCAAAATGCAGACCATGTACAGTGTCCTGGAAACATCATTCTTGCACAAACAGAAAAGATAAGCATGTTCACTAAGGTCATGTAAATACTGCTAACATCTTACACTGATTTAAGTCTGGGATTTTTTTTCTTATTTCTGTTTTTCAGAAGTCCCATCTACAGGGACTATCCTACTGATGCACTCTAGGTGGAAAAAGTCCTAACAAGTCATTTAAATGGCTGTGGTTTCATAGCATTTCCTGTTTGGCAATGAAGAATGTTCCAAAAAAACTTTACTTTTGGTGGATGAGTGCTATCACTTTACAGCCTAGAGTGCCAAACAGCATATTTAAAAGGACGTAGTATGTAATTAATTATCAGGCAGGAATGTGAGGTTAGGGAAAAAGGTGTTGGAATGCAATAATGAGTACAGAAAAGGCAGAGTTTAGTTTGACAGAAAAATTAACACACCAAAGATTTAATTCTGCAAGTATAGTGCTAGGTGTCTTAAACTTGCCATTTTAAGAACAATGGAGTATTTAATTCCACTTGGAAATTCTATGATTAAAAATGTGACAAAAGACTTGATTTATGTACTATGTTCTACACAAAAAGAGTAAAACTAAAGCTTTGAACCATCACAGGTATTTATGTGTATAAAAAGGATACTTGCATAACCAATGTCTTCCTTCATACATTTCCTATCTGCTGTATACGCCACTATATTTATAACAATGCTCAATCATTTTACTCAAAACTTTAATTAAAATTTGTAATAAAAGGCATAGTTTTTCTTTTTTAAAAAATGCTGAGAATTGCAGAGAAGAAAATGAGATTTATATTGCTATGAAATTCCTCTTAGCTGTACTTTATATAAACAAGTCAAAAGCATAACCATTATCAAGATAGAAGTTGTTACATTTGACTCAGAAAGACACTTCAGAGTTCTAAACCCACTGTGATTCATAGTTATTTAAAATATTTCAGAAAATTACTATTTAAAAACCCTAATACAACTACCATCAAAAAAAATCTATAAAGCTTTTCAAATCGTATTAAAGATGAATGAAGTCTCTTTAAACTTTTTGTGAAGTCTTGCAAACTTTCAGTCTTTCTTCAGTACACTATTTCAATGCTATACAATCTCTTTTGTCAATTTACAATATAACAGCAACAACAATAACAACAAAACCAAATTCTTAAGGCCTTACTATGTTTTCATCCTTTTCTCCAAGCTCCATTTATTGCTTTTCATCTTTTCCTCAACTATAATCATAATATTCCAAAGGGAAGGTTTTACACAGGTTTACTGCGAGTAATTTTTATACATATGGTTTCTACTTCAATATATTAGATTTTCAAGTCTGTAATGCCAAAGAAAGCAAATGCCAAGAAACTGCACATTATTTGCAAAAAACACTTACCATGCTATTTGATTATTCCTTTACAATGATATATGACCAAAACTAGACATTAAAGTTTGTATGAAATGCCATCTATACAGAGTACAGACTAACAAATTAAGGCCCCAATTCTGCCAGTCAACACACAGAGACAGCATTGCTCTGTTGATGCCCACACAAAGTCCTATTGAATTTCAATGAATCTCCTTGCATGATTCCACATGCTCAGCAGTCTGTAGGATTAGGGTTTGGCTAGGCTACTTAGGAGTCACTGATGAGCTTCAGGCCTACCATCTTGCAAAGAAGTCCATGCAGACAAAGCTCACCAACTGCAATGGTTGCTTCTGTGCTGTATTCATTGCAGAATCCTGGATTCAGGCTGGATATTAACAGAAAATACCAAAATGACTGTGCTTCGATCTAGCGATACTTATCACCCCGGCGTTCCAGGAGATGAGCTTGAAGAATGGTTACTCATGCAATGCTTTCATCCGTCATGGAGGTAACACCTAAAAGCACGCAAGACACATATTAAACAGAGAATGAACACCTTACTATCCAGTTGATTGCCTGCCATTTTTTAGCAGATATTTTTTATTCAGACTAAAAGTGGTTAATTTTTCTAGAATGTATCCCAAAAGAAAGCACCATCCTTTGTCTTTGGGCCAAGATGTGATCATGGTCAAAAGCTTTGGGGAAAAAAAAGAAAAAAAAAAGCCAATGTTAGTATAAATGAATTACTTAAGAATATCTAAACCACAAAATCAATGTTATTAAATCCTGGGGAACTATCAAGCAGGACATCTAAAAATCACATTCAAATTAATTAAATCAATATTATTTGAGTTTCTTTTATGTTCATCTTTAAATGTTTATAATTAGCTAGCAACGTAAGGAATAAGGGGAATTAGGTGACATACATACACTGTTTTTCTTGTGGTGACTTTCTCATGAATCTAAATTGCCAGAATAACTATGCTCAAAATAACAAAAAATTAGTTCTGTGGTCATCTCAAGATCATCTGCAGCATTTTAATGTGGCTAAATCTGTATACCCTTGCCTACTTACTTCTAAATATAGCACATTGTTTTGCTGTTAAAAATAGGCTGCTTTATTAATCACGTACTCAGTACAATGGCGACACACTGTCTGTTCTTGCACACATAATGGGTCCTATCTTCTAGCAACCAGCAGACTTGGGAAGAAAATAAACCTGAGGTAACTATTTACAGTGATTTGCGGTAAGCACTTCATGGTTCTTGTTTATTTCCACATCAGGAAGAATGTTCCGTCTGCTTCAGGTACAAAGGGATTCCTCAGATATGATAAAACTTCAGCACTGAAATAATGTGCCACTTATAATACAATGTACAATTGGAAAACACTGCCAAAACCTCAGCTGCTGTAACTCTCTGTAGTCAGTGGAATGATGCCAGTTTGCAATCGTTAGGTATATGGTCCCAGTGGTGTAAAATGCTACATGATAAAATATGATGCAATATTGTTGATTAACTCTTTCTTGCTATATGTATAATAACCAGTAACATTTCCAGAAGTTCCATCTACTTTTCCCTAGAAATATGGAAGCAGTGTATTGCTCAAAGCACTGCTTTTGAGAGTGGCCTTTCCTTTAGCTAGAAACATTATCAGATAGGCAGGAGAAACCCATGCCAGAGTCAACAGAAGTTAAATGCTCAGAACTATGATCAGAACTGGTATCTTTATGCAAGTTTTGACTTTATATTTTTGTAAAATAATGTCTTGAAAATATTGTGACACTAAAACAAAAATTAAAAAGCACAATGAATACTCTTAATAAGGAGAAATAATCCTCCTTCTACTTTTATTTCACAGAAATAAAAAACATTTAAATTAGAATTAGCCTGGAAACATATCTTTTATCAATAAAATTAGATAGCAAGCCAGAAACTTAACGCAGTAATAGGGAAGACGTCCTTTGTATTTCACAGTCCACACTACCCATGCTACAGCACGTGCCACTCATAAAAAATAGGTGACGGTAAGTATTTGAGGGAATTAAATAGTCAGTCCAAGCCCAATAATCCAACATGTAATAACATTTGCCTGCAAATCAGGAACCCTTAGCTATAACTGATGTGCTGAGAAAAAGCAAACCCAGAACACTACTTGAGATTTCCATCAGAGACCACCTGATCTGATGTCACCTCAAGATATGTTTGTCCGACAGAACAGCCATTTTGCTCTAATTTAGACACAATGTCATTAGCAGATATTAAACCAGTGAATCTGCCTCCACTTAGCACATATAAAAGAAAAATTATGTGGAAGCAATCCAGAGACTGTAAGCTTCTAAAATCTTTTTTCCTTTTATTACCAATCATTAATCTGAGAGATGTCACCCAACAAGTTGTTTATTTAGCTCTTGATCTTTAGATAAGTGTCATCATTTTACAGATGATTTTTAATTTCTCTTTGGCTAGTGTTGTTTACAGAGTTACTGAAGTAAATGTTTTTATGGCTTTTAGGCCTAACAAAGCTTCACCCTGCAAGCAATTATACTTGTGTAAAAATGCCCGCAGGACTGGAGCCTAGAGGATTTAGCCCATATTCTTTCCCATGTAGCTAAAGCACCAAACCAAATAAATTTATCTCCAGAGAAATGTGTTCTTTAAGCAGATTATTCCTGATCAGGTTTTTGTGCCTAGTGCTAAGCAATACTCAAATACTTGAGTTTGATTACCTTAAAGCAATGACACAGAAAAAACTTACATTAARTATAAGAAAACTTGTGTTAAATATAAGTACGCACAAAGAAAAACATAGAGATATCATAGACATATATATAAAAAAAATGGTTTGCTAGTACAGTGCTTTATGAAAAATTTAACCTAATAGTGCGCTGTGTCCGATGTATAAACTGAAAAGAGAGTATCATTGATCCATTAGAGGACATTCTTTAGATAAGTAATAGAGTGGGGAATGAATTCTGCACATTTTGGTTTCACCCTTCAGCGATTCTATTGGCAACCCTCAATAACAGGATTCCTGGCATATGTGCTGATGGGATTTTAACAGCAATAAGCCTTATATTCAGTTAGTATAAAGCAATGTAGTTTACCAGCAAAGATCACCTCGTGATTAGAGATTAAAATACATCTTTTGCTGTGCCATATGTCCTGGTACACAGAAATCAGCCACTACCTTTTGCTGTTATTAAAGTGCTCTTCTGTTTCCTAGTGGGGAACCAGGTAGGTGATTAGAAGTCCTAATAGGTGAGATTATTTATGCTGGAAATGTATCACCTAACCATCTTTTTAACTTTTTTTAGTGGAAGAAGTGAAGTATCTGCAGGGAGCAGGATGAGAAATACTCCATAGGGCAGCAGCTTGGAGGTGAGAGGTTAAGGGGTTAATTGTTATTGCTGCCTACTGGGACTGATGGCTTTGGTGCTGTGTTGTGGCAGTGCCAGCCTCCCTTTATACCCGGGTCTGTTCAAACACTGAAAGAAAAGATAGTTGACAACCACAACGCGCTTGGATTTTCCCATATGAGCCAGGACGTCCTGCCAGGGGACTGGAGAGGAAGGACAATGCACGCCCTGGTGCCGTCTGTGCTAGTACTTCCCTCCATCCCCCCACAAAGGCTGTTCTGCCTTTTTGCCACCACTAGTTGCTTAGTTTTTCCATGGTGAAGTAGGTATAAGAACAGAGGGAATGTGTACAGGGAAGGAGTGTTGGGCACTGTTAGGATAAGGAAGGGACAAATGTTTTATTTTCTCAGAATCCAAGAAACTTACTTCTTCTTCAGTAATTTCCCCACAAATCGAGTTTATTCGAAACACACAAACTGACTAACAGCAACTCCCCTACCAGAATTGGTTGGCCTTATTCGGTGAGAACTGTGCCTCTGCCCCTCAGTTTAGTCCCAAACATGCCCCTCTGCCCTTGACGCAGGCAGCAAGAGAACAGCCTATTCCGTAACTTTAATGATACATTTCCTGCTTATTGCTCTAGTCTGTCTGTCCTTGCTGTGGGGTTTTTGCCAAAACACTTCAGAAATGTATAAATGTCTTCTATACACAAATACTGTGGGGTTTTTATGGCCTAGTACCAAATTTATTTCAGGCAGAGTTCTTTGTATTCACACGAGACGATAAAAGGTTACTGATACTTGACCAGTTTGCGGTGATAAAACAAGTGGATCAGAGGATATTTTGTCTCCAAAGGAGATGTACTAAGTCATTCTGAGGGCTGCTCTACAGAGCTTAATTTGATAACGACTCGGGAGGATAATGTTCCTAATGAATTTAGGCCTAATCCTGGAAGTTCTCTTTCACATAAATACTCCCACAGACCTTTGAAAGGAAAGGATATAGGGGTCAGAGGAACAGGCCTTTCTCATTAAGTACTCAAGATCTCTCCCATCTTACCCATGCTGAACAGAGTTAATCTAACAGCAGTCTTGTTTACATTATGTGAGTCAACCCCCTCACATGGGCCCCAAATATGCAAAATTTGCAATCAGCTGTATTGACTAATCTTGCTAACAGGCATACTGCAGTTACACATGGGAGTTACCACAATGTTTGTTAGCAAGTATGGTCAAGTTTTGGCCTCTCACTTTCAGCACATAGCATTAGGCCACACAAGCAAGCAGCAGGGCCAATTAGCCTACATGGTAAGATGTGCTAGTATCCCTACTCAGGGAATTAGTTTTGCCTTATATCAAACATAATTGCCTGGAATTGCTATGTTACTTTGCCCTAGACATTGAACCCACACTCTCCATACCTAACCAGCAGCTTTTCATGTTTCCTATGTGTTGTAAACTAGTTTTCAGAAACAAAGAGCCCATGTCTCCTTCAACATATATCAATCTGAGCCATCCCTGAATTAGATAGCATTGAATAATGTTATGTAAAGTGGTGTAAAAGAGTCTAAAAGCTAACTGTTAACATCTGACTAATAATCGGTGGTCACGAAGTGTCACTTCGCACACTGATGTGGTGTACACCTCAAAGCAATAGTAGTAATATCAGGCACCAGCACAGAAGAAATGCTGCTGTTGCTAGGACAGGGGCAATCCTGCACACACTAAGAAGCAGGGAGAAAGTGGACATGAAACTGGATGAAAGAACAGAAGAAGGGGTTTTTTTCTTTTGCTAACCTGCTCTTGCAGCTTTTTTTCTTTTGCTAAGATGCCGGAGTAACAAAACCATTCATATCGGGAGAAGGAAAACAACTGAGTACACATAAGAGAAAAAACAAATGTGTGGGATTGTAGTTGCTGCTGAATGCTTTATTCCTCTGGATCAGCACCAGTATATGGAAGAACTAGTACCACAGCAGAGAGCAGTGGGAATTCCCCCAAGATTAACAGCAAGATAGAAGCTATTAATTAGAACTTGAAATAAAATGTGTGGACCCATAAATGCAAAAATCCAGACACAAGTCTATGATCAGAGAGTAAAAGGCCAACCCTGATGTCGTTATTCAAATGACACCCTAGAGCTGGAGTGAGGCACTGCTTAGCTTGAGCGTGGGTAGGCAAAGCTGACCCACAGACAACTGGCAATGGTAGGCACATTAAAACTTACTTTCTGGTGTTCTAAAACACTTCAGGGTAATAACTATATGATCATGACACAGGGATAACTATAATGTCCACTGACCCTTCAAAGCAAGCTGCACATTCTGGACTTCCTGCTGAAATCCCAGAGAACTGAACGTACTAACTCTGCATTAGATCAGTCATGCACACTGGTGCTTTTTGGCTTAACAGGAGAGGTACGTCGCTCCTACTGCACTCTCTGTGCTTTAGCCACAGGAAAATGAAAAAGCACACATTATCACACCTAAACAGTATCTTAGGTTCATTCTTCAGTCAAAGTAACACACAGCTTGCCACTTAGATGACATTGGCACTTTATCTTTTATTCTTTCATTGCTGAATACCACCTATGACTAAAAAACAGAGCATTTCTTAGTATAGCGCATCCTATGCTGGGCTATTCTAACTTCTATTTTTCATGACTTAGAGGGGAAGAAAAAACAGAGAGACAGACAGAGAGACAGAGAGACAGAGAGACAGACAGACAGAGGAAAGGTTTCTTTTTAGTTAAATGTTCAGGAAATGTTTTCTCAATCCAGGCAGATTATGCTGGTAGCTGAGAAGCTGAAGAATAGCCTATCATTAAGATAATTTTTTTTTCCCTTTTTCATCCCTTCACTAGCCCAGAGATAGCATGCCCCTGCAGGGCCTCACTTCTGACTCTCTGACGAAAGCTGAGCAGCCTTCTGAGCCACAAGATGAGATAAAGATGCAGCTATGAACAGCAGGGCAGAAGCTCTGGCATCTTTCCCTCCCACAAACCTCCATTAAAGGTCTAGCAAACTACTTAGGCCTGCTATTACAGGGATGAAAGAACGGGTTTGCGATATAGATGATATATGCAAATAAATAAATAAAACAGGAGAGACTATTGAGGCTCCTTGATCCCAGTTAGCAAAACACAAAAGGACAACTTTCATGCCAGAGTCTGCTTCTGGAACGCTTTTCAACCTTCTGACCTCAAACATTTATAGTCTAGGAAAGGATGGTTTGTTACACATTGCCTGAGATCAGTGACTATACAGGCTTTATATAGCAGTAAATTCTTTCACCTCCCTTTTTTCCCCTCCACCGTTCCTAGGTACTTTATTAGGTAGCCGTGTTGCAAGATCTGTCAATAAAGTTCATGGTGCTTCTGGGAGTTTGACAGAGACAGTCCATAGTGCATCTCAATGCATACCAGAAAAAAAAGAAAACCCAGACCTAGCTTTTGCAATCATTACCACTATAATAGAAAGTAGAAATTAGGAAAGACTTATAACCTGGTAAATGGACAAGTTCTAAAACAGCAAAGCTAGAGTTTGTGCCATCTTCTGAACTGAAGCATCATTACTAGGATTTTGTAGGGCAGAGAGTCGATATTGCTTCTTAAAATACAGTTCCATTTGGGAAGCTACAGAGATGAAATTAAGATATGGAAAGAAAACCATACTAATTAACTTGCATATTTTCCAGTTTAAAATAAGTATTAAAGATTGCGCTTTTTTTTCCCTCCACCAACAGAGAGCTGCTATGCAGTCAAGAAAAGACAGGTTGCTGCCTGCTTTCTAAGATCCTCTTGAACTACAGGACCATTCACTGTCTTTTAATTAGAAAGATGTACTAAAGCACAAGGAAGCATAGCAGCTTAATAGTTGTTTCTCTCTGAAGCAGAGATGATAGGACAATTTAAAAGAGTAGGCTGATATCTCAGTACTCCTCAAGACCAGTCAGTTTGTTTATGACACAGGCACTATGGCAAACAAACAGACCCACCTGGCTGCCTACAATGAACATCAGAAGATGCAAGAAGGATACTTCCAGCTCTCTGGGAGCAACCTTTGCAGTGTCTGTGCTCTTGTCTCTCCAAGTGATCTCAGAAGCAGGTTTTCCTAGTGAGTGTGGACATTCTTAGACATAGTCTGTACTTCTACCCAGGAATTTTAACTAAGCAGAAATTAAGCACTCTGAGCTTTTGTCTACATTGTCCAATAAGGCCAAACACATCCTTTCAGCAGCACATGCAGAGCAGCTCTAGTGCATGTGCACAGCCTCTAGGTCCACATACACAAACACGGTAAATGTGACACAACCTAGACACATTGGGCATATTGCCCACACTTCTGTGCACATGCAGTGTTATAGTAAGACCTATGCAGTATGATAAGAGCTACAAAGATACTGCACACTTGTGCACAATTTCCATTTAGGAAATTCAAGGGGAAAAAACAGCCAACCAAACAAAAATCCCAAATGTAAGTTGCTCTAGGCTCCTTTAAAGGCAGCCCTAAGCTGCCATAATTTTTGTTATCTTACATGATCCAATCCATAGTGCCTCAAATTCCATTTTACCTATTCTAGTATTGCCATGTCATACTACCCCACATACAGTGTATGTATTTGGTATTGGCAGGAAGATCAGCTCTCACGGCTCAGATGGCTGCTGCACTCTCTCGCCTGATATGGTCAAGCAGACAGGATGGGGCCAGGTACCTGACAGACTGAGAAAATTTATAAATTAAACTGGCTGCAACTCAATTTAAAAAACATTAGAGAGAAGTTTACAGGTTAGAGGACTATKAGGCCTGTTGGCTGAAGGTATGCATCTACCAGCTGTCTTAAAACAGAAGTTTTAAGTTAAAAAAAAACCCCTTGCTTGGTCGGACAGACACAGCCTTTGCAGTGAGAACTGAGGACCAGAGCAGCACTTACAGAAACCTCTCCTTTTTTTAGGTTCTATCCCCAACGCAGAGTGAGAAGTAGCTCGAACACCTTCGTGCTTTCTTGCAGGACACTGGGCTAACAGTGCACCCCATGCATAATTCTGGCATTTTTTCCAATGAGATTACTCAGGACTGTATAGGTTTGTTACCATTAACTTACTTAAGAAACTGATGTTAAAATGCAAATAATGCTTTGCATAATCTTGCTTATTTGCTCCAGAAGAACTGTGTAGCAATATCTGTGCCCAAATTTCCCATGTCTGTTTTCTCTAGATGGCAGATGCTCATGTCTTCTACTGCCTTTCTTTCACTCAGCGCAGACTGCAGGTCAGCCTTTGCCTCCCCATTTCCCCTCCTTCCCACTCACAGCTATTAGCATCCTTCTGCATCACATACATACAAACACTTTGAAACCTAGTTGGGATCCCCACAGAAAAGACAACAAATGTGGTCAGTGGTTACCATCCCCTCTAGAGGTCTGATGTCCCAGGTACTAATTTTAAAAGAGGAATAATCTCCACATAAGCCCATTCAGTTCTACTTTACATTCGCTATGGAGAAACGCTGGCCGCTTGGATATGTACTGCACAGTCCCACTTTAAGAGTCACCACTATGTAAACGGTTGAACCACATTCACAGGCTTGGGTATTGAGGTACTGTCCTTTTCAGCCAAGTCCCTGTTGCCACAAACTCTGACTGTATAAAGACAGACATTGGAATTTAGTGAGATTTCTTACTGACCCAGGGATATGCCTGATAAGGGCTTTTTTGCAAGATCAGGACCTCTTATGTCAGTTTACACTTCGTCCTGAGTGTGTAGGAGTCCATCTTTCATAATCCAGCTCATTAAATGACATTTTAGCCTACCCAATAATCCAAAGTGCTCTTTTCAGCAGGAAATACTTTATAAGGTCCACATCCTGCCATCAGCCTAGGCACTGATCTCCCACTTGAAAACAGTGGGGAGTTCTGTGTAAAATATCACTGGCAGGATATGGGTAATCACTGATCTTTTTCTGGCTAGCAGCAGGAGTAGAAATATGCTGTTTTTCTCATATTTAGCAGTTATTTGGTCTGAACTCATTATTTACCTGTATGTTATTAAGGGTATTTGAAAAGGCTTGTTTTCTTCAAATCCCTAAAGGGGAAGAGATCCATGCCAAGTCTACCCACACATAATTATACATTTCTACAGCAGAACTGTTTACAAAAAAAGTCCCTTGCTTCAATGCAGGGATGGAGAAAAATCTGCCTCCTTGCCAATTCCAGGGATCCGAAAAAATAAAATAAAAATTTTTGCTAACTTCAGTTCTAAAAGAATCAAAATTCTGTATTCATTTACCAACTGATAATTACAACAGGCAAGAATACAGTAACACTTCCTTAGGCCTGAACCTCTAGTAGCAAATAAATTGCAACGGAAATACCGACAGGATAGCATATAAGGTTAGCAAGGCTTTTATGTGGACGTATTTCTCTAAAGGCACTCAGGTTATCCCTCCCAAACGTTTATTGGTTTTTGTGAAATTACTTTGTGAAAGCACCTGAAGAGGCCCAAAGAGAAGAGATCAGCATCTAATCACAGCATGTGATCTATATTTTTGAAAATATATTCAAATAACATCTACAGTCAGAAAGGGTAAAAGAGCAGAGAAAGGGAAGATCTCCCAAATCCTAATTTCAAGTCTATGGCACCAAATTATGGTGTGATTTTAAGCTGTACTTAATATCACTGCTTATCATGAGCTTAACAGCATTAAGAGGATGTGTGGAGCTGGAGGAGTGGAGAGATTTCTCCTGTTCCCTTTCTGAAGGCATATGCTTGCTTGAGAATATCACCTTTCATTTTTAAAAAGTTTCTAAACCTCAGAATTGCAGAAAACTCTTGAAAGTATGTCTTCAGTACAAAGAAGGAAAATTAAAGGCATCCACATGTTAAAAAAAAAAACATTTTTTTTTACTAGGGGAAAGCAGAGGAGGGAATAGCTGACAGATGTTTACAGGCCTGAGGTTAACAGTGCAGGATTTATACTCGATTCTCTCCATCTGCAAAAAAATCCTTATGAAAGCAGGATACACAAAGGAGAGAGTAGAAGATATGAGGAAAGGGGAAAAGGCGGTAACTGAAGGAAATCTTACTCCTTTATTCAAGAATAGACTCACAGAATTGTAGAATCATTTAGGTTGGAAAAGACCTTTAAGATAACCGAGTCCAACCGTAAAAGGGAAACAGTGGTTTCTTCTGTTCTGCCTTTCCTGGTCCTTTTGCAGAAAATGCCCCACACCAGCACAGGTAGACGTTACACTGAGGGAAGAACACATCTCTGATACAAGGAAAAGCATGCCACCTGACAAGACATGCTACCCTGAAGATGGCACCAAATCATTTGGTGAACCGAGATGACAAAAGCAGTGCAGCTCATGCAAAGAAATGGATTTCTTAAAAAAAAAAAAAAAAGTTTTCCTCATCAAGATTCACTAGACTCACAAAATACCCAGCAGTGCATCAAAAATAGTTGTAAAGGCATAAGCCAGCCAAGAGAATCAACCTCCTGCTGCATATGGACTATAAGTTTTACTCAAGCAAGCGCAACTCAGATACAAAAACCCCTATGTGTCACTTAGCATACAGTTACCTTCTGAAAAATCATAGAATCATAGAATCATAGAATCATAGAATCATTAAGGTTGGAAAAGACCTCTAAGATCATCGAGTCCAACCATCAACCCAGTACAAATGCCCACTAAACCAAGTCCCGAAGCACCTCATCCACACGTTTTTTGAACACCTCCAGGGATGGTGACTCCACCACTTCCCTGGGCAGCCTGTTCCAATGCCTGACTACCC
>JASVER010000012.1:5868812-6093221 GCA_030449065.1 Oceanodroma leucorhoa | reverse complement strand
AACCGTTACGCATGA
This sequence comes from Oceanodroma leucorhoa, assembly GCA_030449065.1. Classification (NCBI taxonomy): domain Eukaryota; kingdom Metazoa; phylum Chordata; class Aves; order Procellariiformes; genus Oceanodroma; species Oceanodroma leucorhoa. Next base: position 6,093,206 of record JASVER010000012.1, on the reverse strand, counting down.
TGGAGCCCTGCTTTCCTGGAGATGGCTCAACACCTGCCTGCCCATGGGAAGTAGTGAAGGAATTCCTTGTTTTGCTTTGCTTGTGTGCGTGGCTTTTGCTCTCCCGATTAAACTGTCTTTATCTCAACCCACGAGTTTTCTCACTTTTACCCTTCCGATTCTCTCCCCCATCCCACCCAGGGGAGAGTGAGCAAGTGGCTGGGTGGGGCTTAGTTGCCAGCTGGAGTTAAACCACGACAGGGGCCTTGAATAGCCCCAAATTAAGTCATTAAATTAACACCTGAGGTAAGAAAATCTGGCCAGTTTGGACCTCTCTCGCCTTGCAGCATTGCTAGAAGAAACACTTTCTTAATCAGACAGACAGAACACTTAAAAAGTGATAGAATTTTGAACTAACCCACAGGTTTATTGTATTGAGGCTGCAACTCATATTTACCTAGCAAACAGATGTGTCAGTTAAAGATATCTATACGTTCTATAGATAGTTTCTTGTCCCTGTAGAAGAGCTGGCAAAAGAACATGTCCCCAGTACTGCAGCCATTGTCACTCTGCCACTTTATACAAAAGGCCAAATTTTCACTAGAGTGGGAAAAGCCTAGGTTTTCTTCTGCTCTCTTTATTGTGAGAGTGAACATTGGGAAGTGGAGAGATTTGCCTGAATTCACTCAAAAGTCACTGAACTGGTTGCTGGGCAGGCTGAAGTGGTGTAAAGATAAATGTAGTATTGTAACTTTGCACAACCAGTGCACAGAATAGTTTGCGTGTGACTACACAGGCACGCACAATTAATGTCTTGCATATGGTGTATGGCTTTTGTCCGGCCTCTAAAGCTTAGCATAATATTGTTCTTTCCCATTTACTGAAGGAGATACTGCAAGTCTCACAGATTTGAGATAAGGGCCATATTCTGCTTATTAATTTTCCATGCTCCCTTCCCAAAACTCTCACGGTTTGCAAGAAAGAACTTTGACCCCAATCACCTCTGGCTCAAGTCTGAGCCTTGCAGGCCTACCACTCCCCTGAAAACAATCTGCAAAACCATGACCACCTTCTTTTGTCCATTAGAGACAGGATAATCCCAGCCTGCTATGCGAACTTCCAGGTTTTGCTCTGGTGTTTTGAATTAACTGTTTTTCAAATCCAAGTCATTGAAAATGGGCTTTTCAGTTGATTAGATTTTACAGTGCTAAAAAGCAAACAAAAGAGCCCACAAACACAACAACATGGTTTCCTTGATTTATTTTGGAAAACATACTGAAGTCACTGTTGGGATAAAAGTGCCATCACCATGACATATCTGAGGTATAAGTTCTACATGAAAAGGAGCCAACACTGTTATTTAGAGTAAACAAAACAGTTAGATAATGCAAGAACTCCCATGCACCCTTCAACTCAACCTAAAAGACCCTTTATCTCTGACAAGTTGTTCTGAAGCACCAAGCCTAACAAAGCTTACTTTATTTCTGGTTTATGTTTGATGATGGATTGGCTTCGATGTATGGAAATTTCTGATCCACCCCTGCTTCCCTTGAGTTCTTTTCCCCACAGCTCAAGATTTTAATGTTTTTCTTTTGTGTGGACTCGCCAGTGCCTAGGGCAATCATTTGATCAATTTAAGTCAACATCAGGAGTGAAAAAAGCAGTCCCATCCTTCTCTTGTACTGGTACAACCATTCACGCCACTATGCAATGAAAATGGTTTGGATTAAAATTAACTTTTTTTTTCTTATTATTTGGTGGGTTACAGTGTTATTGAACAGGAGAAAGAGTGGCCGAACCTCTAGGTTGCACATATAAAAGAAATAAACCTAGAGTTAATCAGATTTAAACAAAACCTGATTTAAACAGATGGCAATCACTATGAAATACATCCAATTTTTTGTTTCCCTACAGAAGTATTTGGAGTATGTGAAAATAGCAGGCATGTGAGATTAAAGATAAACCTGCATAGTCAGACACATTAGGCTGAAGGCCATTTTCCAGTCCTAGGGAAAATATATTTAAGTCACTAAAATAAACTTGCCAGGGCATTACATGTAAGTAATCACAATTAGCACATGATCTAAAATGCCATGGTTGGATTTGTCCAAGATGCAAAGTACAGAGCACTATTGGGGAGTCATGCAGAGACCCACTGAAGAGATTTGCCAGCTCCAGCAGGTCAGCAGCAGGCTTTTTTTGCGAGAATTTGCATGGATTGTTGCCTGTGCTGAATCCAGTAGATACCTTTTAAAAAGTCACTCTGGTACAAGGGAGAATAACCTTTTATTATTATTACTGTCATAACCTTCCATTTCTGTACATGATCTGTACCATTATCCTGCTTTCTCTAGCAAAATTCAGAATTAACAACATGAAATGATCCTGCATGCACATTCATTAATAATCAGAAAGAAACACTTTCCAGTAGATGGCTGAAAATTAAGGATTTTTTTTTCTTCTGGCAGGCAATAGATAGGAAAAACTTAACTGAGCCAATGCAAAAATGTCAAGCTGTTGTTATCAGAATAATAAAAATGTTATGGAAACATGTTTTTTATTGATTTATGATGAGGAATGGGATTCTTTGTTGCTTTTTTTTGTTGTTTTTGCTTTGGAAATTACGGTGTCAGGAAAGAGACTCAACATGAGTCCATGAATCTCCCCTTCTTCATCTGCTACAATTTTTTCCTTTTTCATTTGTTGCAACTTATAGAAAGCCCTCCAACACAACTTGGAAAATTCATCGCCTGAAACTGTCCAAGTTCATGGCTGTCAGTAAATGTTCGGAGAAGACTCGGTTTTGGCTTTAATCTATGTGTCAATCAGTTTTCTTGGCCTCAGCACAGAATTTAATTGGATTCATTCTCAGGACAGGACGACCTTTCCATTCACAGCTCTGAAAATTCCTTCATCCGTAATTTTACGTAAAATTTTAGAAACACGGTTTTGTATTCATATATTCTTGTGTCTTTGCAAAGTGTTGAAATAAGTTACCTATATTTAGGGCAAACAAACTTCAAAACTGTAATGGAAACTTGTTACTATTTTTAAGGGTCTAAAAATAATAACACAAAGGTGCACAAGTACAGTAACTATTGATATTATGGTTTCACAGCAGCAAAACCCAGATCAGATATTCCTCTCAACTGACTGTTTTGATCAAGCTCCCCACAAGCAAATTTCATTAACATGTTAAAAACATGCAGTCGCCCATACCTCTCTTCATGCGCAACCCAACAATCCTTCCACAGGGTGGATTCTGTTAAAGGGGGATGTATTTACACAGAAGAGGCCACTTTGCCCACAGTCCAACTCCAAGGCAGCCATATGATCATTTTAGCCCAAGTTTAGCCCTTATCAACCCTAAGTTTAAAAAAATCCTTGTGAGAGGTAGTTTATTAACTAATGCTCAATGCCACTCTAACATGTTTCGGTGGTGTTTTTTTTCTCCAACATAGTCCATAAGCAGAATTAATCTTGTCTCTGTCTCAGTACTGCCCGGTGCAACAGTGTGGCTTCAGACAAACATTGCAAATTTGACAAAATTGCAAATTCTCTGAAATCTTGACACCTTAAACTCAGTGAGATTTTTTTCCATTGTCTTTGGTAGAGCTCAGGTTTCACCAACTGTAACTGTGGGGTGGAAGAAGAACATATTGGTTAAATAAGACTCCTGCTCCTCTGATTTTTGAAGAAGACTTACTGAGACACTGAATACAAAGGGAGGAGAAAGAGACATTATGTGGGTGGCAACGTCAGCTAATCACCAACACACAAGACAGGACCTCAGAATTAGCACTACTGGTTTCATTGCCGATCCCATGGATGAACTTTGACAAGGTGTATTTCAACTCTGAAACCAATTTTCCCAGTCCATAACATGGACATACACCTTTTCAGGATGCTTTAAGATCTCTGTCTTCAAATATATATCACCTCATTCTTGCATCAAATTTAATTTTCAGTGACATACAAATCAATAGTTGCTTCCTACTACTGTTCAAGTTTCTACACTGATGTCAAAAAACATGTATTCTTCTTTCCAAATTTGAGATTAACTCTGGAGAGCTCTATTTGCTCAATCACAGCATGAAATTGGAAAGGGGGAAAAGGGCAGGTTATGACCAAGGCTTTGTTTCATACCTTCCGAGCACCAGCTCTAGAGAGGTTTTGCAATACCAAATACTGAGCAATATTGCGTATTTTACAATACTGAGCTTTCCAGAAAACCAAAAGCAAATGAGCTCCCCCTTCCTCTGGCCCTTATTTCAGTGTATAAAACATCTAACTCTTTCAAGAACTCTAGCTTGAAGTGTAATGTCTGCTTTTCAGGTTGTCTGGAATTCTGCTTTCTTGAAAGACAGTCTTCTAGGTAAAGCCATTGCAATTACCATGTGAAAAGATTACCTTGTGTACAATGTATTAGACCACGCTCATTTTGGGTGTTGAGGATGACTGTAATAATAGTGATTTGCCTAATTTGTCAATTCTATGTTTAAAATGTCACCACTTCTGGCTGTTTGGCAACGTTAAGTGCAATTAAATACCAAACTTCATAGCAAAGTAGCATTAAGTGTGCAACACCTTGACAGAAATGATGAATTTGTGAGGATCTGTCTGGTAAAACAGGTTCTCTTGAAGTTTTTATGAAATAAAGTACAGAAGTCATCATTCAAAACTATCTGTCTCATTGAGAAAATGCAGTAGATTTATACTGACATGTGATAAGTTTATAAACTTTGTTTGATCTTTAGTTAGAGAATATTGTATTTACCTATGGCTGGATTTATCCAGTATGATGGGAATGGTCCAATGTACTTGGCAAGAAAGGGAGCTTTTGGCAAAGAAGGATCGCATCTGCATTTGTAGATCTTATGGGAAAAAGTTGTGTCATCAGGGCAATGTAATATGACACGTTTAAATGTTTCATTAGTGTGTACAAACTGGTGTACAAACATATGCAGGGCAAAGTTTCTATTTTTCAGTTTAGGCTTTTACAATCTTAATTTTTTATTTCTTTTTGTTTTCAAAGAGGTCTGTGTTGCTTCAAATTCACTTATGATGTGTCTCAAATCCCCTGCACAGTGACTTAGTACACCAACAGAGGAACGCTAATAATCACACACACATAAAGTGTTTGTGCACTTAAACGGATAATACTAAATTTAGCTGTTTCTTATAGATCCTGCAGAAATTAAACATTACATCCTGACTAGTTACATATATACTCTCTCACAGTAGCTGTTTATGCATTTTTGTTTTGGATATGCACCCTTATAATATTAATACCTGTTTCAAATACAACCTCTGGTCAAAATAGGGTATTCTGTTCAAGGCTCTGTACTAAAAGTGAAATACATCCCTTGTTCACAGCAGAATGAGAATAGTTATTTTGGTTGGTTGTTTTCAAGATGCTAGAAATTCCCATCAGCTCTTCTGTGTACATTTTAGAGTTAGCAGTGAGCTTAAAATAGAATAAAGCCTATGCTGACCTATGGCCATATTTGTATATGAAGGATGATGGCATTCTGGGAAACGTTACATGCACCAGTTGTTAGAAAGCAAACAAAACCCTCTTGACCCTTTTTCTCATATACATGCCTATTTAGAGAAGGAACTACTCCCTTCTTTCACTGGAATTGCATTTTGACTGCAGCTCCCTCATCATCATTTTCATACAGATGCACTAGATCTTTGTGATCTTACAGATCCTCCTATGTTCTCTGTCCATGTCTACTTGCTGCTTCTATATCCTTGAGAACCCACTGCATGTGTACAGATACATGAGCCCACACTTCAGTGCATGAAAACCACTGCTGCATTTAAGGACACTGGACTGCTGAGCACATTACAGTCCTTAGAATACTTAAGTATACATGACATTACAATATGCATTATGACCACAAGACACTCAATAACTTAGAGAGCACCCGACATTTTAAAAAAAATATTTCTAACTAACTTAACCACTTTTTAGCGGAATGTCAACATTCCACCAATAGATGTAGCTTATTAACAAATGTTTTGGTTTTCCCTGCATCTCTAACTGTTCCTTTCTGGAATGGTACATTATTGCATACAGGCAACATGTAACATTTAAGGAGTGGGTTAAATTTCAAATAAGGGAACATAGGATATAAAAAAGCTTTTTAATTTAGAAGTCTCCAGTGCTTGTAACCAGGTTCATCGCCAAGATGTCCCATGTGTAGACCACATGAGCAAGGGAAAACACAAGAGAGATGGGGCAGTATCACATTCATTTTAAGTGGATGGTCTTGTTTCTGGTCCCTATTGAGATATTAAAAATAAGTATTATATAGAAAGCTTTATTAGTTAAGATTGTGAATGTATCTACTGCAAAGACTGTTAAAATAAGAAAGGTAAAAGGAAATTAGGAGATAGGTGACACAATAAAGCCATTTGAGTGGGAAAAAGAATGGGAAATCATCATAATGAGTTACAAGACCATTATACAAAAATCTGTGATCATCCTCACATGTTCTTGTCAAATGGGTTTTCAGTTCCTTTTCCCCCCTTCTCCTCCCCCTTCCCAGAAAACTTTACAAGGACTTATTGCTCTTCAGGGAAGAGTTTTCAAGAGTTTTCAGAGGGTAAATGATAAGAGTAAGTCATTTTTAGCCAAAGTACAGTCAGATAGGAACAGTGGGATACTCAATTACTTTCAGGAATCTTTATTGGCCATCAGCTGCCCAGATCGATTACAGAACAGGGAAATTGTTTCAAAGTGTGACAGTTGTTGGCCACAAAAACACAATGCAACTGTCAAAGAGTCAAAACCAGCCACGGACTTATCAGTATATTGAATACTCAAAAGCTCCTTTGAAAGTCATGAGAATTCTTTAAAGTCAGTCATATACTCCCAGCATATGGTGCCAGGCTTAAGTCTGCAGTACAACTTATATGTCAAGAAGTCTGCCACTGATTTTACATGATACAGATCATTAAAAAGTGAAAACAGAATTTGTGAAAAGAAAATTCAGTTCTGAGACGGTCTGATGTTACAGGGGTACATGGCGTTGGTCAAGCACTCCATACTGGAGCAATGCAACTGAAGCTACATATTATTCTCTTCAGGACTTAAAGAGATAAACAAGTAGTCCTGCAGATTATAAATATTTATATCATGGTTTAGATTATTATGAACTAAACCCCCCTTTTCTCAACAGTCTCTGCAGTTTAAATCAAGGGACATCCTAGATACTGCCTGTGCTCAATGGAGGACATCAGCTACCTACCTAAAAAACAGTTCCCACTTGTGGATCCAGTCAAATTGGGAATAAGGCCACATGTATAGTACCAGGGAGAAAGCAGAGCCAAGCTGGGTGTGATTGGTTGCAGTGTCTTACAGACACAAGGACATGGGTCTGCTCTGTGAACACCAGTCTGGGGTTAGAGTTCATACCCCCCTTTCTCCTTGAACTCACAAAAGACGGCCATCCTGGACAATGGACTCATTTTTTCCAAAGTGTTAATACTATCATTGCGCAAGTGGCTGGGCTTTTGTCAGGGATCAGAGAGTGCCACAGCACCTCCCATTCAGTTGGCAGCCGGTGGAAGGTCGCAGAGCTAGTGGTTTAACATGGTGTCACTGATGTTAATGGTTTGTGTTGGAAGGGACATAAACCTCAGAGAATATTTTATTGAGTGTATTATACTTCATAAGAAGTTAGGTCTTGACCATGAAAACATATCTTGTGGCTGGAGCTAACTGGCCTGAATAAGCCAACAATCCACAGTCCTTCAAGGTACTGAGTTTGGAAAAAACACTGATCCAAAATAACTAAACTTGATATTGCTGGTTATTACTAATGGTCTAACTTCACCAAACTACCATGTTGAATAAAAGGCTTAGATTCACTGAAATACCTAAATATATGTCTGTCTCTAAGCATTGAAATAAACTTTAGAGAAAAAAAACTACACAGGCAAGGGATATTTTTAATGCAGTTTTGATATTACCCATACAATGCCATCATTAATTCAGATTCCATCATAGTTTAAAATCATAGAATAATTGAGGCTGAGATGGATCTCTGGAGGTTTTCTAGCCCAGCCTCCTGTTCCAAGGAAGGCAAACCTCACCATTACATCAGTCTGCTCAGAGCCTTGTCCAGTCAAGTTCTGAAGATCCCCAGCAACAGCAATTCCACAGCCTCTTGGGGAAATCCATTCCAGCATTCAAGTACTTTCATTAGGGAAAGAAAATAGTTTGATTTTTGAAAATAGTAGATATTTGTTTGATTATGTGAACTGACAGGAGAGCATATTTGTTCTCAAAAACCCTGTTTCCAATCCTTCTCTTATATAGACTAACAGCAGTACAGGACTCAGAAAATTTCCATTCAAATGGTATTTACTGATTTAGCCTGCTTTTAGGCTTAAGGCCACAATAGTTAATTGCCTGTCTCTCCATGTTTTACACTGTGGGTATGCATGTAGTATGCACCATGCACAACATAGCCAAGGAAGAAAAGGTTAATCTATCTCTGCCTACTGTGGCTGGCCAATAGACTTCAGCTCTGGGATGAAAACAAATATGTTCAAAACTACCACCAGAGTGTTAATACCACAGGGCTTCCCTCACAATTACGTTCACAAATCAACCCTGGAGCTCAGCTCATGAGATACTGGAGGTTTTTTCCCCTTTATTTAAGTAACATAAACGAGATGCTGGCCGCTTCACTAGTCACCCAGCAATGCAAAAAACCTGAATGACTATCCATTCTTGCTGCCCACCCACACAGAGATCCCTGTCTGATTTCAGATATGTAGTGAGAGTTGTCATTTGTGCACTGTCAATGAATTAACCTTTTCATCTTTCCTTAATTTATCATTTCTCTTTCCAAAAGAAAAATCCTCCCTCATGCAGTCACTAATTATCTCCATGCCCTTTCCAGGAGGCAAGTGGGTTGATGAACTCCTTTCTGCTTCTGTTTCTTGTGTGCTGTGCTTTGCCTTGCAGGAGCATCAGCTCGTTGTTTTTCCCATCTTTCAGAGGGCCACCAAATAGACTTCTTCATGCCTTCTCTTTGCACTGAGGGGTGCCAGAAAGCTGGGTTTCTATTCTGTCCTCCTTTCCTCAGGGCTCATGAGATACAAAAGAGGAAGGCTGACAAAGATATCTGACAAGGATCTGCCTACGTCACTGTTGCTCAAAACAACATTGACTCAAGATTGCATAAAGTATATTTAAAGTAGCATCTTATTCAATTCAGATGGACTTAAGATTCAATGCAAACATTTAACACAGTTCTAATTACCGATCTCCTGCCTACATCATCCATTCATCTGAATCAAAATAAATCTGATGGACTGTAATAAAACACTTGGCAGCATATCTGTACTGCAACAACTTACTGTTTGGTTCCACTGATGTTCTCTAAATGAAAACTGATACTGTTGCATTGGATACTTCCAGCAGGCACAATTAATTCATATTCCCCAAGATTAAAAAAAAAAGAAAGCTAGAGAAAGGAAGAAAGTGCAATACAAATAACAAATCTGAAAAGTTCAGTTTCACTCAGATTAAAGTGAAATTAAATGGTATCTTTGCTCTGATTTCCCTATGTTACACCTTCAGTGTCTCAAGAATTGGGTTTCAGATCAAACCCTAAGGAAGGAGAACACAAGTAAAAAAGATGTGTATGTATTTTTGAGGGAGAGAGAAGGAGGGGGAGTTCCTTGCTTGGAACAAAATACGTCATACAAAAACTAACACATATCCAGTACAAAATGAGGCTGAGGTCCAAATCCCTTCTTTGCTATTGTTCCAGACAGGACTTGGTCTTTATGCTAAAAGTCTTGAGCTAGTCACAGCATGTTGAGTAGGTTAGTGTTAGGAAAATATATGGATTTGATGATCTGGGAACTTTTTTTGGCATAAATACATAACCATTTCAGGTGACTTTATAAGACTGGACTCAGTGGCACTCCTTGTAAATTCAAATTTCTAAGATTTTTTCCAGGCCTTCAATCAACATGTTAAGGAGCTCAACCTGATGTTGCTTTTCTAAATACTGCAGAATGACTGTAATGCAGATGCTGAAACTCATGGATACATAGATTTTCACAACACCCTCTTTCTGAATAAAAACCTTCAAACAGAAGCTAACTAACTGGAGCACAGTTAGTACCACCTTTAAAAGTTTTGTGGTAAACCCCCAGGCAAGATAGTATGTGTCAGAGGATGTATTAACTTTGAGTTAAAGTCTGTGCTATGAAACTCCTTGATGGGGTACTGCAGAGAACATGAATTCCAGACAAGGAGTACTGCAGGTCATTCTGCCCTGGTATAAAGTGATCAGAAACTACAACATCCCCAGCTGGGAAGTACCAAGGATACACAAACTCTGGCTTAGATGAGATGACTTTTGATGTAAGTGAACATAATAAATCTATCCCTTCTAGAACAACTGAGGTAAGTTTCTGCACAGAAAGTGCTCAAGGGATACCCTTCCCTTCACACTGAGTTTCTGTAGGGAAAACACACTCTGTTTTCCTTTATCAAAGTTTAATATTGTCTTTAAAATGGATTTTAAAGTTGTTTTATACAAGCAAGATCATTAAAAAGTGGACACCATTCCTGAGATTTCCATTGAAGCATGCTTCAGAACATAGAAGGGATCATAAAATTTTTTTTGGTACATGACAAAAAGAATATGAAAAAAAACAAAAAAAAGACTCTCTTGGTTATGCAAGACTCTTCTCTTTGATTCATGGCCAGCTCTTGATCATAATCCCTATTATTTCAAAATATTACGCTGGAAATTTTGCTGGAATCTTACTAAACAAATAGCTCTACTGATGGACTGCAACTTCCCTGCTTCTGAGTGCAACCTTCTCCATCATACTGGAGACTAGATTTCATCAGAGTATTCACCAATATTTGTGAAAAGCCTGAAAGGGAAAAAAGTATAACTGTAAACAGCCAAAAAAATAGCTTTAAGTTGAAGGATTCCGTATTTTGTAGCCAGTTCAATGAAATTTTCTATGCAGACCTTTCAAATCGTGAATGGTCTTTCTTTCTGATTTCTGTTGAGAAACTCAATATACAGTAACTTGGTAGTGAAACACAAAGACCGAAGACTCAGGCTCAAGTTTCAGTTCTGCAAAATTCTCTCTTCTGTGTGCTCATTAAGTATCTGTTGTGTGTTTTGCATTGGTGTGGGATGAAAAGCAAAAATTTCAAAGCCTTAATTTTTCATAAACCAGAATCCTTATTTCCTTGTCAGCCTTAAAATGTATTTTCTCACTGTCTGTCAAACTCCAGTGAAGACAGACATCTGAGTATTGTCCTCCACCAGCCTGCCCATTACTTATAATACCAGGTCAAAGGACTGCCTCATGCATCTCTCAAGCTCATTCATATACAGGATTTGGCTCTACTACCCATCTGAAGTCAGCACACAGCCATAAGTGTGGTAGACAGCAGCATGCTAATTTGCAATGGCAGGAAATTTCAAGTGTTTCCCATATAAAACCCAGTAAACCACCTATAATGAGATAATTCTTTGTATTGGGACCACTTCAAAGTATAATCTTGGAAATTAAAAGCCTTATCTAATCTTGAACACGAATCCACCCAGTACACCGCATTGCTCTAACACCACTGTCCACAGGCTCCACGGAGACAAAGGTTTTCACTCCAATCAAGACAAGATTTCTGGAGAGTCCTTTGGCGTATCCTGAATCTGTCTAAAGTGAATGAAAAATATAAACTATATGTTGTACTACGACTTTTTAAACAGCGACTCTTTAAACTAAGAATACTGATAAAAAGGAGAGGGGTTTTTTCCTCTCCACTTTCATTCTGGGATTTCAAAAGCAAGAAACTTTGATTTACCATCAGCAAAGCAAACACTGTTTGGCTATTAATCAGTAGGGTCAATGTCACCAAAAGCAGTATTTTCTTGTGAGGAACTTTTGTCTTCCTTTTCAAAGTGCACATTTTTACCTGATTATTTCCTCATGATCTACTGCAGTCAAGTTGGTTGCAAACAGTTAGCACAAATATCCCAGAAATGAATCATAATTCAGAGAAAAAAAACCCAAACAAACATCCAATTGACAATAAACTTGTTTCTTGCCTTGTTTTTTTCGGTCTCAGAAGACAGAAGCATTGTAACACAAACACATACTGTAAGTTTCTTCAGGTGCACAAAGCTTAATAGTAATTTAAACTAAAACATATTTGCTGTGCAAAGGGCCTTACCCGAATGCAACGTTGTGGACAAAAATTATCTTCCCCTCTCTCAGGTCAAAATTTAGTTTCTCCAAGCACTGTTACCTGAGGTAAACTATGGACAGAACTAGATACCCACTTGTGTTTGCAGATTCTTCTGTTCAGTGGTTTTACAGAAACTCAGAAATATAGGAAGACCCAAAAAAATAAGTAAATGCATGCACAGCTAAAGAAAATCATATCACTAAAGCATTACATTTGGAGATTTTTAAAAAATCACCACAAAAATACCTTAACCATTGGGGGTGGGGTAAGGCAGGGAGGAGGATGCCTTTTGGGGATAAATACAGACAAAGGCTCTGACAGATATCCTCACATACATTCTGTTATCACACGGAAATGACTTTATTTCTATATGACTACGTGCTCATTTGAAAGGCACTTGAAGGTCACAGCAGTTATCTACTGTTCCTTGTGGCAAATATTTACAAGAGTTTATTTCCCTCATCTGTACCCTATAATAACATTTTCAGCTAAGATTTTACCACAGAGATCAGTTCAGGTGCCACACAGTCCATGTAATAAGTTTTCTTTAAGTCCTAACATGCATCCTAAGAGGCAGCTAGATTGTCATAGATTTGCAAGAACCTACCCTCAAGTAGAGAACACAAAGATAATTACACACAAACCGAATTTGTAGAGTGCTGAAGTTATGGCAGCACCATGCTGCCAAACAAGAAACTCCCATGGGTGTAAGGATGATTCCTGCTAGCACATAATATGATGAACCTGGACATTCATCAGGGGCCAGTAAGAGTTGATAGTAACAAAAAGCCCAAAGCTGACACTCCCACATCCTCAATGGACAATATGCTTTAAGGTGATTCATGATCCAATGAATGCATGGATTTTGAGTCACTTAAAAGAATGTTCATGTATAACTGATCCACTTAGATTAAAGCTGTAGACTTAATAATGGGCATTAGGCTGGTGTTAGCAACACCCAATGCAGTATATTTGCCCCAAATACCCACATGTCTAACAGGAGAGCAGAGCAGGAGCTCCAGCTAGGCTTCCTCAGTAGTCCTAGATAAGTGGTTTTGATTATGTGCATGAGCAGTGACTCCAGCGTGCACAGCACAAGGGAGGGTCAATCTACACTGGCAATGCAAATGCACCTCACGTACGCAGGTGAGCCCACCCATGGCCCATGCTCTCTGGACTCTGCTCACGTACTGCAAGGCTGAAGCTTTCTGCAGTATCTACTGTGTGTACAGCAAACTTGATATTTTCCTTCAGGAAATATCCGTGCATGAACAAGACACATTCGGATTTCCAACACAGAAATCCAGCTGCTCTAGACAGTGCTCCTGTAACATATAAGATGGTTTTGGCTGTGCAAGATCATTTTTTGCTGTGCATAAGGACTGTATGTGCCTCAGTATAAATATGCACGTAATACTTCTGATAAAGTCAGCACACTGGGCTCACTTCCAAATGAGCTGTTTAAAACACATGGATAGATTGAGGATGCATGAACTGAGAAGTATTTGGACTCAAATACATATAATCATTTTTTGCTTGTAATGACATGTCTTCAGCAAAGGTCTTTTGACATACTGAATGTGCAGTCTACAATGTAGCTGTGCAACAAAATCTGATAACAAAAGATGAAGACAGACCTGCAGAAAAAAATGGGGTTATTGCAGTTTCTGCTCTGAAATTGAAAAAACGTGTTCCAGAGAAAGGCATTCTGGCTGATGAGTTGGTGTACACTGCAAATCCAAGAACAGTACTGAAATTGGAGCTGAACCATAACAAAGATTTTATAAGAAAGTTAATTCTCATGACAGTTGAAGTGGGCTTTGCAAAACATTAGAAAAAACAAGCTCCCCATGCAAAGTTGTGCTGCTTCTCACGTCTCTTGCAAGCAAGAGTTGCAGGAAATTAGATGATTGATGTGGAATTTACGGACTGACACTGTTTTACATATGAACAGCAACCTAAGTTTCTTGAGAAGCTGAAGGCTGAAAAAAATCATTTTTCAGGACACAAAACATTTTCACTTGAGAAAGGAGAGAGGAGTACGTCTTCTGCTCCTGCTTTTAGGGGTCTGCAGATGTATATCTATTTGGAGATAAGAACAGCCTTAAAATGAAATACATAAGAGAGATGTTTTCTCTCTACCTTTCTCTACCTTTCTCTACCTACCACATTGATAAAGTTATTTCTGTGAGTACTAGAGTAATCTGGAAGCCATGCAAATTAGAAAAGTGTTATATTAGCTACAAAAAAAAAAGGAAAGGCACCAAAAAACAAAACCAAACAAACAATCAAAAAAACCAAAAACAACAACAACAAACAAACCCCAAGAAACCAGCATTAGCTCTGGTGAAAAAAACTACTCGGACACCCTCCCTTTATGTTGTATCCCCTCCTCTAAGTGTTTAAAAAATGCTACCTGTTCTACAAGTTTCAACACAGAATCTGAATATCCAGCTACATTTGCATATCTCTGTGAACGACAAGTGCAAAAATTTGGCATAATGAACCCTCACAGTGATGCCTACATAACGCTACAAAAGTATCTGGGCTCATCATCGGATACTGGTTTCAGAGTTATCAATTAATTTTGCCTGTGAAATATTTTCTGTATTTGTCAATGTGAAGAACCTCAGCTGAACTTTTCAGTCTCCGGAGGAAGACATAAGGCTGTTCTTGTAAATTAACTTGTGCTTGCAAAATAGCCAAACTGGACACAGCAATAGGTTGCAGGGGCTGAGGGAACATTAGAGTGGGAAAAAAAAATTCCACAGTGTTTCCTCTTTTTTGTTGGAGGGAAAAAAAGGTATCTTTTCAGAGTAGAAATATATTTAATCTTAAAGTCACCTGCCAGATAATTTACCTTTTTTGACATTACCTTTTACCCCATTTTCTCATTCTCCATGTTGCCATACATTAGCCAATAAAGTCAAACTCTCCATTGCAAGTCTTCAGCTTTAGAAATCAATTGTTCTACTACTACACACAGCAAGGTTGGATTTGTTACTCTTCTTAAAATAGGCTAGTGCAGATTATTTTTTTCACCATCTTTTTGAGTTCTGCCACATACTTCTGAGACCTACATTGTTTCTCCAGTATATCAGCTGAATTACAGGGTATCTTAAGAGGCAAAAAGCATAGGCAAGTGGAGAATTTGCTTAGTAAAATATTTTCTCACTGATGACAAAGAAAGAAAATCACTGCTAGTCTACTTTTTGACAGAAATAGCATCCTTCCTGTATTTGTGCTGTGTGCAGAACGTACTTTGGCATTTAACAAGTAATTTAACTAAAATTCACACTTCTAAAGATTCATCATCTTCATTCTCCCAGGAAAGGTTTCGTATAATACAAATTTGACTTCATACAACCTGTTTCAATTGAAATTTCAATTATTAGGCCTTAATCTGTAGGATTCAAATCCATAAATATTGCACTAAAGAGTATGTATGAAACCTAGGAAATAAAAATCGAACCTTAAGAATCAGATTTCAGAATGGATACAGTGAACAGTGTCAGCCATGGATATCTGAACTGAAACAAGATATCTTTTTATATCCTTGAATATTCATCTGAATGTCCAACAGTTCACCCACTGAACAGTCTTTTCTAATGACAAGAGGTTTCACTTATTTTAACAGTTTAGTATTTTTCATACCAGTTTTATTTTGCTGATCTCAGAATTACTTACAGAGCAACACATACATTTTGCATATAGAGATTTCAATCCCTTTAACCAAAAGGAGTAATTGCAATTCTGCATCACTGCTAGGTTTTCCACACAACCAGGGGTGGCTCCTACCATAGGGTTAGTGGGGCTCATCCCCACGATAACTTTACCTTCCTCAGTGAAACCTTCTTGTTCCCCCCTTGCACCAAGCTAAATATTTTAGAATCATAGAATGGTTTGGGTTGCAAGAGACCTTTAAAGATCATTAGCCCAACTCCCCTGCCACGGGAAGGGACATGTTCCACTAGATCAGGTTGCTCAAAGCCCCATCCAACCTGACTTGAAACACTTCCAAWGATGGGGCATCCACAACTTAGCTGGGCAACCGGTGTCAGTGGCTCATCGCCCTCATCATAAAGAATTTCTTCCTTATGCCTAATTTAAATCCACCCTATTTCAGTTTAAAACTGTTGCCCCTTGTCCTATCACTACATCCCTGGTAAAAAGTCTCCCTCTGTCTTCGTTATAAGCCCCCTTTATATATTGAAAGGCTGCAACAAGGTCTCCCTGGAGCCGTCTGTTCTCCAGGTTGAACAACGGCAACTCTCTCAGATTTTCTTCCTAGGAGAAGTATTACAGCCCTCTGATTACTTTTGTGGCCCTTCTCTGGACCCACTCTAACATGTTGACATGAATGACTGATTTTGAGGCCTCTTAAAGAATCACTGTCAAAGGTATCAGCAAAAGGTGATTTTAATAGAAATTTATAAAAGCGCGACTTAACAGAATTCAATGGCAAGGTTCACTCTATTACTCATTACATGGATTAAGTATACATAGGGAAAATCATGGCAGAATTGTGTTGGAATGATTTATAGAAAGACCGAGCACAAAAAGGGTAAGGAAGACTCTCCCGCTGAGTCACGAGGCTCAGAGAAGACCTGGCTGGATCCAATCTTAGTCTCAGACTTGGACAACGGTTTGTGTCTAACACAAAAGGGATAAGGAAGACCCTCCCGCTGAGTCACGAGGTTCAGAGTAGACCCCCTTGCTTTCTAAACTCCTTCTCAGAGAGGAATCTAGGTGCGGCTGGATATACACCTAGTCTCAGACCTGGTCAACGGTTTATGCCTAAGGGATTATGTGTGTTCAGCAGCAATTTTAAGTTCATTTACAGTTTTAAGGTAGATCATAAGGTTTTGAAAGCACTTAATCATTGACTAATTTGACAGTTACTAAGCGAGCTAATCAAGTTTACTACAATTACTAAAGCAACTTGATTACAGATTATGCTTATTACTATCTAAATCAATTCACACAAACACACATACACAAAAGATCTAGATCAATTCACACATAAGGGCCCAAGGCTAGATAAATTTATAAAGGTATACCTGCTAAAAATTCCCCTCAAGTCTTGTGAAATACTCACACCAAATGTCTTGGCATTTCTCACCAGAGGAAGGGTTGAGCTCCAAGGAGTGTCTCGACCAAGCAGTGTTTCAGCCCAGGTCTCGGTGGTCCTCTGAGAGGCATCCCACTCAAAGGGACACTCTGGGCAGGAGAGCTCAAAGGGTCTCGCTTGGGACCGCTGTTTATAGGTTTGCAAGATGATTGGCTTTAGTCATCGGTAAATTTCCATCCTGGACATTTTCCGGGGTGATCCAGGATAGTAATTATGGTATTGTTCTACGGTAACCATGGTATCGTTCCACTTGAGCTATGATCCAGGTAAGGAATGCTTCAGGGCTGTCAGAGATGACAAATTATCCCCCGCACTTGTTCCCTACCTTGATCAGGCAGCCAGTGTTGCTGGTACGATCAGTGTCGCTCCCCACCTTAGCCATGCAAGAGTGCCTGGTACGGTCAAGGGACATTCAACCGCCCAACTCGTTACACAATGGCTAAGGCCTAACAGGAGTTCCTGAGATCATAGAGTGGCCCAGGGGAAGGGGGGAAATGTACCACACATGTCCATCTCCTTGTTGTGCTGGGGACACCGGAGTTGGACACAGTACTCCAGGTGGGGTCTCACAAGAACAGAGTATAGGGGGAGAATCACCTCCCTTGACATCCTGGCCACACTTTTTTTTGTGCGGCCCAGGATACGACTGGCTTTCTAGTCTGCAAGCACACATTGCCGGCTCACATCCAATTTTTCATCCACTAGTATCCCCAAGTCCTTCTCCACAGGGCTGCTCTCAATCCCTTCACCCCCCAGTCTGCATTGATATTTTGCTCTATTTTGCTTGCCCTCTTCTAAAACATCAGTCTACCATGTTAGGTTGGCAGCCATGAACAAGGACTCCATGTTCTCTTACTGACCTCGCTACACTACTCTTTGCCAGCCTTGTAGCCATAAGCAGGTTGCAGCAATCCTCAACATGTCAGGCTTGAAGTCTTCACCGAATGATTATACTTAAAAGTCACAATTGGCTAAACTGTTTCTCCTGTCTCCTTGCTTCAACTCATATTAAATTGACTTTGTTTTCAGCACAATTGGCTCCAGCAAGGTATCATCCTGTTACTGGTCATGACCTGGTACAGAGCTGACAGGGTACATGTAGCTAAATGTCTGCCTAGAGATTTGAACGAGGTGATAATCCGGCACACCATACGCTGTGTTATGTGTTCTCTCCCAGTTTGTACAGTATGTACACAAAGCAGAATTGGCGTCAGGTGGGGCTTGTACTCCATGTGCCAAAGTGCTGCACAGCTGCATCTTTCCCAGCTTAATGCAATTTGTTTTTCCAGAACATGTTCCATATGGTTCAGCAATGAGCTTATTCTAACTGCCCCCTTCTGGTATGTCAAGGTCAGGCATTACAGACACACATCCAACATGCCTTTTATTGCCTATGGTGAGAAACATCCCCAGTGTAGAAATGGCTCTATGGAAAATAGCCAGCCCTGCTGCCTGCCTCCATTTGTGTTTGCAGACCACACGATGTGGTTCTCCCCTTGTACTGTCTATTGGGCTTWTGCCATATCAGAGCCTCAGGGGGGGACAGAACTGGCGGCGGGAAGGAAGGAGAGGAAAAGAAAAAGAAAAAAAAGACTGGCAAGATGAAGGAAATGTCCAAAATCTGATAACAAGGATAAATGTAACCATGGGGAAGGGGCAGAGGAAAGGAGGGCAAGATCAAGAGGGGGAAAAAAAAAAAAAAGGAAAAAAAAATCTAACATCAGCAATGAACCAGATGTCAACTAGAACTGATATTTTAATTCAGAACATCCTTCTATTCAGGGCAAAAAAGCTGAATAAATAGGTTAAAAAATAAAATCCAAGTTTCAAAGCTCAGGAGTTATCTGTCTCACCCTTCTCAAACAAGAAAGCAAAAACTGAAGTTTGGAAGCTGGATAAAATTAGTGTAAGTGATATTTTGTTAAACACTTGCAGTGCCAGAATCAGGGTATTGGCACAAGAACCAGTAGAAATACGATTGTGTGGTTGCCTTTACTGAAACTGCAATCTCAAGAGATTAAAAAAAAAAATTAGATAATAGGGCATTCTAGCAGTGCAAATAAAATAGTCAGGGGTCAGTACCATACAGTATCATTGCATCATTTCAATACAAGAGTCACACTGTATCACACAGATTCTTATTTGCCAGAAAATGTATTTTAGGGGATGAGACAGCAGTGGCGGGAGGAAGAGAGAGAGAAAGAATAGTTCAATCTCATTTAATTTTGTTTTTTAATGTCTGATTAAAAAGCTACTGTGACATTTTTTGTTTGTAGAATAAGAACAATGCTTTTCTTAATTAAAGAAAAGCAAGGCTCTGGGGGAGAACAGAGGAACCTCACTCTAGATTTTCTGAACACCAAACAAAATTTTTGTCAAAAATTGAAAATGGTAGAGAGTGGGAGAAGGAAGAAGGTCACTTGTGTGCCCCCCAGAAGACGCTCATTCCTCATACTTAGCTCAGACTAAGAAATTCCTCACACTTTCAAGTACACTAAGATTGTTTTAAACAAGACTCAAGACTCTGTTTTAAAAATATCTGAAAGGTATACTGCCCCAAAGTAAACAAAATGAGAAGATAAGATGCTGATAGTTGACAAATTGACAATGGTAGCACCCTAGTTTAATTCTGCAGTGTGTTACGGCTGTATCTGATGATAATCATGCTATCAGTTAAAAAAAAAAATAGAAAATGCAGAGAGCAAAGGCAGTGGGAGCCACCTTGCTACTTATGATGATCAAGAACGTACAAAATGGACTTTTCTGACCTAAGTGTCAGCATGTGAATGGAAGAATTGTCCGCATGGTCACTCCAGAAACATGAGCTCTGAATTATTGCAGGAAGAAAGGAATGAACGTGCAGGGATCCAGCTGTGACCCCGGAGTGTCTCCCAAATTCCCTGCCCATGCTCATGCTCTGACCTCATCCCTGTTCCCTATCACAGTGCAAAATAGTTGCTCACCATGTCCACCACCTACGAGTAGGAAACCTGGGCATGCAAGCTGGAAGGAAGCTGCAGGACACAGTGGCCAGGTTTCTGAAGCTTCGACATAGCCCAAGAGAACAAGTCACAGAGTAGGAAATGAGTCATCCTATTCATTTCTTGAAAGGAAAAGAAGAACCAAGGGGTAAGGCAGAGAAAACATTTAGACAACCTTTCTCCCTTCACCCACCCGCCCCGGCACCACCAAAAATAAAATCACAGATGGAAAGCAGTGTTTATAGGGAAACAAGAGAGTCATAGGATTTTGGTAAGCCTTCAATATCTTGGAGAAACTTTCTTATTGTTGGAAAGTCCGCTGATAGTAGTTCTCCTATAGAGGCCCCAAGACAGATCATCTTCAATTTGTCCAACTGGGAAAACTGGCTTCCATTACTGTTAGCAAACACCCAATGGCCCTGTACTTCATATCATCAAAGTTTATTTTCATTACTTTGCTAGCTAGTTTTTACAATCAGAATATTCAAAAAGTCTAATGAAATTAAAAAAAGGTTTCCCATTATCGCTCTTTCTCATCAACTCTCCCTTGCCTTCTCTTCCCTCCCCGCACTATGCTCACATAGGGGTAACAGAACCACAGCCTGGTTGAGGTTGGAAGGGACCTCTGGAGGTTGTCTTGTCTGACACTCCTGCTCAAGCAGGGCCACCTAGAGCAGGTTGCCCAGGACCATGTCCAGATGGCTTTTGAGTATCTCCAAGTATGGTGACTCTACAACCTCCTTGGGCAACCTGTGCTAGTGCTCAGTCACCCTCACAATAAAAAAGTGTTTCCTGATGTTCTCTCTGGGTAGACCCCAAAAGATAACTGCTATGTGTTTGGACTATATTAGAAATACATGAGTCATATTAGAGACATATCTATTTCACATCCTATGGCAGAGGATTAATCAATCTTAATTATCATGCAACAGATTCAGGTCTGATTTAAAGAAAAAAGTGGTAGGGGTTTTTTTATTAAATTCTGCAAGTAATACCAAATTCTTCAGTGATCACAGCTGTCCCTCAGCACCCTGAAACAAAACATGCTGTATTCATTTAGTAATAAAGACTCCCCTGTCACCAATTAAAAAAAAGCATGTTGCGATGAATTACATTAATAGGTCATTTAGCTGACTTGAGAGGTAACTATTCCAATAATTCCTTTAGAAATCTATGAACCTGCTTTGAATAAACTGGAGCTCTTATGCTCAGAATAGAGAGGTAAGTCTCATTTTCACAAAGAATGAGATAAATTTTCCCTTCAAAAACTGTGTTTTCCCAGAAAGATAATAGTTCATGAGAAAAAAAAAATATCAGTGTCCCTACATCTTCCTCCAGCTCAATGACTTAGAGTGACTGCATTATTAATAGCAAGCTATAACTGTTTTGATATGCTATTGAGGTATGTAGTTAAGGTTGTATTGAGATGTGCACTAAAAGCAGAATTAAAATCCCACTTATATTTTTACTATTAAATGTAGTCTCGCAATTTGGCATCGTACCTGTGAATACAGTGTAATTTTACAGATATATTAAAGCTTTTGCAAGAGAAACAATTTTGAAGTGTTTCCTTTTTAAAGTTTTGCCATTTGGCTCAAGTATCCTTGAGTTCCTTTAGCTAAATCTCCGCTTTTCCCACAGATTTCCAACTTCTTACACACATGCTAACAGCTCAGGCACAAGTCACTCTGGGAAATTTAAAATTACAGTCATTCCCTCTTTTTGGCACACATGGCTGTCCAAAGAAGAGGAGATGAAACTGTCAAGTTTTGCCAATTCTTCAAGCTTTCTGCAGCATCTTGCACCTCTCATGATCTTCCGATGCATACTCTTAACTTGTACCACCAAAAGAAAAACACTAGCTATAATATTTTGCCTACAAGTCCTACAGTCCATCTGACTGTTCTCCACCCTGTTACGTATTCTGTGGCTTGATTCCTTTCATCCATGATCAGCAAGCATAGGCTATTAAAAGCCAATCACTAGAAAAACCCATAGGCAATTTTCCCTGATCCCCCATTACCTTATTTGGTACTCTGACTGGCAACCACAACTCCAGGCATCCCTCAGATGGGCTGCATAAAGACTTTTGGCTCAGCTCTTTCCGTTGGTAAACTAAAAACTGTCCCTACGTTTTGATGATTGCAAACCCAGGTGATATTTCCATAACCATGCCCGCAGATTTTGTGTGTTTATATGCAAGCTAAAGAAACTGGAGATGTGCATTGTACAGACTTGCACTTTAGATGCAAAACATTTTAAACATATGAGAAAAAAAATGGTGTTTTCTTGATTGGCAAAGCATATGAACTGAAGTAGCCCTGGGTGTGAATGTTATTTTAACTACTCACTTTCTTAATAACATTTTGTTTATAGAAAATACAGTCAAGCATCTCTAGTATTAATCGATACTTTTCAGTGAGAAGACACCATTGCAAAACTTGCCATTGGAAGACTATGAATAAAGAGATGCTGGTTGTACAACAAGAAGCAACGCACTGCAAGTTTCTATTTTTTAATTGAATTCAATAAGGTCTTAGGCTTTAGGGGGAACATTTTACCAGGTCAAATATTTTCTAACAAAATAGTTTCAAGATTTCAACTTCATGAAGTTTTCCAAAATGTGTGTCTGCTTTCTGCTTTCCTCCTTCCCCAAAAATGAAAAATATCACCATCAAAGAACTTATAGCAAAATTTATAGCACCTAACAAGTGTTATATGACAGAACAATTTCAGTGACTGAGGCAAGTCCTACAACAGGAAGGACATGAAGCACATAAGCTATACAGAGCTCAGCCCAGCTTTGCCCAGAGGGAAGAATGGGAGCAGGGGTTATCTGAAGGGTAACTCCTAGGAAGCATCAGAGCAGCCCTGAAACGTGCTGTCTGACATACTTAAATTCAGTTTCTACTGAAAATAAACTATGTTGCTTCAATCAATTTCCAAACGGAAAGTTGGAAGTTTTGGGAGTTTCAACAAATGTCAAAATATTCCATGGTAAGGGAAAAAGGAAAACTAAAATAAAGCCAGACCAAACAATGTATGACCAATTCCAGTACTGATCACTTGATGCTATCAGAGATTAAACTGTTCCAAAAATGAGATCTGCACAAGATTTGTATGCAGTTTTACTTTAGAAACCTATTGCAATGACTGTAAATAAAACTGACCAAGTCTTATTTGACACTAAACATAAAACAGTGACCTGGTGACAGAATATCAATATGCCAGCCAGGCTACAGCTTTAATTCGCTATTAATTTACACCAGAGCCATTTATAAAAACAGCATTGCCATCACAGGATTAGAGTCTGACTTTAATAACATGAAGTAACTGCCTCTATACTCTGCAAAGACTAAGCTCTAGAACACATTTCACATTTAAGCCTGATTTTACAGTCTTGTTCTTAGAAAAATAACCTGTATTCGTGTAGATTTTCCTATTTTATATATGCTTAAACTCTTGCTTAGAGCTGGAGTCTACCTTTACCTATGTGTTCCTGCTGCAACAAGAGACAATAAAGTATTGGAAAAAACCTACAGTTGAAATGGACTCATTACACCCACAAAATAAAAGCTCACAAGATTGTACAGCATCAGTTCATCTTATATTTTAACTGAAAGAAGTTATGACTCCCCTCACATTTTTCAACTGAATATTCAGAGGAACCACACTTCCTGTGGAAAACCAAACTTACCAGGCTCATAAGCCCATTTGTTGTTTCAGTTTCCACATTCTTCTACATCTCCATCCCAGGCACACCTTGTGCTACAGCAAGGAGAACTTTTGCTCTTTGCAGAACAGGGATTCACCTTTCAACCTTTTGTCAGAGTTCATCCCCTCCAGAATATTGCAATAAAATCTGATAGACATAGACAGCAACTCTCCCACTACGTTCTCTTTCAAAGCAAACACTCCCATGAAAATTCAGCCTTCATCCATCTTTAGACTTTGATGTTACATTGATTTTCTACCCTCCTGGCACCTCTCAGCTCCTTTTGAACTCTCCCCTTTGTTAGTTTAGGCAGATGTGCAGCTTCCCTGAGCCTGAGGCTCGGTTCAGGATCCAAAACTATCACTTAACACCAGTCTCCAGCTAGAGAACCCCATCAGATTGAGCTGCCTACCCCCAAGCACCCAACCAGCTTTTTCTTCTATCCCCAACTGCGCCAAAATCTGTTTCTTTTGCTTGAGATTTCCTTTTCCACCACTGCTGTTCTTCAAAGCTTGGAAACCAACTGTGGTGGGTCCCGTGATTGCCAGCCCTCTACATGAGCCCCACCACTTGGGGATCAGGCTAACCAGACCCATCTGAGAGCTCAGATTCTTTTTCAGGGGGAACTTGCACAATGAAGCCACTGTATTCACAGCTTTAAATGTTGTTCCTTAGCACAGGGGACACAGCTAAGAGTCTAGTTGCATTGCCAAATTATCATGCAGTACCAGTCCTAACCTGAAGCCACTGTGGACACCAAGGAGAAGAGGGCAACTTTCTCAACAAAGTTACTCAGCCTTTGGCCGCTCTATGAAGACTGCCAAGTTGCAATGATTGCTTTAGGCGCTGATCCAGAAAGGCCCTTAATTGTCTGTCAAACTTTAACCATATGAGTAATCTTATTAAAACCATGAACTACTCATGCTTAGAGCTAAATACTTGCTCAAGTGCTTTTCTGGATCAAGAACTCAGTGATGTGGATGCTTATCCACTAATACGTGAACTGAGATAACCACGTCTGCCTCTTTCAGTTGCAATAAAATCGCACAAGATTTAAATCCCCGTGTCAGTGGGGTAAGGTTCACCCACCCCCTTCACAAGAGCACTGCTCCTCACGAGTGCTATAAATCACAAGAAAGTGACTTATATCATGGGCCTAATCCTGACGACCCATAAAATATGAGCAGTGCTGTTATCAATGGTTAACTCACAGGAGCGGTAAAGATGTACGTGGCCAAGAAGAAAGCATAATGTATCTTCTGTTCCAGGCAACCCCTTAGTAAACATAATATTTTAATTATATGTCTATTTAGTCTATCTGAGCTTTCATTACTGACAGCATTCTGCTCTTCAGAGCTTGAGAGTGCTGTTATTCCTCCTATTTTTCACTAACTAAACTTGAATTGTTTAAGAAATGCAATACTGCCATCTAGCATCCACAAAATATGATGAAAATTTCCTTTCACTGAAGCACCTCACCCTGGCACAGGCGCAAGTCAGTTTTACATGAGCTTTGGGGACCAGGGGTTATCAGCGGGACTCAGAAGTGGCCTGGCTGTCAGAAAGCTGCTTGCTTCCCCAGAAAGCACCAGAAGAAATACACCCAGAGGCCGGAGGAGTCACGTTTGTGAGTTCAGTCATCCTTATGGCTGTTTGTGCTCACTCCAAAGAGGTCCTGGAGCCA
This sequence comes from Oceanodroma leucorhoa, assembly GCA_030449065.1. NCBI lineage: Eukaryota > Metazoa > Chordata > Aves > Procellariiformes > Oceanodroma > Oceanodroma leucorhoa. The sequence continues at coordinate 6,067,466 of JASVER010000012.1, read as the reverse complement.
CGGAGCAGTTTCAGGGAGCCGCCAGCCCACAGCAAAATGCAGGCAGGACAAACCACTCAACACCCCAAATGTTCAGAGCAGCATTTTAGCAGGGAAGATGTAACTGTTCCCTGCCAATGGCCGCCTCTGGGACCTTTACCCTTCTTTGCCCTCTCTGCAGTACTGCCAAGGTCAGACCCGGGCCAGAACAGCCATAATAAGGTCACCATCAGACTACTGAAAGTTCCCAAGCGCTGGCAGCAATTTTGCTTTCTAGCTTTCTGTGCTACTCTGCAAATGAATGCTGAATGCCCAAATATTTTCAGTCATTGTTTCTGGGTGAAATTCCTAGCAGTCTGTACTTGCTCCGTTACTTAAAGAAAGCCAGCAAACAGCTGGTCTGTGCATTTTAACAGCCCCACGCCCCCACACCGGCAGCARCTCTAGGGACTGCACCCCGAAGGACCCCAGAGCCCCCCACCTCTCCCGGCCGGACACGGGGTAACGGGAGGGCGGCGGCTGCACCCGCCTCCGGCCGCCCTTGCCACGGCCTCGGTGCCGCTCCGTTGCCAGGGGCGGCGCTGAGGGGGCGGGGCGGGGGGAGCCCCCGCAGCCATTTCGCGGCCGGGCCGGTGCGGCGAGGGGCGGGGGGGCGGCGGCGCTGCCGTGCGCGCTCCTGCCCTCGGGCGTCCGCGCCGCCTGGTAGCCGCCAGGTCAACCCGGTGCCTCCTGTCCTAGCGCATATGTATAGACACGCTATGTATATACATATAGTGTGTGTGTGTGTGTGTGTGGTCTATACCTATATACACGGTATATACATGTATATACATGTATAGTATATACATGGTACATACATACACATAGTGCATATACAGTATATTTAGTGTATATATACTAGATACATTATATATATGATATATATGCATGCTATATATACACACACTAATAGTGTATATGTGCTAATAGTGTATATACACTAATAGTATACATAGGTATGCTATATATACAATAAGAATATACACATATATAGTGTATATGGTATATATACCCTCTATAAACAAAATGCGTTCTATATACAGTATATAGCCTATATTGTGTTTGTATATATGCTATATATACTATACACTGTGTATATATGTACATAGTGTGTATATATGTGGGTTTGTATATATGTATATACACTGTATATATACAGATGATAGTATATATACTATAGTGTATGTGTATGGTATATATATGCTGTATAATATCTGTACTATATGCAGTATATATGCTGCATAATATATATACTCTATGCTGTATATACACTATATAATATATACACTATAGACTGTGTGTATATATTGTGTGTATATATACTGTATATAGACACTATACATAGTGCACATATGTATATAGTGTGTATGTGTGTCTATACACACACTAAGACCCAAGGATGGCAGCTAGGACACGCCTAGAGGGAAGGGGACGTGGGCTCAACAGCAGATGCAGAGGTAAAGCGCACTGCAGCTTCTCCCCGGCCGGGTGCCGAGGTTTCCTTCCCGGGAAGCGTGTCGCAGCGCTGAGCACCCCGGGCCCCAGCCTGAAAGCTACCCCGCTGCTTCCGCAGGCGGGCCGGCGCCGCTCCCAGCACTGCGTGCTCATCTAGTTCCCCCTGCAGTGGCAGCTCAAACGCCTCCCGAGGATGTTCAGCTCCCCTTGCAGCCTACACAGGAACAGCGGCAAACAAGACAGCTGGCGGCGTACACTCGGAAGTGCTCATGTCTGCTGATGTCGCTGGGAAATGGAACTATATGATAAAATCGAACTTTTTCATTCATCATTGACCTTTCCCCTGTTTAAGGACCCATCACTGCCAGGATTTTGTCTCACTTTCCAAACAACTGAACACGTTCGGACGGCTATATGCATAGTCTCACATGCAAAGAAAGAGRTGGAGCGATACAGAGAAGGGGAGAAACACACGTGTTAAGCTGGCAAATATCTGAATTCTCCTTCTCCTGAAAAGGGAATTTCTCCCTCAGAGCTATAGTGGCCTAGGATACAGAGCAAGTATTATTCCCCCTGGACGACAGGGCTGAAAGTTGAGATCCCATAGACACTACCTCAGAGAGACTGTCAGATACTAGGTATAAAACAAAGCTGTTGGTATACACAAAACATTCACCATAGGCTTTTTTTAGCATTTTCTAAAGACTGTTCACTGGATTCATGGTACCAAGACATCTGGATTTATGGTTTCATTTCATTTTGCCTAACTTCAGATGTATATCATGTAACATTTATGTCTGAGCTACCTGTCTAGACTCTTTTTATACTTGGTGGAGAAAAATAAGCACCGTTTCAGATGTCTGCATTAGGGTGAGATGAATCGTGACCTAGAGGTGCCTATTCATCTCCCAACAGTTATAAAGACAGCCTAGACAACTAGCTCCGGCATGGACTTCTGCAGGGTCGATGTCTAGATGGGGTAAGATTAATCCTGTTTTTTAGATTTTTAAATCCAGGGAGACTGTGAGATCTTGTTTAAACACTTGTTTAACACAGGTCAGAAACATTCATCAAATGATGCCTGTGTTAAGCTTGGTATCTTGTATTTGCCTAACAGGTATTTTCCAGAATGGCATCCAGCCTGGATTCAAAGACTTCAACCAATGGACAAGTCAGTTTTGCCAAATAGTTTGTTCCAGTGGTTTATCACCATCACCAAAATGATGTAACATGGTAGATAAGCACAGAAAGGGTATCAGTTCAGATTTTACTTTTGATTTTGTCTTTGATTCTAGCAAAAATATGGGATAGTGAAAAATCATGTAAAAATGTACAGAGTGCATAGTAGCTAAGTGTTTAATTAACATTTCATTAATTTCCTACAGAATTTTTCTATGGCTTCATTAGAAGAAAGTGAGGGGCAAATCCATACCAAACTAAGGTCAAAGACACTTCTGTGCTATAGAACTGTTCTCTGTGCAAGCGCAGTTTTGCATACGTTGGAGAATGCTTTCTCTATGAACTACCTTTAACATATATATTAACTTCTTGCACATGTGGGGAGATGCAATTCACTATTTGCTCTAAAACTCTCAAATGATGCTTCTGCCACAGTGTGAAAAAGAAGACAGATCATTGTTACCTCTCCTAGTTGTAGCATCTGTTTAGTTGCTCTGCTAGGAGGTAGGATTAGACAAACACAAAGTAGAGGAGAGAGATGAACGGCAAGGATCTCCCAGTGCAGTGTGCTCTCCTAAAATCCTTCCAATCCACTAACACCAGGCTCAACCAGCAACAGCCCAATTGCCTTTAGCCCAGTTACAATTGCTTTTGGTAGTGAAAGGATGGAAACTGAATTTATAAAAGACAATATTCATGAATTATCCAACTGCTAGGAAACATTTTTTGTTTGGGGTTTTTGGTGGGTTTTTTCCTCTGTTTTGTTCCTAGGTTACAGAGCTAATTATAAACAAAGCTGTATTAGCAAACCTGAAAATCACAAGCCTATCCTAAAAACATATATCTATCATTAGTGCTACAAAATAAAATTTCTACTACCTCCTCATGATTTAGAACCATTGGACTTGAAGACTGATAAAAATCATTATTTTTATTGTGGGTGTTAAAAAACATGGAGCTTTATTTCTCATTAGAACATACACTCTGAACCATCACTATAACCATTTGCAAGATTCTTCCACAGATTTATGATTCACATGATTTAAACTTACTAACCACTCCACATTTTAAGAAGAAACCCTTTGTTCTTCCTTAGTTACTAAAGTACTCATTTTGTGTGACCTCAAATCTTTCTCATCCTTTTAAGTTCACTCCACTTAGTTCTTTGTGGCTACCTTGAAAATATTTATTGAGATGTAGTAGCATAGGAAGTAAATGTCAAATTCCTTCAAAACATTTAGAAGCAAGTGTTCCCCAACCTCGTCTTCCTCCAGCATTAAGGAGAACTGTCTATTCAAAGTATGTGGTGACATTTACCATTACTGTCAAAGTAGTCTTTCAAGTGATGAATTCAAGACATAAATACATGTCTGCAGTCCATGGCAGATTTCAAAACTGTCACTCAATTAGAATTCCTGCAGGGGAGCAGGAAGAAATTCCCCATTTAGTGATTTTATCAGAGGGAACAAAATATGACGAAATCACCCTTCTCTCCCTCCTGCCCCCTAAAAATAATATGTGTGTAATTTTGTTGAAACGGCAGCTGTGGTGAAGTGATTCATCTAGGTATAAATCCATAAAGCAGTTTGGAATATTTTGGGGATGTGGTTTAGGATTGCCCTGAATAGAAGCCTTGGACTATTTTATTGAGTCCCCAAATTTAGATATGACCCCAGACACTATTGTTTCACTCCTGGGTTTGCTGCAAACAAAGATATCAAACTGGGGGACTTGCCACATATGGGTTGACATACCAAGAGCAGCTCTAGCTGACACCATGTGGACATCTGTTATGTGTCCCCCGTGTCATGGGAGAGGGATCAGGAGGCAGTCGTGCAGGACTGGCAGCCCAGCAAGGAAGGTGACACCCCCATGCAAAGGTATGCACCTTATGGCAGCTTGCTAGCCCCCTGGCAGGAGAAGACAGACATCGATAAATACAAAGGAGAAAACACCAGGGCCTTTATTTCAGTATCTGTACAAATGTAGCATGGCTACTACACATGCAGACAACTATTAGAGGAAGTTTTCTGGTCTGATGCATGAAACGAGGCTGAACTAGCACAGAAGTCACCTCTGGTCCTAGAATACAACATGCATGCATTGCTTCCCTTGTGGGAGAACCCAACAAATTAAATAGGGAAAGAATGAGTGTGAGGGAGAAGAAAGTGAAAGCATTTCATTAAAACCTAAAAATGCAATATTGAGAAAAATAATCCCAGTTACTAGGCTGCTAATTTCATCGCTGTCAGTCCTTCGGCCTTCCTGTATTTCTGGATGCTTTTCAGCAAGTCTGGAGGAGTTTCCTTGCTATTCTTTTTGGCAGTGACCTTTCGATGTGGAGGGGTGGGTTGGCTTCCTGATTTATGCAAGGAAGACAGAAACACAAACGAGACTTTATCCATATGGCGCTTCAGCAGCCCTGTACCTTCTGGGAATGGACAACCTTGCACTCCTGTTGTAGGCGAGGAGGATTAATCTGTTAATATGGAAGATTAATTTATTTTTTAGACACAGTTAAAAATAAACCCTAGCTTCAGTAATAAGGAGGAAAGCAGAGAGAGAGGAAGAGAGGTTTCTGTTTGCTTGCTGTTGGTACGTGCTCGTATTAACAGGCCACTTAAGGTGAAATAATGAGCAGCCTCAGGTTGTATGAGCCATTAGGGAAAGTCACAAAAATATTTTGATTAGAGTTCTAGTTTCACCTTCACAGAAACCATGATGTATGCAGGGGTGGCTTTAAACTACTTTTAAAACACTCTTGTTAATCTTCCCCAGTGTAATGTAGAGTAGCCTTAGGACCACTGCCATTCATCCCTTCTTTCCAGCAAAACCTGACCATGTTCAGAGTGCCACAAAGTCAGTTAAAAAATCTTCAGATAAACACAAATGACTGAACACAACATAGGTTTCCATTTTAAATGTTGCCCTTTAAAACACTGGGAGCAAAAAAATGGAGAAAGTGGGACTAATGTTTCCAGCTAGATCTGTTTATAGAGTCAAAGAGTCATTGTCGTATAATGGCTGTGAACCTCTCACTGCCATAGGACATATAAATAGAGACAGTTTTGGATGGAGATTTTATTTCACAGTACCAAACACACTAATTTCATAYGCTGGTGTTCTTGACCAAGTGTTTGGCAGGCATTCAGAAAAGATGCTCCTATAAAATCTGTGACTTGAAGAAAAAGCTTTGCAACAGGAAAGAAACAGGCTTCAGAGGAGACTGAACTGAGACTGAAACTCACCGGTGGTCTGACTGTGGGAGCTGTAAGCAGCATCTTGCTTTGCCACATATTTGTCTTTCAGAGTATATGGTACAATGAAACAGGAATTGAATTTGTCCATATGTTCTGTGACTGGAAGACATCCTGTGTTAAAACCATTCCTACTGACTTTACCATTCATAACTTTGAAAGTGAAATAACAATAATCAAGTATAGTGCTGTTTAACACGGGTAAACCTAAGATAAAAACGGATAGTTTGTATTTCAGCATTTTTTATTTTTTTTTAACAGAGAGGCAAGAAAAAATTGGAGGAATTGAGTAAAGAGCTAATTATGTCTTTTAAGAGATTCACAAAAAGAGAATTTATCAAGTAGGTAGTTTGTAAATATTTTTAAATGGTGATGTTTATTTGCTTAAAATTAAGCACCTGCTTAAGTGTTTTATTAATGGAAGTCTTAATATTGACTTCTCTCCATCCTAAGCTCCATCCTAAGCCTATCTAAAGTCATTAAAGGTCCTATGTTTTCTTTAGAAAGCTGATTCCTGCTGAGGTAATGACCACTAAAATGCATCTCGAATTCTGTTAAGGGCAAAGAATATTTATAATAAAGGAAAGCTTTCCAAGACTGAGGTGAAATASTTTTTTATGTCACTGATAGGACTGATGCCTCTCTGAGAATGTCATTATTACCCATAATCTCGCAAACTGTTCACATATGCTTAGCTGAAGGCATTATGAAGTCCTAATAGTTTTTATAGGTCTACTCATGTGCTTAAAATTAAACTCAGTCATTTATGACTGAAAGAATGTAGAAAAAAGAACAAACATTTTTTTCTGATTTTAGCTTACTGCTGGARTAGTTACATGTGTATGTCGTGGTTTAACCCCAGCCGGCAACTAAGCCCCACACAGCCGCTTGCTCACTCTCCCCCGGGTGGGACGGGGGAGAGAATCGGAAGGGTAAAAGTGAGAAAACTCGTGGGTTGAGATAAAGACAGTTTAATMGGKARAGCAAAAGCCRYGCACRCAAGCAAAGCAAAACAAGGAATTCATTCACTACTTCCCATGGGCAGGCAGGTGTTGAGCCATCCCCAGGAAAGCAGGGCTCCATCAYGCGTAACRGTTACTTGGGAAGACAARCGCCATCACYCCGAAYGTCCCCCMCTTCCTTCTTYTTCCCCCAGCCTTATATGCTGAGCATGACATCACATGGTATGGAATACCCCATTGGCCAGCTGGCCTAGCTGTCCCGGCTATGCCCCCTCCCAGCTTCTTGTGCACCTCACAGAGCATGTGAGCTGAAAAGTCCTTGGGACGTAGACTACCTAGCAACAACTAAAACCATTAGTGTGTTATCAACATTCTTCTTATACTAAATCCAAAACATAGCACTATACCAACTACTAGAAAGAAAATTAATTCTATCCCAGCCAAAACCAGGACAGTGTAATAGAGCTTTATATCTTAACTTCATTTTTCATGTGTTCCCAACTTTCATTTTTGAATGTAATATTTAGAGGCTCTTTCTCTTCTTCTTTGTCCCTCCATTTCTTCTTTCTCTCTCTTTCTTTCTCTCTTTCTTTCTCTCTTTCTTTCTTTCTTTCTTTCTTTCTTTTCTTTCTTTCTTTCTTTTCTTTCTTTCTTTCTTTCTTTCTTTCTTTCTTTCTTTCTTTCTTTTTCTTTCTTTCTCTCTTTCTTTCTTTCTTTCTTTCTCTCTTTCTCTCTTTCTTTTTTCTTTTCTTCCTTTCTTCCTTTCTCTGTCTCCTCTCTCTCTTTTTCTTTCTCTCTTTCTTTCAAACAAGGATTAAATTTAATAGCAGTTTTTTATTTTTATTAACGTCAAGTTAAAAATCCTATTGCTGAATAGGATTCTAAAGACTCCTCTGTAGGAAGAGAGCAAGAGAGAAGCTGAGAGACTTACCAGCAGAAACTTGATGCATCTTCTTCAGGAAGAAATATTTGCCAGTCAGAAGATTAACAGGTTAGGGCTGAGTGAAGGGAGAAGACCAAATAAGTAGTGACTACACAAACTGAAATATTTACAATAATATGTACACTTTTAAATATATAAAAATATACATGAAGAGATACCATTGCATGGACTATGTCCTATCATACAATAGATTAGAAAATTAGAATTTTATTATAAAAATGAGAAACCCACTCATTTGGTAAATTTTATTTTTACTTGAAGAGGTATCTTGCATTGTTTACACATAAATTTGCCCATATCAAAAAAGTCAGGCATCAGTTTTGCACAATATTACAGTGCTTGCTGGATATCAGCACCAAATTAGAACTATGCAAAGGAGAAACCCCACTCCCTGAGGATGGGAAAGCCTGACTCTTTTTCTCTTTCCAGTGTGTAATTCCCCGTTTCTTGATAAAAGTGAAAGAATATTTTGCAGGATTTGAGGCACTACTTTGTGGTTATTACTAGTAAGCTTATACTATCTAAGAACATAAAATATTTGAATCAGGAAATGCCAACAATTTGTGTCTGCTCTCAACAAGACAGACTAATTAAGAGAAGTCATTAATGCTGTTAAAGAAAATAGTCATAGGAAGCTTATTTAACATCTCTGGCTAAGAATCACAGTACAAATACAGACCTATTCAATGACTGAGTTTTCTCCATTTATGAAAACGCTGCCCAGGATTTAAGGGAAGTTATTGTAGGTAATTGCAAGAATTGGCAGTACTGCTATGGCACCACACTCTCCTAGTAGAATATGTCATTAATCATCACTGCATTCTTAAGTGTCAAATCCCAGAATATTATGTAGTGTCTTCCACTGCAGCATTATGCAGTATAGTATTTAATTTCAAGTGAAAACAAGGAGAGCTTGTTTGCATGTTGATGTACAGTGAGTCTTTTCTTTGCTGGGAAATGGTGCAAAGCAGCTTCCATCTTTTGTGCTTGGTTTGGAGTGTGGAGGCAGTTTACCCAACTCTTGTGCTGCTATTGGCACCATACTAACAAGCCCTGACATCTTTAACATGCATCYGTTGTTGTGCTGTCCAGCTTCTATCTGTTTCCAGGGCACCGAAGGGAAGAGGTAGACGCATGCTCGGTCCACGTGCATTCCAGAACAAGGTGAAATATATCCCCAAGTTAGGGTACTCATGTTATCAAGAATAAAATGAATGTGTAGCAAAGAAATAAATAGGGAGTATTTGGGAAGCTAAAAACAATGGAAAWTTTTTTTTTGGCTAACTCGTTTGCACAGTTTCAGTCCAGTGGGTCGCAGTGTAGGGAGATGAACCTTCTGCCTCTTGCTTAGCAGAGGTGTGGAGCAGAGTGCAGTGCTAGTTTAGGCTGAAGTCCCTCGTAGGACTGTTGAACTGGGTAAACCTGATGGAGAAGGCTGCAAAGTTTGGACTGAATCACGTTTGGCAGATGATGCAATAGTCTTATCAAAAGCTTCAAAAACCCATGCAAGATGTATTGCACTGAGAAAGGATACTCTCTGATGTTCACACAAACATTGTTAGAGGCTGTCCAGACAGCTGAGAAGACAGCAAACTTTATGCTTCAGGACTTGGTTTAGTGGGCATTTGTACTGGGTTGATGGTTGGACTCGATGATCTTAGAGGTCTTTTCCAACCTTAATGATTCTATGATTCTATGATTCTATGATTTTCACTGTCTCTCCTCACATAGCGAATATGTTGATAAGAGCTGATATCTGAACTGTATTTTGAATATCCCATTTGAACTTGTTTCCTGTCAAGGGTTAAGGCACGGAGCAGCAGAACAAAACCTGCTAAGAGTTTCTATGGCTTTTTATGTCTTGTTCATATGACCTGGCAAAAGGGGTGATCTGATCTTGGAAATGGAAGGAACTGTTCCCCTAAAGATGCCTCATCTACCTTCTCTATATTTCTTTTGTCTATTTTAGATACTCATTTTCATGATCATGGTAATTCTAGCTGACGTTGATGTCTATACAACTTAGTTGTTTGGGTTCATGACAAATATATCAACTAGTTTAATATAATAAGTATGATATAATACAGCATAATATAAYCCCATATATATTAATAGTACAACATAGTACTGAAGGTGGCTTACAAATCAGAAGTAATTCTATATACTAACTCTAAATATTCTATTAGTAATAAAAATATTATATACATACATACACCTATATATGCCATACTATAAATAATAACATATATAAATTTTATGTATGCATATATTCCTATATGTTCTATTTTAGACCTATACAAAGAGATGTATATGTATCAAAAGATGTATTTTTTTTATTTCTAAGTCCCAAAGGAGGACTTAGACAGTGATCTTTTGAACATATAGGTGATTATTGATCTTTATGCACATTTTGTATACATCAAAACTACAACTTGAACTTTGCCTGCAGGGCATTTGCTGCTAATGAAATAAGTGTATTCTGCCTCACCTATTTTATTCAATGCACAATTTGAACAACCACAAGAGAGCAATAGCAAGTGAGAAGACATTGCATATACCTCTCAAATAAGCCAGAGTTGTGAATCATGCCTGTAGATTGCTTACTGTTATTGATAGGGATATGGCTAATTTAAAATAAAGTGTTCCAAAGTAAAATTCCATTACTGAAAATTTGCTGGGTTTTAAATACTTTAAATGCCTGCCAACAGTCTGCAGAAATTGTCATGAGGTACAGTAGCTTCCAATGAAAACCTAATCTTTTTTTTGCTTAAAGAATGTTCTCATATTTCTGACTCCCTTGTACTTTATATCTGCCTTGATTAATTAAGGCAGTTCAGCACTGAGGCTACTTGCATTCTTAAACTGAGACACGTGTTCAAATACCTTGCTGAACTGTAGCCCAGTTTTTAACGTGTGCTCATAAAATAACGCTAAATTAGTATGAATTGTTAGCAGAACAGGAAATGTTCATGTATCGAATGTTCTATATATAGAATAATAAACAGGAAACAGCAATAAAAAAAMCAGCTGTGGTGGCAAACGGGCTTCCACGTAGCTTGAGATCCCACAGGGCATGGAAACATGGGGTGGTTAAGCCGTATACTACAAATAAGCATACAATCGTAGCAGTCATTCCACAGGTACATTTGACTTCCCTTATTTCTCACAAACTTTACTTATTCCTGAATTCTGATACAGAAACTCATAAATAACTTATTTACAGAGTAACAGATGAAATACAGTTACAGGCAGTGAAATCATTGCACGAAGAGGGAAAAACTGAGGATTTTTTGGCTCAAAAGCCAACCTACAAAAAAATGATGCTAACTATACTGGAATGAAAGGTTCTTTTGAAATTCTTATTACTTACATTTGAGCTACACCATGCTTTCAGGGTTAAATCTACAAATACTAAGATCTGAATCAGCTCCTGAGCCAAATCCCTTGAAAGATAAGTGGCTTTGTGCTTAAAATTAGATTCCTTATTCCATATTTTAAGACTTAATCAAGTGGCTTTATTTTCAAAGGTATTAAAAGATGGAAAGAGAYGTATAAATCAAAATGTCATTTGGGTCAGCACATCGAAAATTAAACTTGTTGCATACCTGAAAAGCTGTTTAAGGCTCAAGTTTGAAACTGTGGGGTATTATAGTAATTAAATATAGAATTTGTCAGTTTGGGTGGAAAAGTTTTGGGTTTTTTGGGTAAACATATATAAAAAATCCCTGCAAAAAAAACACAAATCAGAAACTGTTCCCTGTTGCACAAAGGCAAGCTACATATACCGTAAGTATGGCTTTGGCTACAAATGTCAAAGAATTTTCGTTTGCTTAGGTTAGAAAATGCAGAGTACTATTTGTGCTTGTACAGGAGTCCAGTACATGCCATCGGTTTTACAACTTACCCATAAAAATGAAGATACCCTTCTTAGTAAGAGAAAAGGCAGGAGGATCTAACCCAAACAACCAGCAACAGRGTAATAAGCAGTTGTGCTATTTATTGTTCAAAACCAGGAATTCTGCTTCTACTGCTCTGTTTCTATCGTCAGAAATGTAGCCTGATAAAAAGGGAAGAGAACAAGGGATTATTTCTCTCTTTATCTTATTCATTGTGCATTTACATTTTTGTTCATTATCTTCAACTCTTGGTCCCTTAGGTTTGAATAATTCTGAAAATAATACTAGACCAACAGTCTTCCTGAAAGTGACTTATTCTCCTCCAAGAATAAATAGCTAGTAATAATTTAGTAATCTTTTTCAGCAGAAGGAAGTGTCAATAAAATTGAGACTATGCTTTCGTGAGGAAAGTATCGTATACAGAAGACCGTTAATCACTCAGAAATTATCTTGAAAACAAGCTTTTCCTCTTCTTTCATTATGTTTTTGGTGATGTCATGGAGCAGATCCAGAATCACACTGTGTTCAGTGTGTCCATTGATCTAGTCAAAATTCACCATGGAAATACTGGATTCAGGGAGTATGTTCCCCCTTATGAAAAGGAAAAATTATTTCTCTTCGGTTTTGGCCAGCCATAAAGCACAGCTCAGACCAATCCTGTTGGGCCAACATAGATATTTCCAAAGACAACATTGTCTGAGATACTCTTAGAAGGTGTGCAAAATGTCACAAATGTCATCTCCATGTCGTACATCTCTTCGGTAAGTAGTCAATATCTGTGATGCCCTCTATGACACACTAGCCATCTAGGTTCTCCCTCCTCCACTAAAACAAAATCAACCCCCAAAGAAAACCACACAGATGTGACAGGGGTTAAGTCTGAAATTCAACAATATGTCTTCTCTTGTCTTAGAAACCCAAAACAACTCTTCTGTGTGATTTCTAATGCTCTCTCATGGCATGCAGAAAGGAGAGCTGCAAAGTAGCTAGACAACAACAGCCCCTGTCCAGCAGAGTCTATGGTTAGGCAAGATCTGAAAACACTTAAAAAAACTCATTAACTTCCCTTTATCATGTGGCTCCTTTCAACTATGTATGTACATATGTTTAAAATTTTCCTGAATAGCAATTTTCAAAAGCTTTCCTGATGTGGGGCCTCTGTGAATAATGCACTGTTCAACCAATTCACTTATTCCTTGTCTGTTGCCATATGACCTCTCAAACCTTTATGAGGAAGGGTTGTAGCTCCATGTTCTAATCTAAGAGATAATATGAGTTACAGAAGAGAGGACAGGTTATTTTCTTGCACACCTCTTGTATATCATCATCTATTTTGCAGATAGCAGTGTCTTATCTTTCTGGATGCTCAGGATTCTGAGCATCTGTCACAGTATAGTTCTGTTGCCCTTGTATTTTCCATAAAAATCATGAGGAATTAGTTTCTGCTGATAATACACCTCCTTTCACAGAGATTCACAACAATCTCTACTGAATTCTTCTCGAAAGAAAAGGTTGGATAAAAGTATCCAGATTTTTGTTCTGAGTCATGATATCTGATCTGAAGTCAATTAACCTTAAGAGTGAATTATTTTGTACTCTATTCAACAAGAAGAAACATGCTTTAAATGGAATACCTTAGTAGTTTAAACTATTCTCCTTTGTTTTACAAAGTGTGACTGGAAAACCGACAAAGAATTTTATTTCCCACAAAATATTTTAAAAATGATGAAAATCAGAACTTTGCATCAAAGCACTTCCTCAGCCTCCAGCTGAAGCCTAATCAGCTGGTATAAACTATGCTTGTGTTGGCTGAATTTATTGTGTATTAAGGAGGCACAAATGTGCATACAAAAGTAGGAAGAGGTGGAAATACCACTGAGCACCAGTGCCTTTGTGGGAAAGCGAGAAGCTGTGAAGTGATATACAAGTTCAAAGCCTAATTATGTAATTAGTAACTGAAAGGTCAAAGGCAGTCAGGCACAGAGATAAGCCTTAAAATACTAATAAAGAAAGGAGCACAAATTTCAGGAACAAAAAGCATTCAGATATTTTTTGCCCTTTAAAAGCAAGAGTTTTCTGAGAATACATGTCATGGTTATGGATCCAAAAAGCGAAGTGGAGAACTCTCACCTAGCCTGCCTCCAGCGCCTGCTTCTCCACATGGTGAAGTCCTTAACGTGCAGAGCTGTTTTTAATACGCTCCAGTTACAGCTGGGTTTAAGTGCTTTGGTTGATTTGGGACTGTGTGTACGCCGCCTCTTGACACTGGTGCAGATGGCAGGCTTTGCAAACTCGGTTCAGATGGTGCAGACACCAGCCTGCTTGTGTTCCACTGAATGGGTCTCCATAGCTTGAAATGGGGTGAACGTGTCACCTCTCCTGTCATATGCATTGAACTACGTACAACAGACAGGAACGGTCACGTTGCTGTTGGGTCTGTTTCTAAGACACAAATTTCATTGTTGGCCTTCATCTTCTCATGGTTTCGCTGAATCTGACCTTATTTGGTTTAGTACAGTCAGGATATAACCCAGAGCAGGAACAGATATCCAAGGGTTATGCAAATTGAGGAATGAATATCAGGACTTCGGGAGGGTGAGAAAATCCTCAATCTATTTTGACATACGACGTTTTTTGAAATAGTAAGGAGCCATGTTTGATCTTCATGAGGAGTGGTAGCCTCTTCTTCCATTGTACTCCTGACTGATGCATGGGAAAGGGAACAGAGAAAGCAAGTATATTGTGTCTTTAATACAGGCATGAACAGTGTTATATTGGTAGAAATGACTGCCTGTACCTTAGCTTCTTTTAGTGCAAGAACCAGTGAAGTTCAGTCGCTGGACAATGTGAGATAGGGAGATGGCTAGCATACACACAGGCCAGCAAGCCTAGATTATGGGAACCCATTGCTGACAACTCTTGCCAGCACTGGCTGAGTTTCCTCATAGGGCTGGTACCAGGGTTCAGCATTTACATTTTGCATATATTATTGCTGATACTGTTTTCCAGACTGCTGCACATGCTAGCCAGCTTAAAATTGAAATGCAGCCCCTGCCCTGGCAAGGGCAGTGTTATCCGTGAAAGTCACTCAAATACTTCACTTATGTGACTTCCYGGGGCTTGTGGGCGTTAGAGTTTGGGTTTCAGTTGCTTAATTCCCTGTTGGGGCTGCAAGGCTGAATCTGCAGAAAAGGTTACAGTTTAAACAGTGCCCTGTGTATATTTGCCAGTCCTACAAAGCACAAGTTAACTTGGTTAAGGCAGGCACTTTTGACTTCCTGATGATTTTTCAGTCTGACACATCGGAATTTAAAAAAAAAAAGTTTTAAAGAGGAAATATGGGGTCTTTTTGTCTGTTGTGGACATCATTATGCCTAAATGGAAATACAAGAGAAAAGTTTTTTATATTAGATGCTTAATATTATCAAAAGTGAAATAAAGGCAGCTTTAAAATAGCAAAACTAAGGATTGAACTTCTATTCTCAAAAAGCCTGACTGCACCTTTTTGTTAGACATTTGTTTTCTCTTAGCTGGAAGCTTTTAAGAATAGTCTAGTTTAAAGAAAGATCTTTATATTTGGACTATCATGTAATTCTCCCCTCTTGCTGAATAATGTTTGCTCTGTCAAATAAGTTTTCATTTGGAAACAGCATTCCTACCTCACAGGGCTGTAATATAACTTGATAAAAAGTGATCAGAGGGAAAACAAGATGTCTTAAATCCCTCTAACGTTAACTTGGTAGGCTAATAATGCTATTTTAATAGCTAAGTAATTACTCTCACCTGATCACTTCAGCAGAAACATTGCACTGTTCCTGAAGTGCTTCTCTCAAACCCCCAAAATGCTACGAACTGCCTCCCTCTTTCCCCCTCCTCACACCCCCAATCATCTCCCAGCCCTCCAGCAGGCAATGCTGCTCAGCGCACCCAGAAGCATCCCACCACGGGTATCTGGATGAGAATAGGGGAAGAGAAATCTACTGCAAGAGCACCATGGGGCCCTGGTGGGGCTCAGCTCCTTTTTTGCTCTGAAACATGTCAAAGGAAAATCAACACAGCCACAAGTACGTGATGTTTTTGCTTAGTGCTGTGACATTTCTGTGAGGTTTTCCCTGAAACTTGGAAGGAGGACCCCAGTGCATTTGCTACTCAGAGTTTCCCAGTTCCCACCCGTATTTGTTACTTCCTCGGTGCTGTAAAGCACAGAGGTAGGGGGATATAGTGGTGGCTCTCACCTTTATACACTAAAATCTGTCCATACAGAAATTCAGCAACTTTTGAGGCTTTCTGGCCCTATAAGCATTTGGGAATTGTTATTGACTTCTGCAGAATGTGCATTTCACTTAAAAGGTGAGTCTGGGGGTTACCTGTGAAGAAAATCTTATAAATGTAAGGAAAGTGTTTCCTGTATAGAGCTACATCCTATGTAGCTCATATGAGACAGAAATCCTATCTCCAAATTATATCATTTTAATGACAAATACCAGTTTCTTTAACAGAATCATACAAATATTTCACTTCACAAAAGGCAATGCAAAAGGACTCACACACTCAACAAGCCCAGGCTTGTTTTCAGGATTGGAGTCTGCATCTGAAATTCTAATTTTAGGTATTAACTGTTTACTACTCATTCATGTTCAATCATGATATCCATTGAAAATCTGCTGAACAGGGAGCTGGTTACTCAGTGGACTGTACAAAGATTTGTTTGAGAAGTTTGATACCATTCATGTTAAGTAGGCTGAGGAAACACCAAAGTGGGAAAATTAAATTATTAATGCTAAACTTAATTCAAGCAGACATCCCAACCAAACAAAATGCTGATCAAGTGTTTAGGACCTTCATTAATGACGAGAAAGTTACTGCTGAGTTGAGCCAAGRGCTCCGTCATATGCAGTCAGTCAGCACAATCACTGCCATATGTGGGAAAGGGAACATTAAACTGAACAGGGCTAAACAGAATTGCTATAATGATGCTGTGGATTTGCCTTAAGACCTCCAACAGTCCTTGTGAGAGCAATTGACATGCGTCATACGATGCAGAAGGATCCATACAGCAGCTGCCTTCAAATGTGTCTGGCACCCAGGTGTTCAAGCCAGTTGCCGAGCTGCCTGCAGCAGCCAGCTTTCTGAGGCAATCACACAGCTCAACACCACTTCTGCAGCAATGTAGACCCTAAGTTTTGTACTGCTGTAAGCTCCTAGTATGCAAAACTATGCCTCTGAGAAACTTTCTGCTGGCCTACGGATTTGTACATAGCAGGCAAACCCATGATTTCTCCTCTAGCAACATACTCCCCCTCTAGTCTGAGTCTTCCCACCTGTAAACAGAGGGCTGGAAGAGCCCTCTGCTGAAAAGTAAACAAACGTATTGTGGTGGGTTGACCCTGGCTGGACACAAGGTGCCCACCAAAGCCGCTCTATCACTCCCCTCCTCAGCTGGACAGGGGAGAGAAAATATAACAAAAGGCTCGTGGGTCAAGATAAGGACAGGGAGAGATCACTCACCAATTACCATCACGGGCAAAACAGACTCAGCTTGGGGAAATTAATTTATTGCTAATCAAATCAGAGTAGGGTAATGAGAGACAAAACCAAATCTTAAAACACCTTCCATCTACCCCTCCCTTCTCCCTGGACACAACTTCACCCCCAAATTCTCTACCTCCTCCCCACCAGCAGTGCAGGGGGATGGGGAATGGGGGTTGTGGTCAGTTCATCACATGTTGCCTCTGCCGCTCCTTCCTCCTCAGGGGGAGGGCTCCTCACACTCTTCCCCTGCTCCAGCGTGGGGTCCCTCCCACAGGAGACAGTCCTCCACAAAATTCTCCAACATGAGTCCGTCCCACAACCTGCAGTTCTTCACGAACTGCTCCAGCGTGGGACCCCCACGGGGTCACAAGTCCTGCCAGCAAACCTGCTCCAGCGTGGGCTCCTCTCTCCATAGGTCCACAGGTCCTGCCAGGAGCCTGCTCCAGTGCAGGCTTCCCATGGGGTCACAGCCTCCTCCGGGCATCCATCTGCTCTGGCATGGGGTCCTCCATGGGCTGCAGGTGGATATCTGCTCCACCGTTAACCTCCATGGGCTGCGGGGGGACAGCCTGCCTCACCATGGTCTTCACCAAGGGCTGCAAGACAATCTCTGCTCCAGCACCTAGAGCACCTCCTCCTCCTCCTTCTTCACTGACTTTGGTGTCTCTCACATATTCTCACTCCTCTCTTCTGATTGCTGCTGTGCAGGGTTTTTTTCCCCCTTCTTAAACATGTTATCCCAGAGTCGCTACCACCATCGCTGATGGGCCAGCAGCAGGTCCATCTTGGAGCTGGCTGGCATTGGCCCTATCTGACATAGGGGAAGCTTCTAGCAGCTTCTCACAGAAGCCACCCCTGTAGCCCCCCTGCTACCAAAACCTTGCCACGCAAACCCAATACACATATGCGTGGAAATATTTACTTTACTAAAGAATGAAGATGAAGATCTTCTTTGATGTCTGTGGCACATGATATGTGAAACTTTTCTCACTATCAGGAGAGGAAGTTTCTTGTTTGCCAGAAAGCAGTGATATTCCATGTACACTCAAAGAAAACTTCCCCACAAAGCCTGATTTCTGCGTATTGCATCACATGGTTTAGATTTAAGAGAGCTGAACTGCCTAAAGATTTTTTAAGAACAGCAAGCCCAAACCTTGAGCTATTTATGCCAATTCTACCTTGCTACTCCCTGTGATAACTTCATCTGAGTTCCTTGGGGAACCATTTTGTGGTTACTGTCAACATAAACATGTATAGATTACTTTACTTTCACCACATTTCAGCAATTCTCAGCTTTTCCCATGACCCCATTTCCGCTTGCACTTCTGAGATCATGACCCCCACTTTGGGAATAACATTTGCTCAAGATATATTCTGCCAGCCAATGCACTACCCAAACAAATGAGCTATGTGTTGAGCAAAACCACATGACCAGGAAGAAGGGATCTGAAATAACAGTCATAGCTCCAAAACCTTTCCCTAAGATGAAGTGACCTGTGAATAATCCAATCTCCATTCTGTCAGCTCTCTCAACAGCATATACATTATGCCATGAAGCTATGGGCTAATATCCCTTATGTGACCTCCCCAGATCTGCTTTACTACTTCATGGTGATGAACTCAAAACTGATTGTCTACAGCAGAAGGTATGTCAAACATTGGCGGTGAAAGTTAGCCAATGTCCTTCATCTTGTATTCTCAGGTGAGATACTCAACAGGATTACTGATTTTAATCATATTTAGCCCATGAGGTAATATTATTTCCCTAATAAGTGTGTTTTATCCTGTCCATCATTACTCTGAGCACCCTAAGTGAAGCTGCTATATCGTGAGCTTTCTTATTTTTCACTGCAGTAAATTTTCCTTGTATTTACAAATTCTAGAAATGAACTTTCTGTTCATGATTTCAAAACTACCGATGACAAGTTTTCAAAATTCTGGCTGAGCCATTCAAACCCAGAAAAGAATAGGGAGTAGAGTGACAGTCCTTTGTTTTCCATTATGACTCTCAGAAATTTGCTCTGGGAAGGCCCAAGTGCTCCCCCCCAGTTATGCTCATTAAAACTGGAGTGGTTCCATTCATGCCAGCACAACAGAAATCAAAACCTGGCTTGAAGCCTTGGATCTTCATGTTTCATCTACTCACAGCAGAAGAGGCCCTTGGAAGTTAGTGCTCTTAGTATGTGGTCTGGGATGAAGTAATTCTAGCCCCAAAGCAATAAAATACAAGAAAATGGCTGGTTTGAGCTGAAGTCAATGCTGAAGAATAATAGAATATTGGGTTGCCGGTGTTACAACCACAGCTCCATAGGCATAGTAACTGTGGCTGTTAGAGAGAGTTGTCTGCGTACATATACCAGAATGCACCATTGATGCGTGACCTGGAAACTTTCTGGACAGCAGAGCTTCTATGTTACTGCATATGTATCATACTTCAGTCCTCACAGTCCCTTCATTGTGCCTAATACATAGGTGTTGACCCTAGTGTTAAGGAGACCCTCAGTCTGAAGCAGGAATGTAAGGGAGGACAAGTGTTTCAATTCAAGCCAGCAAAACCAGCTACTACGGCAGTCAGCCTTCATTCCCTAAAAGGATCTATGCTTTGTCTAATTTTGAGATTGACGAAGTCTCAGTGAAATAGCAGTTACTGGCCTGCTTTTCTGTACAGAGTATATGACCTGGTGGGTACATTTGCAGAAAATTCAGCAGTAGTAGGCAAAAAAGACTGTTTCTAAGCAATAAAGCACCCAGTTGTTTGTAGCTGTCCCAGCCTAAATTGGAAGGGGTCCATAAATCAGGAGCACTGAACTTCTCCCATCTCATTGAAAGGGATGCAGAATCCATCTGAGCAGGCATCTGGCAATACACCCAAGTTTTACAAGCAATCTTGTAAATCATTGTTTTCAGCAATTATTTGGTCCTTTGAGTAGCAGCGAAGGGTTTTTTTGCAATCAAAACAGCTCAATCTTCCCTCGCTAGAAATGAGAATGGAGGGAAACTACTGATGAACTTGAATAAAAATTTCTGTGGAAGTTGATGAGCTATCAACACCAGTGGTCACAACAAAACATACATGAATAAACTGTTCTTTAGGCCAGACATGGAGGCCTACATCTGGAGGCTCTTCAGTCACCTGAGACTTCTCCTTCTATCGCAGCTTGTTATCAGCGAGGGCAGAGAAAACCCTCTGACAATGTCGTTGAAGTCACACTCTTCCTTGAACTTTAGCCCAGAAGTAGTTTTCAGGTAGGACAAGCTTTGTAAGTGTTTTGTTGCTGGGCCTGGAAACCTCAATGCAGTCTGGTACTGATGCTGAATGACCAGATCTGAGCTAAAGACACTCCCTGGTATTAAAAGGGTGGCCTTGGTTTAAAAGGACACGAGTGTGCCAAGAATTAGCATCTCTTGCCTTGTCCAGAGAAGAAGTCCTCTCCATACCACCCAGTGAAGATTTCTTGGGAAAGATTTCCAGCTCTGCAACTGAATTTCTGGACTCCTAAATAGGAGCCACTGTCAGAGTCCAGGTTACCAAGGGTCACAGATGGCACCAGATCAAAGGCGGGCGGACGCTGGTGCTGGTGGTCGAATGGGCAGAGTGCTCAAGTGTGTGCCCAGAGCCTGGCCTTCATCCCGCCTGACCTTCTAGGGAGCCCTGGAAATGAGAAGAATGAAGCAGATGGCACAGAGGCACGTCTGTTTTCCACGGGGAGGGAACCCGTGAGCCCGAGAGCCGGGAGCCCACGACGGCAGGGAAGGCACAGAGCACTCAGCTTTCTGTCCCTGTCCTGGTCCCCCCTGAAGAGTCTCGATTTTAGGATTTTTAATTTTTTTCATCCCATTTTCCTGTTACATTGGCAGTGTTACACCAAGACTATTTCTGGTTCTGRTGGTATGAAAATGAGAAGAATCAAATCTCCTTTCATACCTCATTTCTAACGGTGCATACACTTCACAGAGATCCAAACCTGTATTAACTTTCCGATTGTTTATATTTTAACTTTAGACTCAACTTTAAATTTCCTGCCTTTCCAGTATTTTGTAATAGACAAAATTCTTCCTTGTTTTAGTCTACCTGCTGCCTGCTTTTCTGCCTTTGATGCTGTGTTACTCACAGTGACCAGGAGAGGAAAAGGAACTTTCCTAGTGCACAGCAACATCTTACTGATGAGTGACGATGTGAATTAAGTTTCAATGTATAAAACATCAGCTAAAATACCTTGTTATATATTACATGTATAAAATAAAAATACAAACTTTTTGCAAGTGTTAAAAGGAAAAATTAGAAAAGTTAACATAAATACTTTTTAATTATTAACAACAATGGTGTCTAGGGTTCTTAGCCAGATGAACTAACATTGAAAAATCTAGATAATGTCAATAGATAATATATTTTAAGTGAAAACAATCAGCAAACAAACTGAATGGAGAATGTCATAGACCTTCGCACAAACTGGCACAATGTAAACCACAAAAGATTGTATATTATAATTGAAAACAAACAGCAAACAAACTGAATGGRGRATGTCATAGACCTTCGCACAAACTGGCACARTGTAAACCACAAAAGATTRTRTATTWTAATTGAAAACAAACAGCAAACARACTGAATGGAGGATGTCATAGACCTTCGCACAAACTGGCACAGTGTAAACCACAAAAATTGAATATTTTTTCATGATATACATTTATTTATCTTATGTCTCCTTTCAACTCTTATTCTACTAAACTTCCTGAGAAGTCAGTAAAATATCCTCTGAAGTCAACTGGAATCTTTTTTTAAGTTTCTTCACAATGTGCCTGTTTCCATAAACAAAAACAAAAAATTATTTGTACATTTGAAAAGTTTAAAATGCACAGAAATATCAGATATTAGCATCTTTAAAATATATATAATTGTGGAGGTCAGAAGCTCTTAAAGCATTGGAACAGAGAGGCCATCTTCATGTGGTATAGTTTTACAAATATTTTTATATAACTATCAATGATTTTCAACAGAAGTACTGATTTGGGTGCTCAGCTGGACATGTTTCACTGTCAGAAATTCTACCTAGACTTAAAATCTAGCCTTTTTTAAGGTGTTGAAGCCGGGCAAATAAAAACGGAGGCCTCTACAGGCACTGTCACTTCTGAAGCTCTTAGCCAAGAGCTTCTGGTTACATCCTATAGTACACAAAAGCTCTGTCACCATCTGTGACCTTTGGACACAAGTTTCAGTACCCATCAACATCACATAGGGATGTTGTGTAAAGGGAGAAAGCTAAGGATGACATAAGTAAGAAATATAGCTTAACAAAGTAGTTCTACAGGAGAGTAACTCAGGTTTTCCTATTTCCTTGGCAGTAGCTGTAGGCTGTAATGTTAACTACTTGGACATCTGCATCCTTAGAACAATTTATTCCTTTAGTAACCAGCATAAACAGTGGTGTGCTGCTAGGAACCAGAATATATCACTATTCAACAAAGGCAATTGTATGCAAGGAAAGAACTCGATCTACTCTTAAATTTAATAATCTTGATTTTAATGCCTGGGAGAGAGTTAATTTTTTTTCTTTCTTTCTTTACACGAAACTGAGAAGGCCATTTTTAAGGTCAGGAATTTCCTGAGCTTTGCCCACTGTGGGTGTTTTGAGGTCTATTATATGCATGTTTTCCCAGTGCTCCTGCTGGGACTATTTTTTATTGTTATTAACCTCGAGCACGGCACCTGATAAAGGTTAAATCTTGCTTGCAGGTTGGAGCACACTGGCAGCAGTGACACGGAACCCACACCCCAGATGTCATTTCACCCTCAGAGGACAGGGAGGAAGGAAGGGAAGGAAGGTGCCGAACAGCCTACATGAATCTGTTTCAATTAGCAAGACTCCTTGCCAGCTGTGCATAACTGAAACAGGCACAGCATTACATCTTCTGTAACCACTTTCTTCTGAGCCACTTTCTGTTTAATTGCCGTGGCAAGTGAATAAGGCTGAATGACCAACTGAAGATTTATTTTTTTTTTTTTTTAACCAGGTAGTAAAGAGAGGAGAGGATAGTAATTTAAATATCCAAACATCTAGGAGTTCTCCTACTGCATGCTGAGAAAGTAACTACTTATATCACAAATGGATTTGTGGTGCTCTGTGTGGATGTGTGGGTCATGTGCTCCGGTCCTGAAGTAGTATTCACATGAGAAATGTGGGGATGGTATAGAGAAACTGTTATATTAGTTACCCTCATTTAATTTCTTGTCACTCAGCTTCCAAAAGGCATCTCTGATTCATAAAGAAAATGCTGTGAACTGTTGGGATACTAGAAAAAAGCAATCAATCAGCTGTGGTACCATGATTTCTTGTTTGTACCAGCAGCACAGAGATGTCCCCCAAATGCCAAGGGAGTGAACGGTTCTGAATTGGAAAGGTACAACAGGCCTGTTTTGCCACAGAAATGTGCGGCCAGTTTTTCAGATCTGAGTATGCTAAGGAGTCTTGTAAACCTTTTGTCATTTTTCACTGATATAAAGGCAGACTGGTCTTGGCTGGGCAACCGTGTCTTCCTCTGAGGATCAGTTAGGGCAGAAGGAACTCAAACATTCCACAGCAGTAAAAAAATGGCAAAAAGTATTAATGGTTTTCTCATTTGTTGTGTTCATGTGTTTATTTCTATTTTACTCACCTGTGTCCTCTGGAGTACATTTTGTGCTACACAGTCTGAAGCATACAGTAGAAGGGGAGCAATGGCATCAGCTGCAGCACGCTGGGACACACCATTTCTTTGACCTTCATGAAACAGTGCCATGCTGGTAAATTGCCACTAAAAATAAAACAATGATGAGATCTGAAGACTTCCTGGAACAGAGGTTTTCCTTCACCATGAATACAGGGCTTCGGTTTATTATTCACCTACTCCAGTTTAAAGCAAAACCATTGTTGCTGGAGAAGAGGATGAGTAAAACTCAGTAATCAGTCTATTACTCTTCGTATACTACTCATATAAAATAACAGGAAGAACAAGCCCAGGGGAGATCTATGGTGTGAACCAACCAGTAAATCATTTGTCGTAGGTACTGCGTGACTGCAGACCCCATCCTGCCCATGTTTGCTTCAGTCTGAAGCCACAGTAGCTCCTTTGTGTTTAATGGGGTAATAGCAGTATTAAACTGTTCCCATCACTGATCCAAGTGCCAAGATGGCACACATAAAGACTCTTAAATGGTTCAGATCTCACTTTCTAAGCTTTGATACACTGAACTATGGAATAAAAGAAACATAAAAACAAACAGTAATAGGGGAAAATCTGTAACTACGAACTTCTCAAAGCAATTTTAAGGAAAACACATTAAAAAGCGCCACAAGTTCACAGATCAGCTGTGCAACAGTTCTTATTCCCAATCTGCGAAAGTGGATATTTTCCTTGCAAGCGGTATTCATTTCCCATAGCCAATTTTTTTATAGTGCCACCTGTTCTGGACCAGCAACTGACATTTATAATCTTACTGAAAACAAGCCTGCCAATACACATGAGTTTACTACAAATTTGTTCCTGACAGGCTTTTCAGATCCCTCAGGACAAAGTAACATCGAGTTCTCTGCAATCTTATTTAAAATTAACAAAGACTATCTGAAAAATGTAACCTTTATTTCTCAGTATTTAGCCATGTACAGACCTGACCTCTTATGTACGTTTCAGGTCAATTCTAGCAGTAGATGGACATAATCATAATACAGTTCCAGTTAAAGAATATTTTACCCACTAAAATGGCTTAATAAGGTCTCATTTTGACAAGAATTAGGCCCAAGATTTTGTACACTCAGTTTTATAATGTACTCAGAGTATGTAAGTGTGAAAAAACACAAATGCCCTAAATTAATTTGATTTACATGTCCTTGAAATGATTTGTGGTTCCTTCCTCTTGTTACCAGTTTGATCACCATACTTGTCCATTCCATTTTTTGAGTCACTACTGTGGGCTACACACAAACATCTGAACTCACTCATATCTCTAAGGAAAGGCAAATTAATATTTGCAAAGCCAGAGCTATATTGACCAGGACGCCAACATTGAATTGTGCTCTATTCTACTACTTTAGCTCTTTTTCTTTTTTTTTTTTTTTTTTTGTGCTACCATGCTTTATTTGATAGTAGTGCTAACTAGCAAACCATGCGGCCTTGGAAAATACTTTCCCATGTGAGTGTGAATGAATGTAAATACCATGAGAGAGTAAAACCCATGGTGAGAGAGTCCAGAAGGAAACGGGCAGAACTCCCTTGTTCTCTCTGAAGATGTACCCACTAACACAGCACATTCATAAACGTTTGATTGGTATTCACATATTTTAGGGAAATTATGCAAAGTGCTGGTGGGTTGAGCTTTTAAATTCTTCTCAGAATAATACACACGATCTTCGTATTATAATACATCACAGTATAGTGATACTCTGCTGAGAGTTTTTAAAAGGACTTGCAAACCACAGAAAATCGAGACACGGTAGTAACACAAATATGAGCTGCCAATGCAGGTTTCTGTGGGGTCCTCTGTTTTGCCAAAGAACTGTCATCAGTGCACCAGTCCTGAATGGGGACATGTTACTGCTAATACCTCTGTGGTTCATGCTGCTGTATGTGCTCCAGAAATTATTTTTCCAGAACAGTTAGCTATCAATAAAAAATAAAGATGAGCTGAAGCGGGAAAAAGCTTTTTCCTGCCTGCACCCACCTTCCTCCTCCACATTATTCCTGTTTGCCTTGCTGTACAGTCACGAGGCTGGCGGGTATGATGGATGAGCCAGTGGCTACAGCAAGAGGTAACCCTTTGAGAGACCTCCCTTCCCAGATCTGCCTCAGGTCTTCTGCGATCTCCAGGCAAATCCCTCAGGTCATTTCCATCTCGTCCTTGTGAGCACTGCATCGTCTCCTTTCCACTGAGAAGAGAGCAGACTGATTGCTGGGCACGTGGGAGGAGGACAGATAGGGACATACAAAACTATCGCTATCATTTATACCATCTTTGAAATATTTATTCTCACACCGTCAGTCTGTCTTTTCCACTGTCCAGTGGACAAAACTGAGAAAGCCAGTAAATAAGTGCCAGGCGGCCCGTAGCTTTTCTAGCTAGAAGATAAGCTTCCCTCTCGTATGCCTATTTAAATACTCTTATAGTGTTATTGAAACATCTGCAAAGAGGTTTAAAAAAGGGGAAAAAAATAGGAATCCATTTATATATGGCATCCAGGTAATGGAATTGATCAGAAGAGCATGTGGATCATCTGTATAAGTTCTGTAATGAGATTGTATTCTAAGAAAGAATTTGAACTGAGTAACAGAAAAAAAACCACAAACTGATTATTTTAAGATGTAAGATTTGCAGGATCACATACAGATGCCACATCATGGTTTTTTTTTTAGTTAGTTTTGCCATAGAATTTTTTTTCTGCAAAGTGACTTGCAATGACATCACTTAAAGATCCTCTACATTCACACATGCAATGTCACTGAAAGCATTTGGAGACTAAACACTGCCATGTGGCTTACTTGACCAAGCAGGCTAAACCTCACAGTCTGGATTTCAACCATATAAATTCAGGCAAGTGAATTAGTCTTAAGCATTTTTTTAATTATTATTTTGAAATATGTAGAACAAAATTATAATTTTTCTTCCTCTTTTTATTTCCAGAATGAGAACAAAAAAGCACCTGGCAAATGTCAACTAAGTACCCCTGAAATAAAGATTACTTTGTGCTTTACGTAACCTAGAAGCCACTGGTTCGGCGACACTACTATTTAAGCAGGGTTTTTGAAGAACTGGATTGGAACGCTTGGAAAGCAGTAACATAAAAAGTAATGCAAGCTCTGGCAAGCTATGCAAACTATGGTAAAATGGGAGACTAAAACCACATGCTGCAGGGCTTAAATTTTATCTACCAGGGAGGCCAGGAAGCAATTTTTCTCCTAATAACACTGTATAATTGAATAAGTAGACAGTGGGTCTCATCCAAAGCCCACTGTTGCTAATGAAGCACTTTGTATTTATTTTCCTGAGCTTTGGCTCAAGCATGTCGTAGTCAGAAAGCTGCTCATCTTCCTTCCATATCTGTGTAAATTTGCTGTTGCTGGAAGCAACAATGCAGACTAGGTGTTTAATCAGCAATCAGACTAGAAAAGAAAAATGCAAACTATTCTTGCTAACGCAACCCATGTGAAGTTCCCAGCAACTGCAAATGTCCAAAGTATGAACACAAATCCTGATCTCTGGCTGCTGAACACAGCATAGACTCTGCTGGGTTACTTAGAGATGCTTTCCTTTCTGTAAAGTTTGGCTTCCTGACCTTGGCTCCACCTGGAGAAGAGAGCTCAGATGCCCTTTAAGCTTTTGCTAAGCTGCTTTAATTGAGAGGATGGGCCTGAGGAAAATGGTGAGCTCTCTTATCAGAGGTGCCAAAACTAGCTATTGTTCATTATGCAGATTTTCTCAAGCCAGTTCTCCTTTCCATGTGCAAATTGTGAAGGGGCATGGGTTCATCTGGTGAATGCAGAGGAGATGACAGAAGAAACCAAAGCTTCAATATTAGTACTGCCTGGTGTGACATACATGCACCTGCAGCTGCTCCCACTGCCACCTCTACTTTCACTGCCTATGGCTGCCACTGGCCTGAAATACAGATATCAACTGGAGAGATAAACACATTTCATCTATGAAATGTAAGGTTAGAGATGAGGTTTGTGGGGTTTTTTGTCCTTTGTCTCTGCACAGAATGCCCAATAACTAGTAAATATTTCCTATCAGCTGGCAACCTCTCAGCAGGAACAATTATCATAAACTGCTGTAAAATAAGTATTGCAAAATCTTCCCTCAGCCTTCTACACTGTTCCAGCAAAGTTAAATGCCAGGGCAAGAAGAGGACAGGAAAGCTAATGCAACCCAGTATTCACCAGCAGGTTGAAAAAGAGTGCAGGGAGGAAAAGAGGCAGCAAAGAACAGTACAATTTGGAAAAGCACCCAACCTCCACTTTAAAATATGGCCAGGTATTGCTGTGCCTGTCCAAGTTAGCTGACTTGGACCTAGGAATGCTAGATATGACTTGCAGCTTCCTACAGTTAATGGGAAAAGATTCACTTCAATTAGGGTGCAGGCCCCAGTGATTAACTCTGTCCGCTGATGGTGGGGGAAGCCCAAGGGAAGAACAACGCTAACACTGCCAGCCCAGGCGGGTGCTGCATCGGGGTGTCACCATTCCCTGCCGTGTGCCAGTGTAGCGAGGGCTCTGTGATCCAAAACGTTGCTGGTTGAGATCAAAAGGAGCTGAGTGCACAAAAATCATTTTACTAATCCTCTCTCCAAGCCTTTAAGCCCCTTCCAGATTACATGGGTAACATGGGGGCACAACTTGACACCATAGTCTCTCCCATGGCACAGTAGCACCAGTCTGTCTCAGCTTGGTTTTTCTTGCGAGGTATAGGTGTAGAGTTACACCTTGCTCTCTGACCTCTTTTTCTTTGAACACCCTCCTCCACCTCATCTCTCTATGCACAAATCCCTTCTGAACAGACCATGCACTCTTCTCAGCTGAGGGGGTGTCGCTCTGGAGTCACAATCTGAGGGTGAGACATTAAAATGTCCAACTGTCATCTGTATGCAGGTCGCTTTCAAGAGGTCAGATTTCAAAGAAGGAAGTGCAGGAAAGGGGTGAGCATCTATTCCCTATATCAGTGCGAACAAACTGTTGAATGTCCGTCCCAGACTAAAAAGGTTACTTTTGTTTTATATTTTCAAACCGGCACAAGTCAAACCTAGATGCTGAATTAATTAATCATGCCTGTGAGAATGAGTCCTCCTTCAGCTTTTTAATTATACTTTGTCATGTGCCTTCACAAGATCTTTCAAGGGAAGCCAAACAGCTCAGTTGTGCTATTACTTTATATCTAGGAAAAGCAGAGTAAACTGAAAGTGAGTGACTTCAAAGCAGAAGTCCTTAAGAAAATATTTCAGTGTATGCAGCTGGGTCCTGGGCATCCACATCGGTCATTACTGCTCTTCAGGGCAAGAAAGTGTCTCTCTCTCACCAGTCCTTCAATTACTTTGAAACATGTTAGGTGCCAAATGCTCCTTTAAATTTTTCTGTTAATGCATAGTCTGTGTCACACATAACGATTTTTTACGTCAAGTGTACTTGGTTCTTAGGAATAATTTAAGAAGCTGTCCATTTCAGGGAGAGCAACAAGACACATTTATGTGGGTAAAAAGGAATGTTAAGAATGTTCTCTTTTTGTATCAATATTTACTGAAATGTCTTATTAATGTCAAAAAAAAGAAAGCAAGCACAGATTGAATAAGCATTTTCTAATCATTACTATCCACTAGAAAGTTATCCTGCAATTGTAGAAGAGTCTGCAAATGATCTGGCATGGGTTTGATTATTTATACATAGCCATCAGTATTTGGAGATAAGCGGTCTCCCATAGACAATGTAATTGATTTTATTTTAGTTTGTGTCTTGCAGGACTCTAATGTTTTCCCTAATGTCTTCATTCCTGTCTGAGGAGATTAACAAAAGCACTGGTGTTTAAAAGTGGCACATGACAAAGCTGCAACAAGGTCAGCCCCAACACTAGTGTGGGCTGTGAGGGTATGACTCTGTTGTTGCTCATCTGGTTCATGTGATGCCTGCAAGCTCCAGAGAACAAATTAACCGATGCAAAAAAATTGTTTCAGCCTGCAGCCACAGAACAAGCCAAAGCCTACGAGAAGGCAACTGAGAAGCAAACAGTCAGCAGAGCTTCCTGCTAGATAGGTACAGACACACAGCCAACCTGCAGCTAAGACTCTCACCCAGCCTCACGTGAAAGGTGCCAGAGCAGTTGGCCACACTCTTGTTTGAGATCAGCTCTGGGCAGTCAAGGTTCCTGATGAAGCAGGGAGAAGGTGTTATCTGCATTTTTCTAGCACTTTTCTCTGTAGGTCACCATTGAAAACTCCCAAGTTGTTTTTTCCATTGCTTTCTCAGTCAATTTGACAGCGTTAGCAAGCACTGAATTAGTTCTTTGGTTGTTTTTCCTTCTAAAAGCAAAAATCTGTCATGATCTCACCTTTGATGGATAACAACGCCAAACTACCAGCCTATTTTACCCTTCGAGAAATGTCCAAGTGCAGTAGATACTGTACATTGACTGGAAATTGAATCTGCAGCATCAAATGAGTCCTCCTTGATGTCCTTCAGGGTGATTTTGAGCTTCTTGCCCACAAACTGGACACCTTCACACTTTTACGTGCACCAGCTGGGCACTCAAACCCAACTCAGCAGCTCACTTGTGCTTCACTTGAGGGGCCGGAGCGGTCCCGTTTGTGTCACTTCTCACAGATGTGTGTGAGGCACCACTCTGGGTAACCATTGAGCACGTGCAGCAAAAGGGAAGAAAGAGGCTTCCTCCACACCAGTGTTTTCAAAAGCATACCCCTTCTGACCACACTAGCTTGAATTTCACTACATAAAGCAACAGCCTCTATACCTCCATTTGACTTGTTCTGTTCGATCTTGTCAGGTATTTCAACTGCCACAAAAGATAGACGTGTCAAGAAAATGTATGGAAAAATAACACGGAAAGGCACTTTGTTATTTATTTCGGGGTAGGAGCCTTCCCAGAAGATACCAGACCAAATTTCTTTTTAATTGTATCAGCGTAACTTCAGGGTGTCCTCACATGCACGTGCAGCAAGTAAGCAGGAAATGCCAGATTCTGTGGCAATCTGCAGAGACCGACATCTAGAAGTTTACAGCGTTTGCGCAGCTTCTTCTGCAGACAGCTTCCCTGTCTGTCAGCAGGAGAGGTCGCCCTGGGAAGACAGTCACAGCCCATCAGGCCTAGACGAGGGTGGGCTGTATGGCGATGCACCAAGGACACAGGAGACCTGGAACCCGCTCCTGACCCAGCCACACATTTTCTTTCTGTCCAGAGGTGGGCGATAGATTCAAAGTCTCAGGTCAACAGCAAAGAGGATGTTCACGTTCCTTGGGAGAAGGGTTGTAAGGAGTTTTGGAAAGAGGAGGCAGCTACTGAGGCAATGAAGGGCTGCCTCCTATTTTCCATCACGCATCTCCCACATCACATCCCTCCTCCGCTGGAGAGAGAGAGTCAAGTCCTTCACCTTGGTGTAAGTAATTTCTGTAATCCAAGGAGCACAAAAGACTCAATACAGAAGATCTCAGATTAGACCAGTGTGTTTTGGGCTACCTTAAGCAATGTGGTGGGACAGGGACCTGTGCAGACTCGGGTGCAAGTATCCAGTTTTTTTGCCTTGGCAAGGAGGCAGAATGCTCCATCCCTACTGCTGAAATGATGGGGCTGGTAGCTGAAACACAGGCCTGTGACACTTACAAATTAAAAGTGCACTAGTCAGGATATAGTTAATATTAGCTAACCTTGAATCTGAATGCAAGTATAGTAAAATAGTGTAATCAACACAGTGTATGAGCACTTCATAACATTGTGATGGCACATAAATATGTGAGCAGTCTGCCCACCAAAGGGGCAAACAATGAGTATTAGCTGCATGTAGGAGAAACAAGAAGTTGCTGAAGTACAAGATAAGCACAAGAGACTGCAAATAAGCAGGACATCCTGCCAAATGCACGAGAAGAACGACTGGCATGATGAAAAAGTATGTAGTATCAGGAGCAGAGGAGACCACCCCTTTTGGGAGGGAAGCAAAAGAGCACTAAAAACTTCAAGCTCAAAGAGGAAAGACACAGAAGAAAGACAGCCCACTTTGATGCTCATCAGAGAGATCTCAAGCTTGATCACCTGGACCTCCATGACTAAGAAATGTTAAGGACTGCAGCTGCCTGCGCTTGCTGTACAGTGTCATCTCCATGGTACTGTATACTTACAGCCGACTCAAAATATGAGTGTTAAAGTCTGAGCTTTTTGTATGTGTAGCAATGATGATTAATGATGCATAAGAATGAACCATTAGCAAAAACAGTGTTGTTAATGAATGAACCTGGTAAAGTTTTGTTTTATTGTTTAAAACTGGCTTGATTCTTCAGTATTCTAAGCCTTCCCATAACAGTGATCTCTAATATCTTATCTGATACAGAGAGAGCGAGAGAGAGAGAGAGACGCATATGTATATAGTTGCAAAGAAGTTGAGAGATCTGCGAGATAAAGGGAACAGAAGCGATATGAGAAACAAAAAGAAGAGCTGATGAGCAAGAATTTTCCAACTTATATTTTACTTTCCATGTTCATGYAATAGAGCAGCACCATTACAGAGAAAAGGGTTAAAAGTGACAAAAACCCTCCTTTCATGCCAGAATATAAACCTTCACTTCCTTTGGAAAGAAACTATGAGTATGAGCAATACCATACAATTGCTCTAAGCAACTATCTGTATGATGACCTGCTCATTAGAGAAGAGGGCCTGCCATTCAAGGAGTAGCCTGATGAAACTTCGTCAGAGTAAAGATTACATCTTAATGCTTCATTTGAAGTACATTATCCATTTATCTGGTTTGGTTTAGTTTGTTTTGGTTTGTTTTGTTTTGCTTTTTACTACTGTGTACAGATTTTATTTCTTGGCTCTTTTCTTGCGTACACAGTTTCATCAGAGGAATACATCAGCTCTAAGCACGAAGGAAAGAATAACTAAAGAACTATTTAATTAGTAAACTTAAAGTAACCACAATTTACAGCTTAGCTTAACATATATGTGGCAGCTCAAATGGAAAATTTAAGGAGGAGGAAATGTGGAGGGGTATACAGAAATATAATTGTGTTGAGGGAAATTACTGTAGAAGGCTATATTATTTAACATACAGCCTCTGCTTTGGGCAGAACTTTCCTCAAGCAGTTTGCAGGTTTTTCTGTTTTGGATATAATTAAATCTCTTCTAAATACTGTCAGATGAGTTGAAAGCTTCATAAAGTTTCAGTAGCTTTTTCTGCTAAATTGTATAGTATTCTTTCTAAAGGGAAGATTATTCTAAGTTGCTCTTCTTTGTTCCAGTAGTGTTTTTGAACGTTCTGGATGTTTAATAAGTGCTACTCACCTTTTTCAGTTAACTAAGAAACAGTGATATTGTAACTATATTTGCTTAGAAAATTTGATCAGATCTTTGAACAGCCTCTTACCTAATTGCATTGTATATGTAGCTAAGGAGGTTTGTTTATTCATATCAAGCTCCAGCATTCTTATTTATGATTAATTTAAAAGTAAGACTTCCCTGAAATGCAAGTGAGAAACAATGTTCCTGTGCTATCTTTATACCGTACATATTTGAGTGCCATTCATTCAAAAGCACACTCGGTAAAATGAGGAGGAAAGGAGGGGACAGCACTGTCACTTAGATGGGAGCCTTGGGCAGCCAGGTAGGCCGGAACGTCAAAGGTCAGCAACACCTACAAAACCTACTGCTTTCCCTCAACTTCTTCTCCTATATCAGTAGTGATACAGCTGATAGCAGGTATTTGTGCCCACCCACCAGCCTTTTTCATGCCACAAGGCTCTGTCTCTCCAACTGCATCAAACAACTGGGCAGGGGCTCAAAACCAACTTAAGCAACAAGCAACATTGTGTTCCGAGTCAGTAGCAAGTGCTTCATAGCTATCACAAGTTAGTCAGTGTTTCATCCATTGAAAAGGTTAAAGGACTGAGAAAGAAACCCTGTGCGTAGCCAGTCACTTGCACTGTATGTGACTTCGGTCCCTGACACGACACTAAATAAACTCAGCTCTCAAAAGAGCTAGAAGCCATGACTCTGCAACCAGGGCGATCGAGCAGAGACCAACCATACCATAGAGGTCTACTCTTTCAAACATGATAAATATACCTCACCCTGAGTAACACTAAAATGATGTCTCCAATGAAATGAACTACTTTACGATTTGGCCTAAAGGTTTTATTCATGCTTTTCAGGAAGTCAAGGGACCACAGTGTTAGTCAGAAAAGAATTAATGACCGTTTCTTATTAAACACAGAGAGTTTCAAAGCCCAGCAAGTGGAAAAAACAAGTTTATTGCTGTTACTCTAAATAAGAGACATACTTACAAGGAGAAAATAGGAGTCCAGTGGTATGCAATAAAAGTAACTTAAAGAGAACAACAAATACCCTAGTTACTGCATGGTCAGTAATTGCTTTAATTCCCATGCCTATGTTCTGTCATGTCCCAAAGTATAGTTCACTAATAAACTCACATGAAACTTACAAAATCAATTTATGAGCGTGTTTCAGTGATGTCCTTTATGCCCTGTTGAAAACAGAGTTTATATACAGGTTTAAAAACACTATCCATATCAAGATATTGCATCACAGATTGATGTACTAACGATTTTGTTCTCTGAGGACAAAGTTAGGAGTTTCTGCTTATGAGTTGCTACCATTTAGCCAGAATTAGTGAGCATGACAGTTATTCAAAATCAAGGCACTTTTTTACTCTTTTCCTGGTCCTGTATGGCACAGCATCCTGATGACTCTCTGCAGACACCCTGAACTGCTCTTTGCTTCAAGGTGACAACCTCACTCATTACAGGAGACTTGAATGTCTCAATAGTGTGTGTAGCTTTTCAAAAACCAGCCCCATTTTGTTGATGAAGTTCATAGGCCTGGCAAGCCTAGGATCCATTCAGCAATAGTCCTTTTCCAGTTCATTGCAACATTAGATACTTCAGCCTGGTTTTCAAACCTATGATGTCTCATTGACAGGAGAGTTCATGAGCCAGTCTAAGAGTGTGTCCATGTGACCCTGTACGTTAGCTGTTCTCAGTCTCTGTAAATGGCTTTCAATGCCTTTCCCTTTCTAGTTTTCCACCAGGTATCTGGGATATTTGGATGCTTTCAAGTTTCTTCCAGTGACCTCATTGTTCATTGTGAATCAATAACATCTAGGCCATCAACAGTAGCACCTCCAGATTTCTTGCTTCCAGATGAAATTAGGACAGTCAGTGGATTCAGCAAAGAATTTTATTTTATTTTTATTTCAGTTTCTCTGTCTTCCCCAAAGATGTGAGTAGTATTGTTATTTTTAGAACATGGAATCCGTTATTAAGAAGTTATTACCTGTTTGGGGCAATCTTTCTGGTTATCACTGATGAAAGCAATCTAGCAATCTGGTTTTGTCTTACTTACCAAAACTGAGCTGCAAAAAAAAATTGTTGCAAACTGGAAATTTAATGAGCTTACTCATTACACTAGGCAATTCTGTACTGAGATTTAGAGACAAAACGTCCTTATTCACAGGAAAACCATTAGCCATTACCTCCAGGAAAATCAACTGATTAAATGAATAAGCAACCTAAGATCCCCTTGTAAATAGTGATGACTTAGTACAGTCAACAGTGTGTAGGCCACAACTCCTCTCCTATAGTAAATGTCTAAAATAGGTTGGAGAAATCCTAAAATTGCCTGGTTCTCTCCTTTGACAGTAAAATGAGTCTAGGATTACTGGTTAGGATGCTGACATCTACCTTGTAAACAGCCAAGGTCAAATGAGATGAACCTTGCCCCTCCTGAGATCAGGAAAACTCAATAATTTCCATGAGTTCTCTGCACAGATTTCAAGTTTTTCTGATTAGAATCAGATTCTGATTTCTAAAGTCACATTTAGACTTTACTAATTCTACCACTCACAACTCATATTCACAGTAAATCTTTGTGCCTTTATTTTTTCTTATGGTGTGGACTTTTAGAGCTTAAATATCTCTGATACTAACTCTAACAAAATTCTTAAAGGCATAATATGCATTTTTGTCTCTTATAAGTGTTTGATGAATACAGAACTGTCATTTCACTCCTTGCAATCCCATTCACAACCATGCATGTGACACACACCTGGGGAATTTTGGCAATCTTAGTTTCTCTACTCACTTGATAGAGTTCCCAGTTAAAAGCTAGCTTTGAAAAATCCATGCTGTCCACACCATTTTTTGGAAGTTACTTTTCATAAATTAGAAAGAAGGAAAAGAAGAAAGGAAAACACCTGTATGAACAACCCAATGGGCAGGAAGCAGAAAGGAGAAAATTTAACCACATTTTCCAGGAAGCCTACTGAGCCAGGAAGAATACTGACATGGTGTTTTCTATTATGACTAAGCAGTGGATGGGAGAATAGTGACTCAGAGGCATTTGAACATTAATATTATCACTCAGCTTTCCGATGGGAACGAGCCAACTGGTTGCCTAACTTCCACTCTAATTGAACAAGTGGTGGCAGTCAAAGTTTCTTATCTTTCTTTTAAAATCCTAGCCCATGGTCACAGAATTATCAGTAAATACTGACTTATGGATGTATTGCCCCAATTACTTGTAAGCAGAACTTCTCAGAGGATTGAGAGTTTTATTCAAAATGGTTGAGGTGTTATGGCCTTCTTGAGATGGCTTATGCTTACCCCAGAAAACTGACTCAAATATAGTTCCCAGTATTTACTGCATTTTGATACTTTTTTTTTGTTTAGTGTAATAATTCTTCATGTCAGAGGAAAGGCTAGATCACTGTTGTTGATATAGTTCAGATATAAACTATAGAAAGTGCCAGTAACACTTTCATCCCAGGGTGTGATGAAATACCAGGTATCATGTGTGCTCGCAGCAGCTGTCGGAGTATGAAAGTTATCAGTCATCCACTTTTCATTATTAAAAATTGAAGTTTTGCATCGTATGCCTGCATAAAAAGACAACTCTGAAAATATTTCGTAACAGATACCAGGCACTTGGCAAGCAACAAGACTGCACAAGCAGGTTGCGCGCAAACACAGGTACGTGCAAGGCACGGCACAACGATGCCCTATCAACCAAAGCATGCTAAGAGACTTGTATTTGTTCCTTACACTTAATGCGTAAAATGTGCTACTCTTGTTTCAGTGACAGCACAGAAACAATATATAAGATTTTTTTTTTCCACTGGGAAAGCAGTTAGATTTATTGGAGTGAACATTATTTGTTTGTTTGTTTGTTTGTTTCTCTACCTATTAAAGAGCTGCTAAGGAGCCTCCGTATGAGCCGCAGTATGAATTCTCGGTACAAAGGAGCACCTCTCTCCTCAACTCCCTGTCAAGCCAGCACGTCCATTTCAGCTCCACCATGTGGGTACAGGCTCTTGCAATTGTATGGCATTAGAACCAGGTGTAACATATTTTCTCTACATGCTCTGGGGTCCAGTGGCATTATATTTCAGAGTCAAAAGGGAAGGATTCCCTCTACTCAGAACTGAAGCCTGCAAATGATTACAGCTTTGTCACTGTCAATATTTGGACTGAGTCAGAGGCACATGCTTAGGCAAATCCAAGCAGCTTAGTGTTAGCACTCTTACAATTGATTGTACTCCTACTAGAACAGAAAAACACATGTTTTTACCATATGTAATAAAATGCTATATATACAGATCACTCTGCAGAAAGGACAAAATGCCGGCATCACACTAGCAAATACTTAGTGAGTGCCAGCAAAGAGAAATTTGGTTACACGCCATGCTGAGAACCACCCTCAATATGCTTGAAAGTCCCAGAAAGCTGGTGTTTCTCCTACTCCAATCTAAGAGGATAGATTTAAATACAAATAGCAACACAAGAAGGAAACCATTAGACATTGCTTTCTCTTAAGTAGACATTAATCCTCCATCAGCCCTAAGAAGAAACTTTCTCTGAGGCTGCTCCAGGACCTTCTTCTCTCTTCTACTTCTGGTTCCCAGTAGCAAGCGCATGAAGAGGTCTCCTTTTTGGTGGTTTAACCCGGTAGGCAGCCAAACACCACACAGCTGCTCACTTACTCCCCCCCTACAGAGGGATGGGGGAGAGAATCGAAAAAAAAGTAAAATTCATGGATTGAGATAAAGACAGTTTAATAAAACAGAAAAGGAAAGGAAAAGAATAATACTGATGATGGTGATGATGATGATGATGATGATGATGGTAATAGAATATGCAAACTAAGTGATGCACAATGCAATTGCTCACCACCCACCGACCAATGCCCTGCCAGTCCCCGAGCAGCAATTGCCCCTTCCTGGACCACGCCTACTAGTTTATATACTGAGCATGATGTCATATGGTATGGAATACCTGGTTGGCCAGTTGGGTTAGCTGTCCTGGCTGTGCTCCCTCTCAGCTTGTTGTGCACCTGGCAGAGCATGGGAAGCTGAAAAGTCCTTGACTAGTGTAAGTACTACTTAGCAACAACTAAAACATCARTGTGTTATCAACATTATTCTCATATTAAATCCAAAACACAGCACTATATCAGCTATTAGGAAGAAAATTAACTCTATCCCAGCCGAAACCAGGACAGTTAGACAAACGGAGGGGCACTGGAGAGCCATCAAATCAGAAAAATCTTCTTGTTAGGAGCTAGCTCAAAAAGTCTTTGTGGTTCCAGCTCCCAGAAGCAGACTGCAGGCAGCATGCATACTCTCTGATCCCTGGTGTCTTAACACCAGTGATCATCTCACTCATACAGATATTGTTAGGGAGCCTGTGTGAGGCAGAGCAGTAGTGATCTCCACATTTTACACATAAGAAATGACAAAAAAGAACATGTTTGCATTGCATAATGCAGTCCAGAATAGATATACTCAGGGGCATAATTTAGCCAGCTGGAGATTCAGAGTAATTAAGCTATAATGCTTCTGGTGTGGCATAGTGTGATGATGAATTACACAGAAAAACATTTGTGCAAAATCATATCTGAAATACATGGCAGGTTAAGGGACTAGATACATATCTCTGGAGCTCAGCACCATAACTACAACCCCATCCTCCCAGATGTCCTTAACCTCAAATTTCATGCTTCTTGTCTAAAAAATTATGATGATTGAGCACCACTAGTAACATTTAAAAACCCTGTTAACTTTCCTCACTGAAATCAGAGATTTGCCATTTATTGCAAAAGGGAAAAGCTTTTACATCAAAAAAATCTTTGCTTCATGCACAGAAAACCAAAAACAGCCCTGTCAGGACCACTCCAAACTATTAGAAGAAGAGAGGGTGACTGACAGCTTCAGAAAACATCAGGATGCAACAAAATGGAGATGGTTATGCTGAATGAATGGGCAGCTCATTTATCCACAGTAGTGTTCACCTTGGTTAAAACATCACCCAATCTAAGATGCTGTGGAGAGTTTTGGAAATGTGAGTTATGATGAACAATTTCTTACACATGAAGGTAATTTTTACTACAGTTAGGAAAAATAAATACCAAATGTTTAGCACAACTGGTCAAAATTTTTATTAAAAAAAGAAATATATTAAAGTTATATTCAAAATGAACTGTATCTTTAAAGTCCCTCTACAACCTGTTTGCAAAAAGGTATGGAGAAAATCTTTCAAAAATTCCAACTCAGTGGTGAAGCATAAAAAATACCATGTCTAACACACGTTTCACAAACATATTTAAGCTAACAAGCTAATCTGTTTTCACGTTGCTTTGTGGAGAAATTGTGAATTCCTAGGTCCACATTATCAGTACAGTATATGACACACTTTCATATATCGATGTGTTATCTAATTCCAAAAATAATTTACCAGGCCTTTTATGTCAGAGACATAAAAGGCCTGGTAAATTATTTTTGGAATTAGGTAACAAAAATGAAGCAACGTGTAAAAATGGCAAGAATAAAGGACAGAAGGTTTAAAAATAAACATTACACAAAAYATTTACTAGTTTTCAGCAGGACAATGTTGGAGACCTCCAGTTGTCTGTTGTAGTAAGTGAAATACCATCATGCCTCACCTTGAGGAGACTTAATAAAAGAGAGATTCATGATATGAAATCTGTGGTGTACCCATGCTACAGGGTTACCAGCTAGACCTCTCTTCTATTCCTTTCTTTGAAGAGAATCCCTCACCTGCTGAAAAAAATGTTACCTACAGAAAAATAATCATCATGTTGAAGTGAAAAAACACTAAGAAAGATAAAACACTAAGCAATGAAGGCATAGGAAATACTGCAGTCTGTAGTACTGACAGCCAGAAGCAGCTGAGCAGCTCCTCCATTTACACCACTGCTGAATATGACTCAAGTTGAAAATGCGCTATTTAGATTTGATGATCTGTTCATGTGTCTGCAAGTAGTTAGTGAGAAAAATATTTTCTAATTGATGGAACATTGTGTATTCATGCTCATCCTAGCTGTGTTTTGTTTTTGTGGGGGTTTATTTATTTATTTATTTTCCTTAGACAATGCAATGGAAGAACAGGATGCAAGTCAGTATAAAAAATGTAAAAAGATCCAGGCAATAGAAAGCATTCCATTTTCCCTTCTCATTAAAGCCACTGGAAGGACGTGCAATTCTGCTGCTCTCCGATCCCACAGCRTTCCAGCACACAAGTTCACAGTTCTTTAATGCTCCATGAAGCACACAGGTATCCACTGAATTTTACTACTTCACCATTTTTATTTCTGTGTAATCTTATTAGCTGCTAATTTTGTTTCTGTTTCGGGCATGAATCCACTATTTAAAATCCAAAGCTCTGGCATATCTATGTACTTGTTGATTCACTGGCAGTTCTGAGAAAAGAGAATGAAAATTGTTTTCAGTTGGACCAAACCCAGAACTTTCAAAATTTCTAAGGAAAGGACTTTTTAAATACTTTTGGATTGAACAAAATGTTTCATTTTCATCCTGACAATTTTGAAATTGACTTTTTGTTTATATCAAATTAAAAGATATTTTGTAATAAACAATTGCTTCAAAACAAAGATAAAGTTCATAAAATAAAATACTCTGCTTTTTTCTCAAAAAAACAGCCTGGTTGACCAACCTTGCATGGTGCTTTTGCAGCAGCCCGCCCAGCCCTCTGCCACCCGGATGCGGTAAGTACGTTGTCCCCCCCCGCAGGAGCGTGACCAGCCGCAGTACCGGTTGTGCAGCAGACAGGCAGTTCAGTGAAGATGTCCACTGTCAACAGGGGTATCAGAGAAGAACTAGAAGAGAAACCCCTCCTGACACCAGGCTTATTGCCTGTCCCATCTGTGACCAGGGAGAGCAGCAGGGGCTTTTCAGGGTACAGCTTCTCCAGCCGGGGGGGGATAGCCATATGCAGTTTGCTGCCTGTTCCAACAGCCCGACAACTGGAAGAACAACCACACTGCAGCGACATTGGCCTGGTGGTCTAGTGGGGACACTTCGCTAACGTAGGACAGTAATAGAGGGTTGTAATGCTCATGCCTTCAGACACTTGATTCTCTTAAGTTAGCACTCACAACCCACCTACAGACAGGCATCACCGTCACCAAGATTAAAAACTACTGTGGACAAAACTGCATAACCCTTTTTCCTTTGTGTCATGCAGCCTCGCTTAGACAACTCTAACTTTCAACTTTCAGCTGGGCATTTCACTCCTGCATGGTGCTGGGATGTGCATTCAGATGATTACCTGTAACAGAAAACAGAAGACTGGCAGCAGGAAGGAAGAAGCTTCTCTTTTTCAACTGTGTCAGAAATGACTTGTTTGGGGCACAGATCCATTGTACTGACTTCTAAGCTGACTGGCAGTAAATTGAAAAATTGCTAATGAGTCAAGCATGTTTTGCCTGTGTTGCAATGTCCCAGGCCACTATGTACTCATACACTCATGGTGGCAGAACAGTTGTGTCTCTGATGTGAAACTTGTCTCCACTACTTGTGACTACATGGGGTACCTAATGCTCTCTGGGAAATGCAGGGACTGGGGAAGGAGCTCATTAAGGAGGAGCTTCTGGGGAGGGTTACATGCTCAAGAAGGCTTTGATCTGCCACATCCTTTGCCCTGGCAGCCAGCATCCGGGTACTTGGCCTTGCATAACCTCTACATTTATTCGCCAGAGTCCATATACACTTTTCCACCTCCCCCCTATCCCCCAAATATACACAGGAACACACAGGAGCTCTGCTTCTGGGCCATGCTGAGGGTATATCATGCCCAGAGGACCTACAAAAATATGTGGGAAAATGGGCTTCAGATCTTTCCCAGCAGATTTAGCCTCTGAGGAGGATGAGAACCAATCTGCAGGAAGACCCATTTTTGTCGTCATGAAGCTGGGAAGTGGCCTAG
Organism: Oceanodroma leucorhoa; assembly: GCA_030449065.1. Lineage (NCBI taxonomy): Eukaryota > Metazoa > Chordata > Aves > Procellariiformes > Oceanodroma > Oceanodroma leucorhoa. The sequence goes on along the minus strand of JASVER010000012.1, from coordinate 6,025,233 downwards.
ATAATAGCACACTCTCTACCCACCTACTCAGGGGACTGAACTAGTGAGACCTTCACAGTAGCCTGCAATTCAATGAACTAATGAAAATTGTAGCAAAAACCACAGATTTGCTTTGCAGCTCCTGAAGGTCAGCTCAGAAGGCCTAACTTTATAGTAGAAATCCCTAAACATCTTCATTTTRTACTCTCACTGGTTTGTCGATGTTGGTTTGGACCACATGCAGAAATCCTACCAAGTGGTGCTTTTTGGGTAGCTGACCTTAAAATCGTATGTGTTAACAAACCCCTTTCAGACATTGACTTGCACCCTTCCCCTGTAGCATGTAGGCACTCCTCTCTGCAGACCCAGCATGAGGCTAAAATAGCTTCCACAAGTATGAGAGGTATGCTTTGCAGCCCAACAAACACCTGTGTGTGTACATAGGTAGATGGCTAGATTTAGTAGAATGCAGGGGAATAGAAACCAGGAGTAAACAAAGCATAGACATACCATCCCTTTTGCATCTGAAGTAGTATTTTCAAAGGTATCCAGTACCCACCAAATTTTGACCCTACTAAAGCCAACTCAAGAGCTTTTGACAAGATATCCAACTACCTGTCTAAGAAAATCCATGTGCCTCATTCATCTTGCTTTCTCTGCAGTTTCTGAGCATCCTAAGTTTAGACCATTCTCCTGTTGATCTTCACTGCCTTTTAAGCATAGTTTTATTGCTCCTTTAACAGTGCCGTACTACCATTTTCTTCTATTTCCATAGGTAAAAAGCCATGTGGTCTTCTTGTATATTTTTTTATAGCAAGGAATGCTCTTTGTTCAAAACCTTTTAGACTTCTGAGTCAGCACATTTTAAGCAAATGCTGAATCTGCTAACTCAGCAAACTGAGTCTTTACTCAGCAAAACAAATGAGCATTTGCATGCACAGTCAGCAAAATTATTAAACATTTATGTAAAACTACATTAGGCTGCAGGCTAATGACTAATCCCCTACAAAATTCTGCAGTTTCTGCATATCGAGAGCCCACTCAAAACTCTGAAAATTAATTCTGTGGACTTGCTTTTTCATGAACTTCTATACTGCGGAGCACAATAAATTTGGATTTAATGTTGCCATTACTGAGATTAGAAGCCATTAGTTTTTACTATACTGAGTTGTGCCATAGCACGATTGTACACAGTTTTATGGCACCACCTACTGAAATATTAAAATTATGTAAAAAGGTTTAAGAAATAATTTGAAATTATCTTGCTGCTTCATGTGTTCAATTTGAAAATGTAGACTGCGGCAAACTTTATAACTAAAGTTTGAAATTTCGTTTGGAACTTAAACAGTTTGTTCTGTCCAGTGTTCATAAAAACATTATTTGACTTAAGGATTAACTCTTCAGATGACTGAAAAAAAAAATTCCTGTTTTGACTTTTTATATGCTAACCTTCACAAGAAACATTTTTCTGCAGAAGGCAGATTATAAATCACCCTGAAAATGCTGGCAAATGATCCATAGTTTGCTGTATTTTTTTTAAGAAATCTTTATTTTCTTGCAGAAATACAGAGTGAACATTAAATATTATTTTTAAACTTCAGYTGTGTTGGTAAGAATATGTTCTTTTTTAACCAGTTAATGATCCTGAGGGAAATCCTTAAATAACACATTGAGTTGTTGTGTACACTCAGTAGATTTAAGCAAAAACATCAGAATAAATAATTTCATTATGTAATTTTTTCGTCTCTTTTTGAAAACAGACCACAAACTGACCTGAAATAACTTGTATTCAAATTATTTCCTGGTTAGCAGGGAGCACTTGAAATGGACTATAGTCAAAATTTGCACTAGACTGTTTATAAGAAAATGTTCTCTTTGGTTTCATGAAAAGATAGATCCAAATATACACGGTAATCAAATCCTTAGTGTTTGTAGAAAAGCCTAAAGATTTACCTTAAAGAAAAATTTCCTAAAGGTGCCTTCTTTCAATTTTTTCCCCATTTTATTTACAAGCAACAATGCTATAATGAATTATGTAGCTAATCCTATAATGAGTGAATTTAATGACACAATGCCACCGTGCATTCTGACACTGTTACTTACCATRTTATATTTTTAATGAAGTTTTAAATCAAGGTTCTCCTGGCTTTTCTGCTTAAAGGCCAACTCATTATTTCACAAAGGTCAGGGTTCTTTGAATAATCACRCTTGGGGCATATTTTTTCCTTCTTCCACTCTCTTTGTATTACTCAGGCAGCACAACTTCCCATGCTATCTCCCAGGAGATCGGAGGGCAAGCATAATTACGTCCTGTAACTTCTTTTCTTGTCTCTTGATATCTGAGGCATGGCAATGGTGGGAAAAGTTAGCATGCTGTGCTCTAACTGTCCTTAGAGTTAGACATCTGGGATGGGCCAGGGATGCAGTAGATGGGGATCAGCTTCCTTGTTCTCCCCCTCTTCCCTGGGCAGCTTCCCGGTGACTGTGAAAGCTTGAGTCATCCTGTGGTCGGAGCCTTCTTGAAATCAAGGCCAGGCAATGGAGGCCTTGCCAAGATTTATGCAACAATCCCAAAACTTGAAGCCGTAACCCCAGGGGAGCTCCTCTCCCAGCTGYGGCATAGCCCAAGAGGGAGCTGCCGAGCAGCCGCAGCCCCGCGGGGATAAGGGCTGGGGAGGCACAYGCCGTGCTCCCCAGCACCCTTCCTCCCCGGTACGGCAATCAGTGCATAGCCATTTGGAGCATATTCCAGGGACTACGTATCGTGAAAGGTTTGCAGGAAACAAATGGGTAACACAAGCATCGGGTTAACACATCACTGACGTAGGTACACGAGTGAATAAAGCTAGCACGTTTTTGTCAAAATTATCACATGGATTTGTGCAATCTAGGATTATATATCATATCATTGTGATGTAAATCAGAGCTTGCAGGCTAAGAGCTTAATGAGTTACAGAAGTATGAATGGTCAATATGTATGAAGGGGAAATAAGCAAAAGATCATCAKCAAGATTTTGCAGAAATGTAAGTAAATTGGATATGAACATCTGTATGTTAAAATGTGCATGTATAAATATGAAATACAATATTTTTTTCATACAAGGCCTGCAGACTATGAGCAATATTTTGGAATTGGTAAGCTATAACTGTATTTTGATATTTACAGTTATTACCTCAAATAGTAAACTGATTTTCTTAGTCCGGGTGGTCCATTGGACACCTTTCTGAACTCGTTGCTATTATGCAGGAAATTTTTTTTCCCATTCTAGGAAAGTCATTCGGGTTTTCAGAAAATTATTATACTGGGAATGGTGAGAAAATGCTTCTCTTATAGTTTCTTCTGTGGCCACAATTGTACAGGTGTTTAGAGAACTGCAGTGTTAAAATAAATTTTCATGAAGAAGAATCTGGGGGCAGATGTAGAGCTCAGGCTCTATGCAGATGTCCCATCAGCTTGAAGGTACTGTACTTGTTTCCCTCTCATGTGCATACACACAGAAAAACTTTTTGCCTGCTAAGAAAATACGGATACAAACCATGTCATATCCATTATGTTTAGAATATTTTATTCCCAATATTTGCATAAAACATGCGTTAAAAATGCTACTTTCTTTAATGTGTGAATACAGATAGGTATACATGCTGTATACAAATGTAATGGCCAAATTCTGCCCTCAAAAAAACACACGCAATTTTAAGGGAAGTATTTGGTCACTATATTGGTACACAGACGAGTGAAAAATAATACTGCAATACAAACTAATGTAATGACACTTCTTAAAGAAAAGTCTATGTATATAGCAGAGGGAAAAACTAATGAGAAACAGATGTACACAGAAGAGTATTTTGAGTTAAATGGTATGTGTGGTTTCATTTGGGCACGTGTTTCTTTAGCACGTGGAGAGAGAGAGTATATATAGCTATGCAAAGGAAAATATTAGTTGTTGAAAAATGTGTATGCTATTGGGAAAAAGAGTCTTTAAAGGGGAAAGTATTCAGATGAAAAAGCAAATTCTGTAAGTCTCAGGAGAGCTCAGCATTTTTAAACTACAATTAATTAATTCTTTTGCATTCCGGGAGGCCAAAACAAATGAAAGGATCAATTCCTTTCTGTACCCACAAGACGTTGCTTGCTGCAGCTGCAGCCACGCCAGCGGTGAGCACCGCAGCACCGAACCAGCAGCGGCAGCACCCGCCTCTGCCCAGGCAGCACAGGACCCCGGCAGCCCGGGTCACCCCCGCCCCAATTCACCCTCCCTGGGGAGCGGCACCGCTCACGGCACCGCCGCCGCCCAGCAGAAAGCTCCCGTATGTCCAGTTGGGACATGGTTGGCAAAACCGACCGCAGTATTAACATCTGCTGAGTGCTCAAGAATCTTGGCTGGAAAAGCAGGTAACAAGTCCTGCCTCCCTGTAGGGCAGGAAGGAGTTCGCTTTTACCAACAAAACGTAAAGCTGTGTTTTTAAATAATGCGGTAAGGCAGAACTYTTTTTTATGAGATATTACTGGAGTCGAGTAGTGAAATAACATTAACATAGCCATCTCAATAGAAAACAAAATTTTCAAGGGTAATTTAGGTTATAGATAAATATTTTACCCACACTTCTGTAGACACTTGAAACTGAAGAAGAGGCTTTTATGTTCAGGTGAGAGGCAGTTTCCACTGTTCGGAAGAAATATATTGTCCTGTTAGCATAATAGCCACCAATTTTACCTGCATACGTTACACATTGTACAACCATTATACAATATGAAAGGCCTACTGGAAGATGCAGCAACTGCAAGGCCAAGGTTGGGGTTTTTTTTCTCTGAAATGGTCTAATTCTGCTACAGATTGTTTCTGAGAGTTTCTGTTCCTCCAGGGCACATTACCTCAGCCTGTGGCCAGTTAGTCCATCATTGAACACTTCACTATCTTATTCCATGGTACATTCTGCAGATTCACATCACTAAAGATAAGCGATCATAGAATAGTTTGGGTTGGAAGGACCTTTAAATGTCATCTAGTCCAACCCCCCTGCAATGAGCAGGGACATCTTCAACTAGATAAGGTTGCTCAGAGCCCCATCCAGCCTGACCTTGAATGTTTCCAGGGATGGGGCATCTACCACCTCTCTGGGAAACCTGTTCCAGTGTTTAACCACCCACATTGTAAAAAATTTCTTCCTTATATCTAGTCTAAATCTACCCTCTTTTAGTTTAAAACTATATATAAATATATAAACATGTAGTCTGCCCATCCGTGTAGCGCAGAACTCAGCAGTTAAATTTCTTTAAAAGTCTTACGCTTTTTCCAAGGTCTTTCTTGTCCCTGATTCATGTCAAATTTTAGTAAGAAAACTCTTTATTCAAAAAATACATATCTTCTTTGAAGATATTGCCACAAGCTGTGTAGAGCAAGCTCTCCTTTGCCAGATATTCCATAGGAACTACCAGCTGTTGCTGCTCTCATGTTCAGAGGAGCACAACCTCTCTCCTCCATTACACTGTTCCACTCTCGAATTCTTTCTCAATTACCATGTTAACTTTAAAAACTATGTAAGACACTTACTGGCTCCATATTTGCTTTGGAAGTCCATCCCTCGGGGCTAATTTGCAAATAGGGACCAACAGATTAAGTCAGCTTTACCATAGACTGCTTCTGCACATACAATCTGTAAAACAGTAAAATAGACCTGAACAACAGGTAGGCCAAAACCTAAATAGAATCATAGAATCGTTAAGGTTGGAAAAGACCCCTAAGGTCATCAAGTCCAACCCAACACCCATGCCCAATAAACCATGTCCCGAAGCGCCACATCCACACGTTTTTTGAATGCCTCCAGTGATGGTGACTCCACCACTTCCCTGGGCAGCCTGTTCCAGTGTTTGGCAACCCTTTCGGTGAAGAAATTATTCCTAATGTCCAATCTAAACCTACCCTGGTGCAACTTGAGGCCATTTCCTCTTGTCCTATTGCTTGGGAGAAGAGACCAACACCCACCTCGCTACAGCCTCCTTTCAGGTAGCTGTAGAGAGCGATAAGGTCTCCCCTCAGCCTCCTTTTCTCCATGCTAAACAACCCCAGTTCCCTCAGCCACTCCTCATAAGACTTGTTCTCCAGACCCTTCAGCAGCTTCGTTGCCCTTCTTTGTAATGGTAAGGAAAAGGTGAAACTAAGGGAATATCTTTTTTTTTATGGTCTTCTCTAGAGAGGATTGACTTCCATGGACTTTGGATGAGGCTCTCAAAGTACAGTAGAGAGTTCACCTTTTCCTAAACTGTTGTCATTAAAGCCAACAATGGGCTGGGCTGCTCTGGGAAGTCCTTTCTGAATATCAGTATGACAGATCATTGTTTCAGACCTGATCTTTCACCTGCAAATGTCAACAGGATCACACTAAAAAGTCTATAAATCATTACGCTTTTAACTTATGGGTATCAGCATCACTGCCTGTGTTCCACAGAAGCTGAATAGCTTTAATTCAATTCTGCTCTACTGCTTGTGAGAGGTCCTCCTTTCTTTCATGCCTTGCTATCCCTGGATACAGAAATCTGGCAAGCAGGTCTGCCAGCACTGGAGCCACAGAGCCAGGATCATTTCCATGCAAGGAGAGAGGGGTGGCCTGGCACGGCCCTTCTGGCTGATTTAAAGGCTACAGCCCGTCTGCAAAGTGACAGAAGATTTGAAACCCACATGAAAACCACCAGCCCAATGAAGCCACAATCTCAATCTCAGTTTTCCATTGGCCATGCATATTCCACATCAAGGTCCTCAAAGCAAACCAGGAGTGCTTCCCTGCCCTCTTTGCTTAGTAGCTGAATCATATTTTGGAGCAGTTAAAGTAGAAAAATTTTTCCTTAGCACAAGTTTGGACAAAAACGTCAGGAATAGATAGCTATTTTAATAAGATTTAGTCCAAAATCATCTACAGTTTGATGCTGCACAGTACAGAATAGGGTAGAGATAATGAAAAAGTATTTCTACAAAAGAGAAAAGGAAGCAAAAATTCTTTTTTTTTAATGAAACAAGAGGAGTATAAAGTGCTGGGGAAAAAAAATTACATTTTCTTCTGGAAAATATTTTCAGCAGTCTCAGGCTGTGTCTCACTCTATYGAACCACTGAGACATTTTGGTCATTTTTCCCACTATTATATGAAGAAAAAAACAATCCCTGAAAGTCCTTCAATTGTTTTAAAAGCTTTAAAATGAAGCCCTTGGAAAACAGAAAAATGTAAAGGAGGCCCATTGTCATTAAACAAATCAATCCAGAGTATCTGATTCCTCTCTTATTCTTTGCCTAACTGTTCTTGCCAAGCATATTTTATCTTAACTTGCATATTCATGGTAGGCTTTTGCCAGTCTAAACTTTTTCTTCTCTATCTTTCATCCAGTGGCAATTCAGCACATAAACACTTCTGCTGCTGCAAGTGCTGGCGCAAAATTCTCAGGCAGTGTCTAGCTGGGGAAGCTGAAAATTGTTGCAACATATCCTGCGACTGGGAACATAGTGCTTTTGGGAAGGACTGACCAGAAGTGGGCAAAGGAATGCAACGCTTTCCAATTGCCTGCTCCAAAAAAGTGGACTTAATGCATGTGTTTAAGTTCTCCATTGAACTGGGGCTAAAGCTCGAAGCGGTTGAAACCGCTTTGTGACTTTGTTAAGAGTTTTTTGCTATTTTGTTTCCCTTTCTTTTGCTGCAAAGTTCCTCAGAGTGTATATACAGAAAGGGGAATTAGTATTTGTAATGGCTGATATTCATATTTCAAAATCATGTTGGCTATTCCATTCAGAAAACAGTCTACTAACTGCTGTGTGTATTACTATCTCCTCCCAGAAAAGTCTGTTTATGCCTTCAGCCTGTTGGCAAACGTGAAATCCTCAGCTGGTAGAAGTGCAGTCTCATAGAAGCCTGAATTTTTGACAGGCAGGCACATAAGAAGCTGTGGTTGTGGTCTTCGCTACCCAGTGACCTAATTTTCCTGCTTGAATAAGAGAGAAAGTGGGAGGGGTGCATCTCAGAACGTACCATTTTTAGTAGGTAACAGAATACGGTCTGAATGGTGCACTTGATTTATAATTAAAATAACTGGTACGTGTTGAGTTCCTTGGACAGCCACGCCAAAAATGAATGTGATGTGTACTACTGATTGTGTTGGATTTCCTTCCGACTCCTTTCATTAAGATGTTCTATTCCCGTAAAACAAAAACATTTATATTCTCACATGTACGTCAATGGCAAGGGATCAGTTTTCAAAACCTGCCCCATTTCCTCAATGACTCAGCTTCTCGGCATTGCACTGTTTGCATAATGAGAGTAACTAATCCCTGGAGTAAATAGACCCACTACATGTAGTCCCTACCAAATTTGTATAATCAAAGGTCATGTAAAATGACTTGCTTCCTTATATACTTCTTTATATTGTCCCATGTGTGCCTTACATCTTTTTTAAAAGTATAGTTTGTGACACATGACGGTGGGAACAAGAGAGCAGTGAAAAAAGACGTATTTGGACTTGGCTTTGAAAACAGAATACTACTGATATTCAGACAGCAATAAACATGCACTTGCCAGTACTCAGTTTACAGATGGAGAAAGAGAAAGATAAATACCTTATTTATATGATATGATTTTGATGTACATCTTCACTTTATGATGTAAAAATGCACTTTCTCTCTTTATTGCATGTTCTTTCATATTTCTGTTTTACCTCACCTCTCCATATGACAGTAATGTACCTAGTTCAGTACCAGCTACAAAATTATACATCAGCTGATTTTCCTGATTAAGCAAGATTTATTAAACACATTCAAACATTACACCTAGTTGGCTAAGATATATCCCCCTTTCACCTGAATGCCTCTTCTGAAGTTCATGTCAGAACTCCAAGGTCAGATATAGAGGCTCTGTTCCTCTTGGGTAACACAGACTGTACAGAGGCACACAAGTGTTTACTCTTTAGATACTGCAATACAGCTGTAAGTTCCCTGCTGCAACCTTCTTAGGGAACAAGTGCGTATTCTACTAATATCTTACTCAGCAATCCCTGAGGTCAGTTAGAAGACAGTCATTAATTCCATTCCAATGTGCAGGTGAGATGTATCCACTTGTTAGAGTGCTCCTCAAATCTGTGTTTCTCATATGTTACAAAACAGGCAGCATGTACTTTATGGGCAAGTTTCCGGGGATTTCTTACTTTGATTTTTTTTTACATTTTAAATACAAGGTGACAGTGTAAAACCAAATTCCTCAGTCATTACTTCAGAAAATGACTTAATTTATTCCAATGACAAATATGAAATGTGCAGTTCTGATCTCTGTTGCTTTCCAAACATTAATTGCACAAGTCCTCCTAGCACCACTGGAAAATGGCTTATAACCAAGGGGAGCACAGACAACTGGTCCAAATGAGTTACCAAGAATGTAGAGGTAGCTGTGCTTCAGAGCCAACAGAAAATTCAACAGCGCTTGTCTCCTGGTTCCCATCCAGAGCCAGTTCACAGTATTAGCACTCTCACGTTTTAGGCAGGTATGTTATTAACCATGTGTTGCACCACTCTTCTGGTTCATTTATTATTTTAGAGACAATAGGCAGGTGAAAATGAGGAAAAGGAAGCAGATCTTACCTTTTCCCAGGATGTCAGCTTTGCCCAAATACTTGCATTACAGAATCTTTAAATTTGTTTCCAATTGCAAAGGGTGAATTGAGGGTGAAGAAGATTTAGGTGGGGACTTTGTCCCTAACTTATTTTATCTATAACAAAACAAAACAGAGTACTGCACAAGAAGCGCAGTGGATGACAGCACTTCATGACATAGCTGGCCTTTTTCATGAAGAGATATTTACAGTACAGGCTGTCTTACTAAAGAGGACAGACCTTGCAGGGTGTGCAAAGCCTACCAACTGAATAGTAAAGTACTACCTCATCTCAGAGGAAAGGTGTTGTGGTCAGGCCCTGAAGTTGTACTTATTAAGAAATTCAGAAAACACATTTTAAGAGCCAAACCATTATGTAAATCCTGAAATACTGCACTACATCCATCATGTCAGTTTTATTAGAGAGTTCTTAAGATGTATATTTCTAGGGTTAAATATCTGCAGTAAGGAAGCTTCCATCTAATGTATTCTTACCCGATCCTGAAATAGAAAAAAAAGTCTCAATAGGAGAAAAAGGTGGTAGGAAGCCAAAACCCAAAACAAGTTAACATAGCACAAAGGACGGCAACCCTAGTACAATTGTGTGTCATCTACATCTCAGGTAGACTGAACCCCCAACTGTGAGCTCAGGACAAAGCTGGGGGGACAGAAGGAATTTTTCACCCACAGCAATATTTGCTCATCCTCTTACCTCTGAGCATAAAAACAGGCTTCAGGTCTAAACACCAGACTTATTGTTTTGGCAGTGGGGGAGCAGTGTCCTGAGCTGCTGAAGTATGGGAGGGAGGGTGGGGGACAGAGGGGACTGTATCACTCATCCCTTTAAAGTGCTGTGCCCTTTGCCTCTGAGGAATCCCTTCTGGAGCGCTGGTGCAGAGCGAACAGGCGGGAGCTTCATCCCCTACCACACAGCCAAACTCTTCTGCCTGACATCAACAAAAAGAAACAGCCCCCAAGTTCAAACACATCCACATGATTTACAGCCGAGTCATTTCCAGGGCATTGCCTCCCCTAACCTTAGATAATGGCAAAGGATGACTTCACCAACAGCTTTTAACAACTTCACTTTGGGCTTAATCAGACCCAGGTTAGGGAAGACGGATACGGCTGCACAAGCTCTTGGTTGCTGCCTCTGGCCAGACAGCACAGCTGCTGGAGCTCTTTCTTGTGAAAGCAGCTTGACCCAGACTGCAAAACAATTGGATCTCAAATATGCCAATGACAGAGTCAACAACAAGAAATGAACATCCAAATGCCATTGAAATGCCTTGACACAGTGACCAGAACCTGCCTTGTACCCCCTGCACACAACAACAGGAAAGGGCCAGGAGATGGCCAGAGCTGGAAAAGGCACTGGACTTTCAGGGCATGACTGTACTCCATGCAGTACTCCAAACAGGCTACCCAGCTGCCGCTGAAGAAGTCAGGATGATTAATGGAAGTGGCGTATCCCCATCAGAGGAATGTTTCACTCAGGCTAATTAGTCAGGTTGAGAAGGAAATACCATGAGAAGAAAAATCAGGATAACGCCATGATAACCACGACTGAGACGTACATTGAGATATTTCCAAACTTTATGAGAAAAAAAAAAAAAAGAAGAAAAATAAAAAGAAACAGAAAAAATCATGAGACAAGAGGGTGCCTATGGATTTTCAGTGAGGGAAGGAGAGACTTATACTGAAGTATCCCAGGGTCTACATCATCCAGGCCACTAGTCTACTGAATATGTTATGGTAACAGCTTGTGCCATCTTTCTTGTCCTCATTTGATCCAGAAATCTCCATGACAGCTTCATCTACAAGTATACATCTCCATGAAAAGCTTTGGGGTTTTAACAAGAAATTTCCAAAATGTCATTTTCCAATGAAAAATGTTTCACCGGAATTTCCCAACCAGTTCCAGCCTAAAGATGCTCATGCATTAATTTAAACCCTGGCAGTTTTGGCATTGAATAACAACATGAAGCCTAAACTTTTCTTATTTTTTCTTTCTGAAGTTGCAGGGTTTTTTAATGCTGATCATGGGAAAACAAAGATGAATCATAAACAAAGGTATAGCTTTCTTTTCCCCGGAAATACTATGTTGACAAAAAAAAAGTCCTTGCCTTCAGATATCTCCTAAAGTTTTGTTGTTGACAACTTAATAAGAAGCACGCAGAGAAAGAAAAGAACAAAGGTATGCATTAAACAAGTCATCAAGTAAATGGGATCAAAGAGTCCTAATAAATCTCAGTGTTGCCAAAAGATAATTCAGTCCAAAACATCTGAAACAGTAACACAAGTAAAGACATGTTTAATCCTTCTTTGGTCACATCAGTTGCATTTAAAGGATAAACAAGAGTCCTGAGTTTACAGAGAGTAATTCTAATATATGCTGTCATTTCTGTAAGGTATAATGGCTTTAGAATTTATACATATGGAGGGTTTCCGGCAATTGCTGTTTTATTTAAAGCTTTATTGTATTTTTCCTTAAGTCAGTCATCACAATGTATCCCTCTTTTTAGGACTTATGACGTATTGTTTATCTGGAGGCTGCAAGATGTTCTTATACAATATCAACTTCACTGCTCAGAAGTAGGAGTTAATATTGCCTGGGGCCTGGTATAGTTCAAAGACTGTGAGGCTGTGCAGTGGGTTTGGAAATAGATCAAAAATCCCAAAGGGATGAGGCCAGGCCACTGGCAATTGACTCCAACTATATTGTGCAGAAAGCTGAAAAATGTAACTCATGCTTCTCGCTGCTAATCTTTGGGATCTTAACTGAGCATTGACCTGCTAGTCTTCTAACATCTTAAAAATCCAGCATTTAATGACAATATGCCAATAAACTGTTTGCCTTTTTATTTCATTCCCAAGTTCATATACACACACACAAACATAAAAATACTCATAGACTCTTAGTCAATTCAGCTAATTTCTCTGACTTCATGAAACTCTGACTGATTTTCAACAGAGCAAACCAAAACAAACTGACAAAAGAAATCAAATCACTTAGGTTCTTTCTTTGGAGATAATTTGCTGATCTTGATACTTTGGACTCTGACTAACGATGTTCTTTCTTGGTCTTTTACCTTGATTATAAACATTTCCTGTATAGAAAGAAAGTGCGGTTTTCAAGGTGAAGGTAAATGGAGAGTTGGATTTCATTGGTAAGAGCAGATGCAAAAGATTTCATTTGTCTTTATGGAAATAAATGCTATTTCACAAATATCATAGTACTGTTTTGCATTTATAATCGATAGTTTTAAATACTTCTCGGTCAAAACCAACAGCCAATAACTTCAATGCTGATAAGGGACCTTGCATGCCCTTTTGAAACACTGTTAGAGAAGCCTGGTTTCCACAGAATGCATTTCTGAAAATCAGGGACCTCCAGTGTTTGTCAAACAGGATATTCAAAATCAAAATAATTCCAAGCAACCTTTCCAGAAGTTTGCTTGTGACTGCATATTCCTATCAGCTTGTATGTATTCTGGTCAATATGTTAAAATCTGGATGCTTAGCAATAACCAACTAAAAGGCTGAGCATCCTATACAACCTGATAATTTCTTGACAACTGTGCCTACATTCGGATGTTTGCATCTAGGAAATACTTCCCTTAAAAATGTTGAGCCTTAAGGAAGCCTATAACCTATGCAAAGCCTGTGCCTTTATGTACCACACAGGTAGGCAATCAGTAATGTGTAGGAGGTAGTTCATAAAACAGGCAAGAAGAAAAAATTGATTTATCCAGGGCTGGAGAGCACTGGTGAGGGGGTGTTTCCCAGAAACCAGAAGTAAAGCTCTTCCAGTACAAATAATCTGTTCTTTTCCAATATCCCTTTAAATCTAAAAAGCCATTAAAATTTAATTTCACACATTTTAACTGAAGCCAAAGTTGTTAAAAAAATCTCTGGTAGATCAGCAAATATGACCTCTACCATTCGTCATTCTTTTCAAAATGATTGATTTAAATAAAGAGAGCATAAAGCCAAACTCTATGAGGAGGACATTTCATGTCCAGTTATAATATAATCCATCACCTTTTGTTTGTAAAATAGAAATACCTAAAATATCTAAGCAAAATATTTTAAAAATGTGATTTCACTTGAATTTAGAACAATATATACCACATGCTGCTGATGTTACTTGTGATGACTCTGCTTAAACTTTAACAATGCTAAGGTCCAAAACCAGAATGGGATTATGGGAACAACAGGCTATGTCAAAAAGATCTTAATATATTAGTCAAGGAACAGACTAGGAATGCAGAGATGTCCTGAGGGTGGGAAAGAAAATTAATCTGTTCACTATGCAGGTTGTCATTATACCATGCTCATGAGACAACAAGGATCTTGGGATTCAAGACAAGAAGGTGTCTATGCATGAACAGATCATCTTCAGAGCACTATAGAAATACAAGGTGTTGGTCAAGCAATTATATGTGTAGATTCAAAGGGTACTTAGAAATACCTTACCAGGCACTTAAGGTGGTAAACTCAGGTGCCTCCCACTTGGAGAAAAATATCTCCCAGAACATATCGCAAACATATCTCAAATCAAAAAAGCTCTTTTCATGTTTTCTTCTGCAAATTAACAATAACCTTTGTGACTTAAATACATACATTAGACAAAATTAGGTACTGGAAGGCTATGCTGCAAAGCTATGCTTAATCATACTCTAGAATAGGTCCTTTTATTTAATTTACATAGGGTGAAAACTGGATATATGAAAAAATTATAGTAATCATAAAAACATTCACTGGATGTAAAGAGTTTGTTGTTTTAATTTCTAATATTTATTTTCCCCATCCTTTTGCATGTGTTCACACTGACAGCCATGTGAACATTAAGCAGTATGTCACTCTACAATTCTGGGTACATCTATATAAAGCCACTAATCCCAGAAAAAAAACAAGACCTTCCTTATTATAGGAGTGCAAACGCCCTTTAAGCTCTTGTACAATACATTCCTTTTCAGAATTTTAAAATATCTACATCTAGGAGTCACTAGAGAAGACTTCAAAAGCTCTATGTGTGCCTTATCATTTATACTGCTTACAGAAAATAGGGAAAATGGTCCATGAGAAAAGGTCTGGGTTGTGTTCCAAAGCAACGCTCTGTCAGAGTCAGAAATATTAAATACATACAGAGAAACAAATAAAAATCTGACTTGATATAATTTCTTCTCACTGGAGAATCTAGTTTGACAAAGTTCTTAACCTCTACCCTACAATAATAATTCCCCTGAATTATCAATATCATGGACTCTGGGTTTTAAAAATGTGTCTAAAATTGGGTTCTTATACCCAACACATAAAAGTAGGCTAGTATGACATGTTTATAAGCTCTCCATAGTACCACAGGTGCCGATAGGAGCTGAAGGACCCAATATCTCTGAAAAAGATCACTGGTGTTAAGGTGTTTAAATACAGAAATAGGAAATTACTAGAATGAGCAAACACATGGAAATTTCGACCCATATTTTTTCCTTGTTCTACAAAAGCAGTAAACTCTTTCACTGCCTGTTCTTCTGCCCTGATAAGCAGAAGATGCCTGCCTGCCTCAAGGATAATAGGATCTAACTATAGTGAAGAGCACTCGCTTGTGGCTCCATATAAACATTTACCGGGCAAACAATAGGAAAAGGAACAACATCTAATATACAGTAAGAGAGAAAGCAAAGAAGATTTAGGAAAAACCAAAATGGGAACCTTCAGCTTGCACACAGTGCTTCCACCAAAACATAGGCACGATTTCTAGCCCCAGTCTTGCCTAAAAATCTTATATAATTTCTTCAGTGGCCTCAATATCTCCATAAAGTTCAGTAAGGGTCCTGAAGGAAATAAGGATTGCAGGTTTTGCCCTTAATAGAATAGGTAAAGCATACAGAGTAAGCTTAGTTATTAGACTTGTCCAACTTGAAATGTACTAATAGCAAACACAGTCAATTAATCTTAACTTTCAAAGATACGTAAAGGACAGAATGAACATTTTGTTCAAATATATATTTGTCCTGTGGCACTACGAAAAGGGGAAAAAAGGAAAAAGTCCATGATTTGTTCAAATCCCTTAACGTGACAGCTGCAATAGATGTGATTAATCAGCCGCAACCATCAAACAATATGTGGAGGACACAGACAGGCTGCACTTCAATCTAAAATTCCACACAACACCACAGTCTGCAGTATATCTACATCCAAAACCACTCCAAAACTAACACATGACATTAATCATTCTTGGCCATCCATTATAACCTGATGAATGTGCAGAGTTTGTACTCCAGTCCACTGGAGACTTAAAAATAATAAAAATAAAAAATAAGCTGGAGCAGCAAAAATACCAGAGGCCAAAGGAATAAATAAAGCATAGTGACTCCACAGCCCAGAATCAAAACGAATGACCACTAGAGGTAAATGGGCCAAGTAGTGGCCTCTACTATATGTACACATACTTCTCATTACAAATGCAAGGCCATTGCTAAAGTTAGTTCACATGAGTTTTCTGTGCAAGACAGTACAACAGTGGGGATGAAGTAGAATAGATTATAACGTCCCATAAAAGCATCTCAAAGCACTTCAGTAATGTGACTTGACACTACCTGCTTTCTTGCAAGGAACATAATTGATAATTAACATTGCCATCCCATAGCTGCTGAAACTGGAATACCCCTCGAAGCCTTAAACCTGAAAACACAGTACGCTAACTTAGATCTGATGTGAGCAGTCTCATTAGTGTAACGCTTAACTACAGCTAAGCATGTGGTTACCAAAAAAAGTAGCTGCAGCAATGGAATATGAGCAACTCTCCAAATCTCTCATGAAGTGAGCCCAGGTCTCTTTCCTCCAATCTCACCCTTACTGATATATTGCAGAGTTATTTCCCGTTGTTAGTGTCATGCTAATGTCATTAAATACTAAACTTATAACTAATTTCAGTGGGGAGATCTATGCACAAGGTCAGGGCAGAAATGCATTCTTTGAGGAGGTTTCCCAGTCTTTCTCAGTTTTACTTTGCAACCTTTGGACCAAAATCAACACAGATTCAGCTTTTAGCTTTTATACCTCAAAATAAAATTATCTGAAAGGACAACAGCAGAAGAGTTATAGCTGCTCAGAAATTTTCCAAAGAGGACTTTTTTGTCAGCAAATGGGGATTTATCAAAAGCAGAACATTTTTCGGATTCTCATCACACCCCAGCAGGCCAGCCCTCCTGGTGCCTGTTTCCTCGGCTGTCCATTTCACGATCTAGGAGTCTGGAAATTGTGGCTTTTCACTTCTCAGGACCATGGGCTCTTCTGGGTTTACAGCTCTCCAGCACCCTGAGGTTGGAGAGGCACATTGGGAGGTCTAGCTTGGGCTTCCAGCATACTTCTTCCTAGGAGACCTAGGTCCCAGGCTCCGGACTCCTTAACATTTGGGATCCCGGGCTCCCCAGGCATCCGGATATGAAGGCTGCGGGAGGGCTGCCAGGCAGACAGCTTGGAGCCCATGGCCCCAGCATCTCTGGGAGCTACCACTCTTCCAGCTGTCCAGTTCCTTACTTGGTAAGCCTTGGAAATGTTTTATAGAATGAAACTAAAGGTCATGTTGACTTTTCCAAATTCCTTGAAAAATTCGGAAATGTATTTTTTCCACTTTGTTTTTAAATAAGTGTAATTGCTGCTGATGCTGTTAAGAAGTCTTTCCCATGGAATGTGAATTCAAATTTATTTCCAGTCAGCCAAGAAAATAATAAAAACCCAGCAACAATTGGGAACTGTTTTCCACTGTGCCACTGTTGCTCTAGGGTTTTAAAATCTACGCACGGGTTCTCAGTCCTTAAACAGGAGAAGCAATCACTGCCTAAGATTTGAGAGACGGTATGTATTCACTTCCATAGCACAGTATTCCAAAACTGACTTTTTTTGCAGCCTAGGGGCTTATCAGACTTAAAGCCTTTGATGCTAATATTAAACTACCAATACCGTGGACCAAATGCCCTAAAGGAAAAGAACTGAATGTGTGAACAGCACTGTTTTTCAATCAAGCCAGCTAACATGCTGCGTTCTTCCACTACTCTTTCCACACAGGCCATGTGCTATATCATGCCCTTATTACCCTTTTTTATTACAAAAATAAATGTATGGGCTTTACAAATACTTATTATCATTTCAATCACAAGAAACTCTATTAAATAGTTATGTTGTGGAAAAAATGCACTGCTAGTCAGCACAAGTAAAACAAACCCATTTGACATATGTCAGTGCTAAATCTTCCAGCACAGGAAAGGAGGCAAAGAATAAACTTGATCCTGGTTTTCTTCTGTAAAAGCAAAAGATGGCATTACAGCTGCAGAACAGGAGAAGCTTAAATAGAAAATATTACAAATATGTTATAGCAATATTCAGCAGAGGAATCTAATATTTTCCTGTATGATTTTTCATCATTTACCTGATCACTTACCAAGAAGATCTAAAATAGGTTTCAAACTTCCCAAAGAATGACCGTGTATTGACGTTTGTGTTGAATAGTTTTTTAAGCCTTATGGGACTATCTCCAGGTGCCAATGACTAAAGATTTGCATGACTTCAGCTAAGATCTGAAATACAAAGATTAGTGGGGAAAAGCTCAGTTAAAGAAGATAGAAATCATAATCTCTACTAATTTTTCTACCAGGTGGTTTGAAAACAGAGAGAAAGAAGAGCTAAGATTGACAAACCATACTGTGATGAGAAAAAAACATTTCCCAGTAATTTTGCTACAGGAACATGAGGTATGGGAAAGCATATCATAAATTTATGGGGTAAAAAGGGAATCATGTAAGTCCTCAAAGAAAGCAGTATTAACAAAGAGCACTAGAAGTTTCACCAGTGCAGAACTGATATAAGATTTTAATAGATAGGCACATATGCTTATATGAATATATATCTTAATACATACATATATATATTTCTTTACCATACAGTTATTGAATTACTTTAATGTCTTCTTAAATTACAAGGGGAATTAACTCTGTCTCAGCCTACAGTCAGTTCTTAATACAAACAGAAGGAAATGGGACTCTTTAYTTCCTATTTTAAAAAGTGGTGAATTTGAAGCTGCTTCAATTGGTCCCACACACCGTTTTGATGAGCCTCTTTCAGTTATTTATTAACAAATCTGATGACCAACAAAGTCTACACCAGCAACATGCAAGGTGTTGATGCTGAGCAGTGTATATCTTTTATCATTTTACAGGCACAATCACACAGAGTCTTCTGCGCAAATGSAGTTTAGTCACTTGGAAATGACCTTCCTCTTTTACACAGCTTTTTATGTAGACTTACTGCCAATGCATCCAATGGCTGAAAACCAACTCCAAAAAGTTAAAGGGGAGATTCCTTGCATTTTAGCTAAATTGTATGTAATATACTTTGGTCAGCTCAGTCTTTCTCTCTAAATAGTATCTGTCAACTCATATACCATATTCACTTCTAATTTACTACTCAAGTGGGATAACATTTTATATTAACACAAACAAAATGGAAAACTATGAGATACTGATTGCCTGGCAAAACAAATCCTTAATAACTTATCCCCTTTTAAAAGGGAGAGTTAAATGAGGTGAGACTTAGCTGAATGGCCATATAAGTTGCACTCAAATCCTTACATTGACATCATGTGAAATATTCCAATAGTGGGAAATCCTGTATTGCTACACCAGTGGCACAGCACACACAGCATGGTGCCAGCATGGAGAGAGATAAGCATGCAGGCAGACCTCAAACAGTCCAGTCCTGGCCCCACCTATATTCAGGACTCAGACATTTCTGGGCTTGGGTTCGGAGATATCAGCATACTTACATGCACTGTGCTTTGCTGTATTAGGTATGACTGGTACATCTGTATCATCAGTAACTGTCTGCTAAGGGACAGTGTTGTTCAAGGCGTCATTGAGAAGAATGAATGATAAGAAGTCTCTGAATGGCCTACACGAAACCTTTCTGATATGTGCTATACTCTGCATGCTTTCAGTTACAATCTGCACACAACTAATATCTCTTTTCCAAAATCGTAACCAAGACACAAATGCCACTTGTCACAGAGTAAGGGTGGCCTAAGAACAGACTCACTTTGAGGCAGGGCAGGGAACGACCTGCCCTACCACTTACAGAAACGCCTCTTAATGCGAGACACAGGAATTGAACCTTGCAAACATTTCTTCAAGGACGGTGAAACCTTCACATCCTGTTCAAAATTTTGAGGGGCTTGAGCTGTCACCACCAGCTTGGGACTTTTGCCATGAATTTCTTGTGACAACACAGGAAGACCTGCACCATGAGTTTCTGATCTAGTTGAAGATGTTCCTGCTCATTGCAGGAGGTTGGACTAGATGGTCCCTTCCAACCCAAACCATTCCATGATTCTTTGACGATTCTATGAGTTTTTCCTCCTCCAGGTCCTTCCCATGGTTGGTTTTTCCACCTGACACATCCAACCTTTTCCCAAACCTGAACTGAAGAATCCTCTGGTGGGGGGTGAATGGATCCCCACACTACCCGGACACCACCACGACTGTCACTGCAAAAGCTACAGAAGGTGTTGGCTGAGCTTTAAACTCAGTTTTGGTAACCTTTAAAATAAACCTGAGTAACCTTTAAAAATAAATTGTCTGGGAACAAATTAGTGAGCTAGTATTGCTCAGTGCATGTAGTTCATCTATTTTGACATTCTTTGTTATGATATAATAGCACTTTAACTCCTGGAATACAACACATCATTGAGTATTCATTTTTACCATCTATTGAAAATCCACATGTGAATCTAATCTATGAATATATAGTATAAACAGTGCCTGAATCAAAGACTGATGAAGTCAATGGAAAGATTCCTAATATATCTCATGAACTTTGGATCCTGAAGCAAAGGGTTCAAGCAACCTGCTTACAATTCCTCTGGACTAGAACAATTCAGTCATATAAAACTGTAATACAAGTGTCATCATGATAACACATGCTAAACATTTCCCAGCAGAGATTTGTTTATTTTTTTTCTAGTAGACTACTTGCATCACACAGAATCAGCCAACCCATGAAGAAACCTGACTCTAGCATTGTCCACCTTCAGTTCCATTATACTCTCTGATGTCTCCTATTCTGAAAATAGCACAAACAGCTTTTATCAGCTTTTACTATCACTATTATAATAAGAAGAACAGTTGTGGGAGCAGCAAATTTTATCTTGTGCAGATTCCTGGGCAGTGCTATATAAACTATACTTTTATTAGCCTTCCCTCACTGTGGGTTGTGATTGCAAGTCTCTTCATTATCTTAACAGCCCATTTTTTCCTGTAAGCAGTTAGCATCTCTCTGTCAAATCCATTAAAAACTAGCCAATGGAATCTGGAGTCGATGGGGAAGGAATCACATAGGCATACACAAAAACACTGATCGTACACACACATGTATACAGCATAATCATAAAAAAAACTAATTTCCTTGCAAAACTGGACTAAAAATAATCTCCTGAGGAGTTCCTATGAGATGAGAAAAAATTAACAATATAATGTAACTTAAAATCAAAACAGGAACAATAACATGAAAGCCACCAAAAGTATGTGCCAACATTCTGATTTTGTTCTTATTTTAGGGAATTTGGCATGCTAATTTCTCTTAGCCTTGTGGTATACATATAAATTATATTAACCAGTTGATAAACATGTAAAGTTATTAAACTTTTAATTTTCTAAAATATGAGGGAAAATATATATGTTAGTCAAGCTCCTATGTTGTAAAATTTTTCACTTAATTATGATATCAGTCAGTTAACTAAATAGATTGCATATTCCAAAAAATAGGATTGCACTGTACCAACTGTAGAAAATCTCCTTGCGGCAATGAATTTCTGCTCAGAATTGCTATTAAAAATGAGCACAGTAACGTGTAAAGCTCTCACAACATTACAGAACACAAAGTTTTTATTTTAAAAATCAGTTTATAACAATACTTTCCACACAGCTTTGCTCATAATTTCATTTAAGATCCATCCATTGCATTTTTCTTACCATTTGAAGCATCCTGAAACTAATGAGAACCTTTCTATTCACTTTACCTGGATTTGCATTGTGGCATTTATGTTTTTATACTTGCCACGTTTTCTTCAACTCTGAATAAAGACCTCGGTCAACGTATATTGCGATCATAGTGCTCTGGAGTACCTGGTCAAATAACTGACTGTGTAACAGCGCATCTGGTGTGTAAATCTGAGATATAAAACACAAGAGTTATTTCTGTCACTAAAGAGTGAGTATGCTTCAACTGCTGTTATAATCAGAAAGATATCATGCATATGAGAAGCATTAAGCTTAAATTACACAAGAAACAAGTAAGGTGGTATTTCAATAAAAAACTTCTCTATATGTGAAACTATCCTTACCTTCTAACAATTCAAAAAGGCCATCATGAGAGTACCAGCACAACTCCTCAAAATTACTTCCAATACATGTTTAATAATCTACATGGACTGGAGTTAGCAGCTGAGAAACAGCTATATTATTTTCCTTTTTTCTCAATTCTCATTACTTTACAGGAAGAATAGATGCAAATGCTGTAAATATTGTAAATATCTTACGTACTTTGTATTTGTACTTTTATGTACTTTGCTGTAGCACACTCTGTAGATGGAATACAATATTTTAGTCTACTACACACTTCGATCAAACCACAGTCTCAGACACACAGTATCAACTCAAGGTAAAATTCAGTGGGCAAAAAAAAGGTCTGTTGAAAAAATTCCTTGTCCACAATGTGGATTTAGACAGGATTTAGGCAGTATGACAGGCCTTAGGTTAGCCACCTGCACAGAGCTGGAATTTGCCTACAACATGAAGAAGAATTTGCCTCTAAAGACAGTGCAAATGTGAGAGAGATGTGGAAATGGACACTTGTATCTAAAGCTGAAAAGAGGCTTCCACTGTCTTATTTTTGCACTTTTAGCCAAGAGATTAAGTACATACATAGAAATTTGACTTTGGCAGTGTACAGTATACCCACTCTCTTTTCATGCTGAGTGATTTCTGTTTCAAGGTGAAAAAGATAATTTACTCCTGGATTTTTTTAAAGAAAGGAAACTTCAGTTGTATAAAAATGTCACAGGGAATCTGTTTTATAGATTATAAAGGAGATTGAGTTTTCTTAAACCAGTTGCTTGAAATTATTACACATTGGGCTTTGCTTCGGATCCTTCTTTCTGGGAATTATAACGACTGCTGCCAAAACAAAATCTGTTTAACTGTTTAAGTGAGAGTTTCAACAGAACCTAACTCAGTGCAAATGAGATCAGTTTATTAGAGTTTAATAACTATAACACAGATATAGAAATATAGAAAAAAAAATCTCTTGAAACACTATCTTCCTCCCACCCTCATTCAGAGGCATAGCCAAGATACTTTTCATTTTTTAACTCAGGAAACATTGTGGGGCTAATGTCAAAAGGACAGTGCTTCTTTACAGATCTCTTTTGGAACTCCATGAGGACTTAACCTCACTGGTCCAAACTGGGTAACTTCCCTGCATTATTTTGGAGCATTATTATGGCTGCTCCTCAGAGTACTGAGAAAAGTTCTGATACCAGCTCCAAAGCAGAAGAACTGCTTTGGACTTCAGCTCCCATTTGCTTGGCAGTGAGAAACAGCACTTGTAAGCAATAATGGGTGAAATGAGCTTTATTTCCCAAATGCTTCCCATGTAATTCTAGAAAGTGTTTCTACCCTAACTAAAAGGTATCAGAGCTGGCACAGCTCAGTTCTCCCCCAACTGCTGCTTCTACAGGAAGGCGGCCCAAGTGCACAGGATGCAGGATGCTGGACTGTTGTGTTCAAAGATACCAGGTAAAGCCAAAGGTTACAGGGACCTTAAAACCATCTAAGATGGACACAGAGAGCATGACACAAACCATGCCCTCACATCTTGAAAAGGGCTAGGGACAGCTAAAAATTGGATGCTATCTGCAGGAAAAAGGGACAGACAAATCTATCCCTAGGGATCTTCTGTGCCCTCAGCAGAGGGAAAAGGAACATTTGAAGCCAGGAACATTTGAAGCTTTGTGGTCACGGGCAAAAGCTGAGGGTGAGACCCACTCCATGAATGAGAAAAAAGAAAAGGCAGGGCGATTGAGACCAGAGGAAAACAGAACCAGAGTTCCCAATGAAGGAATAAAAAGGCAGTCAAGATAAATGAAGGAATAAAAAGGGAGTCAAGACATAAGTGAAACAGAACAATCCTATCTGTACCATGGAATGGAAGAAATTGGAAAAAAGGATGTGAAGGAGGAGAAGAATGTAAAGGAGAATGCACATTACTTTTAAAGAAGTTGGTTGGAGAAGATTATTCCTTTATGCCCATTTTACTAATTGAAAAAGCTTTGGTTGCTGTGCATGTTTATCTGAAATACAATGTTGTTTTTAGCACTCTGCTTTATTTTCTCCTGTTCCACCCAACAAAAAAGGGGGATGGAGTTATTTACTTTCATTCAGAGCGCTAAGACGCGTAAAACCAGTCCTGCCAACATCACGTCTCACGCCATCAGCATAGCTTATTGAGAGGACAACTACTGGCTGAGTCCATTCTGGGAGTCGTTTCCTTATGATTAACTTTTCCAAGTCAGGATGGCTGGACAAGGAAATATTTGGATTAGGTTTGGGATCACATTCCAATGCCTCATAATTCAAAGTATATGGTATATTTTCAATATTAATGCTATACACAAACCAGTAGTTTTGCAGTCACTGGCTCCACTTTAGATACCAACAGTCTCAAGCAGGTCTGAACATCACCAAATTGGATAGTAGTAGATGCCTGTGGGTTTTGACTAAGCTTTCAATGCTATTTTGTTTTTTTTAATGTTTARTAATGCTGGTGACGATTCATAAGGCCACACTTGAAGTAGAGGTAAAAATCCATGGAACAGTGCAGCTTTACATTGGCAGAGAATCTGGCCTTCAAGCTCCCAGTTTTGGAGAACACCTTCCACAAAGACAGTCTCCTTGTACTATACAGGCAGGGTAACAAATGTGCGTTTAAACAAAGGTATAATATGACTACCACCATCTGGAGGACATGAGCGTAGATAGTGACCGCAAGCTCAGATCCTGACAGCAGAAAAGGCATCACTTACCTGCTAGCCTCGACAGCCACTAGTAAGATATTCTCATACTTTGCAATCTCTGTTTCAGTCTAACAACAGAAGTAATTCACCACACCTCTACAATGCTTTTCTGGGGGAGATAGAAATGTAACAGAAGTGCTTTTTTGGTGAAAATGTGTCTGCTTTTCTTTTTCATAAAGGATTCTGTGTAGCACGAGAGATGTGCATCCCTGTCCCTCAGCCAGCCTTTCATGCTCTGCATGCCAGGGAAAACTCAGAACTCTGAAGTGCAAAGACGGGTGTCTTGGTTTCGGCTGGGATAGAGTTAGTTTTCTTCCTAGTAGCTGATATAGTGCTGTGTTTTGGATTCAGTATGAGAATAATGTTGATAACACATTGATGTTTTAGTTGTTGCTAAGTAGTGCTTACGCTAGTCAAGGACTTTTCAGCTTCCCATGCTCTGCCAGGTGCACAACAAGCTGAGAGGCAGCACAGCCAGGAGAGCTAACCCAACTGGCCAACCAGGTATTCCATACCATATGACATCATGCTCAGTGTATAAACTAGTAGACGTGGTCCAGGAAGGGGCAATTGCTGCTCGGGGACTGGCAGGGCATTGGTCGGTGGGTGGTGAGCAATTGCATTGTGCATCACTCATTTTGTATATTCTGTCATCATTATTATTATTATTATTTTCCCTTTCTTTTCTGTTCTATTAAACTGTCTTTATCTCAATCCACAAATTTTACTTTTTTTTTTTTTTTCGATCTCTCCCCCATCCCACTGTGGGGGGGAGTGAGCGAGCGGCTGTGTGGTGTTTGGCTGCCTGCTGGGTTAAACCAGAGCAATGGGTTTCTCTGCAAAATCAAAGGAGTGAATAATTTTACTACAACTATCCCCTTTCTGAATAGAGGGAGAAAAATACTGACAATAATTAGCAGCATCACAGATGTGCATGCAGAATCCAGTGGAGACTGGAGACAGTAAGCACACCCGATCACCTAGCTTTTGGTTGCTAACTCTTACTCCTACATTGTTTTCTTACACCAGTATAATCAAGAGAGGGAGATTTCTGACAAGGCCATTTCCAGAAGCTAAATGCAATGGGTGTGTCTCCACTGTCAGTACAAAGAGCCCAGGATGCCTAGTCCCATAGCTTAAATGCCACATTTTTGTACTTCCTAACATCTGCCCTGCATCTAACCGCAGATAAAGGGGGAGTTTGGGCTATTGGGAACCAGCTATCTAAAAAGATATAATGGCAAAGAATGCAAAGGGAGAGTAAATGTGCAGGAAGATGAAACAAATAATCCAGGGCCACTCTATGGATGGGATGCAGAGACAAGTTTCAGGTCTTCTGAGCTTTAGTTTAGTACCTGTTTGCCAGGCCATATATTCCCCAATCCATTGTGTTGCTTTTGTTTCTAACCAGGGGATAAGGTGGGAAGGGTATTCAAATCACTTTTTCAGGATATTTCATCAGGCTTGGAYGTTCCTAGTATGAGCATAAACTCATATTTATCTTCATAGATTTTGAAGCAAGCATGAAACTGAGCTACCCAAATTTCTTTTTGTGCTAAAATAACCAGAGAGAGTGAGCCTAGTGTGACCACTGCTGAAAACAGAAAAATCCCATTCCCAGAACTTGAATTCCAGATAATTTTATCTCTGTGTAGAAAGTATAATGCACCCAAAACATGTTTATTTCTGCCAACAGATTGGTTCAGGTAAAGACATGGTGTATGTTTATCTTTCCTGAGTGTTACTTCAATAGCAATAAAAAGATATAAATAACAAATTCAACCCAAAAGATGTAGCTAAGCAAAGAAACAAGCAATGAACAAAAGGCTTGCCAATTTAAGAGAACTGACTTGTAAGAAATAGATGATTTTAAAAAAGAAAACTCATAAGGTAAGTCTTTAGAATCTTTTTTTTTTCTCCAAAAGTAACCAGGTATGCACTTCATACAAACAGGTAAAGAGTGGTCTGTATTTGCTGACAGAGTTTTAAACAAAAAAGAGTTAGTATTAGTATGACAGAAAATGTATTTCAGGGAAGGAGGGGAAGTTGTCCCTTTGAAACTAGAAATTGGAGGAAAATGTTTTCAGGTCAAATCTTTTATTTTGTAGGAAATATCTCCTTCTTGTTTTCATATCAAATTTAAGCAGATAAAAATTTAAACATGTTTACTTCACCAAAAATATTTTTAAGATTTATTTCCAAAATAAAGGAATTCAACAAGTTGGAGGCACATAATTTCAGGCAATTTTTTTCACTTCAGGCAAAATTTGCTATGCTGGGGTAGGAAAGAGGTGTTCTCAAAAGGATAATTCTTCTCATTACACTGATTTAACTCTTTTAGCATCAAAAACAGGAATTTGGAATTAAGTTAAAGTATGAGTTGATATTAGTGGTAGTAGTCTGTACCGATGCCTTAATACATTCATGATTCAACTCTAGTTGATTTTAAACTGTAAGATATGTTGTAATGTTATTTACATTAATGTCTTAATAGTAAGAAATTAAACATAAATATCTATCCATATTCTTCCTTCAGTTACACACCCATTGAGAATTTGGCCATCCAATCTGTCAAATAATTCTCAGGAAAAAATTGCATCTACATAGTATCTGTTTCACACTTCTTAATATTAATTCTTTTTTGTTTTAAGGAAGAAATTCAAAGCTRTTCTCCCCATAGTAGAACAATTAACATCTTTAAATTCACAGGTGGATCTGCTTTCTTTGCTGGACTGAAGCTAGTTTGCTTGGAATATAATTTCCTGTCTTTTGCTCTTACATATCTAATGATGAACACAGAAGAGCTCCTGTGTGCTGTCAAAGATTTTCTCTCAGCTTGCCAGGATTCTCCTTGATCTTCAGTTATTAACATAGCAGTATCTCAACATTATCAGTATTTCACC
Organism: Oceanodroma leucorhoa; assembly: GCA_030449065.1. Taxonomy (NCBI): domain Eukaryota; kingdom Metazoa; phylum Chordata; class Aves; order Procellariiformes; genus Oceanodroma; species Oceanodroma leucorhoa. The sequence continues at coordinate 5,997,604 of JASVER010000012.1, read as the reverse complement.
CACTCTCTGTAAGCAATTATAGTTTGAAAAAAATGGATGCTTTTCTCCAGGGAACAGCTGTAGCAATTTTTGCTGGTTTTGTGACAGTGGGTACATCTTAAAAGCAGGCTTCAAAGAGACAGCGGTGCTGCAGCAGTACAGATCCCCCTTACATTTCTTCAGCCTTGCTTGAACACACAGAAACAGCTGTTCAACATAAATTCATTACTGAAAACTAGTTTAAATAAGTAGACATATCAAACATTCCACATAAATCCTACATGATATATAGTAATTATATTATTCAAACCCATCCATGCCTTTTGAGGGGGGAATAAACTGTAGAGGATTGTGAACTTGCTAGCCTTTTTTTAAAGACCAATAAGGCCAAACTACAACATCAACTATCATAACATCACTAGGAAGTGCCCTACCTCACAAATAATTCCAGGTATGTCTAACAAAAAGGTATCTCAAGCTGGCCAACAGAAATTAATTAGTATTTCAAAAATTTTTCTTTTTTTTTTCCCTTTTCTGCTAAAGCAAAAGGAGGACTATCACAATCAGAGGGCTTTTTTTTTTTTTAAATAACTTTAAAAAAAAAGGTCATAAAAAGACAAACAGGTCAGAATACTTGGGAATCCTACTGTCAGGATGAGCACCTAGCTCTCTGGAGAAGTTGATCTTGGAGGTCCACGCTATAATGGTGTATTACATACTTATTTGGCACCAACATGATTAATTCATTAAACAAAAGATAACTGTCAGTTTCTTGTATCTGAGCAAGCTCTTCTAAAACACTGCACTAAGGGGATATAGATCAGAAGCAATAGTGGCAAGGGCAATAAGTCAAGTTTATTGGTTGTCATGCTGAAGTGGACAATCCTAATAAGTGTCACATGACATTTTTATTGGACAACAAATGTGCAACAAAACAGACTTTTGTAGAAAGTAAAAACTCGTAAAATTGTGGTAAAATATGGAAATTGTTTAGGAGAATATGTTGCAAATTTTTTTAACCGGAAAAAAATTGTAATGACAAAATTTACGTTTTGAATGTTAGATCCTGGATAACACCTTGCGAGATGAGAGTGACTAAGCAGATCATTTAATGAGCAGAGGAAACCATATATTATGACAACCAGAGATAACTGTTTTTATAATTCAAAAATATTTTAGAAATAGTACTATATTTGCTTTGAAAAGAAGAGCTGTTTACATGTAAGTATACATTGCCTCATTAGGGCTTAAGACAGAGCAGACCACATGATGGCTAGATACGGTCTTTTTTAAAAAGTCTACTAGGACAGTTATTTGAAGGGAAAGACATACACCAATAGTAGCATGGTGATTTTTACATTCAAGACAACATATAACAGTTAATAGCAGAAGATTGTTTCCAATGGAAGCAGTGGAAAGGACTAGAGGGCATGACCTATGAAGAAAGGCTGAAGATACAAGGTTTATTCAGCTTAGAGAAGAGGAGACTGAGGGGTGACCTCACTCCTGTCTACAACTTCCTTGTGAGGGGGAGCAGAGAGGGAGATGCTGACCTCTTCTTTCTGGTGGCCGGCCAGTGATAGGATGTGAGGGAATGGCTTAAAGCTGTCTCAGGGGAAGTTCAGATTGGATATTAGGAAAAAGTTCTTCCCTGCGAGGGTGGTCAAGCACTGGAACAAGCTCCCCAGGGAAGTGGTCAAAGCGGCTGTGGCCCCAGGCCTGCCGGTATTCAAGAAGCATTTGAACAACGCTCTTAGATATGTGGTTTAACTTTTAGGTTGCGCTGTGTGGAGTCAGGAGTTGGACTTGATGATCCTCATGGGTCCCTTCCAACTCAGGTTCTTCTATGACTCTGTGATTCTGTGTTGGTTGACAAACCTTCCCATCGTTAATGTCACTGACTTTTTCCAAAAATCTGCAGGACTAGGCTGAAAGAACAGCCCCTCATACCTGTGGTGGCCAATTTCCCATCTCATTTCTCAATGTGAGCATGAGACTGCTCAGGCAAAGCTGGTTTGATTTCTCCACATCAGCTTTCCTCCCTCCCTCCCTCCTGCTGTGGCCCTGTGAAGACCTTGTGAGTGGCAGGCACAAGCTGCTTCCCAGACAGGGGAGGATGCTCTAATCCTACCAGAGTCATCCGTCACATGCTCCAAATAATGCATGGTTTCCTTCTACTGTGGTCAACCAAATTGCACTAAAACAGTATTTGCATTCCCCCAGCAACTTTCCAAGTCTTAAAGGCATTTGATCCTGTAAGACAACAGACAAGCTGCGTCTGTGGAAAAAGTCTGAACCAAGCTGATAAGCACTTCAGAAAAAATAGTGAACATACAGTCCTTCAGGGTACAACTCCTACAAATGTACAAGTATTAAGTATGGCAGTTGTTTATCACTATTGTGACAGAGGAGCTTGCAGTACATTTGTAATTTAAACTAAGTAAATCATGACGTCGAGGCCAGTCATTTTAATCATAAGATTATCTTTTTCTCACTCCTCAGTAGCAAGTTATAAACACCTTTCTTTACAGTTTATTACATTTAATTAAACAGAAGATCCTTAGTGTATGACTCTTGGCTTCTATCCTGTTTTTCCAGGAATTAAAGTTTAGTTTGCAGACACATTTCAACTTAAGTACATTAATCATGTATCACAGCCCTTCAGCTTAATTTCACATATCATAAATGTTTGTGCATTAAAGCTATTGGCTGTGTCCCAGTGAAGATATTCCAGGTTAATGTTTGACAAGGACATTAATAAATGTACTAGAGTGAGCCAATCAAAACTTTGGCTATTTTTATAGTTTCTTTATGCATTTCAAAACGGTAAACAAATCATATAAAAAATACATAGTTTGTGGCAAATCAGAAAAGCTAAATATGTATTGATGAAGAGATTTAGATTACGCTGCATAAAAATTCAGCTACCAAAAGCATTAAGGAAAAAAAACAGTGTACCAATTTTGGAGATGGCTTTATTGTAAAAGCTCAAATCCAAACTCAAATTATTCCATGCAGAGTTAAGGAAGATGTTAATTGAGATTTATGTCTATTAACACATATGGCTAGCTCAGTTCAGCTGCCTTAACGTAGGCATAAGGTGTCATTTGAGATGTCCAAAGGATATCAGATATTAGCTAGCTGGTGGCAGATATGCGACAAGACCTCCAGGAGACCCATGCCCTTTTGAACTGGCAGCTGGAGCCAGGTAGGTCCCTAGGGCATCTCAAATGGCATCAGACATTTGGGAACTGGATCATGCCCAGGAACTCTAAAATTTCACTTCAGTAAATATTATAGGAAAGATAACATTCCCTCTTTGGGTATTGCTACAATAGGGAAAAAAAATTGCATGACTGTCAATTTAAACAGTTCAAAGTTCTGTCTGAAGTGTACTCCTTTGAAGTCTTGGTGTTGGTATTGCCATAGATCCACTTTTAGCCTGAGAGGGTAATGTTGCTCTCACTTAAGGCAATGGCAGGTCTTCCCTTTGCTCCTTTCAAGAGCTCTTTTGAGATACAAGATCAATTATAGGTATTAGCAGCAGGGTATATGGTGGCACCACTTGTTTGGCAGAGGGTGTGAAGGCACTAGGTTTGGTGGGGGAGTAGGACACCTGGCTAAGGGGCTGAAAGATGAACCCCATGCACAGAAAAGAAGAGAACGGAGCAGGCTTTTCCATTCAGTGGGAACGTCTTCCAAAGGGCAAGGAACCTTTCCATAGATCAAAAATACCCACCCATTTTTGATCTAGCTAAGGCCTGCTGTAGTTTTCTCTTACCCTTTTTTGTTTTGTTTTCCTTTCCCACTCTCAAAATCATGGCCTCTGTTGGAGGGAGTTCATTCCAAAGCCAGTGACCATATATTTACCTATATGAGAGCGCAGAGAAACCTATATGGGCAGAGTCTCAAGAGCAAGGTTGAGATGTCTAACTTGACTAAAAGCTCTTCTGAGGCTCAATTTGTAACTCTATAGGACAATTCAAGCAATGTAGTTAGACTCCTCTTTTTCTGAATTCTTTTCTGGGAGAGACTATCTTCTACTACTTGTTATAAAGGGAAATCGGCCACATAACTTAGCCAGAGTTAGCTGCTGCCAACACTCCTCCAATGGTCGTGTCTCCTAGGCCTATCCCATATCCTTAGCATGTTAGCTGCTGCCAACACTCCTCCAATGGTCGTGTCTCCTAGGCTGCCAACACTCCTCCAATGGTCGTGTTAGCTGCTGCCAACACTCCTCCAATGGTCGTGTCTCCTAGGCCTATCCCATATCCTTAGCATGAGCAAACAGAATCAATATGTGAAAATGAAGACATCACATGCAGGCGGGTTGTCATTTCTATAGATATCAGACCAGTGACTTCATCCTGTCTATATGACATTGACAGGGCACCAGAAGCACAAAATTTGAAACATGTCTTTGAAATAAAATATGACTTAAATGGTCTCTTTATGGCTTAAAAGACAACAGAGTATGCGAAGTAGCAACAAACGGGACATTCATAGTTTTGTCCAATGGAAGAGTTCCTTTATCCACCAAAGAATCTTGCTCAATTCTGCAAACATTATGAATATTAAATTCCAGATCAGCCAGATAAGAGCATATTTTGTATTAAAATCAATGTGCACTTGTATGTCATTTGGACTTCTTTGACAGCTATGAATAAGACATTAATAAGGTGCTTTTTATGCTCAATTTTAACCAACGACATTTGCAGGTAAATGAATTTAAAGCTTTCACATGACAAAAGTACTTTCCTAACATGAAGGAAAAGTACACCCGCCTATAAACTTCAGCAAGGTTTTCTGCAGTAATGATCTAAACACCCTAATATTAGCACAAGTGATATAGTGTTAGGTTTCCACTAGGATAAATGTGGTAGGATGGGCAAAACCTCACTTAATGCCATATAGTACATTATTCAAATTGTGTTTCTAATCTGTAAGTACATTACATCATGAGTCATTCAAAGGAAAGGGCAGAGTTTCCTGCCCAATTCATTACAAGAAGAAAGTGACATTTAGAAGGTAAAATATGAGAAATGGGAATTGTATCTCACAGGTAGAGTTCTTTTTTCTCATGAGAATTCTTTTATTTAAATAAAAAAAAAAAAAAAAAAACAGAATTCTGTCTCACTAGCTGAAAATTATCAAGCTTGTTTCTTAAAGGTATAGGACATCTAGATAGAAGGGTTGCTGAAAACAAAATGTTAGCTCCTCATATGTAATTCAGCATAGCTTTATTTACATTATTTGGGAACCTAGATAAGGGTATAGAAGAATTTCACATGGAAGAGAGGTTTTCTGGGTTTATTTTTGTTGTTGTTTAAATACTAGCTTGTACCCTTCAATGCATCTGAACAGCAAACCCTATTACAGTGTGAAAAATGTTGTAGAGAAGATACCAAGCCAGCACTGGAAAGATTCACCACAGATCACCTTTTATTTACATGGATTAAACACTTCTGGTGTTACTGAAAAGGGTAATATTATCCTTTACTTGTAAGGATAATATGAAACGTGTTCTGAATGTCCAGTTATAAGCACTTAAGTACATATGAGTTTTTATAAACATGGTGGGGGTTTTTTTAAAGAATATTGCACATCAGCATACTAGTCCTTGCCTTCTCCTCACCAAATGTGTGTCATTGTTCCACTTTCATCTAGCCCTCTGACCAAGCTTGCCAGCGTGGTGATTTAAAAACACCAAACTAGTTGCAGAGAATGGAGGAGACAGATGTGATCTTACTAATTTTGTCATGTCTTTAAACATCAAAACTAAGCACTATAGAGAAACTAATCAAAAACTAATCGAAACCCAGAGCATCCCTTCATGCTATTGACCACAACCTGCTCCATGGTGTTCGGAGATGAACAGTATACCAAAAGTATGAAGGGAACTTCAGTGCTGAGCATGGGGAKGAATGGTTCCTCTGACTCCTGTATGTTAAACAAGGGTTTAAGAGATCAAGACAGCAGGTATCTGATGCTCACCTACAGAGCATTAGCATTCTCTTCCCCAGAGAATATATGCATATTTGAGAAGTGGCTCCACAGAGCAAGTTGCAGACACTTAGGACTAAAGGGTCAGCCAGACATCAATAGCTTAGCTTTGGATTTGGTTCAGAGCAACTGGGAGATTTATCTGAGATTTAACAATCTGGTGCAACAGCTGCTTACCGTAACAAGCTTTCTACTACAAACTTTGTTTAAACATCTGGGAACGATGACAAATAACAGCCCATCCACTCCTACCCCATTGTGCCAAACCTTAGTTTAGTTTTGCCTCGCTACTGTGTTTTCTCGAGTTGTCAGGGCTCATTGCCGTAGGAATTAAAGCACCTACAAACTGAGAAAAGTGAGTGGTTTCACTGCACACCAGTAACATCATGGTGCTGTACAAGAGCTGTACAAGAAGCAGGGATGGCACAGTGACTCTGTTCTCACTTGTAATTTCATTATTTCCTTATTTCTGGCTACAGATGCAGACAGCTTAACCAGCCTTGGCTTCCCTGCACCCCGGGAGCAGGCGCCAGCTCTGCAGCCTCACTGAGGCAGCCGGCTTGGCTCGCAGCGGGGCTGGGGACAGGGGCTGGCTGCATGGAGGCACGATCTAAGGGAAGGGGTGAGGGACCCCCAGGGGGAACCCCTCACTTCTCTCAGACTTAGCGTCACTTAAACTTTTTATTATCCATTTCTTTAAGATAAAGCCAAGCCTCTGAAGAAGGAGGAGCTTTGATTTATATGGCCTCTATAGAGCTGTTCCAATCTACATTATTTGGCCAAAAATCGTAGTTTTTCTAGGGCAGATGCTTATCACTAACTTGATTAAACCACTGCTTCTATTACAAGCACAATAAAAGAACATTAAAACGCAATCCTAATACTTCACCTGAATCTATACAATAAGATCTATAAGCTTATGTCTATAGGATCCCTACAGAGGAGCAAAAGGTCCACTTTCTTAGTCCATATGCATCAGATAGAAATTTTATATTATGTGTGTAAGGTGTAGGTGCTTGTGAGAGTGGAAGAGTGCATACACAGAGACAAAATGTAAAATTATTCATCTGCAGCCACGACAGCTGTGCTAAATAGCTACTGACAGATGATGGAGCTCTGTGAAAGCTGTGTGCTTCCAGATGCCTTTCCATCATCCTAGCCCGCATATCCTCCATCCTGAAGGCAAGGGTCACCATCATGTCTATGGAGTATGGCAAAGGCAGGCAGGCTGGRGACATATAGCCCATCAGGGTGCCTGACTTTGTAACTAGCTTTGCTCCATGAGCCACCTTTACACAATTTAATAAAAGTTCAGGTACAACTGGAGGTTGTGATTCCTGTTTTAAGCTTTGCTGCATTTGATTAAGATAGTTCTTAAAAATGGTAAATACATGTATTATAAACAGAAGCCATTATAAAATATGGATTGAGCATGACACAAAACGATGCATTAATTCCAAAATACTTAATTGCAACCAAAAGAAGACCCTGGACTTTGGATCCTAATCTAAATGTTATTTTCCTATTTAAAAGTGTTCTAAAAAGCGAAACACTATGGACCGAGTTGCACAATTTTCTCTCAAGTTCGTTCCTGTTGGGAACGTTCACTCACTAGTTGAAATTGCTGTCCTTTATGCAGCCCCACTTATAGAAAGGAAATTGCTAATTTTGTAAAGATGATTTTGCAGTTTATCATTTGTTTCAAACCAAAGAGGGAAGGAAAGGTAAAACACTAATTACTGAATTGCATACACCGTCTCCAGAACTGAGTTGTAACTCTTGAGTCTGGTTCGAAGGAGAAGGTGCTAGCTGAGATCAGTCACCTAAGACAAGACAAAGAAGAAAAGGAAAAAAAAAACAGCAGTGGTGTGCTTGCTTTGAAAAGACTGCCCTCTGATGCTGGCAAGAGGTATTTCTTTCTTTAGTCAGGTAATCTAATAACAAGGATTTATGATACCAAAAGGCAAAAAAGATTATTTGTGCTGAATAAAGAATTCTTTTGGACTGAGGTCAGCAGAACTACTTGTTGACTGGAGGAAAGTACAGGGACTTGCACAGTCTGTGGAAAACTGGTTCAGTGGGAGGACTACAACACGGCTGCTTATGCACATGTATATCTTCCTTCCATAATTTATATTTTAAGCCCTTTTGAACTCCTGTTCCAAATATATATCATGGTTATAGGACAATTCCTAGTTCACATAGACCCTATTTAGACAAAGCATTTAACAGTGTGCAATTACTTTTCAGTGTCTAAATGCTTTGCATTTAGAAAAAATCCTAGAAAGAAGTTTACTGTGTTGAATTTCTCAAATACGCAAACCTGTCTTCATTTTTAGTCCCATACATGCCCATATATGGTTAGAAATGGGATTAGAGTTTGCCAGATGAGTCATTTTAACAACTTCCAGGACAAAAGCAAAACAACATCAGATTATAATTCTGATTTCCTGAATCTAATCATGAAAAGGAACTGGTTTATGCAAATCATCTTCCCACTGGAAATGACAGAATAACTCTCCTGAGGAGCTAGGGGAGGTAAACCAAGGGAGGAACGCTGAAACCATACAATTTGTATGATGCTGAAAGGAAGGAAATGCAGCAGTTCTGGGTTTTTGTTTCAGACTGGGAGGGATTAATTCTTCCTGTCAACTCCCTCTCCTCTTTTTAAAGCTCATTAATACCTTTGCCAGTAAAGCACGGTTCTTAGATGTTTTCAGAACCGCCAAAATCAGCCTATCCCTGTTTCGCATGGGTTTATGTAGGGCTTAAAAAACAGGAGGCTATAGATATGCTTTTTAAACACACCTCTGAGCACAGATATACCTTCCCTTTCCCCCCTTCCCACCCCCACCAAAGATAAGGAAATACTTTAAAATGGAAAAGACAGAACAAAGGGAGAAGTCCAGCAGAATTATGTCACTATTTTTTTTTACAGCATCAAATATTAGAATATCCAGGAAGACATCTGTATGAAAATATACAAGTTAATCAGTAAGGACTCACTAACCAATTAAAATTACAAATTCTCATAAGAAAAAGGCTTTCTGAACTTAGCTTAAACCATGTGAAAATGAAAACTGGGCTCTGCTTAAAAAAACACTCTAAATTCCATACTGTGCATTTTTACACAGATGAATTAAGAGAAACACAACAGAAGGGCCCACTAATTTGAAAGGACCCTGTTTAAGTCAGCATAAGCGTCCTTCCCTGGCCTTGTCTCTCTCCCAAAATCTGAATGAGTGTTGAGGAGTTACAACCACACAAATACATACTTGGTCTGCCAGCAGGAAGCACTTTTACTTTAATGGCATTCACATTCGCATCAGTGAAATTGTAGAGCTGTGTAATCTGCTCTCTCCATAGTTATTTTTTATTATTATTATTTTGGAATGGGTTCAAGGGGAAAGTAGGTCAAAACATTTGAAGAGTGATTGGCCTGCATTTTGTACGTTTAGCAAATTCGGTTGCCTAAAAAATCACTGTCAGCAAAATGTTCTGGTTGCATGGTCATCTTTACAAAGTTGCAGCAACTCAGTTTTAATGCAACTGTAGTGGATTGCTGCGCTTTTACCATATAAAATAAAAAAATATGTTTTGATTTGCAGCGATGCTTTTGTCATCACTTTTCTGAAGCATTGTCATAAAGCAAGTAAAAGAAAGAATATGAAAAAAAGTATGAACTAGAGCAGCCCTTGGAATTGCTAGCACAGTTGATGTAAAAGCTGTCTTATGCAACCATATGGTATACATTATCACTTCTCTTAGTGTCTCAAAAGAGCTTCCACAGTGAACTTGTGACAACATGACAACTTCAGAATCCTGGGAATTAGTAGATGGCTTGAAGTTTCAGCTCCTGCACTTTAGTGTCAAAACAGTCAATAATAAAATACAACTTCAGAACTTCAATTTTTTTGCAGTACTGCCAAGACTCAATAGCACTGTGTCCACTGGCTTCTTATGCTGGACGTTCTTCTGGAGCCAGCCCTGCCTCGCACGAGGCTGGGTGACAGTACCAATGGGCTGGCACGAGACTGTGCACAATCCCAGCGACATAAGGGAGGGCCAGTTATAGACCAATTTCCCAAGAGACACTTGCTTAGTGCAGAACACAGGGGATAAAGTAAACGGGTTTCCTGAGGACATGAAGCACTTGGTACCACAATCAGCTTAGGAGGATTTGACATCTATACCAATGGTAATCCTGCCTRTAAGACTAAGGATTTCATCCATCACCACCCTAACAGTACCTTCAGAAATGATTGTCAGCTTTACCTGTCCCCAGATGGACTGTAATTTAAAGAAGCATGCTTTCAATGGCAGAGGTTATTGCCGGCACGTTAGATCTGTGCCAGCTTTCCCAGGTAAGGCTCAGTTCTTAGCTTCATGGCCTGGGCCCAGGAAAACATCTGAAGCTCCAGTATGACACAGACATAACAGTCAACCTTTTTTCAGGTATTAAGATGCTCTTTGTAGAAGATTGAACTTTGAGGGAACTGTTAAGATCCTGAAACAAGCCTCCCACAGGAGTAAACCTTCATCACAGGCCTCAACCTTTTCCACCCTAAGTACAAGCCCTCGCCTGCACTAACACAAATGCAATAACAAAACCAACCAGCAAGTCTCCCAAAACCAAAACACTCCTCACCATGTTCATTTCCATATAGTAGATAAGAGAAAAAATTACATATGACAGATGTAACTATTTCATATAACTTACAAAACAGAGAACTAATATAAAACAACGGTAGAAGTGGGGTAATCTGAGTTAAAATCTYGCTGAAATAAAAAGTGCAATCTATGAAGATTCAGAATCAGCGGAGTCATAGTTAATAAGGACAGCTTTGCTTTAAACCTTTCTAAACCCTCCATGTGAGTTGCAAACGCTGTTGCTGAAGTAGGTGGAGAAGAAGAGGAGAAAAAGGAAGATGCTGTTTTAAAACAATCCGCAGGCAATACATTGGTGTTTAACATTTCTTAGAACATTACTGGAAGCAATTTGACTTCTTCTAGTGAAAAATCACAGCATATGAATCTATAGCAAACATTAAATGTAGACCAGAGTGTGCAGATACATTTATTTTTACCTTTGATGTAATTCATTGCCTTCATTTGAAACACAGAAAGATTATTTGGTCCCACAAGGTTCATTCTTTACTCAGAAAGATCATTTCCTTTCTCATTGCTCTAGCTGTCTTCTCTCAGAAAAAAAAGTCTATGTAGTCAGCTGATCTGTATTGATATAAGTTTGTGTGTTCACCACATGAAGCATGTTTCCTAATAACATCAGTGGAATTGTTGTATTTTATGCAGAATCAGGATGATAGATTTTAAGCTTGTGATCATCTAATGATATCTACTGCAGACCAGAAGCCACAGGATATTACCTAGCAATCTGAAAAGGGAAGACTACCCATGGGCTATTGATCTCAATAATTCAAGTTCAGCTGCCACACNAAAAAAAAAAAAAAAAAAAAACAAAACCAAAACCAAACACCCCCCTCCACACACATCCAAAAAAAAACCCAAACAAAAAACACATGCCAAGCAATGTAAAGACCAAGGGGGAAGGGAATTATAAGAAAAATGCTTTCTTTTGGACAGGTAGACATGAAGTATCTGCTTTCAAAACTGCTAGCAGCTTGCCAAGAAAGTGCCTGAAAGGAAGAAAACAAAGACAATGAGAAAGCTTGGAGGGCACACAACAGTGCAGAGCCGAGGAGAATAATATCCTAAGGAACRAGGAAGTGACACGAGGAGTTTTTAATACACAGATTAATGGTCACCGTTGTCCCAGGTGAAAAGGGTTCCCATCAGCCTACCACACAATTCTGAGAGAAGCCATGGGAACCACAAATGCCCTAAACCCTTTGGTAGCCCAGGACCACACACCCTTCCACCAACCCAATGCAGGTGAATGTACATTTGAACTTTTGCAAGTAAAACAAGCCCAGATCACTCTTTTCCATTTTAAGTAGCTCAGGAACCCTTCACCGTCTTTCTCCCTTTTCTCTTCTATACCATGCAATGGAAGAATCCCACCTCTAACATGTTTTTTGGGAAAAAAAGTCTTGTGAAAATTACGATACTTGATTCTGTGCTTTCTGATGCCTTGTGACCCTAAGCTATGCTGTATTACATGGTGTTGATATTTTAATGTCTCTAAATCCACACTAGCACCAAACCATTTTAATAGACATTTGTCACAGTGTTCAAGCATTTCATGCAAAGCAGCAACTGAATAGTTTCTTTCAGCTACACATGGACCACATCTGTAAGGTTATGGGCACATCACCCAAAATGGGCATGGAAGGCTTTTATTATGATGAATTTGTGCTGGATTGCCCTGCTATGCTGTGTGAAATCTTGTCAAAACCTTGAATGATGTCTATTACAGTTTCCTGTAAAAGTATAGCTCTTGGCAAATACTGACATCACTACTGCCACATTTCCAGCTAGACCAAACAAGGTTAAACTGCAGAAAAAACAACAAATCATCACTAGCTCCAAACGTAGGTGAAAGTCTACAAACAAACTTACTCCATGGATTTGCTTTTCATGTCATTTCAGCAGTACAACTGTCTGATGACAGGTTGTTTCATTAACTGCTGATTAAAAAAGCTTACAGAAAATGAATACACAACCTGTGTTTAAATTTAGTTCTTGCTTTTACATGCAGGAAAACTAATTATGTGCATCAGCTAAACATTGTCTGATATTGAAATGAAACACCCCTAGGACAATTGGATAACACGAACTCTCTGTTAGTAAAAGAAATGTGAGGGCTGATTTGTTAGCACTCAAAAAAAATTACTGTCTTTACCCTGGGGCTGGAACAAATACTCTCAATAGTAGCCAGCCTGGAGGAGAGATGGAGAACAAAGAAACAAGGAAAAGTGCCAGCAGGAAATAATTTTTTAGAAAGTCACATTGTAGCTGAGGTAGGGAGAAGGAAGAGGATCACAAAACCTACTCGTTCTTTGTTGGAAATGAGGACATTTGGCCAGCAATTTGCGCTTGCATGAGGTGCAAGTGGAAGTAAAGATAGTATCACCAACAACACAATTTCCAGTATACTAGTTTTCATTGGCAGTAATTTTTAAACAAGTTTAAACAGTGTACACAAAGAAATGCAGAGTCAAGCAACCATACTACATTAGGCTTGATGTTCATTAGAAAGACATCTCTCTACAGCTTCCTGAGGAGGGGACATGGAGAGGGAGGTGCTGAGCTCTTCTCCCTGGGATCCAGTGACAGGACGCRTGGGAATGGTTCAAAGTTGCACCAAGGTAGGTTTAGACTGGACATTACGAAGCATTTCTTTAGCAAGAGGGTGGTCAAACACTGGAAGAGGCTTCCTAGAGAGGTGGTCAATGCCACATGCCTGTCAGTGTTTAAGAGGCATTTGGACAATGTCCTTAACAATATGCTTTAATTTTTGGTCAACCCTGAAGTGGTCAGGCAGTTGGACTAGATGATCATTGTAGGGCCTTTCCAGCTGAAATATTCTTTTCTATTCTATTCTATTCTATTCTATTCTATTCTATTCTATTCTAATTAATATTGTAGTACGGTGCCATAGCACATTGCAACATATACACATTTTTTAAGGGTTGAAACCAAAACCATACATTTACATGTTGCTTTATTCAAAAGTAAAACCTTCTAAGAATGTCAAATAACTATCAGTAAAGAGGATAGCCTTTAAAACTTCACGCAGAAAAGTTTCTTGTTACACAAAAACACCATTGTAAGGAAAAGACAATGGAAAAGCTTCAGAGTGTTTTTTTTTTTCTCATTTCTCCAAATTCGAAAAGCCAGCTTTCTCTGAAAAGCATGTAAACCTAATTGCAGAAAAATGTTAGATGAGTAAGTTTTACTTACTTTTCCCACCCGCTAAGTCAAATTTAAAGGTTTTACTGTGGGATTCAAGTTCTGCATTTCATCTCCCATGAAGTACGTTTAGATCATTTGCATGGTCAGCAAATTTTTCTGGAACATCAGAACAGCCCGCCCCCCTTCTCAAGCACCTGTGTGGTAGTTTTCACATTGCTGCTCAGTCCTCACTGTTACAAAATTATGATTTYGTTGAAGAGATGCACAAAAATAGGCCATTTACATAAATACTTATGAGACTAGATAAGAAGTTTCTTCTGATTTGTATTCTTTCACTTACTACTATGCTTAATCATACAGATAGGTGGCAATTTTCATCATTGGTTGAGGCGTAGCTACAATATTCCTTTCCGTGAGCTCTTTGCCTGTTTTGGGTGATAAATCATGGAAACTTGTGTAAACACGACAGTTATCTAATATGAGCTCCTGCTGTTATGTGGAAAAACATCATTCTAGACACTACCACAAAATATTTGTGTTTATCATGTTAGCAACATCCAAAAGCATTGTCTGTTGCTGTGACTACAAAATCTGATTAACACAATATGGTTGTAACGTTGACACAACAGTCTACCTGCCTCATGGTTGTTTATAGTCAGCCTCTTGTGATGTTTGTCCACTCTGCTGTTCTTTGCCAGCAACCCAAGACCTTGCAGCAAAAAGTCCCATTCCTGAGCAAATTTTAGAGAATAACAGCCCTCATCAGGTACAACCACAGTCCCAAGCACCTTCCTGTAGCATCGCCAGCTTATTACTTACATGTTTGTACTGACTCTTTGCTGCTGTGCCCCTCCAAATACACTTACTTCAACCAGAAGTGGAGGCAAAGAAAATAAAAATCCTATTGCTGTATCTGTTTTACTACTTCCCTGGACACACTCGTCAAACCTTTCCATGCAATTACACAGCCTAGTAACCCTGCAGGGGCATTCTGATACCAAGCAGGACAGAGGGTGGCCACCCACGGACAATGTCTGTGACAGTTCAGGGACTAAGCTCCCATTTGCAGAAGTATGGATCTACATCTGATTTACATGCTAACGTAGTCACTACTTATGCCAACAAATGCTCTTGATGATAACTTCACAAGATGGACAAACACAGGTCCCAGAGGCTGCAGTTTTCAAATTTTTTTTGCACAGTGTTATAGTAGTTTGACACAATTATCAAACAGATTATTTTAAACACAATAAGCTCATTTGCTTTAACAGAAGACAAATAACAAAGCAAAGTGTTCAGAGAACTTCATTCCTTTAGAAACTAAATCCCACTGATTTCATCAACAGAAAATGCTCACGCATTCCCAGCTTCTTTAAATACAAAGTACACACGTTGCACATGATGTGTTGCTCCTTCTAGCATTCGCAGCCCTTTCAAATTACACTGACTGACTGGGATCCTGGAGGGAATCCAAGAAGCATATAATTCATCAGATTTCACCCACACTCAGACAGCCTGGCTGCTTGCTTCATTCTTGAGGCTATGTTGCTACAATTTCATTTGAACAGGTCACCTCCAACCTCAATCCAAGAGCCACAGTGTCTAAACTTTGCATCAGTTTGACTGACACTGCGTAGGGCATTCACTGCGTGGAGTTTTCTTGCAAAAACAACGCAGCTGCTGGATTACAGTTCTGAAACTCTAAAAGACAAGAGCCCAAATTATTTTAAGAAACATGAGACTGAGTGAAGAATGTGGTTTGCACAGCTGAAAATGAAGGTCATCAATTTTGAAATTTAGCCTATGTAAATAAAATGTTTGGCTTCTTTAAATTTTTCTACTTAAATTCCTGTAAGAGTCAGTGGATTCAAATGACTGCTGGTAGAAAATCCAAATTCTTATAATTGTCTTTTAAAATTGAGCCTAAATTTGCCAAAAAAAATCAAATGTATTGTTCTTTTACCAAACAAACCTTTTACTTGTGATTAATTTTGAATAACCTTAATTGTTATCCTAGATAACACTGATAATATTTTACCTTTAAGATTCAGTAACCATGGAAAATTGAGTGAAAATTTAAATACATTCTTGAAAGAGCTGTTCTTGGTTTCCAAATATGAAGCTGACAAAACACTGAGTGTCAATTACTTTAAGGTTTTTATTTACATAGGATATTCACATTGCAGCTAAATATCTCACTTGATTCATTACTTTATGTTTTTGATATATTTAGATCTTAAAACAATATAAAAAGTCTTTAAACAGCAGACAAAAACATTTCCAGATTTATTGGTAGTATGTATATGTCATGGACGAATTGTGACACCAGAAAAGAAAAATCACTAATAGCTCTGCGACATTTAAAAATCTGTGAGGCTCTTGTTCTTTACAGTCTTATTCTAACATTATATTATTATATTCTTACAGCAACTTAATGTTATGTTACTGTAAGAAACCAAAACCCAATAACATTTAAGAGTATTTAAGCACGTCTTGGATTATTTTGCTGGGATTCTACTATGAAGTGAAGTAGAACCTGAAAAACTGAAGGGGAGAAGTTCAGGTATTCTTATTCAAGACCAAATTTGATATAATTTAGACTAAACTTGACATTTAAAACAATTTCCCTTTCTTACAGTTCAGTGAGAGGCAGTAGGATTACAGTACATTCAAGACCATGTATATGAGCAAAAGAAAGTCAAGGAAAAGCCAATATCAAAAAATGATGTATCTACATTCTCATGACAGAAAAATACATGAACTAACTTTAAAGTCATATTGGGACGCAAGCAGCTGGGCTACTATGGAGCTCGGGACAAACAAATCCTTCAGCATAACCTAGCTTCTTTGGGCAAGCCTGCAAGCCATCCAGTGCTCTCACCTACTACAACCCACCTGCAACCACGCTGGCCTGAAGTCATTCAGGTTGGTCTGCACTACTCTGTAGTCAACAGCAGGTCTACCTTAAACTGTCATGCCCTGATTCCGGCATGTAAAGGATCAAGTTGCTAGTGTATCAATCAACCTTTTGCAATTTAAAAACCAGGGTGAAACTGTTTCTTTTTATACACTTAATGGCCATATTACACTCACATTTGATGATTAACTATTTTTAAGCATGCATTCATTMTGTGGTTTAAAATTCATGAACCTTCACTAACTTTACCGAGAAACAGGGTATTTTGTCAATGTAGAGATTGCAGACTTGCACCTAATTGCATGCAAGCAGCTGAGAACACAAGAGGTGCAAGAAAACAACTGCATAATCAAATGCACCCAGAAAAAGAAAATAGAGGAGCCATTGTCCTGTCTTTCCTGTGTGTTCCCAGAAAGGGATGTAAGTCCTGAAAGCAAGAAGGGGAGAGGGGAAATGCTGGCAATATTTACTTTCTTTTTCTCGGTCTCTCACTTGTTTACATCATATCCTGTCTGGATGGTTTCCAGATAAAGTTACTTTTTCTGCTGTGATTTCAGACTATGTTCCTTACTGAGCACAGAAGCAACAAATAGTGAGCTACCTCTTTTAAATACATTTCTGTTTCTTTCCAGTGTTTATCAGGCACTGAAAGACATAGCAGTTATTTTGAGACATAGCTCAGGAGGGAAGGGAGAAGAGTTATTGTCTTTTATATCCTTTCAGATGTAAACAATGATGCAATATGTTATTTTATCCCTATAGCAGTTTATTTTGGATTATTTAAAACATCGTTAAAGCATCAAAAAGGTCCACCACTAATTGGACTTGTAGACAACATCTTAAAGAAAATCTCAGAAGTAACATATATGGCAAAGGTGGCTGGGGTGACGAGTTACCTTGTAAAGCCATCTTACAAAAAGAGACTAGAAGAGCTTGGCTTGTCCAGTACATTGACATGAAAGCTAAGAGAGCAGTTAGTATATCTCTACAAACTCAACTGGAGGATAAACACCAGAGTGAAAGAACTGTCCTTTAAGTCGAAGGAAAATGGCAACCCAAGGAGAAACCTATATAAATTTGCCACAAATAAATACACGCTGAAAGATAGAATAAAGTTTTTTATCATAATCACAATGAGACTCTGCAGCAGCCTTCCCATACAGATGAGGGAGAAAAATCATTTCTAAAGCAAAGCTCCATGGCAGGGATTTCATGCTGTTGTAGGATCCTGCAACCGGAGAATTAGTCCTACTGATCCAAGAAGTTCCTAATAGCTCTGTAACTGCAAAATTGCACCAGCTCCAGTGGTCTCAAATATCACCATTCCACCTCAAGAGCTGTACCAGAGCAGTTTGCCAGCTAAAGAGACACACAGGAATGATAGGGCCACAGTGCATTCTTTGTGGCAGCCTTTAATGATAAAGATACATAAACATAAATAAACAAAAGGTAAACTGTTTCTCAAAACAGATCTCAACCATGCTTACATGTTGCTGAACTCAGAAGATGCCACTCAGGAAGGAGATCTTGCAGTCATCATTGGAAGTTCTTTAAAATATTTGACTCTGTACACATGGGCATTCAAAGCACTAACAAATGTTTGGGCAACATCTGGAAGGGTCTTGAGAACAAAGCATCTCGCTGCTATGAAAACCTTTCGTGTTGCCACATCCCAAGTACTGTCTACTGTTCTTGTCTCCATGTCTCAAAAGGACTTAGAGAAAGGCAACTACGATGGTCAAGGCAATGGAGGCACTGAAAAGCCTGGGACTTCAGTTTGAAGAGAAGTATGAGGGAGGAGGATACAACTGAAGTTTAAAAAATAATCTTGAAGGTCTCAGATACACTGAATCCAAAGATTATTAACCAGATCCAGCAAACTAGCATTCCCCTGACAAATCTAATAGGATATTTAAACAGGTTAAAGAAAGTATTTTACACAGCAGGTAGTGAACCTCTGGGACTTAGTGCCTCACGAAACTGTGAATCATTTAATATCAGCAGGTTCAAAGAGGGGTTAGACAAATTCGTGAACATTAGTTCCATAAACAGAAACTAATGTGACTAGGCAGCAAGAAACCCCCTAACAGCCCTGATACAACTGGGATTGCAGAGATGTGAGATGGACTCCAGAAAGCAGGCTACATGCTCACATGCACTCTCAAAATGTATCTCCTCTTGCCCCATCTGAAGCAAACAGTGGCCTAGATGAACACCAGACTGACTCAGTACAGCATTTCTTATGTGCTCCACGTAGCCATTTCATATTATAAGGTCTGACCCATATGCTAAAAATATTAAAATTATTTAGTCAGTGGCCTATGCTCCTCATGTAGGAAATGCTGGATAACTGGCAGAGTGCTCAGAGGCTGGAGCAAAGCCTGCTTCATGCTGTACTCCCAAGCAGGCCAAACTACACCACCACCCATTCCCACTTCACATCTCAGTGGCTGCCTGCTCAATTCCTTGGCAGAGGCCTTCACACCAGCCCTAGAGAGAACAGGAATCACAGTTCAAAGAGAACTTCAGTTAAAGGTCATGCAAGTCCATTAAATGAGAAAATATGAGTAATTCAGGCTCCAACTGAAATAAGCAGTTGATAGCATTGCCCAAAGTCAAACATATAAACCAGGTGTTGCCAGCTTGACATTTTATCTCCAGAAGTCTGTAAAACCTCAACAAAGACATCCAAAGTCATGCAGCAGAGAAGGATGATTTAATAAATTACATTATTACTCTGAGTTAAGTCCGCCACCTTCAGCCGTGTACTCACCAAGCATATGCACAGAACTGCCGGTGGAAATCCAGCCAGAGTACTATAAAAAATCAAGATATTGATATTTGTTCGTGTTATCTGTTCACTACACCCCTTTTCACCAAAACTGATAAACGAGAGATAATGATAAAAGAACACGTCCCCACAGGCTTGAGTCCAAATGGCAAATACAGTGCTTATTGCTATATAATTATCACGCTTACAGTAACTGTAGACTTAAGTAAAACATAGCCTGAATAATACTATAACCTATTAAACAGGTTAAGAAACATTTCCTTAAAACCAAAAAAGTATGGTCATCCTATATCAAAAGCGACAAATCAAGAAATGTTTTCTCAAGTGGGTTGGAATGGGAAAGCATATACCTTTGAAAGGCTTGCAAGTCCTAAGTGCAGATCGAAAAAAAAAAAAGTATCTTTACTTTCCTATAGTCTACTTATAGTAAACATTTCTGCACACACAATAGTAATTCCACATGGGAAAAAAAAGTGTTTATAGGAGAAATTAATAACCAGAGAATAACAATTTTCTGCCAAGCCTTTTTATTATTATGAGCCATATTTATTTACTAGTATGATCCATTTGAAACCATGAAACCCAGGTTTCTGACCTAATCTGAAATCATGCTTTTATGGTAAAAACTGGACATCAGTCACTACCGTACTTTATTTAAACTGCTGAGTTTGTACTATGAAAAATAGAGTGGTTTCCTAGTTAAAACATGAGATCAGGAATATAAAGATGGTAGTTGCTGGAGGCCCTGGTTGTTTCCCTGAACCCAAGCCTTCAGTTGTCTCTTTTCTTCAGTTCTTAAAAGAATTCCTGCAATCCAACATAATTTTCAGCTGAAGTACACAATTTACTTTTTCACTGCTCTCTCTGGATAAAATAAACCCAGGCAAAGATACGGCCTTGGGCCAGTCTCTCCCTCAAGGTGGGTGTGCAGTGTACTCTTTGTAATTGCTACTCATGAGTTTGTGCTTATGAAATGGCAGCTCATCTGACCAGTTGATTATTGGATGTGTTGATGTCATGGTTTAAGCCCAGCCAGCAACTAAGCCCCACACAGCCRCTCGCTCACTCTCCCCCGGGTGGGACGGGGGAGAGAATCAGAAGGGTAAAAGTGAGAAAACTCGTGGGTTGAGATAAAGACAGTTTAATMGGGARAGCAAAAGCCGCGCACACAAGCAAAGCAAAACAAGGAATTCMTTCACTACTTCCCATGGGCAGGCAGGTGTTGAGCCATCTCCAGGAAAGCAGGGCTCCATCACGCGTAACAGTTACTTGGGAAGACAAACGCCATCACTCCGAACGTCCCCCACTTCCTTCTTCTTCCCCCAGCCTTATATGCTGAGCATGACATCATATGGTATGGTATACCCCATTGGCCAGCTGGCCTAGCTGTCCCAGCTATGCTCCCTCCCAGCTTCTTGTGCACCTCACAGAGCATGTGAGCTGAAAAGTCCTTGGGACGTAGACTACCTAGCAACAACTAAAACCATTAGTGTGTTATCAACATTCTTCTTATACTAAATCCAAAACATAGCACTATACCAACTACTAGAAAGAAAATTAATTCTATCCCAGCCAAAACCAGGACAGTTGAAAGCACATATTGTGCTATTTATGTTTACTTTACAGTAATCTCAAAGTATTTTACAGAAATCCAAAATGCTACATTGGTTTAAGGAGCTGGGCACACTTAGTATGTATGTACTTGACAACGGTTCAGTTGCAAAAATATTCTTGGTTCCCGTGTCATTACATAATCTGATAAAATCACTGATGACCACATAGACCAACAGATCATTTCGCTTGATTTCAGAAGCATTCTGAAGAACAAATCAGATGAGGTGTGGCTTCTCAGTGACAACTGTCTTATTTTTAAATTCTGACATCTTTTCGTGTTTTCTTGAAACCCTCTTTGACAAAAGCATAAGATCTGCTTCCTGCTAACTAGGTTAAGAAAAATTATGGGGATATCTTGCTTCCCCCTGCAAATCACTAAGGAAATGGTTTGCAAAACAAACAAAAATTGCCAAATACTTAGAAATACTTTTAGCGATTAGCTAATAGAGATAGCTTTATTGAGTTCTTTATGAATCTTCACAGTAGGTTTTGATTATGACCTTCCAAGTCAGTTATCCAGACAGATATTTTTTTCAGGCATAAGGATACAGCCCACAGTTTTTCCATTTGAAATGAAAATAATTCCTTAAGGACATGGAGACAGACTTTGGGTGTTAGAGCATGACTAGTATTATGTGAACATGTAGTATGCCAAATACAGGAAAGGGTGGGGTACTCTGTAACTTGTCCCCCACATATTTGTCTGTGTGTGTGTCTGCTGTATTTGACACAGCACATTTATGCAGATATCAATTAATATTTACATAAAGTGTTGAAATCAAAAAACCGCAACCTGTCAGTTATTGCAATCTATCTTCATTCAAAAAGATACCAACAACAAAACTCTGGCTTTGTTAATCAAGCAGATGAACACATAGAAACTTGTCTTAAGTCAAGCACCAGACTGGGAAACTCAAATTCAGTTGTACCTTGGCAGTAGACTTCATAAATGCTTGAACAGGTCTTCCAGTGCCTCAGTTCCTCACCTGTAAAATGAGACTAAAATCTCCATCTCACAGCCATGTCAGAAATTTCCTTAGATTTCTGCAAAGCAAAGGTATCACAGCATTGGGAAACAGATGTCGAAAGAGCCAGATTGAACAAACAAGATCTGTCACAGGATTGTTACCACATCCAAACTATGTGTTATACAAAGAGATTATCTCCACAGCCAGGAAACTCATTAGGTTTTCAGCTACAGAGTTTCTATAGTCAATGCCATAGAAATCATGGTTATAATATTGTGTTAAATGGGCACAGCACTAAATGTCATTGCAATGCCATTGGCTCAGCACAAAGCGGTACAACAGAAGCAGTCATTTTTCAGGTCATTTTTTCAGATACTAGAGGCAGATTTTCAATCCACGGAATACTGTTGAGAGCCAGAATCTTAAAAGACATCTGCACCTTCAAAGGTCTCCCTTTGGATGACTCCTTTAGGGGAAGGAGAGTGATGTAATGGCCCAGTGAGTCAGCCATAACTTTGAGGTGGATGTGCTTAGACCTTGTTTTTATAATGAGCTCCCCAAAGAAAACCAAAACACTTTAAAACTCAAAATAGCCAGGAAGACTGGAATATTTAACTTTTTAAATACAGGAAATTCAAAGTGACTAGAGGAGATGGAATAGAAATTAAAAGAATTTATACACAGYTTTCCCTGGCCCACTGCATCCTAGTAGGTATTTTGCTTCCAGGTGAGGTGCTAGTAAACTAACAGTGGATTTCTGATTTGCATCAAAAAAACTTCTCTCCCCTCTGTTCCCAAGAAGGTTTGAATGTTCCCTTTGAAGGTCACCTGGCAGCTCCCCACTGCACTAGGTCCTTCCCTCGGCAAGCTGCACCCTTCCTGCTCTGTTCTGGGAGTCCCTCAGCAGCCTCATTCATGCAGTATGCAGGGTGCCCCAGGAACCTACTCTCCCCTGCACCATCTCCACGATACTACCATCTTAAAAGAACTTGACATGCTTATGAATAAAAAGGCAGGTGAAAAAAAAGATACTTTATATAGCAAGAAAGGCAGACACGATGTTATTTTATTCACCTATGAGATTTTATTATTAAATTTAATGCTATCATACATCTGGCTTTTTCCAAACACATCCTTGTTTTTTCACTCAAGATCTTGCCCTGGCAGAGTTTAAGAATTTTGCACATTTGCTTAGGATTTCCAGATGTCCTGCAGCTTTCTCCTTACTAGAATGCAGGACTTCCAGAAATGCCACTCATGCCCTGTGTGCCCTTGCAGACCACCTTTATAATGCATTCATTGAAGACTTGATTGCTTGACACATGGGACTAGTGCACATTAAATCCAGCCCATCCTGAAAGTCCCGGGAGGAAATACAAAAAATAGCAATAGGAGAACCCTACATTTCCATAAAAAGGCGATGTGCTAACAAGCCCTCTCACTTGTTCAGGCTGGACATCTTCTCTGATGCAGTGTTCTACCTTGCAAAATCTGAATACAAGCAAGATCTACCAAACACAAGCTGTGTGAAACCCAGGTCCAGGGCAGATCCAGGAACAGTTCACAAGGGAAAGACAGCCCAGCTTAAGGCTCAGTAGACCGTCCAGATCACTGTAGGCATGTCAGCTGCAGCAGCCTGTACTGCCCAGCATTTACACTACATGATAGCTCCTCTGCCAGCACAGGGTGACCGCTGGTTATGTGATACAACAGATACGTGGGAGCTGCAGCTGAATTGCTCAGAAGTGGCATATGGGCCAGGAGTCAGTGTTTGGCCTTTTCCCCTTGATCTGTAGATTACCCCTCAATTATTCTTGGATTAAATGTTGAAAAATGCAGTATCAAAGGATTCAAGTGTAAAAGAATTCTTCAAAAAAAAGTTAGGAAAAGACCAGGCTGTTGACATTGGCTTTCACATGCTGCAACTTCATTACATCAGAGAATTGAGATACTATGAGCATATTTAAGTGTTGACCTCATTGCAGTTTCCAGTATTGGAGGCAATAAATATTTCTCACTGCAATAATAAACACAGAGGTCACGAGTATTTATGGACTGCAGGAGACATTGATGCCAAATATGCTGTGAAAACCAAAATAGGATTAATGATATTTTATTGGAAATTTAAAAAAAAMCAGAAGAGTGGAAAAAAAAGGGGTGGGCCTTTTTATAGGTTGATGATTGTTATATGTATAATTTATAAGTTTAATAAGAGCATTTGGAATATCATGTTTCTTAGCAACTCATCATTGAGTTAGGGTTTCAGTGGTTCAGGAGATAATGGTGAGAAAAATCAAATTACTGTAGAKGTTCAACATAAAAGTGTAGTATTCGTAAAGTTCTTTAAAGCCACGATCTAAGCTACAGCACCCAGTGCAAGTAAAGACTGAGAATTCACATTTTGACACATATTAAGGTCATGCTCAGAGATGTAACTCTGCATTCTGATCATTGCAACACTGCTTTATTTATGGAATTGCCCTTTTTAATACCCTGTGTAAGTGGCAGTGTCTATAACACAAAGTTTTCAAAGTGCTATAGCAGGTGATTAATATGGATGACATGTTTAGAGAAGTCCTACATTGTCCCTGCCTTCCTTCCAGCTCCTTGTTTCTTCAGGCCCTGGGCTACACAGGGAGGCTCCATTAATTGCCAGCTCCCATGTGAGAAGCACACACTGCGTCTTCTGCATATGCATGGAGCATCCAGGCACAATATGGTGGGATGATAGCTCTCTAGGAATAACGGTTGGCAACAGATACTTCACTGAAGTAACAGTACATGAATTATCTAATCTTATCTCCAACTTTGTCTTTTTCAAATCCAGTTGTTACTCTTCAAACTTGCCACTTGTATTAGGACAATAAATATGGCTACCTCGTTGTTGGCAATATTCTGCATCACACTCCGTGATAAACCTGGACAATAGTGCAACAAGTCAGACAACTTCTAAGTCAGACATCTAAGACAGAAACAACTGTGGTGCATTTCCTACCCAAACTCTTGAAAGAGACCACAGAATGAGATCACCCTGTGATGGCCTGGCTTTGGATGAACTCTTTTATTTCAAAATATATTTATCCTGCTGGCGTGAGAAATCAGATTTCAATATTTCCTTCACAGCAGGCTGAATGAGTATGTTTTGAGTCATAATACCCAGCAGACTGACAGCAGGAAGTCCTGCTGATGGGATATGCAACTTTTATTTGCTTCCTGTGAACATGTATTTGTTTCCTGTTAAAAGTTTTCACAGAGACAGTATCATAAAGCTTACGAGCGTATATGCACTTAGATGCGTATGCATGGCTGAATGGCTTGAGCCAAATTGTTAAATGTTCAGTAGTTTGAAAAGCTCTCTGTGTATTAAAGGGCCTTGAAGCCAGGAATCCAGAATCGATGCCATGTGGTTGAGATGATCAAGTGTCTCAGATGTAGTAGCCAGCAACAACAGCAGTGAGTGCACCAAACAGGTCGCAAGTTAAGGCCTTCCATCTTCAATGCACAGTCCATAAAAGCTAACCGATAAAATTTAAAATCTGCTTAAGAATGATTTCCAGGATGATGAAATTCATCCCCTGGTGAAAGATTAGCACTGTGGCTGGCAGTAAGTCCCACTCTGACTTATGCAGGCTGAGCTCCAATTCAGGGAGATACAGATAAGAGTTGAATACACTTTCCTACAACTTGAGAGAGGTTTGTTGCAAAAAAAACACATGTTAAAATGCCTTAGCTTGCTAGCGGGTATTTTTCTTAAGGCAGAAGGTTCCTTTTCTCCATCACCAAAGCAAGGGGAGTCATCAGTGGTGTGAACTTACTTGGACTAGCAACAAGAAGAAACATTGCAGCTCCTGGCTGACCAGACCAGATTACAGAGCAGTTACAGCTGAGTTATTGCTCTAAGACAGGCCTGCAAATGCAGGGTATCTTTGTCTTCCAGGCGCATCAGTTGCTGCTCTGGTTTATTTGAGTATCTCGTTAGGGTATGCTTGATTCAATATGCAGATGCATAGCAAGGCTTACCAGACTGAAGGACCTTTATCTATCAACGTGGCTCTATTGCTCTTGGTAGTCAAGCTACATTTTCTGAGCTAGCTTACTTCTGTCTATAAGGCTGTATCACGTAGACTTTCTCTGATTTATAAGTCACCCTCTTTTTGCCTCGTTGAAGGAATTTCACCTCATTGATGTTTTAATACCAGGACCAGCATGACATTTTAAAATAAGTCAAGTTTTGGATTCTTCAATGGCAAATAGATGTGTTGGAAAATGCTTGCAAAGCATGAAATTTCATCTTTTTTTCCATGAACTGTTAATGCAAAACTAACGAAACAGAATTTCAGCAATCTTTCAGAAAGCACATTTTTGGCTGTAGAGCAAACAAAAGAAATTTCAAACAAAGCATTAATTTCCCCACTTTTTGGAAAATCATAAGCACCTGAAAACAGGCACTCATGAAAGTTCCTCCTGCAATGTTTGTACAGTAACTATAGTGCAGCTACCACAATACTATAAGGCAGCCACCAGATAATTGCAGCTATTATGCACCATTACAAATATTTACCACACTGTGGGCAATGAAAATTGCTATCTCAACATAACCTGATTTTCCATGAGGAAAATAATTGCCTTTTGCACTTGGACAACTTATGGAACAAAAACCCCAGCATCATTATTTACTTTTGGTTCAGAAAGCATGAAATGGGTATCACACAGCAGTTTTTCAACCATGAAACTGCTGTATTGCTGAAAATTGGAGGATAATACAAATATTTTTCAAGAAGGTAATATTAGTAAGCAAATTCGAGTATTCCAACCCATTTGCTCTGGTTGCTGAAGCCGATTTTGCTGCTTAGTTCTGCAACATCAGATCACGCTTTCTTCTTATACTGTGCACCAGATACCAGAGATGACACCATCCAAGGATGAAAATTGTCCTGAGTTTGTTTAGCTCACAGGCAACATTCAGCATGACCACAGGTGCCTGTGCAGGGACCTCCCTTGCATCCTGGCTCTTACAGCAGCCAGGTCATTTTGCAACCCCTTCTGGAGCTGAAGAAAAATCTAATGAAGTCAGTTACAAATTTTTGACAGGCCATGGACTTCTGGTTTTCAAACAGTCCAAACCCAGACCAAGACACCTTGGTGGTAGCAGTGGTCCATCTTCCCTTTGCCTACAACCACTTGGTCTCACTTCCACACAACACTTTCATCGCAAGTCTGTCTTTCTAGTAACCAGTAGAACTCAGGCGTGTTTCCCTCCATTTGGCACTCCTCTCACCCCATCCTTCTTACTGCGGTGTTTCCAGACAGTCAGTCAYCTCAGGAAATTGTCAGGTTCATGGCTGATATTAAAGACATGGCTTACTTGGAAAAGATAATGAAAACATGTTAGAAAAGTGACTGATTTGCAGACTTTTAAAGACCTGCTTCAGCACCTGTCAAAGTTCGAGACTGCATCAGTTTAAATGCACACACTTTTGGGTTCATCATTTTAGTGTATCTCTGGTGCAGAGTGAGTTTTGGTTTTCTATCTGAATTTTAATAACAGCTTTCCCCCTTTTCATCCATACCCACAAATCTCTGGTCTATGAACTAGGACTAGATTACCTGGGTAGAAGCAAGCACAACTTGTACAACTGACCAAGAGTCAAGCTCAGAGGGGCTGCTCCTTCCAAGTCATCCTGTGGTTGAAAGCCAAAGATAAACTGTGAAATAAGGGTGACTACTTATCTCCCACATTGCTCAGCAAAGTGCCATGTCTCACTCAATCAAGCTTCTTCCGAAATACAACCCTAGCTTGAACGAATGCATCATTTCAATTCTATTCAAAAACTGCTCAACTTTATTACGGCAAACTCTATGTTGGCTTGCAAATATTCTTCCAGTGCCTTCCAATTACACCTATGAGAGATGTATTTCGTATACTTTGTGTGTTTTTTACACATACACTCACCTACCAGTTGAAGTGCACTGCCTGGCTTTTAGGTAATATATCATGTATTGCCGTATCACACAGGAAATAATCCAGTGAAGCAGCCTTTAAGACAGCTATCATCTGTAATGCAAGACCTTAAATATTACAACAACAACAAAGGATGAGCTAATGATTCAGAAATTCAATGACACAAATTTCTTATGAAATTTTTCTTCTTCATCTGGAATTATTAATTTCTCACATTGTTAATGCCTGATCCCTTTTGGCAAAAAAACCACTAAATAGTCCTATATATCAAAACCAATTTTATTAGTATTATCATTATCTTAACAAATAGAGAATAGTAAATTAATTAATCAGCTATCAGCAACTCCATATGTTGCTGCCACATTACTTCTCTGTTTCATATACATGCTTTTCTCTAGGGTTGTATTTCAGTATAATGGATATACATTGAATAATGTAAAATTTTATGCTTCCAGCTGAGCTTGTTCAAATATTGTGAGCCTTTCTCAAGAACTTCATCAGATTTGTTTAATTAATTTTCTTTATTGGCATCAGTAAGAAAGAAAGAAAAGTTCTATAAAAATACAGGTTTATTTCCATCTGTTTAATCTCATGTTGTTCTCGGTTAAGTTTTGTAAAAACATTGCTTTATCATGGTGATTAGACTGAATTAATTTGGTTGTCATGCAGCTATAGATCAGGTAGACAGTGCCAGATCCATGAAATGTAGAACAGTTCACACCCACGGAGGAATGGCTAGACAGTGTATATCCATATCTGCCTCAAGGAGAAAATCTTAGTTTTTTGATACATTCTGAACGAAACAAAGTAGTGTAGGAAATCACAAACTGGTAACAATTATGTCGTGGCCACATAAATCAATTAAATCATCACTCTCTATTTTCTTTGCTCAAATCCCTGAGTTAATGCTGTACAGAACTATGATTCACTCATTGCAGAACAATTACTTTACACCAATTCTCTCTGCTCTAGCTGAACAACATACAGATAAAATATACATTGTTTAGTCATTCTTCCTGCCCTTCTGTTGCACCTCAGCAGGTGCCAGGCTAATCATTTCAGTTTTTCTTCATGCTTAAGAAATGTGGATATAGAGAACAGTGGAGGATTTTGTTCAGTAGATCAGTGGCAGAAGTGGTGGAATAGCCTTTCCTCTCAATCAGTAGCTACACAAAGTGCCCTTATGGCAGTGGTCTAATGTTAATGAGGTGACATAACTTAGTATGAATGATAGCAAAGTGTTAAACAGGATTATAAGGAACTGCTATCTTCCCATGGGATCACCAGCATGGCTCTGTAGGCATCTTGGAAACACAGCAATATCAAATTGGACCATACTGAAATAGTATCCTGCCTCCAAGGAGACTGAACACTGACAGAAACTTCACAAAGAGAGATACGAAAAAGTCATCCTCGGTATGTATGTTCACCAGCTGGAAACAACAGCACACCAATTTAAAATATTGCTGTGCTTTCACTTGGGCTTTGGCCAAGAAGTATTATGTTTGTGACGTATGCTGAATACATGCATCATGCCAATTAAAAAAGGAGGAGGAAAGAGCCCTATTACCATTCAGGTAACAGGAGGTTTTAATAAGCAGGTTCCTTAACTCAAATAACAAAGTCATATACCAAGTTTGAGCTGAATATGTGTGGGGGCTAAATTTCTCAGCCTGGGCAAATGCAATGCTAATGAGAATAGCAGGAAGCCAACACAGAGCTGGTGACCTCAGGGAAAACTCAATTAAAATGAATTGAAATTGTGAGAAGCAAGAAATAATTCAAAAAAGATGAACCAGATCCTTAACTGAGGTGAATTATCATCGTTAGACTGAAGGGTCTGGCTGGGTTGATGTATACATGCTGCAGATCAGACTGCTGGCAGGAAGCCAGAGGACACCCAGTGGCACTCACCACTGACTTAGAGGGTACGTTGTGTCTTGGCCAGGGAAATCGGAGGAGAACTGGGAACTATAACACAGCAACATGAGAACTGATCCACCTACTTGTTTATCCAATAAACAAGGACAACCCCAGGACAGCCCCAGGCAAAGGAGAGTGAAGGAGCCGCCTTCCTGCCCAGGAGCTCCCTGAGCTGGTCTCCTCTCTGGGTATCAGTCTGCCACTGCCAGTAAAGGTGCAGCCTCACAGCTGGCAATTTTATTTTAGGGAATAAACCAATGGCCAACCAAGCCTAAGACCAAAATGTTCAGAACAAAATTCAGGTTTTCTCCAACTGCCGCAGCCTGATACCAAGCTCAGCCAAACCATCACACTCTGCCTGTAAATCACGCTCCTTGTCAACAGTACTGTAGTTAATATTAGTTATTGCAAGGGTCAGAAATAGTCACTCATAATTAAATGCACATCACATTAATCAGCAGCCTGTTAGCAAACTTTTCAGAGCTAAAGRAAAGTTAAAGTGACATTGATAGATGCAGTTCCCATTTGCTAAGTACTACTACTTGCTCCTGATGCTTATACAGAGCCTGGCAAGCTTACATAGTTATAAATTTATAAAATTTGTCCCCCTCCAAAATCCAGTTGAATGGAACAGTAAAGACCTTGTTGAAAGAAGTTCATCCTAGTATCAAGGGTTTCAATAACCATATGTCTTATAAAATTTGTATATATATGTTGTTTCAATTTACGTGGTTTGTACACAACCCATTTTACCTTTTCAGTTACCCTGCAAAAAATTCTTGGATTGCTACACATTATTGTGGAACCCAATTCACACCGTCTGACTGATATGCTGCCAGGTTAGAAGATAAATATTCCTATGTTTATGGATAATCATTCTTAGCCCACTCAATACTTACCACGTATTTTTAGATTCTAACCTGTTCTTGGTCCAGAATATGTCTGAACTTCCTTTATATTTTTGTAAACTCCCAATCATACTTTTCTATGTGCCAGTCCCACCACTAGAGGTTTATTCCATGTTTTGCTTTGGAAATACCTAATTAATAATTACCTGTGGTGTCAATAAACCCTGACTTGCACAAATGAAAATGTCACACCCTCTGACTCAGCCTGTTGCTTTGGTTTGGAAAATGCAGCAGACCTTCTGAGGGATAGGTAGATATTTGTCCTTTTATTCATAATTAACTAAAAAAATCACACAGAATAAAGATAAAAACCTGAAGGAGCAAGCTGAAGCTACAATAGAAGCAAATATAAAGCAGAGCATTAAAAAAACCAGTGTTTCTGTGTCCCCAGATGAATGAAATGTCTCCCCCTTGCAAACAGTAGTAGTCGGGGATTTGTCCAAAACTCTTTCTCTCCAAACATCCTGTCATTCTGTACGACTCATCCTTTATGTGGTCAGGGAAAAAAGACGTGCAGAATTGTATCATTACGTGCAAGTTAGAATCACTCCTTGCACTTAACCGAGTGTGAGTAAGTATAAATTCATATAAGAGAGCCCATGTAAGAGAGTAACTATTAAGTGAATCACCATAAGCGTTTCATTGTTCTAGAAAAACGTCGGACACCAGTGTAGTAATTCAATAAAATCTGTGGGCTTTTTCCTGAAAACCAGTTCTCCTGCCTCAGGATGGGAGTTACTCCCCTGGAGGTCAATGGAATTTATTCCCATCCTGTGCTGGAACGTTTAAGACAACAGGTCTCTCCTCCTGCTCTCTCTGATGCAAGGTTTATCAAGAGCATAATAGCCTCGGGCCTTATTTTTCTGCTAAAACATTCAATTGACTTCCAAAGGGGTTACTCCCATCCTGTGACAGAAAAACATCATCCCCAACAGTTTCTGTGTTGAGCAGGGAGGGGCACTGTATTTTCTCCAGGAATGCTTTGGTTTAAAAGTCACTGGTACTGCTGTTGTCAGTCATCATTCCCCACTTCCCATGGAAGAAGAGCTCTTTCTCTCCAGGGGTCAGCAGCTCTTTTGCTCCCTTCTGCCCAGCAGCATGGTTTGGGCAAAACCACTGTCAGGCTGGGTCCACACCTGGTCTCCCCCATGCGGGGGACCCCCCACACCCCAGATGGCCCCTCTGGCCAGGAGGCACCTCTCTAAAGGGTAGCAAGCTGCAAGCCACACATTTAAAGATAATTGTTCTGCTGATTTCTTTTCACGAGAAGATTGAGACTCCCACCCTAGGGGGTGGTTTTGGGCTTTGCATTCTGACTGACCAGCAGTACCTGCCCATCTCCCTGGTTTACTTGCTGCAGCAAATGGAAGGGACTGCAGACACAAGTGCTGAGTGTCTCCTGTCGGCTTTCTAAGCAGATCTACTCCCACCACTCTCAGGTTTTGGTTTGTCAATTGAAACACCTAAATTTCCCTGAGCTAAAGAAGTATGGGGCACTTAGGTACCTGACCATGCCTTGCAGTCCACTCAGAGAGCCGGGCAATCATTGACATTGCAATCCAGAAGGCTTTTACTAGCTCTTCCCTTTCATGTCCAACCAAAACCAGTCCAAGTTTTCTGAGCTAGAGCTACAGATTATTCAGGAGCAAAGACACTCACTACTAGTGGGATAACTGCTTCTGAAAGAAACAGCTGTGTACACACACGTATGTATATACATGCACACAATCTTCACCCACTAGTAGAGCATAAATAAAAGTACATTTTCAAGGCTTTGAAATACCCAATGGTGGGAAGGAAGCAGAGGGGTATTATCCCTGGACCCAAATTATGTTGAATAGTGTCATGAGCAACCTAACCTAATTTTGCAGCTTTGGGACACCGGTGGATGCAGAGATAAGCAACCAGAGCAGCCAGCAACAGCAAAATATTCCAACTAAACACGGCCATACATGAACCAAGGACTTGACTGTTCTCTCTTGGTTTCTTTCGCATTTTCCCAACTAAAGCCTCACCTGGGATTCAGTTTTGCTCTTTCTCCCTGAGCTTCTGCCCCAAGGTRTCCAACTGAAGATGCCAGACATGCCTCCTGCCATCATCCCTGTGTCCTGGTTCCGGCTGGGACAGAGTTAACTCTCTTCCCTGTAGCTGGAGGGGGTGCTGTGGTTTTGGGTTTAGTAATGAAAGGAATGTTGATGGCCCATTGATGCTTCGGTTGTTGCTGGGTGGTGCTTGCACTGAGGACTTTTCAGCCCCCCATGCTCTGCCAGGTGCAGGGGGAGCTCGGGGGAGCATAGCCAGGGCGGTTGACCCAGCTGGCCAATGGGGTATTCTATACCATGTGACATCATGCCCAGCATAAAAATCAGGGGGCTCTGGGGGTTGGGCGCGCAGTTCCTTCGGAACACGTGGGGGGTGAGCAGTTGCATTGTGTATCGCCTGTTTTGTATATTCTGTTATTGTTGTTGTTATCATTGTTGTTATTACTGTTCTACTTTGTTTTATTTCCATTATTAAACTGTTTTTATCTCAACCTGGGGGTTTTCCTTCATGTGCCCTCCCRATTCTCTCCCCCATCTTACTGGAGCGGGAGGGATGAGCGAGCAGCTGCRTGGTGTTTAGTTCCTGGCTGGGGTTAAACCACGACACCCCGTTAAGTTATCTCCATGGTAAACATGGAGTATTACCCTGGGTCAGACAATGTCATGGCCTTTACAAGGCCTCTGTTTCCTTCTTTGTTGTTTTCAGGGACCTAATCTTCAAACAATCATCTTTTTACCTCTGAATTTCAGTTTGAGATAACTTGAGAGTCCCAGGATACTCTTGCTTTTCTTCTTTTCTTTTCCATCCCATTAATGGTGAGGCTACTGACACTGTCTTTCAAATCTTGAAAAAAAAAAAGTCACACTTTTCCATGTCTTTGTGCTTGTCTCTCATATGCAAAAAGACCTTTGTTCAGTGCATTAACATATATAAAGCTGAAGGTGAAAGCAAACAACAGAATATTAATCAGAACATATCTTTACACAGTGCTATCATACATCTTAATTACATATCCAAAGATTTATAGATATCTGGAAAAAGCAGAAAGCTTTAAAAAAAAATAATTAAAACCTGAAGTACATCTGATGTGTTTAGGTAGTTACATCTGAAAATTAAACCTTAGTCTTCTCCAAGTCACATAACTGAAGCTGCTTTGTATTTCAGTCCTCCAAAGCACTAAATAATTCACTGGCTACTGTCCTGCAAAGTCATTTCCTCTCTTTGTTTTCCATACTTGAATTTTCATATCTTTTCCAACCTTTTGTGCATAGAATGAGTCAAGTTTGGCAATTTTGCCCAGAATGGCCCTTTTTTTTCCATAGATACAGTCTTTATTATCCTCCCTGACTCCATCTAACACAGATTCCTGTCAGTGCTCTCATAAATTCTTCTTTTATGCAATATTAAAACTGGTGACTGAAAAGGATTAAATGAGACAATTTGTGCTAAATTAGCAGGTGCTGCTGAAGAATAGCAGTATCTATTTCAAATTGTGAATGTAGCTAACACACACATGGAAAACACAGGAAAAAACACTTGTTTATCATCAGTTTTAGTTATACTGCAGAAAAGTGAAATTCAGCATGTTTCATATAATTGGTCCTGACAATTACGCCAGCACTCTTCTAAGAGTTCTTGTTTCTATCCAAATACCATGTGCATAGGAAGTTCTGCATATATGGTGCATCTCTGCACAGTCTGTCAGCAGAGAGTGCTACAGCTAATTTTTAAGCTAATTTTGCTGCAGGACCCTTCTGCTCCTGCCCTTGTTATCATTTGTTTATCAAGGTGATAAAGGGAGAGGAAATAATCCAGTAGCAGGTCSCAGATATTATATTTGGAAAGAACTATTCTCAGATTAGCTCTGCAAGAAAAATGACTGGAAATACTGTGATTTGTTGATTGCATCTCCAATAGCCCCAATAAGAGCTAAAGGGTGAGCAATTCAAAATATAGAGAGCGCAGCCAATGTGCAAGCAAAGGCTTCTATTTTCAGGAAGACACATTTTTAATGTAGACCAAAAGAGACAGGAACAGAGAAAGAAACAATCTGTTCATGTCAAAACAGAGAGACTTTGTGACTGCCCAAATGAAAAGTCAAGGCAAGAGGAGAAAGTCTAGGATACAAATCATTATCTGTCACTTCATTGTTTATATTATTCAAAAAGTGAAGAAAGCCGGTTTTTAATTTCTAGGGGGCTGGAACAGGAAACCAGTACTTTCCCATTTCCAGGGTAATTTAGTCAAGTTACATGCCAGCTGCCCTCTGCAGAGAAGGGAAAGTCCCTATTTAATAGAGTTGCTATTTTTCCTCACAAAGCTTCTCCTGGCCCAATGCATCAGTGTTCTCCAGTCAGAAGACATTACGACCTCTTCTGTCCCATAGAGCATCTCTGTCTGTAGCTTCCAGTTATGGTTACATTACAAACAGCTTGATGATGGCTGAGGAGGACATCCCAGATCCACTGAACCCCATGGCACTTTTGTCACTTGCTCCAGCAMGGCCTAGAAATAATCCTGAAAGTTTTTAGTCCCAGACAGCTTTTTAATGATCCAGTTGCAGTCTTTGGCCCGTTACTAAGAGGCAGACCTTTGTCATCTCCGACTACCATCAGAACTGCCACCTTAGCAGACAGAAGGCTGACCACTTTCTAGAGGGGTCTGTCTATCCAGAACAGAGTTGGCACACACTGGAAGATTATTAGCACCCCTTTGCATACTATCTGATTAATGTAGAAAGACTTGATTACCATGAATCCAGCAAGTTTCACAAGTACTGAAATGCTGACTAAATTTAACTGCTGKTTTTTTTCCAAAATTTACCTCCATCAGTGAATCAACAGAAAACCCTTCCTCTAGTTAATCCTATGATGGGAAGTCATCCTTTTAAAAAGGGAAAAAAGGAAAACCCGGGGAACTACGGGCCAGTCAGTCTCACCTCTGTGCCTGGCAAGATCACGGAGCAGATCCTTCTGGAAACTATGCCAAGGCACATGGAAAATAGGGAGGTGATTGGTGACAGCCAACATGGCTTCACTAAGGGTAAATTGTGCCTGACAAATTTGGTGGCCATCTACAACGGGGTTACTGTGTTGGTGGATAAGGGAAGTGCAACTGATGTCATCTACCTGGACTTGTGCAAAGCATTTGACACTGTCCCGCACAACATCCTTGTCTCTAAATTGGAGCAACATGGATTTGACAGATGGACCACTCTGTGGATAAGGAATTGGTTGGATGGTCTCACGCAAAGAGTTGTGGTCAACAGCTTGATGTCCAAGTGGAGACCAGTGACAAGTGGTGTTCCTCAGGGGTTGCTATTGGGACCGGTGCTGTTTAACATCTTTGTTGGCAACATGGACAGCGGGATTGAGTGCACCCTCAGCAAGTTTGCTGATGACACCAAGCTGTGTGGTGCAGTCGACACGCTGGAGGGAAGGGATGCCATCCAGAGGGTCCTTGACAGGCTCGATAGGTGGGCCCGTGCGAACCCCATAAAGTTCAACAAGGCCAAGTGCAAGGTCCTGCACATGGGTCAGGGCAATCCCAAGCACAAATATAGGCTGGGTGGAGAATGGATTGAGAACAGTCCTGAGGAGGACTTGGGGGTGTTGGTTGATGAGAAGCTCAACATGACCCGGCAATAGAATCATAGAATCATAGAATCATTAAGGTTGGAGAAGACCTTTAAGATCATCGAGTCCAACCATCAACCCAGCACCCATGCCCACTAAACCACGTCCTGAAGTACCACGTCCACATGTTTTTTGAATGTCTCCAGTGTTGGTGACTCCACCACTTCCCTGGGAAGCCTGTTCCAATGCTTGACTACCCTTTCGGTGAAGAAATTTTTCCTAATATCCAATCTAAACCTCCCTTGATGCAACTTGAAGCCATTTCCTCTCATCCTATTGCTTGTTACTTGGGAAAAGAGACTGACACCCGCCTCTCTACAGCCTCCTTTCAGGTAGTTGTAGAGAGCGATAAGGTCTCCCCTCAGTCTCTTGAACACAGTATCCGAGGTGTGGCCTCACCAGTGCCGAGTACAGGGGCACGATCACCTCCTTACTCCTGCTGGCCACACTATTCCTGATACAGGAATAGTTCCTCCTGATACATATTCCTGATACAGGAATATTCCTCCTGATACAGGAATAGTGTATCATTACACACCTGGGCACACTGCCGGCTCATGTTCAGCTGGCTGTCAACCAGCACCCCCAGGTCCTTTTCCGCCRGGCAGCTTTCCAGCCACTCTTCCCCAAGCCTGTAGTGTTGCATGGGGTTGTTGTGACCCAAGTGCAGGACCCAGCACTTGGCCGTGTTGAACCTCATGCAATTGGCCTCGGCCCATCGATCCAGCCTGTCCAGATCCCTCTGCAGAGACTTCCTACCCTCAGGCAGCTCAACACTGCCTCCCAACTTGGTGTCATCTGCAAACTTACTAAGGGTGCACTGGATGCGTGCACACTCAATGTGTGCTTGCAGCCTAGAAAACCAACCATATCCTGGGCTGCATCAAAAGAAGCATGACCAGCAGGTCGAGGGAGGTGGTTCTCCCCCTCTACTCCACCCTCATGAGACCCCACTCGGAGTACTGTGTTGGGGCCCCCAGCATAAGAAGGAGATGGACCTGTTGGAGCAAGTCCAGAGGAGGGTCACAAAGATGATCAGAGGGCTGGAGCACCTCCCCTATGAAGACAGGCTGAGAGAGTTGGGGTTGTTCAGTCTGGAGAAGAGAAGGCTCCAGGGAGACCTTATAGCAGCCTTCCCATACATGAAGGGGGCCTGCAAGAAAGCTGGAGAGGGACTTTTTACAAGGGCATGTAGTGATAGGACAAGGGGTGATGGCTTTAAACTGAAAAAGGGTAGATTTAGATTCAATATAAGGAAGAAATTCTTCACTATGAGGATGATGAGGCACAGGAACAGGTTGCCCAGAGAAGTTGTGGATGCCTCATCCCTGGAAGTGTTCAAGACCAGGTTGGATGGGGCTTTGAGCAACCTGGTCTAGTGGAAGGTGTCCCTGCCCATGGCAGGGGGTCGGAACTAGATGATCTTTAAGGTCCCTTCCAACYCAAACTATTCAATGATGATATGATTCTATGATTCTATGTCTCTGGGCTGAAGTTCACCACTACTACATAGTAAAAGCCTCATATCGCACAATCACAGAATGGCTGAGGCTGGAAGGCATCTGATAAGATCATCTAGTCCAACCTCCCTGCTCAAGCAGTATCAGCCAGAGCAGGTTGCCCAGGACCATGTTCAGTTGGGTTTTGAGTATCTCCTGGGGAAAAAAAAGGATTCTGAGCACCTCAGTATAAATCCCACAGTGTATCTAGACACCTACTTTCGAGTTAGAWATCTAGTTCCCCTTTTCTAGCCTGTGCCATTCTGGGTAGGATTCACCTCCTCTGAAGAATCACCTCTGTAGAAATCAAAAGTGTTGACAGTGTGAGATTAGTTTATCCAGGTGAGACACTGTCCTTTTTGGGGTCTGGCCTTTTTTGAAACATTTTGCAAGAATGCTAAACACATCCTTCTTATAGCTAAAGCTGTTCCCTCTTTATAGATGAATTATATGGATAAACATGAGACTTTGGGCTGATCTTATTGCCCTGAAAGCTGCTGTTTCAGTTTTGGGAGCTCTGAAATTCTGCTACTGTAATTAGATTCCCAGAAGTGCTGTCTACTGTTAGCGCCAAGAAAATGCCCGGTGCCAATTAGGCCAAATTCAGACCCAATATAAGCATGTGCAATTCCTTTGGAGAGGCACTCTGTCTGAATTTGTCCCAGTTGCACTAAAGAAGGTAAAACGATCCGAAACCAAAATACAGTGAAATGGTCTTTTGATCCTTCCTCATCTTCTTCTCTGATCATAGTTCTTACCCAAAATAAGTTTTTTAATACATGTGTCAATAACGCTAATAACATTAGCGATGCCTTGTGCCATATGGCTGGATGCAGTTTGGGCCACTGGGGCTTTGACCACCTGGAAAGGAAAAAAAGTCCTTTAGAAAGGGAACAAACCACTGCATTACTGACATCTAATAGCAGGTACTACCCAAATTAATCATCCCCAACATTTTCCATTGATTGGAACTTGATGGTTGGCAATCATGCTAAACAACTTATGCTTGCCAATCCCTGACATGGTCAAACAAGTCCTCTCTCAACATGCAGGTAAAGTGATTCAATAGAGAAGAGCAACAGCGAGCAGCGGTGGTGCCAGGTCCTCCCTCCCCAGTCATGCCCCATCCCGCAGCCCCCAGCGAGGTCAGCCAAGACAGGACTGGGTCGGCCACAGCCTAGTCATCACACAGTGTAGGTACAACGCAGCCCAGGCACAGGCCATGCTCCTGACCCCAGCCCCAGCCGGAGCTGAGATGCAGCTGTGGGGACAGCGAGCAAGGGTGCACAGTGGAGGGTCCCTTGGGGCAGCAATATATTGCTAGTTTTATTATTTCATTTTTTTAATCTTAAATCGTAAAGTTACATTACATAGTTTATCTTCATATTGAAAATGTACTACAGTTTAGTTGAATTTTTTTTTGCTGTCTTTGAGCATAAGTAGGGAAGTCATTATGAATTTTTTAGTTGGTATTCCTTCTTTAAACCTTTATTTAATACCAGTGATGAATCAAACCTCATTCCGCAGGTTTTGTATAATACAAATAAGAAAAATAGGATTTTTATTATCATCTGTGTCTGAGTATTGACAGTCACCGGTTTGTTCCAGATGTCTGACATGGGAATTAAAACTATCTGGGTCCTGAGCTTCATCTCAGCAACCCTGAGAGATTACTGATTTCAGCGGAGTGCATGGGTGTAGGTTATGCTTATTCATTAGTGCTGAACTGCAACATTCTTGTCACTCCAAAGAGTTACTCCTGATAAACAAGACAATAGTAATAGTTGTTAGGTTGAGACAGTGAGAATTACAGTGAAATAATATTTGCTTGCACATAAAGCTGCCTTCTCCAACTATCTTTCTCAACTGGGAAAGTAATATACAACATAACACAAACCAAAATACAATAAAATAACACTAGAGAGGAAGTACACCTTTTGAGAAAGCAGAGGAAGGTCTTGAGCTCAGAAGGATTGAAGACAGGAAGAACAATGATTGCCTAAAATGCCTGAAGAAAAATGTTAGCAGTAAATTTTAGTTGAATTATGATACATTTTGAAACTGCAGAAAATTTTGAAAGTTGCAGTAACTACTGGAAGATTTTTACCCAGATTTTGTGAGGTGAAAATCAATTTGAAATCTTGAGTGCAATGATAAGGTCTTGTCAGTCACAGATTTACTTGGGGAATTATTGATGTTCTGAGTTTAGAAGATATTCACATCATTTCAGCTCTATGTTGGAAATCATGTCTGATTTTGAATAGTGATGTGATATGGGATATTTAATCTGATTTTCCAAGCATGATGTGTAGATATTCAGATTTAGGGAATTTGAAAATAATTTCTTTACAGCATTTCTACTTTCCCATTCAAAATCATTATTTAGTTTTAAAATTTTGTGTCACTGAAATGGCAGGCAATAGAAGTCAAATGGAGATTTTAATCCTACTTTGAGAGACTATCTTTCACTTCTGGGTAAATGTTGCTGTTCTACTTTGATTCAATTTTCAGCTATGGTGAAATTTCGGAAGTATCTTCTGCCATTTGAAAAATTACACTGCTAATAGTTGGCTCCATAATCTACAGTTTTGCAACCATTTCGTGCTAGGTAAATTCTCCTTTAAATGTTCAGAATTCTCTCATGTAAAATATTCATGTAGCGATTACTGCTGAAAAACCATGAATTTTCAACGGTCTCAAAGATACTCTGGCAGTATAGTCTGATTTAAAATTATCATCCTGATTTCAATATTTCTCAGCTCCGTGACTGGCCACGTCATCTCTTCTAGCGCAGTCTATCAGCCAAGAAACCTCTGGGCCAAGTTCACTACATGGTGATGGAGAAGCTACAGCAAAGCTCAGGATGCATATATTACACTTTTGGAGGGATACCTGCACAGGCTGGCATCTAAATATAGCAACTAGAGTGATTAGGACTACAGAGAGAGCTGGAGTGTATCAAACCACCTTGATCTCATCCTCTCTTTATAGGCAAAAGATTGCCATCAGGCCTCCAATCAAGTCAATACAGAAAAAGAGTACTTTCCAAGGAACCTGATGTTTTTGAGATGGGTTAAGAAATTTTCCTGGGTTTAACTTTATGAATGTTTTTCTAGATACAGTCTATACTCCCTGCAGTTCCTTTTCTCCCCTTACTCATCTTTCTCATGGATTTTGAACCGAAAGTAGGTGACACTTTATGTACATGCTTTAGGTAACCATAATCAAAATTAAAACATTGCACAAAGCATTATGAAAGCTCATGGACTGCAAAATAAAGAAAAGCTTTTCACAGGATCCCAAAGGAGCCATGCACCACGGGGCGAGCAAAATGCAACTGAAGCGGGCACTTGTTTCCTTTAAGTTCCTCACTATAACTCTGTACATACAATTCACTAGAAGTATATTTTAGAACGCAGATTACAGGTCCTGTGGCCATGCTTTGCCTCTTTCGGCTCTGCCATTCAGACCTCACTCCTTCCACTTTGGTCCGGTGCCACATCTGTGCCCTTGCTTCCTCCGTCTCCTCCTTTATGTCTCAGCATTATTTTAAATTCAGTGTGTTGAAGTGCAGCATCATGAGCCAAAGCCTGATCTCATAGCAGTGGGTGGTCACTCTGCAACTGCCCTTTAAGGAACCGTTTTGTCCTGACTTCATTTCCTATTGTTTCTCCAATATGAAAAAATAAGATATTTTTATCGTTGTCTCTCTGAGAGTATAACAAGCAATCATTTTGTGCCACAGGCATTGTATTTATAGTCATAAACACAAATTCAGACTTCAGCTACATCCAAGTAACACCACAATTTTCAATAATGTTGTCTTTCTGTACAAAATTTCACCTATCTTTCCAAATTTCTCCCTCTACTGACTTTTCTGTCACAGTCAACAATTCCTCCTTTTACTTTGGCTTCTAATTTTGATCCCATTTTAAAGACAACAAATCCAAATATGTTGGATAAAAAGTTTTCATGGAAAATGCTTTTTTTATAGCATATTTTTCCATTTAATGTGAAATGCTTCTTTTCACGGTTGAAAGGTTATAAAGATATCTGATTCAAATTTTAAAGACAACCCCCTCCATTTAGAATGAGATAGAACAAAGAAGAAAACAGATCTGTTTCAGACACTTTGGAATAAAAAAAAAAAAAAACAAACCACTTTTTCTTTAGTTATTCAAAATCAGATTTTCATATTTAGATTTTGCCTACGCTTTAGGCTTCTCTGTCTTTTTTCTTCCTTCATACCCAGATAAAGCTCTGTCACTTCTTCATCTTCTTGTGTAAAATTATTCCGCCCTCTCCTCTCTACCCTGTAAAATACAGTAAAAACAGAAGCCCCTTGTACAAGCCAGGTGTTTCGCCGACTCCTTCTCTTCTTGCCTCACCATATCACACTTGGTTCCTCCCATTTCCCCTGTTCACTTATTTCTTAGCAGTTTTTAGGCTTTTTGAGTGATCCTTTGCTAGTGGCATTATAGAAAATGAAATGCAAAACTTTCTAGCAAAGTGATAGCAGCAAAGAAGCATTTACAATTTACGTGAAATTTTTACTGCAGGCATCTAAACATACACCACAATAGTATAAAGTATGTGATGAAATTATATATACACGCACAGTGCTGATAAACCAGATGAAGATACACTGAACATATCCCAGTGGAGTGAGGTATACTACATAGGAGTCCTCAGTGTCTGATGAATAAATTTTACTGCCAAGCCAACTGAAACCTGCACCTCAGCTTTGTGCTTTTTTCTCTTCTCCTTGCTACTCTCTCCCCCTGTTCTGCAGTACATATACATTGAAACTTT
The DNA here is from genome assembly GCA_030449065.1 of Oceanodroma leucorhoa. Taxonomy (NCBI): domain Eukaryota; kingdom Metazoa; phylum Chordata; class Aves; order Procellariiformes; genus Oceanodroma; species Oceanodroma leucorhoa. Next base: position 5,954,714 of record JASVER010000012.1, on the reverse strand, counting down.
AGTAATAACTGCAGTCTGTGGTGGCCACAATGCGTATTTTAGCAAAGACAGATTAAAGGCTTCCTATTTAGAATCTTAGCCAAAGCCCATGGAAGTGAGGTTGTTTTTGTTTACTTCAGATCAAACCTTTCTGGTATGTGAGAGGCATCCAGCACCTAGAATAGCCTTCTCACCTCAGCTTAAGCTGCGTCAAGAGTCCTTCTTTGCAGCTGTGAAATTGGTGCGAGGCTGGAATCAGGCTTGAGTCTGAGACTTTTTTTTTTCACACATTAGTAAACATATTATACACTTCCTTCCAGTTAGAAAGTATCCAAATGCTGCCTTCACATGGCATTTCCATTGCACAATATCTTGGAAAAAGAGCAGACTGAAGTCGAATGAAGTTTGTGAATACTCTATGCAATATAGTATATATCAGAATGACTTGCTTTAGTAGCTTGTCACAGCAACAGGATACTAATTCCACTTTGCCTTCTGAATAGTTCTGTGTTTTCTTCTTTATTAGGGAAGTGTAGTTCATTGTCTTCAGTGGAGTTTGGATTAGGGCTAAAATTATTCCAGTGCCGTAGATCTTACACCCCACACATATTTAAGCATAGATTCATTATTTTTATTCACAAACATATATAAACATTTTTTTTTATGTAGATATATATATGACCTTATTATCTAATCTTCTTTGAACATGGCTAGATTTCTCTGGTTTTGTAAATTAAGAAAAAGTTTAGAAACTCTAATGAAAACAACAGGAATCAGTTCCATTCCTGGGTCCAGTAGCTAAACCCTGGCCCAGTCAAGAGTGTATCAAAGGGCAACTAAGTCAAGCCATAAATATCTTTAGAAGATCACTATGACAATGATGGCGGCACTGGTCCATAGAGTTTAGCAAAGAGCCAAGCTCTCCTGAAGAAAAACCACAGAAAACAGAGGACTGTGATTGACACCTCTAAGGAGAAAATATCAGAATAACACGATCAGATCAGCATTACTACATCATCCAAGCAAGGAGTTTTCAACTGTGGTTACTGGCACTTGTGCAAGAGCATGCAATGATAAAATGTGTCTTTGTTTTAAACACACCAACTTCTTATCCCCTTACAACCTCAGAACACAAGTCTCTTCTGATGGGTCAGTGTTACAGTGCTACATGACTTAGCTTCTGCTCGAATAAAATATAATGATTTGTTTTAATTATACACCGCAAACTGCATACATACATAGAAAGAAGAATGTGGCTCGTGACTGAGTCTTAGTGGCCTCCAGCCTTTCAGTATGTTTCTTCTGACCAGAGTGTTACAAAGAAGAACAGGAAGAAGAAATAACACTGTCTAACATATAGACAAGTCCTGTTTCTATTCTGAACCAGATATAGACACTTTTTGCATCCAACTACAGGGCTAAAACTGTGTTGCTGCATTTTGGTCCACTCTTTTAATGGGACTAATCTAATAATACTACATGGGTACAAATATTTTCTGCACACAGAGGAGCTCTGAGGAACATAAAATTCACATCTGATTCAGTGACAAGAAAGGAAAATAAATTGATAGCTTAGAAAAAGAAACACTTCTGAGCAGATTAAGTTTTTAATCTTCGGTTTGCAATGTGTCTGGCCTCTGTTAAGAGCAACACGAGGATTTCAGCTGGGAAGGTGGGGTAGGACAGTGGAAGGTGCAAGGTCCCAGTGGGGGCAGAGCCCATCTCCCAGCTCACCAACGTCCCAGCCCTGAACTCCCCTTGCAATGCCCCATTCCCCTTGTGCTGGCTTCGGTTCTCCTGTGGCACTTGGGTGAACAACCCACTAAACACCCCGTCTTGCTTGAGGGAGGAGGAGGAACGGGTTACTGCATTTCTTTGCCAGTTTGTTAATGCAAATAGAGGGCTGCAGAGCACCTCTCCTGAGCTCGAGGGAGGCGACAGGGATGCGGTGACCAAATGAGCAGGGGGGGATGGGACACCGAAAGGAGGAGTAGCATCACCTTTCCAGTGACAGTGAGTACAGCTCTGTCCTGCCTCATGAATCTTCACTGAAAGCATTAACATTATTAGTCTTCAATAGGAAAAATACAGCATCGGTAGACACAGTGCAAGTCGCATCCATTTATCTTTTTGTCTGATCTTAGGAGACAACCTCAGAAAGAAAATCGCAAATGGATCCCTTTGCCTACTCATGCTCTTTCCTGAAGCTGGAAACCTGATTTACACCAGTTACCTTTAATAAAATCAATATTCTATTGTCTTGTTCCCTGAGCTTTTCCAGTCTCCTTTCCAAAGGGCTGTATCATAAGTTTTGTTGAGTTTTATAAATAACGTGTAATAACAACACAGAGACTTTGGAATTCATTTCTACTCAATAGGTGTCATTTTGGTCTCCCTCTAATTGCTTCTGCCAACATATTCAAATATAAAATCCATAGAAATTACATGCAATATGCTAACTACTACATATATTTTTCCACAACCATTAATTTCTGTGTACTAAATTGTATACTTTGGCAGAATCTTCAAGTGTGTACAATTTAGAGATTGCAATATAATATGATATGGCCACATGAAATGTCAGTATTTGGAACACTGATCAGACAAATTTAGTAAATGGTTTAAAATAGGTAGTTCCACATTTAAATATAATACAGAATACCATACATATAAAACTAGTCCTAGTAGGCTAACAAAAAAATTCTTTATCCTCTTTATATGCACACAATCACATGCATCCCCCACAGTTTCCATAAAATAATGCTATATATAAACTCTTTTTAAGTGGCAGTGGGATTTTAAAAAGTTTTTAATGACTTTGCTGAATCAGAAAATTCTCCCCTAAAGCAAAACCAACATATGCATAAAAGCGTCTGAAACAAAAACTCTCAGTTAATATTTTATTTTAACATTTAAATTCATCATTTTGGGGGAGAGAACATATTTTAACTGAAAATAATAGTTTAATAACAAATTGTGAATCAGTTAATAATTAAAGATCACAGAGAGAAAAAGCATCAAATGAATACAAAAAGAACTAAACATGAAAAGTATGCCAGCTCCTTTACAAGCATTCAAGTCTTTCTGTTGGGGAGTTGCACAGCACTTTCAGATCTTATTGGATAATTTATTTTCATTTCAGTGCCATATAGTGCTACTAAGACTCGTTAGCAGTTTCTGTTCACACCAATTATTTTAGTGTACTAATCTGATTTCTCTGCTACATGACACTACCTCAGTCAAGCTTATGCTCCTGACAGCTGATGCAATCCAAGCCATTTCCAATACTACCAAGTATTTGACACTGTTAAACTTTCTGAGTGGTCAGGAGGGCCCTGGAGCTGTACGTGAGGGAAGGGTCATCTTCTCTCTTCAGCTGCCTCTGCTGCCAGGCGATCAGGTATTTCTGCAGGCTGGGATTTGTCCCAGAGGATTCACATGGAGACGGCATGGGGCTTCCTGCACCCTACTCTTCCTTCTCTGCCTGGGACCCCTCTCCCATGGGACTCCTACATTGGTACAACCTACTGCCTCATCCAGTCCCAGAGCCTAAAGATGAGACTCGCTGCCCCGCAGGCACCACTGAAGAGCCCAGGGAGTATTTGCTGGCTGAGGGCAGGGGAGACAATGTCCTGAAAGTGTCCATGTCTAACATCTTTGGTAGCATTTCTTACTTGAGTCCATGATACTTCAGTGGTACCAGTATATTGCCAACCACCAGCGCACACTACCATTGCACAGGTACAAAACTGGAATATAGCAGTGAATTAGAACAGAAAAATTGGTTGATACCACAGCGAACAATGTTATAATATTTTTTTGAAAAATAATTTGTTGAACTTTAAAAAGTGCACATATATCAAGAAATCATAATTCTGGAATAACACATGGCATTAGAACTTTAGAGGTATTTATTATGGATGTATAAGGTAAGTATGTCTACATTTATATATATATATACACACACTCTACTGTGAGCTACTGTATATGCATATTATAATGATATGGATATACTCGGTTATATAGGTAGATACATGAAAGGGAAAGAAGCAAAATATTTCAGCTCCACATGTTTTTCAGAATAGGAAAAGATTTTTGTTCAGACTCCAATATTTCTGGTGGAAATACTTTGCAAGACAGGCATGTTTTCCATTAACCTAAATACTGTTAACCCCAACAGAAAACACACAGTTAAGAAAATTACTTGATCATACACCATTCAAAAACACTGTGCTACACCTCTGCTTAGGGACCTGTGTACTGTAACCTGCTAAAGTTAAAATACCAGCCTAATCACTTTTTAAAGCTATTTGTTTGTTTTGGAAAACTAATCCACAGATTCATGTTAATTCACAGACAGTAAGTCTGAGATCCACATGACAAGCTTGATCCGGATCATATTAAAGTGAATAGAAGTTCATTGACGTCAAAGGATTTCAGATCAGAAACTAAAATAAGGTATTACAGCACAGCATTGAATAACCCTTTTGTTAGCCCTTCATTCATCTTGGTGGATGAGGGGGAGAATTGCCTTTTTCTCTTTCTTCTTACTCTCTTTCTTGTTTTCTTGCTTTTTCTTCCTTCTTCTCTTCTTTCGTTCCTTCCTGTTTCTCTCTCTCTTTTTCTCTCGCTTTCTCYTTTTCTCTTTTTCTTCTCATTCTTCCTTGTCTGTTTCTTCAAACCAACTGAACAACTACATTGTGAAAATTCAGTGACATCTTAATGCAAATTTTTTCTACCAGAGCTGCAGTCAGTGCATTTGTGACCCCTAAAATGGCATGTGGGAAAAAATATGACATTAGCAGCAAAGATATCATATGCTTTCTAAGGCATGGCTCACAGGCATTTCAGCATGCACCATTGCAAACTGTTGCTGTAGTTGATTCTTCGTGTGGTACCAGCAATTCTACTCTTTGTTGTCACTGTGTAGTACCTCACTGTTTTCAATTGTCCCAGAACCCTTACTTCAAAATTCTACTCTTTCTATGAGAAAACAAAAACATACATTCTTTCTTCTGAAATGTGTGGCTTGCTATTCATTTATGTGTTGTGCTATTTGCCTTAGCCACAGCCAATAAAGGGAGGTGTGAACCACAGATGGTGTGGACTTGATTTTTTWAAAAAAAAGTTTAATTTTTCCAACTCAATTCTTTAAATGTATCAGACAACAGTTAAAGACTTTGGGGGAGGGGGATATACTTCTTTGGCTTGTTTTATTGCCAATGTAAAGGATGTTTTGCATCTAAACCAGGTAGGTTTTACTTAGAATTTGAGCACCCCTTCACATCACACAGCATTACTGCTTGAGAACCAAGCAAGATCATTCCTTTGAAGTATCCAGAGTACTTCTATTTCCAACGTGCACTGAATAGTCCTGAGATAACAATATTTTTGTGCCACATGAAATGAATGATGTCAGAGTCTATAAACAATCTCCCCACCAAGCAGTGAAAGACAGCACACTTTGTGAACTGAGCCAGCTCCACTCTCCTCCTCAAGTCCCTCTTTTCCACCCATTTCTGCCTTGCTACTATAGAGATTTCCAATATAGAGAGTCTATTAGAGAGACTTTTTTCTTACACACATGTGCATGCGCAGTCGCTGTGCCTGGGAGGATCATTTGATTGACCATTGGACTGGCCTATAATGGACATTCATTTCTGCTTTCCCTGCGTATTCTTTTATCAAGTCTTTATTTGATGTATACCTTAGCAGAGTTTCTGACATTGAACAAAGTAAATGAAGAGAGTACAACCTAAAGGATTTCTGGTCTGAAATAAATACCAAAAAACATAAAATGTATGACAAACCCCAGGGACAGTGTTGACTCTTTTACATCAGATTATTCAAAATGCTTACAGCTAATGTTATCCAAACATCACAAACAAATAGTCTGTGAGACCAGCACAGCCCAGCAACAAGAAAGAAATGGAGAATTATAGAATCACAGAATCACAGCATGGCTGAGGTTGGAAGAGAACTCTGGAGGTTATCTGGTCCAACCTCCCTGCTCAGGCAGGGCTACCCAGAGCCAGTTGCCCAGGACCATGCTCAGACTTGGCTTGTGAGTACCTCCAGGGATGGAGAATCCACAACATCTCTGGGCAACCTGTGCAGGTGCTTGGTCACTGTCACAGTAAAAAAGTGTTCCTTGGTGTTCAGATGGAGCCTCCTTTGTTTCAGTTTGTGCCCATTGCCTCTGGTCCTGTCACTGGGCACCACTGAAAAGAGAAATGAAATCCCTTTCCTAAATAGACCACACAGAGGAAAGGTTTAGCAAAAAACTGCTTCTGACCAACTCTAGCTGAGATACATTTCTGGGAGAGCATAACCCAGTAATCATGTATCTGCTCCACTGTAGCATGGAAAGAATCAAATGTTCAACTAGTTTCTCATCTGACAGAAGATTTTCCTTCCCTAGCAGCAGAGTCTAGTCTATTAAGCAACTGTTTCTTAGCAAAAATAGTCATCAGTTCAGGACTTACTGCACCACTGACATGATCAAGACAGCTGGGAAATATCACCTGTTGGTTTAGTACTCTCTCTTCCACAGGACCTGGAAGCACAGGTTGGCATCCCCTACACCTTTCCTGGGCACCTGATGTCCTGTTATACTTTCTTTTCATTTGGAGATGTAATAAGAGCAATATTATTGAAAACAAGAACCAGCTCACTGTTAAAGCTGTCAAAATATTCCCTAGAAGAACCAGATGTTTTATGACAACCAAAGATGTCCTAGTATGTTACAGTTGTTTTATCTGGGCAAGTTGTTTTTGTTTCTTTTTGAAACTGTTTCATAGACTTTCAATAGTTGAGGGACGTTTTCCTTCTTCTGCAAAAATAAATGAATAAATAAGTGCATTGTATTTTTCAAGCAATGTTAACAGCTTCTCGTGGAGATTTATAGAGCCAAACAGTACGTGTGCACTGTAATGACTTTCATAAACTCTTATACCATAAGAAGCAACACTGATTGAGACAAAGTTATTTTTGTAACATGACAGAAGAAAGGACAGTGGTATCATTTGTGGAAACACTGCTAGAGCTATAATTACAGTACTCTTTCTCATGTTGTTATGATGGGAATCAGGKTTTTTTTGAGTCTAAGCATATAAGAGCAGACTGGCATGGGCACACCTTGCCTTCATTGAAATTGTTTGGAGTTGTGTTATCAACATCAGCAGAAGAAGAAATAGCACGAATGTGGCCAGCTAGTGAGCATCTCTACGGCATAATCTAAATCCCAATTGACATCAAGTGTTGTGCTAATATTAAACAAAAACCCTCAGCTGATTGGAATTTCTCATAGGCTGCAAAGCAGAAAAGCTCAGACACTAAGGACTGAATTTCTCTGCAGTAACACATCTCTAAGAGATATGTGTATATTTAAACCAAATCCATAGGCCTCATTAAATCCTCACCAATTCCAAGGAAAACATTTGAGTTTATGCAATCCTAACATTATACTCCATTACACAATGTAAAAAGGGGCCAAAGATATCTCAAACAATGAAAATATTAGCTTTGAGATCCAGAGAGGATCTTGCAGACTTTGTTCAGATGTTTGTATTGTACCCCTAGTGATTTCCAGGTCCAGGAAGGCTTCTCAGAGATGTGGCACAGTGCAACCCCATACTGATGCCTTCCTGCAACACTGCACCCAGCGTAACAAGGTTTTCCAGATCCTTGAGCATGGTGCCAGTGCATAATCAGACCTTGTTCAGATGTTTGTACTTGTACCGCAGTCCTGAAACTTTTGCAGGGGAGCAATGCCTGGCGATGCCAGACCGCTTTCGTATCCAGCAGGGCACTGAGGAGTTAGGCAGGTTGAATGAAAGTGCCCTGCTGAATGCACAAGCGGTCTGGCACCGGCAGGCATTGCTCCCCCGCAAAGGTTTCAGGACTGCGGCACAAGTACACCCAAGCTGGCTCCCTGCAGAACAGGCTCCAGACACTGAAGGTTAGAATAACTTTTGGTTTTACATTAAAGAAGGTTCCTCTTAGTTAGCAGCAGGTAAGTTGGTTACTTTTAGACCCTTAATCTCACAACAGCATTAATCTATTTTTTGCTGGTCCAAACAAATTACCGAATGTAGTCAAAGAAGAATAATATTTTGTCCTTTTGTATTCATCTTACCACTGGTAAAATTACCCTTCTTGGTATTCAAAGAAGTCTACTTCCCGTGTATTTCTGAGTGCAAATATACAGAGGACTAAAAAATAYCAGTATTATAAATGGTACTTTCTCCAGTAGGGTATGCAGTTACAAAAACATTATTTTAAACAGCCATGGAATTATATTATACTTTTGAACATGTGAGTAGATACACTGCCTTTTCTATCCTCTTTCAGAGGCTCAGCTGTGTTACAATCCTGTATGCTTAAACAGTATTGAATATCAAAACCACTGTGTTTCAAAACTCACCCGTTTAGTTTTTTCAATAACTGCCTCTGTGAAGAAACAAATATTCTCCTAATCACCTCTTGCAATGCATTAAGATCCAGCTCAGATTCTCATGTTATGCCTAACACCTAGAGCATTTAAATTTTTTGATGATGGGAACAATACTCCTATGGTAATATAGTTGTTTGATTTCCACATTGGTATATTACAGAAGGAGGAAAAAAAAGGACATTATGGCTACAGAACAGTGAAGTCTAAGATCTCTAAAGGGGTTCCTCTCCTTGAACCTGTTCTCATACGCTTTTGAGACATCTTCTATCAAATACATTGAGCACTCAGAAAGTAGGTACCCCTAATTCAAACCACATGTCTCAACTCCTAGCTGCTCTGATGATCTCATCTCTCAATTATCATGTGCAGTTGTGCATTGTGCAATCCTCCCCTTCATTTTCAGTCCTGGCTTGTTTAATAAAAGAGCTCTTTCAAACTCTGTTTTTCCACAATACATAGGAATATAAATATTAATTTCTCACATTTCACTGTGCATTTCACTTCAGTTAAAAAATAAATGGTGCATTAATTATAATAAATTGAACTCTGCATTAATTGTAATAAATTGAACTCCCTGTATATATTGAATATAGCGCCCTGTAATTTTTGTTCATTAATTCTCTATAATTGTGTCTAATTGCATCTATTACTTACGCAAACCTCCCAGGGCCTTGCACATAAATAATTCCCATTTACTTGAAGAGAAGTTACTCATATCCTGCAGTAGAAGACGACTCCTGTTTACACTTCACTGCAGATTTTTCTTCAAGAACTCAAGAGTATTTGTTCTTCTTTAACATAAAGCCAAGAAACTCACCTACATACCTGAAGAATGTGCACAGACACAAGTCACAAATGAAAGAACCAGAAGAGCTGAAACATAAGAATAAATTGTTTCAAGGTAGTGCTTCATGCTTTCACTCATGCTTGGGAGGACCGTATAGCTTCAAAGCTGAAAATGTCTGAAAATACGTGATGAACTCTTTCACCATCACTCTTCAAATCCTTTCCTAAAACTGTTCTTTGCCTTGCTTATAAAATCTTAAAATCAATTAGCTGGGTAAGGTGCTGATTCTACTGCATATTATGTTAGAAATTATTCTTATTATTCCATTTTACTTTCGGGGCAATCTTCCTTTTTGACCAACTTTGACTGGTCGGTGAGGTACTGGACAACAAGGCACTACAGCTGTGTAAAGGCACATGTGTTGGCATGCATGATAGAACATTAATAAGTTAGAAATAAGGTTTATGTATTACTAACAACATAAAGCCAGGTTCTTACACATTTTCTCTACTCATTTGGGGAAGCATCTCACTCCACAATTATGTCTATTGGTTACAATAACCGAAGATTTTAAATCTGTTCTCAACAGAAAATAGAGTTCAGCTGTAAAGGATAAAGTAAGGATTACGTATACAAATATTTGTACATAGTAAGAGGCATATGTATCATTTGCCTGATCACTTTGCTGAGGTCTTCTATCACTTTTCTCCATCTTTATTCTGTTCTTTAATTAGCTAGCTGCAGAGATAGAAACCATGTCAATGATCAGAAAGGACCGCATATATTTAAGGTGCTTTTGAAATCTCAGTGAGGACTAAGTATGCCTTTACCATTCTTATTATCAACAGGTATTCATTTAAGTTTAAAGACTAATAGGTGAATATTTCTATCTCCAGGCAGTAAATGACTATGAATCTAGAGTAAAAGAGAAATCTTGATTTCATATTTCCTGAACAGTTGGCAATCATAAGTTCTGAATTTTATTATTTGAGTGGGCAATTTCTTCTTAGTTTTAATTCTCTCTTGATTAAACCTTCTTTCTGGTGATTAAATTTGGATGCACTAAGCTGGAAACCAATTTCAAAGACAGATGTCCCTTTTCTTTCACCCACCATGAAACTCTTCCATATGGAGAAGGTCACTCAGAAGCCTATTCACCATTTAAAAGTCACTGGATTTTGCAAAGCAGAGGTAAAGCGATATTTAAGTAGTGCCTAGAGCTAGCTCTGGCTCCTTGCAAAGGGGGAATTTCACCTATAAATATTTATGTATCTTGTTCCACTGATAAATTAATACTGAGGCTGAATTTTTTAATAGAAGGAACAGATAATAGTTATACCACTGAGTGAGGTGTTTTCAGCATCTTTGGACTGGAATTAAAGTGTTCCCCAAATGGATGTAAAATACATAGCAAGTTTAACAAGCTTCTTACATTGTCTCTTAAATTCTCCCTGGCTCAAAGTAAAAATCTATTTGAGTGATTTCAGATAGCTTAGAAGAGAGCTCCAGCCTCCTAGTTAATATCTGTGCTAACATCATCATCCACCATGTTTAGGAAATTATTATTTTGCAAGGGGATACTTTCTTTTTATGGATAATAAAAATATTTGCTGGCTGCATAATAAAGCTTTATTAGGAGGAAGAAGATCAGATTATTTTTTATCAGAACACTCAGTAATTCTTCCATTTTTTTAGCTTGATTCTGGTTAGTTTAAATTCAAGCTGCAAGATACCTTCTAATTCAATGATGCTGGATCAAACCTGTGAGAACTCTTTACAAAAACAGTGTTGACTCCCTAGACAAAACACTAACAGTATCTTAGCCATTTATTCGTGCATATCCAGAAAATCAATTATTTGGAAGAATTTTCCTGCCAAGATCTCATCACTGTCTACCTTGGATTTATGCAGCAACTGATAGTAAAGTGTGAAAGTAATTGGAGGCTGACCAAAGGCTACATTTACTCTACAGCCTTCTGTTAACTGTTTGGTGAGAGCAAGCTATATAGATATTTTGCTGGTATATTTCCTGTTGACATAAGAGTATATCCAAAAGYTGTATTATTAAATGTGTGACATGATGGCTTTTACCTGATAGGAACCTATACCTCCTCTTGATAGGGGCTGAACACTGAGTTGAAAGAAATGACCACCAGCATGAAAAATATGCTGTTTCCTTTGTCTACCTAGGTCTCACAATGCAAATCACTGCTGTGCCCATGTGCARGGCTACCATGCTCCAGAAGGTGCCCTCCCAACATCAGGGAGTGACTTAAACGCTGAGCAAAAAAACCGGCCAACCAGCCAAATCCACTGCTTTCATGCCTTGGGTGCCCAGTCCTAGTGAGCGGCAGGGTGCTGCTGCAAGACAGGAGTTCCTTCAAATCTCAACGCAAAGAAGCACTTGACCGCATCAGTCCCCAGCTAAAATTGTCCAAATCAGGCAACGTGGGTTATTGACAAAAAAAAMCACACATCCACATAAATTATTATTGAAATCAGCAGTATGTGGTAAGGGCCTGAGAGCAAGGTTTCACCCTTGGAAGCTGTAAGCGACTAATAATTAGATTTCCAGGTCTTACTGACTCTTTACGGGTTTCTCAATTTGAAAGAGTGTAACTAACCAGTAAATGATCTGCTGTGGTCTCGGAAAGCAAACTGAATCAACATGTAGAGGATTTAGACCATTTCCATAAATACATTTAAAAACAAAATTGACGGGAATTTTCAAACAGGTCTTGAGTGAAAAATATTTTGAGGGCCTGTACAATCTCTCCAGCTGATATCTTCTCCATATGTGCCTGAACTGCACACCAGCCAAGAAGCTCTCTGAGAGCTCAAGCCACTCTGACGGAATCTCACAATGCGCCGCTCGACTGGATGGAGAGCACAGCTAAAATTCCTGGCTAGGAAATACATCACTTAAAAACAAACGAGGTCCAGGAAAAAAGTCATGGAAAACATTGAAAACAGTCATATGGCAATGCAAGATGTCAGCAAATGTCTTTTTTTTTTTAATCAAAAAAGCTGAAAGTCAGCATGATTGAGTGTATCATGCTCGCTTTCTTATCAGAAGTATTTTTTTCTGGCCATTTATTTGAAAAAAGCACCATCCATAAAAAATAAAAAACCCAACCCTACTCTCACTGTGTTAAATCACTAAATCAACTGCAAATTAAGCATTGAATGCACTCCCAAGCCAGAACTCCACCAAGTTTGTAAGTTCAGCAATCACAGTCATACTGAATTGGGCATTTCAGAAATGAGGGAATTTTGCTTTACTTAACTGGGTTGCTAATGGTCCCCACATCCCATGATAAGAATTTAAAATGACTTACCTACAATGCATGCATTTAAAAGAAAAATAGCCTCGGGAGGTTCATTACTGCATACAACTTCATCCACAGCGAACTCCACATTCCTACCCTTAACAAGAGCAACCTCAGACCGGGCCTGCAGAAAGCACCAGAGAAGTACATATGTCACAAATAATACATTTCCCTCCCTGTGCCAAGCAATTGTCTCCATTCTTTAAAGCTGCTCTGTTGTCCACAGAGTATTACTCTGGTAAGCCAAAGGACCCTCCGCCGACTTCTGCAGAGCTATTCCYATCATCCTGCTGGGAACCAGCTTTTGTGTCCCTAAGTCCCCAAGGGAGTAAACGCTGGTGCCTCTGGCATCGACTTGCCCTTCTGTGTCCCCCTGAGGCTGGGTCTCCACATGCTGATGTGGACAAGAAGCCAACAGAAAGGACGGTGTAAAGGAAATGCTCTGCTCTGCATTTTACCAGGATTTTCCTAATCTTCAAGGGGGGACATGGTCCTGCCAAGGGATCATGGCCCCACAGGTTGTGATTCCAGGATCTGGCTGTTTCTACCTCGCAGGGTGCCAGGAGCAGCACATGCCCTCCTCACCCCCCAGAGCCAGCCCTCCACATCTCTCAGCACCTCCCAAACTCCTCTGCATGCTGCGGGAAGCCGAGGAAGGAGCTGATAATATAGGACCATTAATTGCTATGCACATGATTTATTCAGCTCCTTCCAAACCTGAGCTCCTGAGGTCAAAGCAGATCACCACCTTCAGCTGCTCAGGGAGGGAGAAATAGCTGGGTATGCTGCATGGGTTAGCTGGGCTTGTGTCTTCAGCGGTTGGTGGCTCCTGTTCTGCTCCTCCAGCTCTGGAGAAAACTGATGTGGCTTAGCCCATGTTGAAGAACATGCTAAGAAGTGCGGATTAACACATCCATACCACACAGCAGGGTGTGATAGTGTRGAAATCCTGCGCTATTGCTGAGCCGAGCCAGGCAGCACAGCTGAGAAGTCCCTCCACAAGTCCGGCTAGCTTGGGAGCACTCCCAGATAAAAACAACTCTGCAGCTCTTAGGGCTGAACTGGCTCACATGAAGTGCAATCCCCAGCTCTTCTACATTATATTGCTGCTTTTCCCTTTTATTCATTTATTTGAAGTTAACATTAAATGAAAACGGGAGAGAACATGAAAGGACACTTCAACCAACCAAACTGCTGCCTAGGAAATATATAAAAGGCATGTTGCATTAATATACTGGTCATGCAGCTCCAAAAGCAAGTAATGAACACCACCAAATCCATTTTATCATCTTTTAGGCAACATGAGATTTTCCTTTTTGCTTGCTAATTTATTCTGACCATTACACTATTCAGCTGTATTTAAACCAGATGCAGGTCACTGGGTTTTTTTCTTTTTGTATTTGTTGTTCATCTGCTGTGCTTGGCTAACAAGACTTGCTTTTGTTAAGAATTTTTCCTGCAATACATTTAAAGATCAGATGTCATCTAATTCCTTAACCCAAAAATCTCTCAGGTGTATCAGGATCTCTTTTTACCTTATCAGATTAAATCTGGAGTGATTTTTCATGAAGACCGCAGTTATAAGTAATACTATGCTCCTAACACAGATCTGTTATGTCTTACAGCATTGCTATAGGCATAGCTTAAAGCTTACAGGACTTGGGGCTTATCGCTTTCCCTGACAGCCACTGCCTGCACCTTCATCCAAAGGAGTGATTTGAAATTAAATGATCCTGCCAGGTTCAGCCGACAGCCACGGCTTTCTCTAGGAAACAAATGGTGACCCGGGGTGAGAGGTTTAAGACGCGGGGCCATGATGCCGGCAGCTATAGACATGGGGCCAGGGGGAAGAAGACAATTGTTTTCTCAGCACCACCCGGGATTCACTTTTATGCAAGATGCACACAGCCTGTGCGTGTGGAAATGCAAGCACACTGGGAAGCACCATGCTGCTACAGGTATGGAAGCCCTGAGCCTGGGGACCTGTGCCTGCACTTTCAGAGGATCAGAAAGACACACAGAGAAATCCCCACAAAAACTGGCAAAAATTAGCCAAAAATATTTGTCATGGAAAGTTCTGGGAAGAAAAAATTTCCAGTTTTGGCTTTGGGGTTTATTTGGATCGGAGTGTTTTTACATATGGTGAACTTGGGCTTTCTGAGCAAAAAAAAACTTGCAAGTTTGAAAAGCAATAAAGAAATAAAAACATTTACATATCCAAAGCAAAGCCATTTTTCACCCCCAAACATATCTGACTGAAAAATATTATGCCTAGCTTTATTCCCCTTTCCCCAAGTGAAAGAAACAGTGGCTGTCTGCAAAGACCCCTCCCTTTGACTCTGGGTTGGCATAGGAAGGAGGGTCTGAATGGGAATGGATATGGGCATGGGTAAAAACAGTAACATGAAAAAAGAGATGTTTAGTCAGGGGAGGAGGCTGGAGAGTATTTCAGAAGTACTGTTGCGTACTTCCCTGCTCTCATTCTTCCTCATGCATCCATTCTTGACTACTGACCAAATGAACTGGCCCAGAGCAGCTGTTCCCATGCTCTTGTTTATAATAAATTACTCTGCCACCTGTACAGAAAACAACACTGACTCCAATGTAAAAGCTACGTGGATTTCTATCTGATGCTTTACCCTTCCTTCAAATGTCCCATGGAGAAGTATTAGCCAAGAGAACCCAAGGCATCAGAGGCTTCAACACAGACACACACAGATGCAGCACCATTGATTTGGTGTCACAGGTACATAAAGCCATGGCCACAGAACAGAAATGAAGACCGTCTCCAAGCCTTCCTTCCAGAAYCATCAATCTTCAGCCATGCACCACGGGAGCACCGCAGGACCTTGCTTCCTTCTTCCCCTTGCCTGCTTGCCACTCCAGCACAGGAATGCCAACAATGAAGCTGTACAAGAGATGACAGCCCACGTAGCATGCTGATTTTGAATGATGGTAGTACCCAGAGATGACTCCACAGGTGACGGTGCATTCAAAAATGGATTTAGAAGGGGTCATAGGCAAGTGGTCACTATCTGTGACATTTCACACAGTGTTAGTTTTTAATGGCCCTGAGACCTCTATCATTTCTACTTGGTTTCTCTTGATAAAGTAATCAGACAGGTTTTTAGTTTACAGCTCCAGGTGGAATTTGTTCTTGAATATCCTGTTTTTTACTGTTAACTAAAAAATCTATTCAAAACT
Organism: Oceanodroma leucorhoa; assembly: GCA_030449065.1. Lineage (NCBI taxonomy): Eukaryota > Metazoa > Chordata > Aves > Procellariiformes > Oceanodroma > Oceanodroma leucorhoa. The sequence goes on along the minus strand of JASVER010000012.1, from coordinate 5,938,960 downwards.
TTGCACAAAATTTAATAAGGAAGTGTATCACATATAGGTTTGGACTAAGAGAGAGCTTGGTTAACATTGGATAGTTTTAATCCACTGTTCCTGTGTCATTATGAAATTAAGATTATTGTTCTCACAACTAAAAAACACCCTCTGAACAAAAGTAACAAAGTATTTCACATTATGATTCAGCTGTAGAATATCTCACAGCAGCTAGGAAATTCAAAGCTAAAGCACGTAGTATTATATACTCCACTTTTTCACCCCTAAGTGCATGCTTATCACTCCCAGGTACTACATACATACCCTTACACATGTGCCAAAAGGCAGCCTGTGCCTCCCTGTGGATGCCCATACTGCTAGGCACTACAAACAGCCATGTGACTACAGCGAGCAATGTAGTGGCTGAAGAAGGGCAAAAGGAAAGCAGAACTAAGTTTGTAACAACTGGGTCAAAGAGGATGGCAGCTGTTATTTGGTTATTTGTGTTAGTTAAGTTGTATAAGCAGAAGATCTTTTTCCATCTTAACATAATTATGTACTTGCAGAAGTATTGTTGTTTTTAATCGTCTRAGGATGTCTTTAATACTATTAGCAGGATAGCTCCAGTCTTTAAAAAGGAAATTAAGATTGTGAAATGTTGCATGACTGTGGGAATGAATATGCTGTTGTTCTACAACTGGAACTCACAGAAAAGAGTTCAACAACAGTGAATTTTACTATATTATAATTAAATTCTTAGTGGAAAAATACAAGCATCCCAATGGAGGTGTCTTGATTTGCATCAGATGGTCATGTGACTCTAAAAGTTTATTAGAGTCATAAAATACTCTGGTATTTAGGACCTTTAYAAATCTTCATGACAGAGCTTAGATTAAGCATTATGATTTTGTGAATTGTTTCTGATCATATTTTAATCATTATAAATGTTTCAGAGTACTCCAAGAGAAAAGCATAATCACTTGTTCTAATTTAAAAGTGATTTAGGATACAAGTTTAATAAAGTTATCACCATCAGAAAGCCATTTCACTATTTCTAACTGAGTATAGAGACCAGCATTGGTAGTGGAGACATCAAGGTATGAGCTGTCTGTTCTTAATTTCACAAATTTTTGTTGTTTGAATTACGACGTTTGAATGTCATGACTGAAGAGAACAATTCTAAAACAAATTCCCAGCAAATTCTGCCTGATTCCTCCCATCAGCTACCAGACTCCGCATCTAGCTCGTATCCACTAGCTTAAGGTGGTGGGAATAGCTGCCTTAGGTCAAGCAGGTCAGTGAGTTTATTCCTCTTTTCTAAAAGCTGTTAAATCAGTCCAGCTTCTTCAAAATATCAGCTGAATGAGGTACTGGCTTTTAAAGCTGCTGTAGTATCACAGTGAGAAGGAAGAAGGTCAGTCGTTAATGGCTATCAAAGACTCAAAAAAAGCTTACAGTGACAATTTTGATAGAAAATGAAGCAGCTTTCTGGCACAAGAAAGAAAAATGTTTTGGGAAAAGTGAACAGGGCACTAGTTAAACCACACACAAGACACTTACACATGTGCCTTTCCAGGGACTAGGTGAGGTGTTTTAATGAAGTGCAGTTTTGAATACTCCAAATTTTCCAAGAGATGGGTGGAACTGGAAAAGTGTTCGGTTCAAACCTGTACAGGCAGAGGGGAGAGAAGACCACTTTATACCAAATTTTATATAACATATTTTAAAGCTTCTTTCCAGTTTCAGTTAATAATTATAATGAGTTTGCAGTGTTCAAGACAATCAAAGGCCTCTGCAACTCGTAATCAGTCCAGATGAATATTTTTCTTGGTGTGCTTTTTTATCACTTGGACAATCTGCTTGTACGTCACCTGCCTATTTGTTTCATGTACTATATACTTTACATGGAAGATCATTTTCCTAAACCCGTCTGTATATTTTTACTGTAAACTCTCTCCTACATAAAGACCACCTATACTTTGCCAACCACACTTTCATGAGCTGTTTCTTAAAGGAAAAAAACCAACCTGTTTATCTTGTGTAAGTCTGTAAGCATAGCTGTACGTGTGTTTTCCACCCTGTGAAAGCCTGAAGAGAGTGCACCACTGTACAGGTGTAATTAAGAAGCTGCCCTTTCCCTACAATGGAAAACTGACACTGTGCAAAGATTCAAAACTCATTTGCTTCTTTTTCCAGCTTTTAAAATTGCATTCCTGGGAGACTGAGTTGCCTGAATAGCGGGAAGGAAAAAATGATCTTTTTAACCCTCCCAGTCATTGGTCTGAGTCCAGGTATGGTCAGCAGTAATCCAAAGCCATCTAGTAGCTGTTTAGAAATCTGCATGCCATGCATTAGTGGCCACTTGCCAGGCACTGATTAGGCATCGCTCAGCGGTGGTCCCTGAAGGACAAAGTGATGGCACATTGATGAGGAAACCAAGAAGCTTGTTCAGCTGCAGGACCTGCTCTGTGGATAAGCACAGGACTTCGCACTCACAGCCTTGAAGTTTGGATCTTCTCACAAGCAGGCATTTTTTCAGATGTGGTAGTCAGTGTCAATATTTGTATTTTTACCACATCTACCCAAACATTTTGCTTCTCTCTGTTATCTCACATATGGATCAGGGTGAGTTTAAAGGCACACCCGTGATCCACCCACAGCACAGGCTTTCCAGTACTATCCCAGCACTGAGTGCAACTCCAACTCTAATGTGGCTTCTGAATTAGATTAAAATAACCAAACAGGCATGCATTTCAAACTATATTTCCAGTCTAAGGATACACGCACCTGACATTTGACTCCCTCGGTCAATGCGGCCAGCCCCGCCGGGTCAGGCGGGGAGACACCTTCATCTCCACTTTACTGACAGGAAGCCGAGGCGTGAAGAAATTAAGGCCTGGACCCACAGGGACTCCAACACAAAGGGTTGTTAGGTGCCTGCTGCTTGTGACAAGCTAGCCTGAGGCTTTTTCCACCCTGGCTGTAGGCGTGCTCCTGTCCCCAGCTGCTCTCCTCCTCCCCTTGCCAAAGGCTGACACCCACTCTGGTCTGCCACTCTAACTGCATGTATAACCTCCCCCTCGCGCAGTTCATGAAAAACAGTAAGGGCTAGCAATGACTTGCTCTTTACAGCACTGAACATCAAGGAAATCAACTCAGAGAGCGGTTATCCTGGCAGAGTGGAGGTGATGGTAATCGCTGATGGAGGGGACAAGGGGCTGCGGGGGGAGGCATGGCTATTGGGAGGGACACGTCCCGCTCAGCACAACCCTCCCCAGCGCCGGCTCGGGACTGAGCAAAGCAGAGACCATCTGCAGCAGGGGGGTAAAGCAACCCCAGCCTCCGCCCTGCCTGCTTCACCTGTGCAGAGGTCTACCAAGAAACACTTTTGAGGTCTGTGGGTGAAGCCACCACTGCAACACCTGCAGCGAACCTGGCCTGCCAAGGACTTTCTCTTCCTCCCCTGCCCTCCTCCCGGGACACCCTGGCACTTGGAGCTTCACCCGGGCTCCAGCCCCGTGCCCCAGGGTCACAGAGGAGAACGTGGAAGAGCACGGGACGTAATCCTGGCTCTCCTAAACCCCAGGCTGATGTCCCTCCTTCTGCTCGTAACAGTAAGAGGCAGTGGAGAAATCTACTGATCTGCTGCTAATCTCAGAAGAGCCTCTTCCAAACCACACAATACTGGCTCTCACTTCACAAAAATCTTCCAGCCCAGCAAAAGTGAGGCTTCTCCGAGCACCATTTACAGTCACAAACTGTGTGGTTTCGTGTAGGTGGAGGCATAGTCAAACACTTGGCTCAGCACGCTGCGTTTCTGGTCTTCCCGAGCACTCGCAGTAAGCACCTCGGGAAACGGAGAGCACCCGGCACTAATGATGTAACTGGGCTGGCCGAGGGGGACACGCACGCACACAAAATCTTTCATTGGGTGCGCGGATTCTCCCTTGCAGCTTCTTATGCTTTTATGTCAAACATGGCAGCTATGATCTCTCTCCCTGCTTGCAGTGGCAAAACATCAGAAGTCACACACGCAGATTCTTGGACAGAAAGTGAATTTATCTCTTGTTGCCAGTCTCATTAGAAACAAATAATAAGTATTCCAAGTCTTCTGCAGTCCCTGCAGCCTCTCTCCAACAGCCTTGCTTTCTGTTACAGCTCAAGCGAACTGCCCTGCTCAAAGGTCACAGAAGGAAGTCTGTGAAAGAACTGGAATTCAAATCCAGGTCTCTTAAATCCCAAACTGACTATAATTCTATAATTAATTTATTCTATGTAGCAAAAATGATATGCATCTTATTTTATTATTTGGAAGTAGGCCCTTCTGGTTTTTATATTTCATCACAGGCATCAGTTCCATAAATACTTTCTGCATGTGACTAATCCTACGCAGTGTCTGAAGTCAGACTACTAAAACACATGTCTGCAAGATCAGGGCCTAGACTTGTTTTCAGTCATTCTTGTAAGAAATTATTTAGCTTCCGAACAGCTAAGCCACATCTCAGAAGGTTTTTAGGAGGAAACCTAGAGGTTTGCCAGAGCCTGGGCACATACCTGCCCTCTCTTCTTTTCAAAGTCTCCCAACATGTACTGTTAAAGCAATGGTATATTAGCCCCACAGAAACTGAACGAAAATAGTCAGAAACATGAATGTATGGATCAGTGATATCACAAAAGACTAATTAAAAAATGTAAATTCCTCTTTGCATCTGCTACTAAACCATACCACTCTTTTCAGCTGTTACCATTTGTTACACTTGCTGGACTAGGCTTAGGAGGAGGACTGTCATGGGAGGGCAAATTACCTGCAATCCAGTCAACAGAGTGAGCACACAACAACAGCAAGCCTTGATTATGGCACAAAGTTTCATCATAAATAACAAAGTGTGAATAACTTAGCTACGAAACGGCAAACAGGATCGAAACGAAGCAATTTCTGAAATGGTTTCACATCTAGCCATCCACAGTCCTGTACTGCCATCTGCAGCCTCCTGGTAACAGTTGGATTTCTAAATCATCAGGCTCACATCGCATGGTCACTGTAAACATTAGGTGTGTTCAGTGGCAGGCAGATTTTTTTTCCACAAATATTATCATATTAAAATAATCAAAATATTCCTCTTCTTCAAGATGATGTTTGTTCTTTTTCCAACCTTTTTTTATTTTATATTTTATCTCACTTCTCTGCTGTCTTTGCTAATTGAAGTTGAATGTCAGACCCAAAGTGCAACACATCTGATATCTCAGAAAGTTTTTAATATGCTAATAAAGAAGAGTGTTTTAGAAGTCACACAGAATGTCTTTGCTACATAAGGAAATTGTTTTTTGATTTGTGTCGTTATAGTTATGGCAATAAAATTGAGTTTTAATAGAATGTATCCCCTAACATCTATAGCCAGCGAAATATAAACATCTTTTCTTGTATGCAGAAGTTGCTTGGACTCTAAAAACATGCTATAGTATGCTCTTAGAGTGGAGATGCCTGTCTCTATTCCAGGTTACAGAAGCAGATCAGCTAAAACAGCACTGGGCTATTACCCAGCAGGGAACTGGCACATGGCTGAATATAACAAGGTACAGTAGCTTAGCAAGCTACCATCCACCAGTGATGAGCAACCACAGCTGACCATGATCCTCCATGAAACTTCTCCCAGTCTGCAAGGTAAAACAACAACCCTTAGGGGTTGTTGAAACCAATGAGTTTAACCCAGGTATGCTCCAGGTGATACCTCCTGGCCATAGACCCCATCTCCTCTGACATGCAGTAATTTAGTAAGCTGTGATAACTAGTTCATATGACTGATCCCTTTGGTTCTTTTCAAATGAATTTATCTTTGTTGATGACTGTAAAGCAAAGAATTAGCACGGTGTTTGCAGGGACAGAGTCACTGCTAGACCAGGAATCCTATAAGGTAATCATAATGATCTTTTCCCAGTCAAAGAAAAAGGTCCTGGATTAATAAGAGAAGATAGGCATGAAAAAGTGGAAAGAACTGACTGGTTTATAGTAATAAGATAAATCGAGAATATCCACTGGCTGTCAAAGAGCAAATAAGGCACCTCAGAACATCAAGTCTGCCTTGAAGGGAGCAGCTCAGCTGCACCATTTACCATAACCCCTCTAAGACCTGGTGTAACTCAAGTGTAAGTCAGACCTGCTAGAAGCTGAGTGACTAACAAGTGCCTTGACATGCGTTTTGCACATCTTGTCTTTCTGTTGGTAGGAGGTGACACATCAGTCAGTAGGTATTGATCACGGTGTACGTGCACGCTGCAGAACAGGCTGCTGCTCTTGAGAAAGCGTGAGGCACTGAGTGCGGGACACCCCAGCAGCGCTGGGAACACTGAGCTGGTGGGGGACGGGACTGTCTGAGCAGGCTATCCTTTCCCAAATTAGAGATTAAGCATGCTGCTGGAAGCTCAGGGGGATACTGGCTGTTGGAGAGGTAAGATGCCACATATTATCAGTGGTATCTCACCCCTGTGTAAGGCAGCAGCTCTCAGCTCTCTGCGTTCAGAAGTCAGCAGGGTAAGGAGCCATGAGCTGCTGTCCTGCACGGATGCCTTTCTTGAGCTGCCGCAGCACCAAGCTCCTGGCTCTGCCTCTGCTGTGCTGCTTGGTATTTAAAATCCACCCACACGCTGCTTTGGGAACTCACGCTTCTGGTGCTAACCCCTGCTCTACGGCAAATTTTCAAAGTAAATTGTTTCAATATTGCTAGTATAATATAAGGATTTGGTAGGCTTTGAGCTGAAATAAAGAATGAGCCTGAAAAGATCCATAATCTCAAGAAATTTATTCAGGGTGATTGTCATGTTCTGAAAGATTTAGCACTGTCTCAATAGCAGCCCATGGGCAAGATCCTGCCTTCTGGACACTTGCAGCTACTGCCCTCGCGATGCAAACGGGGAGAGCCAAATGCTTCTTCCAGTGCCTGGTCAAATCACAGTGCTTAGTGTTAGACCCAGGAGTCTCTTCGGAGGCAGGGGTTGAGCTAGAGGCATCTCTCACATAGGCACATGGCCAGAAGAACCATCACATCAAGGAAATCAGCAAGAAGGATTCCAAAACCTGGTTCCAGCCCCATAGCTGATGAGGTTGGGCACCCTGAACTGAGCACTTGCAGTTCCACAGATACCAATGACACACAAAAAATATACATTTAATTGCTGGAGCAAAGGTCTTAGGGAATGCATGTGGAAATTTAAACTGTACCACAGGGATCAAACAGGGGAACGGGGAGAGAAAGTGACCCGTGACTTGTCTAATACATAATGCTCTTACTGCACAAACTGCTTCAAGGAAAACATATGTAATAGTACAACTAATCCCTACTGCCAGAATGTGTCCCTGCAAGTGTTAGCATAGCAAAATGGTAGCCAAAATGTAAAGATCAAGGACACACCAATATTAAAAAGTATTTTAAAAAGAGGTAAATTATACTCCCTGACATTGTTTTTTGTCTTCAATATATTGCCCTATGTGAAGGAGTCACTGCAAAGAGAAAGGAGATTTATGCCTATAAGGGAAAAAGTGCAGGACAAATTGTAGAGGTAAATGAAGAGATTATGTTACCAGAGATATTAGAGTTAAAAATCATACCCCATGAATTAGTGTGCAGAACTGTGGTGGAATTTTCATGTAGCCAGACTGACATCTTGTGGCTTGTGCAGAACATTTAAACATGCACCTGGGGGGAATTAACTTGTAAATTGTTACAGCATGGTAAAATATACCCTTTTTTTCAGCAGAACAGTATGTGGCTCCCCCAGTGTATTAGTGGTTGCAATCATGAAGCTTATATATAAACTGTCATTTCAGTTTCTGCTTTTGCATGTACTTGTTAGCCCTGTCTCCATTTGTAAGTCTTAGTCTGATGGTAGAGCTGCATTTAAAGCCAGTTACTCAAAAAAGTGTTTAAGAGTAAAAATTGTAAAATTGGCTCAGCATTCAGAAAATTTTACAGATTATTAGTAAATGTGTGTCCTTGTTACTTTTCTTAATTTTTAATGTCAGGGTGAAAGTTTATAAAACAAAAAAATGGCCCTTTTTGATCAGCTGACAGATACCCTTACATCAGTATCTAGTGACCAGCGGTAACTCCTTATGGAAGAACATGAATATAGTTTGGCCCAAATAAAATTGGAAGATCTGACTAATCTTGACTTCTCCAGTCTTAATGAGACACCATCCYCACACCAGTTTTAATCCACCCTGACTACCAAGAACATAAGCTCTTTCCTCTTTTTCAGCSTGTAAGGCAAAGAGAGTGGGGAGATCAAGGATGATGTTGGAGCAAGGGCAAGGAAGGATTGCTGGGGATCTGTACGAGAAAGGCTAGATAAAAGAGTATGTGCAGGGACAGTCGAAGGGCACATCCACACTGTGCCATGGTAGCTGGCACAGATCTTCAAGCTACTGGTGGCCAAGTCAGCAACACGTGAAGCCTCCTAACCCTACTGACTGCAGGGCTGGAGCCTAGGCACAGTGCCGAGCTCGCCCGGCTGCTGGGCACTGGGCTTGGAGCTATGTCCTCTCCAGCCAGCCACCCAATACCAGGGGGGCTCAAGACGAGCTCTGCCATCTTTGCACCACACTCCACGGTGTAGGCTTACTCCAAGCCATCATTACAGGTCAAGCCCCGTAGATCTCTTCAAGGGGAAGGGACAAGGAAGAGTTAGGAGATGAGTTTAAATAAAACAGGGTGAAACTAGAAAGCAAGGAAGACAAAAGCTACCAGAAGAAAAGCCAGTCATCCTCTCCTCCTTGCTTTTCATGGCTCCATGGAGAAAAAAGAAGGTCTCAGGGCCACAGAGTCACGTTAAAGTTCTGCACTGACACTTGACACAGCGCTGAATGTCTCCTGTATCTGTAATGTGAATTCTTACAGAAATGGAGAAAACTGGGCCTCCCTGTTATGAATAGTTCCCAGTTGCTAATACCATAAATACCATGTACTTTAGAAAAGGCTCCTCCAGAGAACAATTCAAAGCAAGAGCATACCTAAAGCTGTGAAGTATGCAGAGTCATCATCTCCCTCTCTCTCCATGGAGGACGCAGAAGGAGCTGAGAAAGACCTGTCTCCTAACCCAGGGCACTTTGGTGACTGCCCTGAACTAAGGGGCAAATGTTCCAACAGCACTTGCAAGACCTTGTAAGCCTGACCCCCGGGCAAGTACGTCCACTGTACATGCTCAGGCATCCCCCACACCCAGGAGCTGGCAGCTAGGTGTGGGTGTAGTCCTCTGATGACAAGGGGCACAAGCAGAACGCTCTGCCAATAAAAGCTGGATTTTCATCCTCTTGAGTTTTAACATGAAAGAATAGAGAGGGAGGAATTAATGTCACCGTGCTAAGAGAGGTATTTCTGAGGGCAGAATGGAGCCACATGCCCAAGTAGATCAAATGACTTCAGCTGAAGTTACAGAGAAGCAGCAGCCTGAGCTGGCCTTGAGCAATAAACTCAGCCGAGCCTCTCCCACACGGCTCCACTCATGTACCTCAAACACAGCCGGGATGCAATGTCCTTGCTGTCCCAGCTGGGATCTGCTTTTCATCAACAGCTGACATTCACACCAAATTGTAGAGTTTAATATTTATCTCTAAACACATAAAGCCTGCTAATAAAAACGGACTGGGAACTATTTGGTTACAGTTACTAAGGCACCAATAGGCAAGAGTGGGAGTTCGCATCTCCGAGCCTCAGGCTGTTCCCATCCTCCCCGACTCGCTGCTCCCAAGCCATTTCTCGGCTTTTTTGCACTTTAAACAAACTCTGCCTCTAAATTGTCCAAAGTCCTCTCACAGGAAGGGCAAAGGGTGGGATAGATGCTCCCTCAACATATTGCCTTCTTTTTCCCACAAGGTGATTCCACCTTCTGGCTCTGAAAGGGGGCAAATATTTCAAAGCAGGGGTGAAGGGCTGTGGGGATGAGGGGGTACTGTGTCTGCATGAGCTCTCCCAGCTCTGCCCCTCCATTCCCACTGCACCTGAGACCATGCCTGTCAGGCACTTGTTTTCCCACTGCCTTTAAAACCACGTATAATAAGGGGAAGAAGACTAACTCATTCCGTTTCTTACTTCCCATTTGTCTTGATAATAGGTCCTTAAAATACAAGCATTATCTAAAGACTGAGAGGTTCGCCTATCGCTATTGCTAGGCAGCGGGCAGCGTTTGCAACACAGACACCCGCATACATGGGAAGTGTTCAGTCTTCCAGTCTCTCAAGTCAATACATTTCATGGCTGGTAACAACCACAGAAAATAATTATGAACAGTGGCAATGTAATTAATAACTAATTTCAGAACCATTTGGTTCCAATAACGGCAGCTGGCATGCAGGTATGCGGTTACACAAATCCTTCCCGCAGGCCTTCACAGCTCACTGTATCCAGAGGTATCAAATGACTGCAGACGGCATCAGCTCATCATTAACTATGGTTGTAAGAAATTCTTGAGACGTTAACAAACAAACTTAACCAAGTTTAGGGATGTATGTATCGAGATGCCTAACCTTCTTTAAAACCAGAGCAGCCATCCCAGCCACAGCTGTCAGCACTGGCGCTGCTGAAGCCGAGACCAGGTCACACACACGACGCATCTTCATGCTAGAGCTTGAAGCTGCATAGGTCAGTTTTAAACGGGATAAATGCTCTTGAAATATTACTGAAGCTGCTAGGAACTATGGATGTAAGCACAGCAAGGTTTTCAGGGTGAGGCAATACCTTTTATTAGAACAACTGATAAAACTGGAATAAACACGCAAGTTATGAGGCACCTTAGCTGAGACCCTTCTGAGCCAAAAGGGGCTTGTGTGCCCCAAAGCTTGTCCAGTTTTTCCCACGTGTATGAGCTAGCCCAATGGAGGACCATACTTCTCCCTAGAAACCTTCCATCCCTTAGTGGAGACCATCACAGCAACACAATTACTGCTAGTGCACCAACACAACAACTCAAGACCTTCCCCAGATCTGAAAAAACAGACAAGCTGGCAGACACGTAATCTCTTTTTCAGAACGATGACTATGAAAAAGGCTTCTGCCCATCTTCCTCTTGCAGTATTTTCAGTTACCGTAACAGGGAATAGGACCTCTCACCACAGGCACCATCTTGCCTAACTAGGCCAGTTTGTGGTAAAGCTTTGTCTTCTTCAGCTCCCTTGATAAATATTACAGCACCATGTGGTAGAGATCATAATTTTAAACTGTCCAAACCCATACTATAATTATCTGCAAAAAGACAATGCTCTTAAGAACTGGCCTCGTCAGCAAAGTCAGTGCCTGTACCTTCTCCAAGAGGCAAAACAGTCCAAAGAAGAGGACAAAGTCTGGTAAATCTGAATTTGGCAAACACTGACTCTCAGGGCATCATGAAGATGTTTAGATAGGCTTTGCAGGCTCTGAGAAGTAAGCTCATGGCTGCTGTGTCTAATACTTGTCATGTCTAATTATTGCACAGTATTGCACCATTGCCTAAGTGAATTATATGTTTCCTTTGAGATACCATGAGCTGTACCGGTCAGGGACAGCATGCTGGATTTTTGATCAATGAATCATCTGACTAGGTGAGGCTATCCTCTTTCTTGTACTATAAATGTGTACAGATTTTGACTCACGTGGACTTGCAGAACTTAATTTCACACTGGCTCTGAACAAGCAAAGAGGCAAAATGAGGATCTTCAGCTTCCTCCAGCATCAAAACACAACGTGTTCTTGGGAAGATCCACCAGCAGTCAGTATCCCCCCCGTGCAGCTGAAGGAAATCCTTTCAGGGCTGTATCCTTTACAAGCAGAGCTCCAGGGGTCAGACCCAGCCTCCTCTACGTTCCCCAGGTAAGTGGCATGGGTATTTATTGGAGTAGGTTTTCAGCAGCATACACATGGACTTAATTACGCAGCCCACATCGCCATTAATGACAGCCAAGCACCTAATCCTCCACATGCAGCACGCCGAATACGTTACCCTATGAAACTGCAGCTTCACAGTTATTGTACTTCAGTTTATGTAGTTTCCCTTATTCTGTGCTGAATGGATTTTCATTCTGTGTCCAGGAGCATTCCAGTCCCTCCAGTAGCAAACAATAAATGAATCTTAGGAGGCTCTGGTGTACTTAGGAGGCTCTGGTGAACCTATCAAAAGAGGCAATTTATTTCTGAACTTGGCACTAGGCACGGCATGCCTTGTAAATGTCAATTTGTGCATGTGTGAGCATCTGACACTACTCAGCAGCACATGGCTGGGGCCAAGAATTTGACTGATTCTGGCTCATTTGCAAGCCTAAAAATACTCTCTTTTATCAATATCCATTTTTTGTGCTTCTTTGCATGCTAAGAAAATTCTAAGCAGGCAGTGGTTTCATGGATCAATCCACAATAGCTCTGCAGAGATCAAGTACGTGATGACCTGCCATAAACTGTGTGATGACACAGTCAGAACCATTGCATAAGAAGTGGCCCATATATAGGCATACTTTGATTTTCACTGTTTGTCTGTTCTAATCCTGCAGGAATCAGAGACATTTTAATCTCTTTTATTGTTTTGTATTCATTTAAATGCAGTGCCCAAAGGCCTCTGGCAAGCAGAGAGAGGGCTATATAAGTCAAATGCATTGTTATTACTACTGTAGTTCGTATCATGGGCCCAATTCTCTTCCCATTGACGTCAACAGCAAATCTTCCAATAATTTCAGTGAGAGATTAAGCCAAAAATCTATGATCACACCCTGTTATGTTTTATACCAACAGCACTGTGGGCTCCAGCTGAAAATTTTAGCATTTATTACAGTATGGGAAACACAGGGATCTCTAAAAGAGGTTTGATGATAAATGAGTGCATTTACATGGCAAGGTGCTCCGTTTGTCATTGGAACATGACAAAGGTGGGTGCCAAAATAAAATCTTCAGAAATACCAAGAAAAAATGCAAATTTCTAACTTTTCTTAGAACAACTCAGGAGAGTTATGTYGGTTTACATGACAGTTTTGAACATCAAGAATTAGCCTGATAATACCGCACCGTGATAAAGCAGCAGAATACTCAAACGACACCTTAGGTTTACAGCTTGGGTGTACTATTTTTTCCATTTCATCAGTCCTTTTCATTTGGTGACTCTCAGTACTGCCCTATCACTTTCAGTTTCACCCACTGAGCCCCTTCATTTCTCTCTTTAGTGTTCATTTTCCTTCCTTTCCCTAGTCTTCTCATCCTTTTTCCTTCATTTTCTTACTCTCGGCTGCTCGCTGCTTTCCTTCTATGTTTCCTGCCTCTCAAAGGCCTCTCCCTCTGTTATGAAGGAACTTAGCCACTTACAGCCACCCAGCTCTTCACACCTGCAAAGCTTTTTCTCTCTATTGCCAACTTTTGTCCTTTTTCAAGACCAAAACTGCATACTGCTTCCAACTCCTACTTTCAGGACTGCTCCCCCTCCCTCCATCTTCTTTATTCAGCTTTTGTTCCTCTTCCTTAGCACTTCAACGTGTTCTCCCTAAATTCACTGTTTTTAACAGTCACCTTTTCCAACATGAAGGTTCAATCTGCCTTGTCTGATGGACTCTGCAGCCCATAGATCTGCACTGACACCATTGATCTCTCTTGAAATCCAAAGAATAGGTCAAAGCAAGATGGGTGGAAACCCAGCCAAAAGCTCAGAATGTGATGGTTAATTAATGACTCAAAATCAAACCAACAGCCAGTCACAAATGGCATTCCTTGGGGGTTGATACAGGGTCCAATACTGTTCAACAGATTTTTCAATGGTCTGGATAATGGGACTGAATGCCCACAACAAGTTTGTGGATGACACCAAACTGGGAAAAGAGATCTGCTGGAAGGAGATGAGCCACCACACAGAGAGACCTCAACAGGCCGGGAGACTGAGCCAGCAAGATTGCTGTTTAGTATGAGGTTAAAACAATAAACGTTTGAGGTTTAATGAAGACAAATGTAAAGTCCTGCAGCTGGGATGGAATAATCCCAAGCAGCAGTACAGTCTGGGGACTGGCTGGCTGGGGAGCAGCTCTGCTGAAAAGGCCCTGGGGGTCTGGGCAGACAGCGAGCCGAGAGTGGGCCAGCAGTCTGCCCTGGCAGCAAAGGCAGCAAATTGTGTCCTGGGCTGCATCAGCAAGAGTACAGCCAGCAAACCAAGTGATGTGATTATTCCTCTCTGCTTGGCACTTGTCAGGCCACACCTGCACTATTTCACCCAGTTTTGCTTTCTCCCTGCTCAAAAGAGACATTGAAAAATTGGAGACAGCCTGGTGGATTATAATCACCAGTGACTAGAGTGCTGAAGAACTCGATGCAGAAGGAAAGGTTGAAGGAGTTGATTCTTTCCGCCAAGAGAAGGCCCATGGGGAATCTAAGCACAGTCTTCTAACACACAAAAGGTAGTTTTAGAGAGGTAGACAGAGGTACAGAGAAGTATTGTCTTCACAGGGATGCACAGCAACAGGACAAGAAGCAATGGGTATAAGTCACTACAGGGTAAAAGCTATCTAGATATAAGAAAAAAAAATATTCACTGTGAGAACAATTCAACATTAGAAACAGTTGCTCAGAGAAGTGGTGGAATCTCCTTCGCTGGGAATACTCCAGATTTGGCTCGACAGGTCCTTGGATAACCGAACCTAAGGCTCCGCTTTGAAGAGAGGGACAGATGATGTCAAGTGGTCCCTTCCAATCTCAGYTTTTCTGTGATTCTGTGAAAGCAGGGAGGAAGAAGCACGTGTCAAATTATGGATGTCTCCTCTCAAAGGGGCTTAGAAGCTTTAAGAGCAAGGCACGCAGGTGATGCAATAGACATAGGACAGGTTCGGTAGATGAAAAGTAGATGAAAGCAGATGAGAAAGTACACATGAAGGGCAATGATCTTTGCAGGCTCTCCTCCCTGATGAAAACAGAGCTGATCTCTGAAAGGAGTAGGTGAAAAATGGGTGAGCTGTTTTTCACCTTAGCACAGTGACCAGGAAATTCAGCCATGGAGCAAGACACTGCAGGGGTAGATGTTGCACAAGTGATGGTTCCTATTTGAAAGGATTTGTCCATGTATAACACAGTTTAAGCCAGCAGGTAAATGAGACTTACAGACTCTCTGGAGAGTGCCAGAGACTAATATAGTATTAGTCAACATGACAGCACTGCTTGGGAACCAGCTCTGGGAAATGGCAGCTGAACAGTTGAGGGCCGAGATGTGAAGCCTTCAGTCAGTAGCATGTACCACTGGAAGCAAAGYGAAGCCGCAGCACTCTCTGGAAGCTATTGAGCTAAGCTGCCGACAGCCTTTCAGCTCTCACTGTGCTGCTGAAACCTTTCTGGAGCCTGTGGTGATGAAGGTCTGAAGCTTCATCTCTGGTGGCCCTGAGACATCCCTACCACCTTACAGCCAGCAGAGTCATCTTGTGGATAATACATGGGTGTGGGTTAGTGCGGGCCATTTGCTGAAGTTTCTAGAGCAGCAAGGGGGATGCGGTGGGGCTACTTGAGAAATGTACACGGGCCTTCAAGTTGTCTAAAATGTTATTCTTTAGGCATTATTTGGTACTCTTACTGATGGAGTTATGTCTGATTCATGCTCTTTGTTCTTCTCTTTTTTCTTTTTTATTCCTGAGAGGTCCGAGATCTATCCACGCGTTAGCAGAAAAGTCAGGCTGCAAGGCAGGGAAAAGGGATATTGCATTAATGTTGCATAGTGATACCTCAGCACATGCCACAGGCTCCACACTGCTCTTTGCTCCTCACCACAGTTCTTCAAGGGATAACTGCAACAAGTAAACTAAGGCTACAAAAATGTTGGTTGTATCAAAAGATTTCACATTGCTGATCAACAAGGACTAGGACTATGTCACATTCGTTGTGTTCAAACACAGGGAGTGCGAAGTGTAGGGGACAGTCAGCAAGGTGTAGGCACATCCCATACCCCATTTTTCTGACAGACTGCTCTATTTGTGCCACTAAGGAGAACTTATGTCCCTCAAGGAGGACCTGCAGGATTCCGCCTTCACATGTGCTAAAAAACTTCTGCAAATGTTGGCAGAAGGTTTAATGGCACCGTTAGTGCAAGTCAGTGTTAAGTCCAGGCAGACTGCTCTTCTTAACTTTCTGTCTTATTGCTGTGATACTGCTCATCTGAAATAATCATGCAACAGCCACCAACACTGAACAACACAAACTTATCACTCCTGAGGTATTTCCAAAAGCCTGAGGTTTCAGGAAACACACCACTTAAGATACCGTGCAATATGCCTGCTTTAAATGAACCACCAAGAGTAACTTACTGCACACATGGCCCCAAAATAATCTGTGGGCTTTGAGCAGCAACATCCTGCAGCTTAAGAAAAATCACAATACCCACATAGACTAACCTGCTGGCTGGAAGAAAGCACTTTCAGGACAAACAGCTTCAAAACATTGTATTAATGAATTTCGCAATTTGTGCATGATCATCATCATGCTTTTAACAGGTCCTTCTGGAAAACTCATCAGAATAAAGATTATTTGGCATTATATAGGCATATAACAAGATTAGCAAGCCTAGTTATCGCAATCCATTTAAGACGTGTTTACCCCAAATATTGCTTGTGTTTTCATAACATTTCTGAGAAGCAGGGAAGTGAATCACAAAGAGTTTAAGTGACTTGCTTAGGTGAAATTACAGCAAAGAAGAGACTTGAACCCTCTTGAGTCCTATGCTACCCATCCTATGGATCACCCTACCTTAGCCTCTAAATTATACATGATGTCAACTCTAGCACATAACAAGAGTCAGTTCCTGCTCTGGAAAGTAGATGTGTAAAATTAATATATTACTGCTGATATTAAGAGTCATAATAATTTTTTTCTTCCTGAAGTAGATTTTATTCTCATTTCTACCCCTTCTAAGTACTGCAAAGCCATGTCCATTAAGGAAGAGTGAGTAAGACTCTGCTCTGCATCATATATCGATATGTTTTACCGTTCTGCATCATGAATTAATGGTTTTCTGTTCTGCATCATGTATCAATATGTTCCATATCCAAGGCCATAATCCTGTCTCTCTAGACAGCATCTGGAAGACAAGGAATGAAAAAGATTAACTAGAAACAGAATCTGAAGAGCGTGTGCTTGCATAAATACAACGCAAGACATGGGTTGGCTGGTGGAAAGTTATGGTGACAATGAAGAAGTCAAGGAGAATGCAGTTTGGATTTCAAGAAGATCAGAAGCCTGCAGAGCTGGCAGGTGGACAAATATGTCTTGTAAACTCAACAAAATTCCATAAAAGCTGCTGTTACATAGACATGAAACTATATCACGCCATATTTTCTGTGCTATTGTTCAGAGTATGACCTCAGTAGTGTAGAAGKCTTTTCAGTGTGTATTTTGTACTCACTTTTTTTTCTGGTAAAGAAACAGACAAAGGAGGAAGAAAAATTCTGATTGCACACGTAAATTTTTAATTTGTACTTTCAATGCTAGGGGATAAATTCACGCTTTCACAGCTGCAGGTTTTGGGCCAAAGATTTTTCTCTGCATGGCTGAGCTTTTAGGACAGCAGCACATCTGAAAACCAGGTGTAGATGGACAGCAAGAGTGGGCAGAGGTGGTGACAACTGCATTTGAATGGGTCATGTACAGTCTTCCTATTGGCACAACAGCAGACCCATGAGAAAGTCAGAAAAATAAACCAGAGTGTTAAAAAAAGGTATAAAAATAATAGGGGAAAGCACAAGTATTATCCCCAGTTCTGTACTGACCCTGAGGCCAGCTTCTCCATTAGGGCACTTCAGTTTTACGTCAGCAAGGGCAGGGGAGGGGTGGAAGAAATAAATATTTATTTGTATTAACATACAAAGTATGTTGATGATATTTATATCCTTTTTTCTTTATGCTCAATGGTAGAAAATGGTAGGAAACGAGAATATACACTCTTCAGCTTATGGTAACTGCAAGCAGAATATAAATTGCCATCAACATTAAGTTAGGGGCTTAGTCACAGGATCTTATGGCAGATGCTTAGAGCAAGAGACATTTCAAATACCTCACAAACAGTCTTGGAGACATGGAGCTCCCAGCTCCCATCCCGAGAGTAAAGATTTGCTGTTTCTACAAGCTAATCAAATCATGGTATTTTTTTATGAAGATAGCACAGCAATATGGTACATTATGTGGTGGTTTTCTTCTGCAAGTAACCACAAATTGCTACACACTGCAAGTAACCACAAATTGTAAGTACTGCTGCAAGTACTTATAGTACCAGTAGTTCCTTAGACAAAAAACCCTGAAATATTGGGTCATATATGTTCAAAAGCCATCTATCTTTTGAGAAGAAGGAAAAGTAATCATTGGACTCAGCCTACAGACACTTAAAGTTTTATTGTACTTTAATCAAAGCCCAATTAGTCACAAGATAAATTTAAACAGACTTCAGCAATAAAATGGTTGTCTCAGGCTTGTCTTACGCAACTGAAGAGCAAAAGAATAATGTTTTTCTAATGGAAAACATTTTTGTTTGACTTAAAGAACATTTACAAAATTAACTGCCAAATCACACTCTTTGCAAAGGGAAAATATTTTAATTGGCTTTCAAATTTTTCCTGATGAGGCAAATTTGTTATCTTTTCCATCCACACACCTAAAACCATTCTCTGACTGAGAGGAGTTCTTCAGGTACTATGTTAGCGCTGTCGTTATTATTCCTAGTATAATATCTGGACTATTGTGGTAGCTCTATAAAACGTTTTCCTGATGGCACACAAATCTTGTCAGCAAATGTACTTTAGTCCACTCTTAGCTGGTGTGTACTAAAGATAAATAACTAGAAAATTATACATGTGACTTCATTTAATATTCTTGGTAAACTATTTATTATGTCTGTGGCTATACGCTGCTCTCGCTCTGTCTCCCACTCTTTACTTTGCACAATTTAGTGATTAATGGTTAAAAAAGTCAAAACCTCTGCCAGTTTGAACAAATAGTTCTGGGGACTCGATACAGCTGGGCATGATTCCAAATTCAAGGAGGCGCCAGTAAACTAATGAAGAATGTTACTGATCTGCTCTAGCCATGCAAAATCAGGATTTCATCTTGTAAAAACTACGCAGGGTCAAACACAGTCAACATTTAGCTTAGGAGTCCTCAGGATGTTCCTGGGCATTGGTGATTCACCAGGTCTGATCCAGTGTCTCAGCTTGCTCTTAGGAAGCACTATGCGGGGAGGTGGGATACTGAAGTCACAGGTTTTTGAGTCCTCAAGACCAGTAAAAATTCCTACGGTACATTTTTTTGTGAGATGAGCTCTGTTAAAGTCTGTTATGCTGGACAAATTCCAGCTCTGAATAATTTATGCCCGCTTAAGTGACCTATAAAAAATTAAGTGTATATGGTTTTATTCTTTGCTTCCAGCACTGGGGCTGGACCCAGGAGCTCCAGACGACTGAGAAGCACAGAGACCTACCAACAGAGCTGCTGAATACAGTGTTTTGTGAATGAAAACAAGAGATCTCTCCTGCAGCCTAGGGACAACCAAGTCCTAGTTTTGCAAAGGTTAGGGATGCCAATTTCTGCAGCCAACAGTACATCCACAAATGATAGTCAGCTGGGACTCTTCAGTCTGGAAAAGAGACATCTGAAAGTGAATATGATAGATGTCTATGAAACCATGGTATGACATGGAGGGGTTGCTTTCTCTTCCAGTATAAGAACTATAGGGCATTAAATGAAACTCATAGGATCCAAGTTCTGAGCAAACCAATGGATGTGTTTTGTCATGCTGTAGATCCGCTTCCTGCAGGATGCAGATGCGGTGGGTGCTAAAATTTTACATGAACCAATGGGCAGCTACAGCAAATGCACAGGTTAAGAGTTTTCTTGATTATACAGAAACCTTATATAATTCAGAAAGCTGGAGGCTGGGAAAATATTAGGTAGAAGTACCATACGTGTAAGCTCTATACCCATACTCTTCTCCAGACTCTTTAGGCTCTGTTAGAGGCAGAAAAACTGAGAAAGCTTCATCTTTGGCTTGACAGTATTGCTACTGCCATGATTACCACTTCTGTTCTGGAAAAATAAAACACGCTTCTGCAGCTAGTGGCGCAAACCAGCTCTGTCTGGTTGCAGCCTCTGGCACAGGTGAGCACAAGGTTCAAATTCCTCTCTGCTACCCTACCTTCCAGATCTGATTTTAATAAAACTCCACGAAATCAGAAGCAGATAGTGAGGAATGGTACTAAAATCTTTAATATTATTATTCATGATGAAATACCAAACAGACAACTGTAAGAGACAGTTTCACGGGAACAAATGTGATACATTTCAATCACCTGCTGATCCTGGCATGTAATTTATTTTGCTTTCAATTAGATAGGACACTCTGATAAGACTCTTCACCCGTTTGGTAGCAAACATAATTGGATATCTAAACAAGTATTGATACATATACCTGCTTCCATTGATTTGCAGCTTGAGGCCTTCAGCAAGACCTGGCGCATGGCTTTTTACACATCATCAGTAGGTCAGTAAAAGCACATTTTCCAAGTGCAGTGCTGGGTACCTCTGTTCTGTGAGAGCTGCTAGCTGCAGCTGCCAAGGGAGTATTTAGGATGGTAGGCTTTGCCTTAAAAATGTGCAGCTTAAATGCAATGGAAAAGGGGCTGTGAAAAGATATTAAAAATGAACATTGGCAATGGTGTATGGAAAGAGTAATCAAAGTTTATAGATGTCTTTTATTTAATGTGAAACTGAAACCTCTCCAAATCAAAATCATCATCAGAAGTTATTTTTTAAAGAAAAGATACTATGGTAGGCACCATTTGCTAGGGCTCCAATTCAGCAAAAGGCTTTTGCACGTGGTTAGTATGTGTTTGCTGAACTGGATCCTCAGTGCAACACAAAGAAAAGCTACTAGGCTGGGATGGGCAATAAACCCTCTCTTCAGCAGGAGACATTGTAATAAACTGCAGGCAAAGTCTAAGAGACTATTACCTCTGTAGGATACCATCGCATGGCTTTTATTCAGTCTATGTCAGATGAACACCTAATTTGCAAAAACAAATCCTCTTCTTTTGTACATATAAGTCAAATATAGAACTGCTTTGTAGTCTTTCATGCACTGTAAATGAGACATGGGCCAGAATACTTGCAGAACTGAATCACAACTTAGAGGCATTGAGGTTGGCCAGAAAATCTTATGACTGGCACTTCTTAAATCAGGTGCTTAATTTTACAACTCGGTGTCTTAGGACTTTTATAAATAACAGGAAATGCTTTAGGGAGCTTATTTAGTTGATTTGGACTTTTTGCCTTTTTCATAAGAAATATGAAATATAAGCTGCTTTCTTGTATCCTGCACAAATTGCTGCCTGTGCAGCTACTGCTAAATTCTAGACTCACCTAGATATACCCTGGTTTCAAATTTGTTTCACTTATTGATCCTGAAACCATCCATGCCTCTTTGTGCTGAACCTTGCATTATAGAGCTGGGCCTGGGGAGCTGCAGCACCCTCACAGGGCAACTACAAGAGCAAAACACTGTTTCAGGCTTCTCTGGTGCATGTTGAGTATGTCTTAAGGGCTCTGTACTCTCACGACATCCCTACTGTACTTTGTCTTTTGCTACGAAGAGGCCCACTCCACCTCACCGCAGCAAACGGGCAGCTCTGCTATCACAGCGTTGGAGTGAATGCAGTGCAACATGCAGGTAGAAACAGAGAGAAGAGCAGTATCCAAACAATGAGAAGAGCAGGCAGTTCTCCAAAGACAGGACAAGGAATAACTGAAATACACAAATGCAATTATAGTCTTTCCTCGAAGACATAGCTGAAAAAAGAACAAGCAAAGGCCTTTTAGTTGAGTTTGAATGCATGGGGGTGAAGCACCTGATGTTGGAAAATCCCAATCTATGTAATTTCTGTTGCAACTTTATGATCTGCTGTTCATGGGTTGTCATTCCCCTGTTTTGATGGGGTGACAAAAGCAAGGAGGACAAGGATTAAACCAAGTAGAAGGAGAGCAGAAGTACTCGGGGAGGGGGGGGAATCAGAAGAAAGGGTAGGCCAGTCCAAAGAACAGGGTACGTATGTGGGACTGCGGACATCAGCAAGCAAAGCAGCACAGGAGGAGCGGATAAGCAGATCAGAGCCATTGATGCTGAGTCCCTCATTAGTGAGGTATTAATGACTTAAAAGGACTGTGAGACGGCTGAGCTTTGTTAACTAGGGAACACCTTTCCCAAGCAGCATGGTCTACAGTTGAGTCTTTCCATGATACCTCTTGCAGAGGAAGTAAGTTCAAACCCCATGAGGCAGAGAGGAGGGTCAAGCCTACATGTGCCCTGGTTATCAGATGCCTGGATGAAAGGGAGATGGCACCAGCACTGCCATCAACTGGGACTCCACAAGTTCTGCAAGCCGGCTCCTTTGTTTCCTTGGTTCCTGTTAGAGGTGTTCCAGGCAGGAACATGTTGCTTCAATTCTGTTGAATTTTCCACAAAACCCTTTCAGAGGTTTTTCAGGTTGGAAAACAAATCAAAGAACTTCGTATTCAGTGCAACCCAAATGACATTTGCTTCTGACTTTTCAGTTTGCCTGGCTGAACTGTACACTGAGGTATAATCCCTCTAACATGGTATGAAACTCCTAGAACAAGGCCAGCTATCCTTGTTGTATAGTCACCCCAGTATCTAGACGTGAAGGCAAGTTCACACTCCACCTGAAATGAACAGCAGCAGTTGTTCCTCTCTACTTGCTTCAGGAGACTGTAATTTGCCTCCTATGCATCTGCACGGAGGTGGATGTGGTCTAGCCTTTATTAAGGTCTGAAGAGAACCTTTTCCCTTAGCAAAAACCCAGATCAGCTCTATTTAGAAATATGTGGATGAATCACTCTAAGGGCTGTATAAACAAAGGCGTTCTTCTTGCAGATTTGAGGCAGGACAACTTGGTAACATATTTTTCTAGGAACTTAAGTCTTCAGTTATTTCTGGAATTCTTACAGCACTGCCAATTAAATTCGCAATTCAATAAGTGAATTGTGTCTATTAATTAATGGCTACAGGTCACTCACTTCGTATCCGCAGTCTAAAGAGTTGCACAAAAACATTTGCTCTGGATGTCTTTTTGAGGCTTGTTTTCCAAGATAAGTGATCAACTGTTAACAAATCTGAATGGCATTTTTAAACATAATTTAAGACAAGAAAATAAACTGTTTTTTTTTTTTTTTAAATAATAGAAGGCCTGATCATAGAGAGGAAAGTCCCTACTTTAACTAAATACAGTAATTAAAATAACAAGCACAAATCCTAGCAATAGAGCAAAGAGGAAAAACATTATTTCACCATCCCTTTTGGAGTGGGCAAGGTAAGACAGTGCTACCTCCATTTTGCAGATGAGAACTATAATGCACAAGGCAGCTGTATGTATTTTCAAAATTCAAATGGAGCCATCAGAGTTGAGGTGAACGCCCAGAATTGTCTGCATCCTCATCGTGGGCTGAGCTTGCCTGACTGTGCTACTATTTAGGATTCACGGTACTGACAAAGGCTCCCTCACTGTAACTAGAGGTAGGCACTCGTACCGACACTGCTGCCCACCGGTCGCCAAATCCTGAGCACGTCCTGGCGCAGCGCTCACTGCTTATTCAGCCAACGTGGCATCTTCCACAACCACCGCATAGGATCAAAGGCACGAGAGGAAGGTGCAAATGTAAGCACACATTCCCCCAAGAAGTAAAGTAACACTATCAAATTCTTTCCCTTAAACAACTAAGAGCTACCAGAAGTTATAGCTGCTATTAAATACGCACTGATTTGGGACCTAGAAATATGTATCAAAGCTAACCAAATATCACGCCTAACTACCTGTACAGTAATCATGTATTTCATGTGATTTCAAAGACTGGGGGGATGCCATTTTTGTCTCTCCCACAAATGTTACTGCTAATTTATTACAGATTACGTGTTGATGTTTACCTGGCAGAAGTCCCAGTATCTCTGCTGACTTTGTTTCAAAGGAAGACCAAAATATTGTCAGATTGTCATCCCTGCAGCCACATAGTGGGCACCTGAAGACTGCAAATTATATTTCCCAAATGACCCCTAAAAAGCAGGTACACTTTTGAGTGCCTGAATATACAAAGACATCCGGTGGCAGCGCTGGGTTCCTCTGCCCCGCTGTCCTGTCTCTCACCATAGCCAAACCCAGAGGTCTCCCAAAGAGCAGAAGAATATAGCACTGCAGCTCCGAGAAGCCAGAGGGCAAGCCTGAGATTCACACTCTATGGCAAAGGTACGACAGGAGCCYGTGGGGACAAACCCACTTGGCTTCGTCCGGAAGGATGCGGTCGGAGAGCCCGTTGGCCGTAGCACAGGGCAAAGGGCAGCCTCCAGGCAGGTATTTGCAGCCCGTACCGAGCGCCACGGTCCCAGAGCTAGGCTCTGCAACGTGGGCTAGAGCTCACCGCAACTTAGAAGTAGCCTTAAGACAGACATTAGAAGAGGAATAAGGGGATCACCCTCAGGTCTCCCTTTTCAAGTGGAGAGACTAACAGGGAAGCCATCTCCCTAACAGAGCAATGCCTTAATTCTCTCCTGACTCCCCTGGTGTCTGCACATCCATCACAGCGTGATTCTGCAGGCTTTGTCATATTTAAATAAATGTGTGCGTCCGTTATAGATTTTCATTCATGATAACTACACYTCTGGTTTTAAAACCGAAACATAATCTACCAAAAAGTAGATGTTTCTAAGTTATCCATTCTGTTTTAACACCACGTTTTTAAGACAAAGAAAACCACTCAATTTATTTTAAACCTAGTTTGTTACTTCAGCTTCTTTTAAATTCTTGGGGTTTTCTTCTGAGTTTAATGAGCTTAGCAGTGCTTTTACAGAGCAAGTGTTTAACATGTGTTGACCATGCAACCAGCAGGATAAGTTCCACTGAAGAAAATTATTTAAGGTTCCATAAATCAGAAGAGAATTTACAATGTTCTTTTTTAATTGCTGGGAATAGTTTGAATGGAAGAGGGGAACAAAAATATATTAAAATAAAAAGCATATTTTAACATACTGCAAACAAAAATCTACTGTATTATTGTAGTGAGATCAATTCACTAATTCACTCTCTATCTATTATCATGGGAGTCCTAAATTCAGATGTTGTATGTGGCAGTTACATGATGCTTTCTGCAAGCTGATTGAGCCAATTGTTTGGGTAAAAAGGAATAGGAAAATAAGGAACAGCCTCTCAGAGCACACTTGCACAACCTTTAATGTCCAGGTCAGAAAGAAAATTACCAGACTACTCACAGCCTGTCAGAAACTCTTTCCTATAAGAACGTATGTAAAAGACATCTATAGGAGAAGACTGCTGGGATTTCAAGAGATTCCTGAAGAATGTTTCTTGTAATGCCAAGATAAACTCCAAATAAAATGCATACATGAGAATTAAAAATCTGCTGAAACAGCACAGCATAACTGGAATAGGTACAACCACCCAACTTAAAATAATTGTTGCTGTTGCATTAGCACCTGAAAGCTTAATCAGAAGTTAAACCCTAAACCCCAGATAAGCCTGTTTGCAATAGGAGCAAAACACATCTGTGGCTTCAGGCTAGGAGCATGGTGGAGAAATAAATCTCCATGTGCTTGCAGGTGTTAAAAATCAAAATAAAATCCAATGTCCAACACTTTTGTTTGGAAATCTGTCATCAGCCAAAGTTTCACATTTTTTACAGGTTAATTTATTACTCATTTTGCAATCACTTGCTGCGTGCCACATGCAGCATTCTGTGAACTAAGCTAACTAATTACAAAGTGCTAAACTAGACTCATACCCATGTTCAGCACAAAATAAACTTCCTCCTGTTCTGTTCACTTTAAAGCAAGATTTGGAAAATAGAGTCGGGATACAGCGAACCTGGATTTCTGCAAGACATGAGAGGACTTTCAAGCATACATCTAGCGCTTCCAGATGTGAAGGTTTAAAGCTCGCCCAGTTTTTGAGATATCTTAATTATGTCGTCAGTGTCCTCAGAGGTCACCCTGCACACTGCAAAAACACTGCCCAATGGAACATGGCTGGCAGGTTGTATTCAAAAGAAAGTTGAATATGAGGTCAAAGGGGATGTTGGAGATCAGGATCCAACTGTGCCATAAATGTGACTAGAGCTTACACAATGCCTGCGTTCTCCTGACTCTTGTCTGCCTCTGATCAGTGCTATTAGTTACACCAGTTCATAAAAAAACTTTGCACTTGGTTTGCAAAGGCTAATGAATCTTCCTTAAACTCCTCTGTCTGGTGCTCCCTCCCCTCCCTTGTGCTGGTGCCGGGACAGGCTGCAGACTCAAAGCGCCAGTACTACACTGGTCACCCAGATACCAGGATGATGAAAAGTAATTGTCAAAAATAGGAGGAGGATACTGGAAGCACAAGCAAAACCTATCAGCTGCAACATGGCAAAGATTGCTGAGTGACATGGCTCTAGAAGACGCAGACATCATGAGGTAGCTGCACCAAAACCTCTGTATCAGACAGGGTTGAGAGGAGTAAGCTGATCAGGAAAAGGAAAATGTGTTGTGACTTGGCATCTGCACTTCATAATATTTATGCTCTAAACTGTCTGCCCGTTTGCCAGAAACCCATCTAAGAAAAAAACCACACTGGCTATTTTCCCTTCATGATGATCTGTCCTCTGACGGATATCTGTTGTGGGCAGAGAGATGGCTGGTGGAATGTGAGATCCATTTAAGGAGTGAATTGTGCAAAGAATACGCATGGGAAAAAGCAAATGGAAATTGTGCTGTGAGCATGGGGATGCACTGGTCCCTACCGGTCCTGCGTCTAAAGCAGCAGAGGCCAATGCCCTGTTCGTATTGCAGTGCATCTTTTGCATAAACTCAAGCTACTTTAAGCATGAACATAACTTCAACCACTCAAAGATGTTAGTGTAGTGACTATACCTGTAACGAGTGGGGTTGCCTTATAGGAGACAAGAATGATTCTCTGGGTGAATTTATCATTTTACCTGTCATATTTTCTCCATTCAAAGGTTCTGCCAAACAAAGCATCTGAGGATGTTGCATGGTACTGTTTGAGGATGTGTGGGTTACTGTGCCATCTTAAAGGCCAAAGCTATTAAAGACATAATGTCTGTATATTGTGCAGAAGAACAGGGTAGTTCATTTAGGGAAATACCTGTTGAATCTGGATTTCTGTGCCTTGCAATGCACCAATCTTTGCTTCAGTTTAGAAACAACTGATTAGACATGTGATCATGTAATTCTAAATTTCCTTTTTTCTTCTTTTTATTTAAAAATTTTTATGGAAACTTGTTGGCACAGTTTTTCAGTCTGTAATGCATACCATCACTAATGAGCACAACTGCAGTGGGCTGTAAATAAAGAATCACATTTAGAACATAAATGCAGACAGACTCGCTCTTCCTTCCTCCCTCAAAACCACAAAGTACGACTGGACCCCAAAGCCACTGCCATTTCCATTGATTCATCCACAAGTGGCTTTGTGCGGATGACAATAAACACAACAGCACTGGATGGGGATGAAAGCATGCGTATTAAAAGAAGTGGATGCTCTCAGCTCCTCGCGAACCGGAGCAGGCATGCTGTTTGGCTGGCAATTTTTTCTCCCAAGGCATATTAAACCCTTTTTTGAAAGCCTCTTTCTCACGTTTAACTGCCATGACGGTGGCCTCCCCCTTAGCTGTGGCTATGGAGCCATACCTTTTCCAGCATTGCAGGGTTCTTTTACGATCCCAAAAAGAGGTTTTTGTTGCCACATCAAATTGACAAGGGAGATGGTGCTTTGTTCAATTTTCTTGCAGCTTATGGGAGATAGAATTGGGTTACTGCAAAAGTATCTCCACAGTAATGATGTTATGCATTTCAACGTGTTTCCTTGTTAGAGCTCGCAGGCAGTGTTCAAAGTGAACATCACATGGAAAACTGACATTGTAATGCATCACTATCGACAAAGGGAATAGACTACATGGATCCTTCTGTAAACTGGTTATCAGAGACAAAAACTACAAATAAAAGGATAGAGAACAGGCTTTAGGCTGGGGGTCCTTGGACAGAAAATTAGGTGGACCAGCACTGATGAGCTAAAATGTTGAATGCTGTTTTAACAAATTGTTTTGATTTTAACAAATAGAGAATCGTGTTTAATTTATATGAGCTGAATTTTCAGTGTTTAAAATAAAATACTATTGCAAACATAGGACTTAAAGTAGTGCCTGAAACCAGGCTCTCCTATTCTTCCTGTTAATTCAAAGAGCAATACTCTCAGGTGTGAAAGAGTAATGGTTTTAACGAGCTATAATCTGATCTTTTTGTATACTTAATTACATGGCTTTTAGCACGCCACTACTCAGTGCTTTGACAACACAGCTGGCAGTATTTCCTAAAACTATATAATTGAAGAAAATGTGATTATTTCCTGTTCGCTAGCAATAGAAGGTTTAGCTCAAAGTTGTTTAGCAAACAGTTTCATCTTGTACCTATAATGTAAAAATCAGTATAGATTACTTTTTAAATGTAACCGATGCTGCATTTGTCTGCACCAGAATGTTTCATAGTATTCACCTTATGGGCTACGTTTTTCAGTATATATTCTCACAGGTTTGGGGTGGGTTTTTTACTTTATTCCTAAGTAGGATGAAAATTCAATTGTTTTACAACTGTGAGAAGGTATGTAAAATTTTCTCCATTGTTAAAATATTCGTTCATATAAAAGTATGAGTTTGATATTTTCTTCTGATGTTTGCTTTTGATATGTCAGAGGACTGTAGTAGGAGTGCATAGGAAGCTGAAAACAGGAGACAAACTTAAGTGAATTTAGAGAGTAAGCATATCTCCCTAACTATGCGTTGATCTATGATGTGAAGTCATGTCAGTTCCCTGCTCTGTCACAGACTTCTTCAGCAACCTGAACTTAGGTCATTCATCTCTTTGGGCCTGAATTTCCCTGTTGGTCTAATTGGGCAGTGGTCCTTGCCTTATCAGCACATGGATAACTCCCACACACTACAGACTGGGAGAGGTCAAGTACTATATTAACGAGTACTGTGTAAGTGCTTAAGGAAATGGAAGAACTTCGTATGCTTAGAATTACTGTTGCAAGTGAAAACAAGAAAACAAGCCAATATAGGATCACGTTATTAATGTAATTTCACTAGCACTTACTTATGTTACAAGAAATTTAGAAGACTCTCTTCAAGACTGTTAAAACATGGGAGGTACATTATTCTACCTTTTTGAACACATTTAATGGGAAAGGCTAGCTTCATTCTGCAGGTAGACATTGGTGTTAGTTAAAAATTGGTGTAAATAGTCTTTTAACTAAACTGTTCCTAATTAATTGCATGCAAATAAGCACCTTGGGATGAAAATGAAATGTAGCTGCCGAAGTTTTCATAGGCAATCTGCAGTCACCATAAAATGGTCAGGTTTTCACTCTTACTGACCCCTTGCTGCTCCACCTCATCACGGATGCTTGAACACCCCTGAAAATGAGGCTGCATTTATCTAGGTAGGTGAATAGAAATGTAGCCACTCAAACTGATACACCTTAGTCCTAATAATCAGGGTCCTTTCACAACCTACTAAGCCCATAAAATTGCATTTACCAGTATTTTCTAACTTACTGTTACCTAACTAGAAAAATGAGTTTTCATTTTAGCTTGAGTTTCATATGTATCAAAACGACACTAAAACCTTCTGGCAGACTGAAGCCTAACAAAAAGACACTATACTTTCCTCACATGGGGAAGCATCATGAACTATAAAAATCCATAAAAGGGACTTATTTAGAGAATAATGATAGTAGTATCGGTATACTGATACTAAGATGCGAGTGAAAATACACAGGCATTTCCAGTGCATAGTCAGAATTAAAATACTGGAGGCGTCTTCCTCCAGAAAGTAACAGCTGTAAGTTGTTTTAGATCTTGGAGGGATGAATTGAAATTCATCCGTTAATGTTTAAAGAAAATGTTAACTTTTTTTTAAATGTTCTGGCTAACTTAACATGTATTACTTATCTGTTTCTCTTCCATGAATCTCATTCTCCGAGTGCCGAGATCCACGTCCCAACCATTGGAACCAGAAACCTTCAACAACTGTTCAGTCACAAGCTCTTTTCCACAATTGAACGCTTTATTTTACCTGGGGACATAAAAGGGCTTGGAAAGCGCTGGCTCTCTTGTGGAACTGCAGCAATGCTCAGATACAAACATGCTCTCRGCTACCAGACAGGGTGTTAAAACAACTGGAAAATGGTTGAGTTTTCCTCCATCACCGTTAACTGAAAAAACACAGCTCCCGTTTTTGAAGACTGCAGGCGTAGATTCCCAAACAGCTGACACTGTGAAACAGTAAATGTTACTTCACACTGATCTATCCTGATGGATACATAGAAAAAACATACATAGTAGAAATTAGCTTTTCTACTCTAATTTAAGAGAAATATTCTGCATTATCAGAGTTGTCAGAACTTCCAGGGGTGTGGGACAAGCCAGCTGCTGGAGATGGAGGACTTGAGAAAGTGAGCGATAGCAATGGGGTAAGTTCCCACATCACGAAGGTATTCTGTTGAAGAATTTATGGGAGGCTTGAACTTCTGGGAGAGTCAAGGCAAGGTAGAAAAGCCAGTAGTGGTGGTATTTTAGATCTTATCACAACATTGGGTAGTGTTTATGGAGAAGGGCTGGGCCAGTGGTTAAGTCCCACGGAAAGATCTAGGTGAGGTTAAGACCTGGAATAAACTTTTGGAAAACTGTTATCCAATAACTTGTTATCCCAGGCAATAGTGAGGAAATCCTACAAAACTTGCCTCTTGGGTACTGAGATCACAGGGGCTGTGCCAACACTAGTATTGCATGAAGTACATGTATGATACTGACCTTTATTTCCTTATTCCCAGTCAAATCCCTCTCACACCATTCTTTATACATAAAACCACATGCAATCCTAGCAATAATAGGACATATTTACACAATTTAGAAATCTGTGCTTGAAGAAACCCAAGAGATCAACTGAAACTTTGAAAAGTATAGCGCGCTCTATACACTTCAATGTAACTAAAACTGGCCTTGCTTGATTAAAAACAATTAGGTTGTGCAATCATTTGGCTCCATGGCTTTTGAAACACAGGATGCTGGGCTACATGAGGGGCAGGATGATTTTGAGCTCTAACTGGTCAAATCAAGGAATATTGTTTGCTGTTACAAGAGCACCTTCTACTGCTTGTATAATGGCATTGTGTTAGGAATGCTAAATCTTAAAAGACAAGTCCCTCTGAACCTTCAGTCTCATCAGTGCCTTCCTAAGAACTATTAAAGGATGATCTCATGTATAACACGGCAAAGGAAATTATGTAGATGTCAGACTACTTGTATTTTTAGAAATAAAGATTCTTTGAGCTTCAGTTCAAAATCCCATATATTTCCATGTTCATACTCTGTGATCCATACAGATGCTTTCCCCACTTTGTAATAGATTGTACTTATGTTGAATTTCTAGGTCCTGTTTCAGTTCATCAAGTATGGCTGTTAGTACTATTTCCAATTTTGCTGGAGTGGGGTATCGCATAGCTCACAAACCACCTATTAATAAAGCAGTAATTTTAATTACAGTATGTTTCCAATATTTAGACATATGAATTTTACGTTCTCAAGGAACAACAGTGTGCTGCTAAACTATGCACTAAAGGAACTCTAAACGTTGTTTAGCAAAATGCTACTACAACCATCAGATACATTTAGCCATTACAGATTTATCTGCCACGGAATACTGGAGCTTTTCCTTTTTTTTTTTTTCCTTCCTTTTTTTGTCCTGTATCCTCTTGATGAATCTGCCCAAGTTAATATTGAGTATCCTCATCTAAATATCTCTTTCAGGGGAAAAATATCCATTCATGAGCTGAATGTTAACTATTACATTAAGTTATTCAATTGCAATATAACACCAGAAAGAAGCTCTGACCTTAATAAACCTCATGGACACTGAAAGGGATGACTCGGCAATTGAATGCAAAACAATAGGCTACAGAAATCATTCATTAAATCATTCAGTGGTGACAATCTATTGTGCCTTGCAAAAGACTTGTGTACATCATGTTATTTCCAGCCTTTCCATGAATTAGTTACCTATTTCTCCACTAATATCAGGAACCATTGCCACAAAAACCAGTGTACTGTAGGCACTTGTGCTAATGGTTAACGCCCTCCCTGTTCCCTCAATCACCGAATGATTGCCATTAGGTAAAAGAGAGGCTGTATTCCCTTCAAAATCTGTTCAATTTTTCTGCTGTACCTCATAACTCCCTTCAATTTCACCCTGATGTATTTCCACCTCTGCTCTTGACATTTCCTCTGCAAGATCTCTCACTTACATACACACAAAGCAATTTTCCCCAATTACACCTGCATTTCCCTTGTAATTTTTTCCTTCAGTGTCACCTCACCCACACAGTGCGACATCTTCCCAGGGGAGGCTGGTTTCACCCCCAGAGACTTTAGGGGATGACTTGCTAAGTCTGCAGAGCCTCAGCTCCTTTCTGAAGGGGACTGGAGGGAAGTGCCAGCCAACATCACTGGGCAGAAACCGTAGGAAGAGGAAGAGGATGCTGACATTTAGAAGAAGGGCCCAGCACTCTAAATCGGTAGAAGACTTTATGGGCCACCTCTTGAAGATAGACTTCCACTTACAGGAAACAATACTTTTAAAGACACTGAATTCCAAATGTTTCTTAAAAAAAAYCCACTCAATTTCAGATCCCCCTCTCTGCCAGTTTATATGTAGATAACCTACTCTTTTTTTAAGTATAAATCTGAGGAATCTTGAAAAATCTCACCCAGGACTGTTCCAAACAGTCCCTATTTCAGACACGCTATGCAAAAAACAGCCTACGCAAAAACTCAAAGAGCTTGAAACTAATATGCATGGCCCCCCGCAAACAAGTAAAGAAAAGAGATTTTTGTTCTCTTAGGAAACCAGCTTGGGACTGGCACTGCAATACATCTATCTGATTCTGGTTTTATTCTGTCATCTTGGAAGGTAAGGCTTCCAGGAGCTGTTCCATGAATAGTCTTTCCAACGATGTGCGTAAGTGCTTGGAGTTTATTGTATTGTTCAATTAGSATGCAACAAGATAGCCTTGTGTATATACTACTGTCATCCCTTTGCATAACAGTGCCCCAGAGCACCTAAGCACTAAATGAGAAGGCTTTCAGAGATGAATATTCAGCAGAAATACAAGGTTAGCACCTCGTTTTTGCATATATTTTCCCTGGTCAAAATTCAGCCCAGTTTAGCTTTTCTCCCTTTTCTAAGAGTGTCTGGATAATATCAAATGCTTGCGGTTAGGCTAATTCTGCTCTTGTGTGAGTGAATTCATTTTGACATCATGCTGGACTTGGCATCATTTTTGGGTACATACCACTCGGACAGGTGGAATTTCAATAATAACTCTTGTCTCCTCGGTTGTGTTATAAAGCTAACCTGTGGAATCCAAGCAGATGAAGCAAAAGTGTGCTGAGGTAAATTGTATTTTATATAGATTGAACTTTTTTATTATTGAGTATATATTTAAATCCTACAGACAACACTACTTTTACCACTTCTTACGTTGTGAATCATACAGAATAGAGATTTGCTTTTATAACATTTATTTCCTTTGCCAACTTCTAAAATCATGTTGTAAGAGCCCGGATATAACAAGAATTTTATAGCACATTTGTGGAATAAAAAATTTGAGGAATTACTGCAGTTTGTTTATTTCTTTAAAATGAACTGCAGTATAAAGCTAGTTACACTGCACTTAAAATATTTCCCATATGCTCTTAATAAGTAGTGCTGCTGCACTACACTGGTATGAAATGGATGAGGGTAACCATCTGGGGCCATTTCTCACACAAAAGGAAATGGCAGAATAATTTCATTATTTAACATGACTGCCGTAATTAGCCAGGATGTAACATAGTCATATAATTACTCCAAATATAGACTTTCTGAGACTTCGAAGAGCTTGGCTGGCTGTTCATAAAAATAGTTTCATTCCCCCCTCCCACAGGCAGTGTAGCAATATGGGCTAGTGGCCACTCCACTCAGTCTATTTTTGCCCCCGTGTGTTTGTGCATTGTGTGTTGACAACTGTAGCATGTTTGTACTATAAACCATGCTTTGAATGAGGGCTTAAATCTGTTTAAGTTTTCTAATGTGAAAGGAATGTTGGCACAGCTAGAGAGAAAAAGAAACCCTTTTAAAAATCTTCCTGCATGAAGAAAGAAACTTTTCCTCCGCAGTAAATGTGATGTGAATAGAACAGAAGAAATAATTGTTTTCCTCTTGTTCTGGCACATATGTTGTGAATCAGGTGTGACCATATTTAACTGCAGCATCTATTCAAATTGGTAGCAAATAATTAAGCACTAAATAATAGTTTTATTTGGGAAGAAACTTTTGTACAGTCCTTGCTGTAGATTTCATGTACTCCTCAACTGGAACACTTTGTCAGAGATTATGCCTTAAAAGACATGATATACATATATACACACACTGAGCAGACAACTCAAAGGTAGTTACCCTAAGTGACAGACATGATAACAATCTTTCACTGCAGGTTACTGCAAGGAGTAATCTTTTTTCTCTGTGTCTTTGGTGGAAACAACAAGGAGTCACAGGCTTGAACTGAAATGAAAGCTGTTCAGGATAGGCATTTTGAAAAGTCCTTTCTAATTTTAAGGAAAATGTAGAAGTGTAGTAGATAGATAGCCTAGAAAACTATGGAGCCTGCATCACAGATATCTTTAAGGACACACCACCTAGGTATCTGTCAGGAATGACCACAGTACTGTTGATCCTGCCTTGGACAGAGGGATGGACTGCCTAATCCCCTCAGGTGGATGGAAGTGGGCGTAATGGTAGATTTAAGCATCTTTTCTATTTCCTCACCAGAAAATGGGTCAGAGAAGACTCTAACTCTACAGGCCTGTCCAAGACTCATCTGTGTCAAGTGCTCCACGTAGCTTTGAATCTGCTCAGCAGTATGTGCAGCCCTCCCTCACTACTCCCTCTACCCTCCATGGCTCCTGTGCACCCGAATTTACAGGTGGTCATCCAGAGAGAGCCCAAAGCTGTCCTTCCCTGTGCCACAGCAGCAATGGACCTGTTTTCCCACCATCAGGAGGGGAAGGCTGGGGTACCTAGTCTGGATGGATGCTGCTCAGGCCTTTGGCAGGTAATTTTGGGCAAGAGGAGCTGGTCAGAAAGTAAAACACTTCCTTCCACCCCTTGTATGTACTGGAAGACAAGGTGGTGTATTAGGAATATCCCTACATATCTGCCCCATTCTTATGCTCTTGTCCAGGCATCTGCTCTTGTCCGCAGCCAGAGACAGGGATTTGATCCAGGGAGTTGACAGTGCCTTCAAGCAAGGCCAGGGGCATCTTACCAGGTAGCTGTGCCACGCTACCGCCATCCAGACTGAGGTATGGTCTTATGTGCTACAGGGGTGGCAGTGGACACCACGGGCTGCCTCCCCACATGCTGACATGCAGCTACCTGCAGCGCCCGCACGCCCATCCCACCACCGCGTTGGAGGAGACAGCGTGGCCAGACTCAGTGCTCCACAAGCAGCAATGGCACGTCAGCAAACACAGCAGCTCTTCTTGACCCACCCCACTCGCTGGGAAGATCCCCCATGGTGGATCCCATCTGTGGGGTGCCTGCTGAAAGCCAGAAGGTAAGCACTCCTGTGCAGAGGCTGCTGAGCTCCTGCAAACCTCCAGTCCCTCAAAGCCAAGGGAGAGCTTGGTGCCATGCTGCTTCTCCATGGCAGAGGACACGCAGGAGCTGACCTGCACCCCTGCTGCGCATGGCACCGAAGGCAGGCAGCCATGTAACTCGTGCTGGTGGGAATGCAGAGGAGGGGGAGAAGAGAGTTACCATGACTGGCTGCTCCACCTCGGCCAGTAACTACTGAATACTCAGAAACCCTTCAGCCCCAGGTTGCCTCTCATGTGACTGGGGACAGGGACAGGATCTGCACCGCGCTCCYGCTGGGCATGGCACCATTCCCCTCCTCCCCCCCGCGTTCGGGGTGAGGAGGAGGCCCCCAAGCAGCATCCGTGTAGAGCTGTGTAGGGGGGCCGTATGGGCTCAGTCCCCCAGGAGGGAGCCTGGCGCCCGCGCTGGGTGGCAGACAGATGGGCTGCCTTTGACGTACACAGCGGCCGCACGGGAAGGCTCTCCYGCAGCCCACATCTCCAGGGGGACTGGAGCCAGACTTGCCATATAGATTCCTTCCCCGGAGCTATGAGCCAAAGGTCCCAACTACTCCATAATCCTCAAGCACTCCCCTCCCACACCATCAGTTTTGCAGGTGAAAGGTACAAAACGTACAAAAAGCTGCACATCTACCAGGAGCACTGGCACAGGACAGTGGTGGATGTGAGTGGCAGGGAGCAGGGATCCTGGAGAATCTCCCAGAGGGATGCAGCCTACACCCCGACTCACAGTATCCCCATCAAGCCTGGCATGCAGCTGATGAGGAGCTTCCAGTTTGGTTTTCTCTAAAGCGATGCCCATTCATACATACCGGAACCACTCCACGTGTTGGATCATTGCATGGTAAAACAAAGGCAAGCAGTTCATTTTAAAACCCCTCTACAGCTCCAGAATAAATTGGTAGCGTGGATGCAGCTTTAACGCACAAATGTCAGCTGAGATTCTCTTTTATTCATTTAAACATTACCATTAACAATGAAGAAAAATATCAACATGAAGATCTCCAGACAAACTGCTTTTATTGCAGAGATATCTATTACTTTTACAGCAGGTTTTGGGCGATTTTAGAATATACTGATTTAGTGCATCTTCTTCCTTTACATGCGCATTATGCATTTTAACTACACTAAAATAAAATTACAGTTGTAAAGTGAGGCATTCAAAAGTTAAGGAATATAAAATTTAAATTCACCTATGCAATTTTAATTCAATCCCCTTCTTAATCTATTAACATTAACAAGACAGTTATTCTGTCTCCTGCATCTTCTTCCTTCAATGTGTTTTTTAATGAAAATCATCAAATTGATGCCATTAATACACAATTATGCATTACAATCCTTTAAGCAAGGATTTGCAGGGGCTTTGGAAAATCTCAGTTGGCACTAAGCTACTTCTGTCAGTACTAAATGTATGCATGTCATATATATTTAGTAACCTGAGCTCTTCATTAATATATTCCTTTTCTGCCAGGAGGAAAGAAAGAAATCTCTGTTGAGATACCGAAACTGTGTATTTCATTGTCTGTTTGTCTAAATAGCTCTCCATTTCTAGATGTCTTTTCAACCTAGCTGCTGTTAATCAATAACCAAATATTTGAGGATGTTTGCTTCAGGTATGGGATATTGAGACAGAGCTGGAAAAGAGCTGAAAGGGTGACGAGCCATGCATAATTTTTTTACTTTTAGTTAAATTGTTAATGTTTATTACCTGTATTGCTGACATTTCTAAAAATATCACTCATATTCCAATGTGAGTGTGACATTAGAAAAAATATTTGAAAAAAGAATTTTTAGATTAACTTCATGTTAGTGAAATGTCATAAGGTCAAAAGAGATATGGAGAAAAAAACATTTCAGTTCATGTTATGGATTGGCCAAAAACACTGAAGTTCTGTTACTTGCACATTTTCTTATTAAGTTCTTTCAGTCTCCCTGAAAATAATCCAAGATGTACATCAAGCTGCTTGGTATATTAAAACGGTTGTCGCAGTCTATTTGAGAAGGAGAGTGCCTATTTCTTCCTTCATTATTCATCCACCCACTCTTCTTCTTTTCCCAGCAGCCAGGTTGACTGACCCCTGGAAATCATCAGCCTCTTGTCCCTTGTCATGGCAACC
This sequence comes from Oceanodroma leucorhoa, assembly GCA_030449065.1. Taxonomy (NCBI): domain Eukaryota; kingdom Metazoa; phylum Chordata; class Aves; order Procellariiformes; genus Oceanodroma; species Oceanodroma leucorhoa. The sequence goes on along the minus strand of JASVER010000012.1, from coordinate 5,901,099 downwards.
AACTGCCACCTCCAGCACCCACCGCTGTCCCCAGAAAACAAGTCCTTAGCTGAATTCAGCTGGTTTTCCGAACATCTTGCTGCTGACTGAAGATTTCCATCTTTCCCCCATCAGACCACAGGGCTTCAAAAGATAAATTCCCTCTCAGTTCCTGAGCTGTTCTCTTCCTTCTTCCCCTCCATTACAAGATACTAAGTTTGCACAAAAATCAGACTTTTGACTAACTTCTGAACTTCTCATTTTATCTCAATAAAATCCTCTTAGAGTTAGAAAAAAGTCAAATTGTTTGTACTTTTGTATTATGAAAATGTATTGGGGAAACTTTCAATAAAATGTTAACTTTTTAAAGAGTTTCATGGATTTTTGGATGCAGCTTATGTTGCATGCAAATAGTTCAAAGGGAGGGTTTATAAAGTTATATATATGTGTGTGAAGAAAGACGACTCTTCCCCTTCTCGTTAAAAAGTGCTTTTGCCATAACAACCGTCCTTATAAAGTAACTACACTTTGATGCTTTTTCTTCTCTTGGGAAAACCACTCCTTCGCTTGCTCTGTCCACATCTGCACAGAGCCAGAAATTACACTGGAAATAAAACATTTAGTAGCTGTTTTATTTCTGTTCCTGGGGTTTTTTGCCTCTCAGACTGGCAGACCTGGGAATGCTGGGAAGACACTGTGATCAATTCTTTATGGAAAAAAAATGCCTTACATCTTTCACTGGTTATCTTCCTATTTGGTTAAAATTCCACAGCTTCTCATCCAATTTTCCTTAGCCAGAACACTGCTGGTAGGCAATGCAAGGCCTAGGTTGGTAGAAAACTGAAATGAGAAAGTCACAAAGAATGGAAGGGGATGGAGGATGCTGTGCAATTTTGAATTAAATAAGATCTTGTCTCCTTAGCAAAACCATTTACAAACACGCCAGTAATGACTAAGGGTTAAGAACACAATGGGGTTTTTTTGGGTTTGGTTTTTTTTTTTCTTATTCTAATGGGTGTCCTATCGCTTCTGAGTGAAGAGCAGCCAGCTTCAGAAGACCTGCAGGGAGCCCGCCACCATCCCAGGTGGAATAGGGGTTCCACAGTGAAGCAAACCATGCCAAGCCTGGCCTTGACTGCCACCAGCATGACGCAGAGCCAGGCTGACATTATTCAGCCTGCTGATGACTGGGGAATTCGTTTTTTCCCACCCCCCCAGCTATGGAGTGCTGGAGATGCTCATGGACGGATGGATAATAAGCACCCTTGTCCAGGTACGACTTCTTATTGCAGCATCAGCAGCAGGATAAATTTCAAATTTATCTTTAAATAAGATGTGTTGCACACGGCTATCTATTTGTGAGTGGTTTTGGGCCGTATGGTCTAGCAGGGCGTGTGTGCCCAAGAGACTGAGCCGGACTTCTCCAAACAAAAGTGTAAGCTTGTGCACTTTGTACCCTGCCGGTGCCGAGCTTCACCTGAGAAATGACCCGCCTCAGTCCCGCACACCTCCTCGGGGCGCGCGGCTCTGCACCGTGCTTCTTTCCAAGCACCACATGCAAGGCAGGAGGTAGTCTGCAAATCAAATGGGTATTTRTGTAAAGGATGTTCCATATACCCTATTTGAGGTTACATAGCTTCTGTTCTACAGGAGGGTGGTCTGCACTATAATAATTAGCCTCCTTGGCCTTTGAAGCCATGAATTTGCAAAGAAAAGTATCTTTGCTTAAATAAATTCTACAGACATTAACTTACATGGCCAAAGTATTCTAGGATGTCTTTCTACTCAAACTCCTGGTTTCTTGTTTGTTCATTTTTAGAGGGAAAAGGAAGTTTAGTTAGATCCAAATCTAATAGTAAGACCTTTGACACCATGAAGTATTTATGTCTGATTTCAGTCGTGGCTTTTGTGTTGTTTCTTTGTTTTTCCAGACCTGCCAGTTCAAACAGCTGTAGAAAGGAGAATCATATCACTTATTTTTCTTCCTATTTGTTTCTATATCCGGAACTCTGATGAAGTTCTTAGTGCTAGGAAAGGCAACTCTGGTTTATATACCGTCATCAGGTGTATAAACATCACATCCTTAGCACAGAGAAGAAAAAATGGTCTTCAGGAATAAACACTAACATCAGCATTAACTAGAAAAATTTCATCTTCTAATTATAACTCCCTACATGGCTATTTGTAAGGTCTTAGGCAAATCACATCTCTCTGCCTCGTAATCTCCACCTATAAGCTGTAGCTAAGTGCAAGAGTTAACTATGCGACAGGTGGGTAGGGAAAAATAATTGATGAGCAAAAACCTCCCATTCATTTTACACCTTCATAAAAGCATTGTTCTGATTTGCACCATTTCCAGTGAAAGAAGAATGAATGGTACTTTGAAGAATTACATCAAGGCAAAATATTGTATTTGGCATTTAAATTCAAAGTTGATAGCTGTTTGAGAAATCCCTGAACCAGACAGTCAATGCCAAATGCTACATTTTTCGTATTCTGTATATTCTTCAATAATTGCTCCAAGACTCATACAGAGAAAACAACGCACAATGAAGGCTGTTACTAATGCTTTGATCAAAGTCATATGATTTGCCTTTCTGATTTTTTAAAGTTTAAAGCTGGTTTTGCTTTGTTTTCTGTTGTAAGAGTTCTTGATGCGAAGTACTACTTACATATTTGCCACAGCTCCTGAGGTTTGTACATGGGCTATGTAAGTAATAACAATCAAGGTGCAGTAAATTTCCTGAGGATTAATGACCAGCTGGGAGGAGATGAAGGTCAGCAGCACAGCCAAGGATCATTAACCCAAGCTGGTCATTAATCTCAAGAATTTACCTTGTGCCAAGGTCAGTATTGTTATTTTAAGCTGGAAATGAAAAAAACATGGCCATATGAATTTTTATTTGATAGATTTAACTGTAACATCTAACATATTTTAGAAAAAATTAATTTTATTTGGAAGAATTACATTAGCTAATCAGACCACCAGCCCACCTTTCAGTGTTTGATTAGTTTTGCTTTCTTYAACATATGTACTAGACTATGACAGGCAGAAAGGATTTACAACATTTTTCTTCCATGTGCAATCGCTGTGGACCTATTAAATAGTGGCCTTATTTATGTATCTATTTACAAGTTTTGACTTCCATCCCAAATTTTATCTCCTAGAGCTTACTGACATCTCTCATAAAATATTTGTTTGACTGAACATCTGTTCAAGTTATTAGAGTTTTGAAAGAGATGTTTCAAAAGATTGTTGTTTGTAAAGTGAAGGTGTTATAGATGACTAGAGGGTGTCTACAATTTAGGGAGCATTTACTCCCTTTAGAAAGCAGTACTCCCTTTTAGAAGAAAAATAAAATGGTAATTTTGATATCTACCTAATATTCAGATTTGCATTTATGTCATCTAGTATTTAAGTTAACACTGCCAATTAATCCTTTCTGTAGCTATTCATCCTATTTCTATGTCAGTACACATATGCTGGGCTTAAAAGACTTTAGGTTCTCCCTGATTAGGAAGGGGATCAGCTGATCAGCTGCCCTGATCAGCTCAGCGGCAGGCTTCATGAAGGCAGACTCCCCCCCCCCACTTTCCTGAAAAAAGTCTCCAAAAAAACAGGTGCTGCCAGTCCTTGTGTCTAGGCACCAAAGGTGCCCCAGGAGATCAAATGTCCCCCAACTCTTCTGGCACATTCCAATTTACCATTGATATAGGTGATAGCTGAAGAAAACACGTACAGACTCAGCAAAAGGAAAATGAACTGCAATTTATCTTATACAATACAAGAAATATTTAGATCTTTCTAAAGCAAATAACACTTTCCTTGTTCCAAGGTGGAGCTTGCCTTTTGTTTTATAATGTTTCTTCTTGCTAGGAAATTTGTCCCTGTGAGTTCCTCCTCAACTTCTCAGCCTTTGCAGGTTCGAATCTCTACTCTTTTATTTCCCTCTTTGCTCCCAGCTAGGGATTTGCTGCTGAAAGGGACCAAATGGATCTTTGAGTTCAGTCCTCCAGGTTTGCTTGCAACTGTGCAATGGACACAGATCTACAGAGCCTTGACTATGTTTGACCCAACTCACCACAGATCACAAAATATTTTCCAACATTTCTTACAAACCTTAGCTCCACACTAAGAGACCAAAGCAAGAGTGCAATGTGCTACACAAAGAGAGCAGGAGTGACAATGATCCGCTGCAGCAATTTTACTTGCTCGGGTATATCCTGTTTCCAGCTGAGGTCAATCTGCAACGCTTTAGAGCATGGCTCACCAACCAGGCACCTTGAAGATTTTAATACAATTCTAAATCACCTCATTTATTCTTACTGACATATGTTATGTCTCTACTTGTAACATATTTTTAGTATTTCCTTTAAAATATATTAACAGGTGTGCATGTGAAAAACGGACAGCTTAAGGAGGTTGTTGTTGCTGGACAAAGACTCAATTTGAGTCTAGTCCAACGAAAATGTTACACTATGTAGCCTTACAAGCCAAAAAAAAATAAAGTTCCCCAAATCTCACATTCTGATTGTAGATCAGGCTAACTCAGCCAGAAAGAAGTTAATCTTCAGCCTCCTTCCCACAATATATTTAGTTTCTTCTTTCAGTCATGCTTTTTAGTATCTTCCACTTTTCCTTAAAAAAACTAGGAAACATATTTAAAGAAAAGTCTTGACTTAAAGTTATTTGAAAACCTSCATAACCCATGAAATTCAGGATTGTTTCATTATTTATTAAGTGCTAGCAAATGTTTGTTGCTAAGGAAAGCCATAGCAAATGTGGACTCCCATCCATAGTCCTTAGCATTAAGTTAGACTATTTTGGTGGCAGTCTTATCTTGACTGTCTTGTACTGTGACGAAGTCCTTCATTATGGGCCAAATTTTCCTATTCCTTTTCTGACTGAACAGTGTATGATTTCAGAAATGATTCTACTAAAATAGCTTTATGTGAGTACCTATGACCTGAACTTTTACAATGTATACTCATCAATCATCTACAATATATACAGCTATAGACAACATATATTTTGCATAATATTAGTGTCTTTTTCCTAAGTCTGTCAAGATACTTTATTTATATAACCCTCAAGAAAATCTTTGCTCTGAGGTGCCTGATGACATATTTTATCCAGTACCTACTAAGCTTGCCACATCAACATCCAGTGTTTTGGTAGACAGCTGCCTAACACACACACACACACACCCACCCCCCCCCCGCTTTTGAAACACGATTGTAACGGAGTATCAAATGTCATTATGAAATACATTTCAAGGTTGTTTTGAAATGAAAATCCTTTATAATATCTCTTTATTGGATTTTCATACTAAAATACACACAGAGAAAACTGCCACCCAAAACATAATTACATGCAGATTTTGTTTAGTTTCTTAATAGTCATACTTTACTGACTATATGAACACATTAAAATTGCCCAGGAAATAGTATAGATAAGAACATGCTGGCAAAATGTTCATAATATATCCAAACAAAAAGAGAAAGAGAGACATAACATTCACAAATGCAAGAACCACAGCCTGCCTAATCGCTTATCAGTGTCAGGCGTAACACCGTACACAAAATCTTCTACAGGGTGGGTGGGTGCTTTCCCTGACATTTTTACAAGCACGTTGTATAATAAAGGACTCCCAAACAAATTTTCAGATGACAACCAGGAGGAGCAGTTCTCTGGTGGAAGGACAAGAAGCAATGGACACAAGTTGAAACAAGAGAGCTTCAGGCTGGATACAGAAGAAAAAGATTCTTGCCCTGAGGACAGTCAAGCAGTGGAACCAGTGAGGTTCAGCAGGCTCCATCTTTGGATGGTTTCAAGACCTGCCTGGAAAAAGCCCTGAGCTGCCTTGTCTGATCACAGAGATGGCCCTGCTTTGGGCAGGGAGTTGGACCAAAGACCTCCTGAAGCCCCTTCCCGCCTGAGTGACTCTTTGATCCTATAATTAGAGACCTTTTAATAGAAAAAGTAAGATAAAAAAAATCAGCTCAAACCTTCTCACAATATTTGGTTGTTCTTAGGGAACAGTCCTTAAAGATGACTTAGTTCAAACTGAATCACTTTGAGTTTCTCCTGGTGCTCCTGGTGTAACCTGCTTCAGCAAGTCAACAGAAAATGACATTTTTTCTACTAATGACTCCCAGTAGTCACTCTTAATATAGAGTAACCCCATCAGAATTAAAACTAAGTGCATAATGTTTGAATAACCTGACTGTTTAATAAATCTTACTCTAAATGCCCATTTGTGGACAGCTGCTTTTTATTTGAAGCAAAAGGGTTAGTGTCTTTTATTGCCTGTTCCTTAAATAAATTGCTTCAAACTGTTGGCTTCATTTACATATTTTGAAAATCAGTTCTATTACTTAATTATATACTGTGAAAAAAACATACTTCTTGCCTTTAAGTTTTATGGGTTCCTGAGAACTCACTTAAAGTTTCAATTTCTTCAGTTCATATAATGTAGTTTTCAGCATTCACTGCTTTAAAAGCTTCAATCACATTTTATTCTTACTCTTCCCTTCTCTAGCATCCAATCTATTCTCCAGAAAGTCAGAGTCTTTCCCTGGCTTCAGCAGCTTTCCATCATCCATTTATGAGCTTCTTTACAAAACCAATACACAACAAGTATGATTATATACGTATATAAAAATATATATATACATCATCATGTAACATATATTACGTATATACAATACCATTTCTATATAATGCCATTATATATATATGTATGCTTATTATAATATTTCCAATTTTATTTTCTCTCCTATTCTAACCTAAGCTATTCCTATGCTGTTACATTTGTTAAACAGATTTTCACTGATTTTCCATGACAGTGATCAATTTTCTGAATGACAACAAATTTACTCTGAAATGTATATGGACAATTAAAATTGTTCTGTCCAGTTTTTCTATCTTCTGTTTATGAACACTAGAGTAGCTATGACTCTGCTGAAGTCAATAAAGTTATAATAATTTAAAATAGTTAAAGATTTAATCTGCTGCATTTATACCTACTCAGATGCCTATGATAAGACAAGATTGGTGTTTATTATAGTTTTCTCTAACACTGACTAATTTAAATAACTGACTGACTTTAGTGTCAGCTGCTTCTCTATAGAGTCCTGTACAATGTCAGGACTATTTCAGATAATTTGAGCAATTTGTCAACGTGGTTTTATCCTGCAGATTGTGCACATATGCTTTGATTTCCTTGTTAAATCGTCTCTAAGCCAAAAAGGAAGGTGTTATCTCTGGTTAGCTCATAGATTTTAATGTTCTATCAAACAAGGAGAGAAAAATTTAGCAACCAAAGAGCTTTCTTAAAGAGATGCAGGAAGAACTGTCCCTCTTGTGATAACTTCTGAATTTCTTCAGGCACTTCTGCTTAGCTGTTCAGTAAGTTCTGTTTCACTCCAGTTCCAGTGGACTGACACCTACAGAAATTATCCATTATTCATGTAATGAAAATGTCAGTTCAGCCTGAATTCTGAAAGAGGAGAGATTTTTCATCCTTTTTAGAATGTGTTTGCTGAACATGTATCCTAGAAGATTTTTTTCTATTGTATACAGCCTTGGGAGAAATGCCCTTTTAGCCAGTATGTTTTTCTCCTGTGTCACATTGCTCCCCTGCAGATACATACATTTCATTAATAATGTAATAAAAAACAATAAAAGTCTCTGTATTATGTATGCATACATTCAAAAGAGCTATTTCTTTGGTAAATTCCTCGACGTGATCCTACTGAGCCTGACTGCACTGCAATTTTGCTATTTGTAAGAGATTCCAAATCAACCCCTTACATCTTCCTATAGGTGATGGTTCTAGCTAAAACCTACAAGGAATACAGCTACATTTTAGACTATCACGAGTGCTGCTGACAGACTAACACCGTGATTAGAGTAATCCACATTATTTTTAACCCTTTTAAAAAGGACTCCTGATCTTTTATAATTGTCAAGAAGTATTATCGCCTTGTGACTACACATCGTTTTCCTGTTTTCTCTCTTTCTCTCTGAATTCTCCATTCAAAGTCTTTGGAGACAAAATAAGAAAGCACACTCAAAACTAGCAGTCATGATAGAGACTTCTCTTCTGTATTTGGGCAGGCAGGAAGTAAGGGAATCTCTTATCTTGCTAGTTTGTTTGTCAGAAACCAATGCAATAAAACATCTTTTAGTCTTATTTACCTCTAAAAAGTAACAGTTTAAAATGGCAAGAAAAAGCAGAAATGCCCTGAAAATAGCTGAAGGAGCCAATCTGCCCTCAGGCACATTGTTGTGGGCTCTTGAGGAAATCAGACATCATTCCTACCCACTGAAGGAGGCAATGTTGGTAACCCAGTTAGTTATAAAAGAAAGCTCTGCTACAACTCTGCTGCTTGAGGTGTGGCATTTTAARATGTAAATGTAAACCAAAGGACTTGATAATTTGTGACTTAAAAATCCCAATTCCACTTCTTTGCTTTAGCAATAGGTTTTTCCTAGGTTTCTGGCCTACATCCAGTTAAAACAACTATATATGACTACTTACCTAAACATTCTCTTTCTGCTCAGTTGATTATGGTATTATTCATTTTCTCTCCCGAAGTGTTGAAATACTTTTGTACACTGTTAAAAAGTTCCTTGCCTTCTCCCTGAGGTAGCTACATTTCAATGATGAGTGATGTAATTCCTTCAATAGAATAGTTGGTAATCGGTTTGTAAAGTTTAGCATGCACTCTGGGATCTTTTCAGGAAGGGCTATAAACAAGTATCCATCATTCTTACTCTCTAATAAGTCATCCCTGGACCTTTCCTTAGCAGGTCTAAAAATTCCACAGCTGTGATTAAACATTACCATGCCACGGTGTATTGAAGCAATGTCATGACGTAAGGGCAAGAATTTTCATCAGTCAGAAGGGAAGCAAGGAAGTGAAAAAAGCATCAAACTATTCACCTTAGAAATAGGAAAGAAAGAACAGCGTGTAAAAAACAGCATTGACTCATCCGAGAGTATCTATGGAGAATGGGGAGTCAAAAAGTTTTATCGGAGTATAAACTCCAAGGTTTGGCTTTTGGTATGGTTAGGGAACTCAGTAATCTGATTAGAAAGGGAAATGTAATTGGGAAATGTGACACTCGGAAAAATAAGTTAATTATCCAAAGATTAGAAATAGGTAGCGTCCAAGTGTTCTTCACATCAACAATAGAATAGTTATTCACTTAATAGTCAGGGAAGCAGTAAAAAGATGATACTACTTTTGACTTTGCTAAGTAATGAGTATGTTACTTCAAGGATGTCAAGGAAAATTACCTTACATGACTGACCATGGAATAATTTAATATAATTAAACAAAGGATAAACAAAAGTGGGTCTGTAACTAAAACTCACTATTCTAAAATGACAAGCTTTAATAATTAAAAGAATAATTGAATGAAATAAATCAAACTATGGAAGGGATTTCAGCATGTGAATGTGAAAGAGGTCTTAATTCAGGTCAAAAGGGGATGAAAATATTTGATCGTGGTTAAAGGTGGAAGCATGGGAATGAATGCGTGCAGGAATAGGCTTCAAATCTAATGGGTTAAATAACCATCTCAAGCAAGATATATGAAGATGCAGAGTGTCAAAAAGTGATAGAAAAAAAGACTGATCTGTAAAAAAGTTATGTCTTAGAAGCCAGAAAATACAATGTAAAATGAGAATTGTTAAAATCAATTTGAAATAGTCTTAATGAAGATATTGAAACACAGAGCAAAAAGTTTTGCATGTGTGTTCAAAAAGACAAGAAGAAAAGAAGCAGGACCTCTGTACCATTAAGCTGGGATAACAATTAAAAACAACAGATGGATGATGATTTTGGCCATGATGGCAAAGGCAGTACATCTTGCTACATTACTGCAGTGTCTGTCTCCATTTTTAAACAAGAAAAATGAAGCACAGTGAATCTACTTAGACTCACATGCAGCTCTTGATGTGATGTTACGTGGAAAAGTATGAACTAAGCTGGAGATGATTGAATTGGCAGAGGAAACATGAAGTGAACAAAAAACTGAATAAAGGTTAGATAGTCATACATCATACTGAAAAGGAATAGTATCAGGTTAAAAGTAAGTCACTAATAGTGACTTGCTGAAAGATTCTCTAGTGTTTTTATCAATATCCCTGACATCACTCTGACGACAACATGAAGTCAGGAGACATTGCGCAGGGGGGAACAAAATGACCAGGCCATGAGCAACAGGCGTGCAAAGTGGACTAGTAAAACCAATAAAACGCTATAGAATTCTCTCTTTATAGTCAGTTATTCAGAAACCATTGAGGAACAACTGAGGAAAAACAACTGATCACAAAATGGTAGGAAATCACTTTTGTGAAGAAAATGCAAACACGATTCYGGGTTGTACCAGGAAAGTTCCAGGAGAGATAACAACGCCAGTAAATTCTGCAAAGCATCACTAAGGCGTTACCTGGAGTATTTTGTACAAGACACATTCAGGTGAAGTCAGACATGAATCCATACATGGAAAGTCTAAAAGAGTGCTAAGAGAAATGAAAATAATGTCTTATGACAGGAAACTTTTAAGAGCACGTCTTATTTAGTCAGGCAAAACAAAGGCTGATGAAACCCTTCCTTTGTCTACAAATCCATCAAGCAAAAACTATGAAAAGAACCACTTAGGCTTACATAATTGCCAGAAGAATAAGTGAGTATAAAACCTATCAATCAGTACCATATTTAGGCTGGGAATTACAAGGTTTCCAATCATTGGAGCACTAAGTGATATAATAGCTTTTCATTAGAAATATTGATGACAAAAAACCTAGCTACTTTTAGGAAGATAACTTGCTCAGTTAAGAGATTATATGGTATGGTTGCCTGCTGGACTACATAGGTAAAGAGATTTCTTCCAGATCTCTCTTAGGAGTTCTGTCCTTGCAGTGATCCTGGTGGCTCCACTTCCTCAGATGCACCGAAACGGGAATATTCACGGGTCCAGCACAGGCCTTCGTCTCTTCCAGGACATGGAGGACCAGACACAGCCGTAAAATGGTTGAGAAGTTTACAGCGGAGACCTCTGAGGGCTGACAGGCAGCTAGGAAGTTACGGGTTAAGCATCACTGTATGAGAGGAATGACACTGAATTCCAAATGGGGTAGAACCATACAGCTTAGCTAGTGTAAACAAATGGTTATGATTCCTGTCAAGAACAATTTTTCATCTCCATAAAGGCTAGTTTAATAACATGGCACAGGCACAGGCACCACTGAAAACGGGAATATTAGCTTTCCAACAATTTCCCAAAATTGAAATAGAATCTGTTTTGGCAAAAACAGTACAGCTGTCTACCAAGAAAAACATTTTAGGTAGTTATATAAGCAATAAAAATAAATGTTTTATAAAATTCACCCAGAAGGACTTATAAGTATTAAAAAAAACAATAATAATTAACCAGATTTCATGAAGTATGAAACAGCCAAAAATAACAACCAATACAGCTGAAGATGGTGAAGTCATTTCTTCTACTGCACTCCAAAGCCTGACCACCTGTAGAGATTAAAAAAATATATCCAAAGAATTAATTTTCCTAATATGGACACAGTGCAAAATTCTGTCTCTTAACATGACTTCCTTTTGCCAAAGTAATGGAATTTTATGCCAACTTAATACGTTTTACAAGTACTTGTTCATCTGGCACAGAAGCAAATCATTGGGAAGATGGATGAAATGAAGGAGTATCTACTGGGTTTCCTTTTGCATGAAAAAAATGGTATTGTCTCCAGCTGGGCTCCTGCTCACTACTGCCCCCTGAAGCAGCCTGTCTTGCTCCACCAACGATGGAGGTAATTTAGGAAGAGCAGACATTGTTAACCTCCGTCAGAATCCACCATTCTGACACAAAAGTGATAATCCTACTCTGCATCAACCACGGGATTCCAGTAAAGGAAACCATTAGTATCTTCTCACAGGCTAAGATCTCGAATAGCCTGAATGCAGACACCATGTTGAAAGACAGAATAACTACTGTCAGAACAGGTTCAGGAAAGAGCATGATAAGGATGTAAGTTAGGAGGCAACAATGGTTTATTTTGTTGGTGAAATGAAGGTTGAGATGGGTTATGATGACACTTCATACGGCAGAATAAATTAATAAAGTAACTTTTTAAACTAAAAGGTAATACTAGTACAAGATCAGGTCCGTGAATAAATTTACTCTGGAAACTGAAGTTTTCTGAACCTCTGAGTTTCTAGAATTGCTTTACATGCTAGACAGTGGAGCAAGGAACCTAAAGTGTTTTAAGATAAAGCTTGATGGTTTCATTTCTGTGATCCTTGAGTTAAAATCTCCTCTTTGGATCTCTGATTATTAATCTCTGGGTATCTGATTGCCTTGACTTACCCCAAAACACCGGACATAAAGGACACGCTTACTACTGGCTGATCATAATTCTGTGCATGTATTTCTGGTATATTAATTATGATTCTCCATAATTTCTGTTGGCTGCTTGAAAAGGCATTGGCTTCGAGGCTAAAGAGTAGCATGTTGATTTTACTTGGAAACACTGAAGGCGGGTCACAGCTAAAGGCAGCTGTAAGGCAGGATGCACTAATACTGAATTTTCAGCTAAGTCTTCAAGATACCTGGCTGGTGAGCTAGTGTCCAGCACTTGGGTCAGGTAACACCAGTCAGCATATCTGCAGTGAGAATGGAATTGTTCCCTGCTGCAAGAGACACGGAGATTCAGCGTTTGCTGATCTTTTTTTGTCTCTAGTGTGCAGGCATAGTCCTTTCTCTAAGAATTCATCCAAACGAATATCTTGTTACTGCAAGGACTAACTATATTGGTGACATCTTTTCTTCCTCACATGGGTATGTGGAATAGATGTTCTATGAACTTTCAGGACAAAGTATCTATTTCACTGTTCTTTGCAATGGAGGGTAAAGAGTGAGACCCCTCCATGAAGCAGGAACCCCCTTTCTGTGTTTTCCTATATTCCTATGCAAGCTGACCTGCGTTGGATACAGAAATAAACAGGATAAACCTAGCTTCAAAATGAGTTAGCTGCATTTATGAACTATGAGCTGCTCAAAAATCAAGTTTTTCTTCTGTAGGAATGGAAGATACCCTCTGTTTTACAGAGGCCATTTACAGTTGCAAGTGAAAAATGGAAATTGGTTATCTTTCACTAGTTCCAGAGCCAAAAATGGAGGCTAGCAAACAAGACACACCTCAACCCTCAAATGTACTTAAGGCAATGTCATAGTTTAACCCCAGCCAGCAGCTAAGCCCCACACAGCCGCTCGCTCACACACACACACACACACACACACACACCCCCGGTGGGATGGGGGAGAGAATCGGAAGAGTAAAAATGAGGAAACTCGTGGGTTGAGATAAAGACAGTTTAATAGGGAAAGCAAAAGCCGTGCACGCAAGCAAAGCAAAACAAGGAATTCCTTCACTACTTCCCATGGGCAGGCAGGTGTTCAGCCATCTCCAGGAAAGCAGGGCTCCATCACGCGTAACGGTTACTTGGGAAGACAARCGCSATCACTCCCAACTTCCCCCCCCTTCCTTCTTCTTCCCCCAGCCTTATATGCTGAGCATGACATCATATGGTATGGAATATCCCTTTGGTCAGTCGGGGTCAGCTGTCCCAGCTGTGTCCCCTCCCAGCTTCTTGCACACTCCCAGCCTCCTCGCTGGTGGAGTGGGGTGAGAAGCAGAAAAGGCCTTGGCTCTGTGTAAGCACTGCTCAGCAGTAACGAAAACATCCCTCTGTTATCAACACTGTTTTCAGCACAAATCCAAACCATAGCCCCAAGCTAGCTACTATGAGGAAATTAACTCTATCCCAGCCAAAACTGGCACAGGCAACAAAGATTCATCTACTGGATTAGTCATGTTCTTTTCTTTTTTCCTTCTTTTCCCAAAACTGATATTCTTTGAAATTATTAGAAAAATAATGTTTTAAGATTCTGGCCTGTTTATTAGCATCACCCTTTTCCTTTATTGACCTAAACATTTATCTCACTCTCAGAATTTGAGTGTTCAGTGCATTAATATTTGAACACAGACATTTCATGGGAATTAAAGTTCATACCCCTCTCTCTCCCGCTTTTGATCAGAATTTGTTCATTTCTGTTTTGTTGTGCAGAGCAGATGATTAATCTGATATTTCCTCTGGAATTTCCCCTCAATTCTCAGTCTTGCAGAGCCTCATTTTCATTTGAATTTGGGGGTTCATAGGGTTGGACCTAAGGATRCTGTCAAGTGTCAGTGGCAAAGAATCACAGAAATAGATTCTTTCATAACTGGAAAAAAGAGCTTGAGTATCAGTGTAAGCCTTTCCCCGTGTGCTTCGCTGTAGAACTGCCACACAGAGACTTCCTCAGCACCTCTTCCGTCTGGCTTCCTGCTACCTTGCCGTGCAAAGGTGCTACTTCTCATGGTGGAAAAGCAATTAATTTGGGAAGCTGGTGCAAAAATAGTCAGCAAGAGCAGCAGGTCCCTTTCACATCAATCTTCAGGGACGGCGGGGTCACCTAAACTGACCTTTCCTGGATCAATTAAGTCAGCATGATGAAACCTGACGTCGGGATTTCACCGAGAACGGCTGTTTTCGATGGAAACTAGCGCTGGAACGKCACTGACAGCGAGGCCAAAAGCGATGCCACGTGGCCAGCGGCCGTTAGACCCGCGCTAGGGGGCGGGGCCAAGCCGGCGCCCTCCCATTGGCGGTGTCGGTGGCGCGAATGCCCCGGCGCGCCCCTGCCCCCCCCCCGCGGCCGCGGGAGCCGCGCGCAGCGCAGGCCTYCTCCTCCTGTCGCTGGCGCACCGCCCACAGCTCTTGGCCCCGCCCCCTTCCCCCTGCGCGTCGGCCAGGACGGATGGGCGTGCCTGCGCATGCGCGCCGCGGCGGGGAGCGGGGCGGGATGGCGGCGCCCACCCTGCCCACCCCGCGGTGCGAGCACGTGGGGCCGCACGGGCCGTTCCGGGATGTGTACGAGCCGGCCGAGGACACCTTCCTGCTGCTGGACGCTCTGGAGCGGGACGCGGCCCGCCTGAGGGAGGCCCGGTACGCGCGTCGGGAAAGGGCGTGGGAGCAGCCCCCGGGAGCGGCCAATTGGGGGGAGGGGGCGGGGCCAGCTCGTGCCGCCAAGGGCGGGGGCGTGCTAACGGAGGGGGGCGGGAGCCGCCCCGTCCCTCGGGCCCGGGGTTTGGAAACGCTGGGGAGGAGGCGTCGGGCCCCGCGGCGTGGGACCCCGAGCTGCTCACCGGGTGTCAGGCCCTGCTGGGCGGGCGGCGGGCTGAGGGGAGCGCGGCAGCGCAGGGCCCGCCGCTCTCCTCAGGGCGGCTTCGGCCCCCGCTTGTTGGCCGTAGGGTGGCAGGCGGGAGGGTAATTGCGGCCGCAGCTGTGCGGAGGGCTGATATTTACTTTGTTGGCAGCAGCACGCGTTTGAATGCGGCAAAACGTCCGTGTCTCGGCCCTGAAGCAGCGACAGGAGTTGCGTAGCTGCTTGGGTCACTGCCCAGCGTCAGTGGCTGTCATCTCCGCAGCGGTCAACATCACTGTAAACTCTAAAGAAACCGCCCAAGGGGTTGGTCGTAGGTGTGATTATTTTGAAATGGCCTGCCACTGCTGTTTGCCCAGAGCTAGCTGAAACTCTCCTGAGGTACTCTGCAGTGGAGTCCTGCTTTCGTTGTGTGGCTTCACGGTCATCTTCCGTAACTTCTGTTATGGAGTTCAGTCTTGCTGCAATAAATGTGTAATAAACGGTGTAGAAATGTGGCCTGTACTGTTGAGATTGTGTAGTTAATGGAAACTTTAATGTTAGGCAGGGGGGAAAAAGTACGTGTTTCCCAAAGCGGCTTGTGATAGCCAGGAATTGTCTGTATGGGCACAAGTAGACCTGGCAGCCATTACGAAACATGACATAATGTGGGCTTTGAGGGCCGTATGATCAGCAAGTATTTCAGCCTGTCTGGGAGAAGGGCACTTCGGCAGCAGGTTTCATAACACTGCCTTGAGTATTTCTGCGTCTGTTGCAGGTGCTCTTACATGTTACAAGTAAAAGTCATCCAGAGTTTTCTCTCTTTAGAGTTGAGATCTGCCTTGAAATAGGATCTGGATCTGGTGTGGTCTCAACATTCCTAGCTTCTTCCATTATCGGGTCCAGTGCACTCTACATGTAAGTATAGTAGCACTTACTGAAACTGTTGCATGCAATAATAAAGAATACTCTGCCCTCAAATATATACTTTTCACATTTTAAAAGCTGTTCTTTTCACAAAGGAATATTAGCTCAATTCTACAGATGTGGAAATCAAAGCAAAGAGAGCCTAAACTATTTACTTCAGGTTCTGTAACAATTAAGTAGTTGTGCGACCAAATTCCATTTTCGCACCTCGTAGACAAATTGCTAAGCTTACACTTGTGTTTTGCTGGGTTGAATCCTAAATTTTAGCCACTGACTAGTCTTACTGAGGTCTGATGACACAACATTAGTTACCTGGGTGTTGGCAGTAACTGAATTTTATTAGAGACTTGGTGTGCATATATATCTATGCAGAGCTAGTATTGGAAAGGAAATCCTATACTTCAGCTTTCACACAGTCATTAAAACTTCCAGTGTAGTGTTGAGTGGTTTAGTTGCTGATACATTGTGTGTATTTTACTGGTTATTCTTTGCTATTTACTTGCAAAGTAAAGGATGCTAGAAAGGATATTTTCATTGCGAGTACATAAATTAGCATGTGGTTCACAGGTGTAAACTTCCAGATACAGTAGCCAGTAAGTCACACTTTGTAATATTTTGCTTTTAGATGTACAGATATCAATCCCATGGCCGCTTACTGTACACTGGAGACAGCTCTGCTTAACAATGTTCACCTGCAGCCAGTCATTACTGACTTGGTAAGATAGATGTTTCAATAATATCTTCTTTATAATCTTTGTAATTTTTTAATTAGAGATACTGAAAAGTAACCATAAAGTCTAGAACAAACGTTCTCTTAATAAGCATGGATGAAAAAAAGAAAACAACAAAATGCCAAAGTGTTTCTGAAAGAAGGGAGAAACAAACTACTCAAGCTCTAAAATTCAAATTTAAGCTTTAAAAATTAATTGAATTAAAAAATTATTAAAATTATTAAAAATAAATTATGTAGATGTAGTATGGAAAATGCTGCACAAGGAAGTCTGCAGTGACCTGACATTATCATAGCCCTTCCTCTAATGCTACGCAGTTCTTTCCAGTTTAATTAGGAACTGTGTATGTTGTTACTTTTTGTTTCTTACAAAATTTGATATGGAGAAAAGCTGAAGTTTCTCATCTCTTTAGCAAGGTATTTTTTTAAAATACCCTGAATATATATGTTTTTAAAAGATGATGAAGATAGGCAACAATAAACGTGATCTAAAATGGACGAACAACTGCTCATACTTGAAAACTGAACTGCAGTTGTCACAGATTGGTCATTTTGGGTAACAAATGTCAAGCGATGATAAATTCAAAATTCTTTTATATCTAACTTAAATTCTGAACTGAGCAAGAATAAAGTACTACCTTTGTGTCCGCATATGTGTCTCTTGCTCTTCTACATCCCATACATAACATAGTCTTAAGACTATTGAAATTGTTCTGCTATGCACAGGTACTTCTTGATACTTCTCTTGCACGTAGAAAGTAAAGTTTAGTGTTCCTGAGTCAGGCTGAAAT
This sequence comes from Oceanodroma leucorhoa, assembly GCA_030449065.1. NCBI lineage: Eukaryota > Metazoa > Chordata > Aves > Procellariiformes > Oceanodroma > Oceanodroma leucorhoa. Next base: position 5,883,398 of record JASVER010000012.1, on the reverse strand, counting down.
GCTCGGAATATCCAGCATTATGTAACTGTATTTTTACAAAATGTTTGCATTCTTTATGTTTCAAAAAAAAAAAAAAAAGTAACAAAAGAATCATCAACTTCATCTATAGGTCAAAGGACTGTCTCCAAGATTAAATGGGAAGGTTGATCTACTGCTATTTAATCCACCGTACGTGGTAACACCTTCTGAAGAGGTAGGAAAATTTTGAAATACACAATAAAAATGGTATTTCTACTGTCAGAGGAGAGATGGCAAATCAAATAAGCTCTGGTATGAAAACTGCAGGGCTTTTTTGAAATAGTAAAGGATGTAGGACCAGCACTGTTGTAACAGCACTTGTAACAGTACTGTTTTAGTGAAAATGATTTACTAGAGCTGCTTATTAAAGACTACATGGGAATAAGGATTGCTAGCTGCTGCTTCTCAATACCTAATTTCTCTATCAAGTATAAACAATGTAGGATTTCTGTTAGGCATGCTAAGGTATTCTTATAGAAGACTTTCAACAGAAAATGTATTTGTTCCCTGCAAAATAAATATCCTCTGCTTCCGCACACTCCGACTCTCAGAGTTGGACCCAGGAAGACTTAAAGGGTTTACTGGGCCACCTTCCATTTGGCAAACAAGCTCATGGAACATTACAAGAAAATACATACAAAGCCTGTGACAAGAGTAGCTCTTTTAATTCAGTTTAAGAATAGAACTTGAAACAAAAGTAGTATGTTCATCATGTAGGAAGTAGTTTTGAAGTAATTTTGCTGCATAAACTGATCTGCTGAATCAAAGTTGTCAGATTTCTAATGGCAGACACCTAAAGGTAGAGTTATGGTGATGTTTCTCTTATAAGTACCGCTGACACTTCTATCATTCTGTATTAAGACAATCTTTGCTTTCATTCTTCCTAGGTGGAAAGCCATGGAATAGAGGCATCCTGGGCTGGTGGCAAAAGGGGCAGAGAAGTAATGGATAGAGTTTTTCCATTAGTACCAGACCTACTTTCACCAGGAGGATTATTCTACTTGGTCACAATTAAAGAAAATAATCCAGGTGATCACTTTCCTTGGACCCTTAAATGTGCCAAACCAGGTTTAACACTGTATTAATCAAAATGTTGATCACAGCAATGTTCTGTAGGTTGTCAGACTTCAGCAAACAAGTAGTACATAACAAGAAGTTGAATCTAACGTGGTGATAGCAACTAACTGAAGATTGACAGCATGTATTGAAATTCATACAGGTGTTCTAGGTCATTTTTTAGAAATGCTACAGACTAGCTAGAGTGTATCTGCATGCTTCGTATGAACCACGGCATCTCTGTGGACTCTCATGCTTCTCATCTTTCAAGTTTGTGTGGGTGTCTAATCTACAGAGGGACTTTTACATAACCCGATGCCTCTTGGAATCCTTTTTCCGAATTCATGCCTTGTGCATCCAGCATATGGTGAGCTAGACAGAAAATATAAGTAAATTTACCAAAACTAAGAACTCTCTAGGCTAGTTTGGAAAATGGTAATATGTAGGTCCTGAGCCCAGCAGCTCTGCAAGACTTCAGTTCCAAGTCTGAAAGGTGACTGTAATTCTTCTGAACTAAGTAACAAAGCCAGGCCAACCCTTTTTCGTGAAAGACAACGGCACTGTAAACTTAAAAGGCAAAAGCCTTTAGTTGGAAATGTGAGGTCTTTCATTCTGACATGTAGAGAAAAGATTCAGACCTGCTCCTTCTGATCTAATGCTTAATGGCTATATGTTATCAAGTAGTTTCAAGAAGAAAGATTATTCTTTCACATCTGATTGATTAGGCAGCTTTTGGGAGAAGGTGCTACAAATTTCAGTTTCTCCTACAAATTAGCTTCATAATTGAATTATTCATTGCTATTAATAATACCAAAATACAGAACTTCAGTTAGGAAACTGTAAACTTTATTTGTTCTTTGTGGAAGACTACTTTGCATAAAAATTACTGTCTGACAGAGTATTGCTTTACAGCTTATGTTTAGTAGATACTTTAGCACTGCCTCTTATAGCCGATTCCTGTATAAACTCGGTTGTAACACTGCCCTTTCAATTACAGATGAAATTCTGGAAACAATGAAGAAACGTGGCTTAGAAGGCACACGAGTACTTTCCAGGCAAGCGGGACAAGAGATGCTTACTATCCTCAAATTTAGGAAGTCTTAATAACTGCTCTTAACCTTCCAGATACTAGGCATGCAGAAAGTTGAACAGAGTACTGAAGTTATCAAATCAATTTTTAAGCCAAGATTTTCACCCTCTTAAGGTGTATCCTCACTTCCTGATTACTGCAGTGAAACTGATCAAGACTATTTTTATTCTGGATGTTAACCAGCTATTATCTGTTGTCAGAGGTACAGTTGTCCTCTGGCTATCTGCGGGACAGTTGTGGGGGAACTGTGAAATACCCTACCTTGTTGCACTTGCACTTAAGCACTAGACTTCTTCCTCTATAAATAGGTATTTGTATATTTGTCATTGTGGCCTATTAAAATATATCAAGTACTTGATACAATTCTTCCTGTTTTAATAGCTAGTCTATACCTATGCTGGGTTTAAATGAGTATTGCTATCAGTGTTACTCATTTTGATGTTGTATCAGGAACTCTTACAGGTCTAAGGCATAATTACTGGGTTTGTTTCTATAGTAAGGAAACAGTGTACTTCTGGACAGAAAGATGCAGTAAGTGTATCTCAAGAGCTGGGACAAAGGCAAGCTATTACTCTCCTGAAGCCGCCTGGGCAAAATATCATGGCGATTGTGCTCTCTTTTATGCCATTTTACAAGGAAGGTACTACTATGGAGATGAAGATTAGATGAAGAGTTCTCATCCATGAGAAGTTATTAAGGGGAGAAAAAAGCATATGCTACTAAAAAGGCTAGGTAGCTGAAAACAATGACTGTTAAGTAGAGAAGTGGAACAAAAGTCCTCTCTCAAAATCACTATCCAAAGTAGGAAGCTATTTCCTGACCACCAGGCCCTGACGAAGAGCTTTGCTCTGCAGCTTCTTCCCACTCCCGGTGCCCACAGAAGGTTCTAATGCTGCATGGTCCCAGCGGCATGATGAGACAGGACTGTGCCCACTGCACAGCACACAGGAGGAAGATGTTTTGCTGACATGCAGCACAAAGGTAGAGACCGTTCAGGTATGCAGCACCTCTAGCCCTGTCTGGGAGAATGCTTTCAAAGAAACTGAGTTTGCATCAACAGAAACTTTAAGTGATGTTATGATAAACCATTAGCTAGCTCTTTTATGGGGACTAAGGTCCAAGGGGTTTTTTTTTTAGGATACTGAGGCACTGAAAAGACTACTGATTTAAGACTTCAGAACTAAACTTGCAACTCTGTACTTACCCAGCTTCTACAAACATTAAAAGTTCTTCCATGTTTTGATCTGACTACCCAAAAACCTTAGGTCTAGGAGATTGAAAAAAGGAGTTTTTGGACAGGCATAATAACACGTAAGAAGGGTAGGTACTGTTTGCAGAAACACATGACTGCAAACCTAGCTAGACCATTTGAAGTATTTACCACAATGGAATGTGAGAAGCTGCTTTTGACTGATACAGATCAAAAGTCAACTTGCAGTGGTCTGGCATAAAAGTTGTTCCTTATACCATCCTGAAGAAAACACAGAAAGGATTGGTTAGCAGAAAGTGCAGTGGTGGTTGTTCTACATCCTAAGAGTCACCATTCTCCAGCTTAGAAGACTGCTGAAGAGCAACACTGCAATTCAGTTCAACAATTCAAACACAACTAACACATCCCCTTCAGTACCTTTTCTGTCAACTTGTTTTTATACAGATAAACATGAATATGAACACAAACACACAGTAGGAGGGTTTAGAGGGAAGACTGTCATGTTAAGGATGTTACTCAACATTTATGCTATATACAAGAGATTCTAGTACTTGAAACGACTGAGTCAAAAAAATGTGTTTCATTGACCAAAGTGAGGCTAGACTCTGGACTTTTTTGATCCTTACCTTCTGAATAACTTGCCTAAGGAATGTCAAAGTTGAGAAACTGAGAGGAAACTTTGTGGCCATCTATGAAATCATGTGTTTCCACAGTTTTTCATTGAAGAATTTAAGCAAAGTTTTGTTCTTGCAGCTTACCAACTAGTCTGTTCTGAGAAGTCATATTTCAATTCGACTGCCTCCTACTTCTAGAACCTTTTTGACTTGATGACAGACCCTTTGCAAAGCCACACTTTTTTAAGGAGAGGAGGTTTTATGCTTAGCGATTTTGCTTTTATGTAGAGCCATGGTTTTTGAGGTTATAATTACAGCCGTAGGGCTGTCTGAATGAACCAAAATGCTGTCATTCTTAGACCGCTCTAGGAGTTCTATGTTGTTAACCACTTTCGCTAACGAAGTTAGGTTGCTGAGCAAGAGTCACAACATCAAAAGACAATTTTAAGATGTAGTCAAAACATGTAATAGAACCAAACTACAAGTTTAACAAAGGAACTTTTAGTTAATCTGTCTAGCTTTTCATTATAACTAAAGAATTAGTTTTAAAAGAGGTAATCGAAGATAAAAAAGGGCAGCCTTCTGGCACAGTAGATCACAATGCTCAGCAGTGTATGCAGTTTTAAATTACAAAGGACAGAATAACAAAAATCAGAAGATCAGAACAGAAAGTGTAATAAAACAGAACACGCTTTCAGCAAAAAATTATTGCATTGGACTAACAACTGGATATTTGGACAAGAAAATATGTATGTCTACATCAACAAATCATGAGTCGATTCTCCTGGCTACTGTTGTCTGCCGCAACTTTAGTGGAAGCACCTGTCAAAAAGCAATCCAAGTAAGAACATAGGTGAGTTCTCTGCAAGAACTGATTCCTATTACGCTATCATCATCCTGGTGAAGACTGGGAACCAGTGACAGACCAGGTAACTTTTTTTTTTTTTTTTTTTTTTTTTTTTTTTTTTTTTTGAAACTTGGGTGTCTACACAGAGGTCTGCACATACAGTTCACATTTGCCGGGGCACACCTATTCCCTTCTCCTAGAAGATTAAAGAACACAACACTGTTTCTGGAGAGTTTTGGGAGGCATATTGCTGCATTCAGTGCACATGAGAATAAGCTGCATGGTAGATATAGACTTTGTATGTAGTGTCAAACTTACCAAGAAGAAAGCAAAAATTCTGCTCCCCCAGAGCCCTAGGTCAGCAAGTACCAGTGCAAGCGCCTGCACTTCTTTGTTCTAACAGAACCAAGACAAAAGCTCTCCACAAGGCTGCTCCTAGTAGACAATTGCAAGTTAGGGTCTGCTAGAAGAGTTGAAGATGTCTCTTTTCAAGCAATACCTGGTTAACCACAACTAGCCTTCAAATCAGTTATTGAACTTGCAAATAAGTCATTTAGAATAACCAGTCTTGTCTGAAACAAAGTGATGCAACAGAGACAATCCTGTAGGTTTAGTATCAGTCATTATGAAAACAATACAGCTTGCTCCTTAATCTGTGTTTTCAGTTAGACCTTTTCAATACCAGTTTTAAATCTTTCCATTCTCTCTCTCAAAAAATTTGGGAATTTCTCTTTTGGAAGCCCAGTTACCTGTTAAAAATATAGACGTGAGTTATCATACAGAATCTAAAAAAACCAGCTGTTGAAGTACAGCCAATTGAGTATGCTACAAACTTGGCATCTGAAAATTTATACTATTAAATTTCTGAAACTTTATCACACAGAGGAAGAGACAGCAATCCAGAGACTACAGAGATTGACAAAAGTGATTTATTCCTCCCCTTTTATTGACTTTTCAGAGAAATTCATCACAAATACCATCCAAGTTAGAATATATTAGTACGCTACTGCTGTTAAAAAAAAAAGCATGAAAAAAATGTATAGTTGAAGACAATATTAAATTCCGATACATCTGTCMTGTTCACTTAGAGTCTGTATTATTACGGGACAGTGGAAGTACAGTGTACGTTCAGTGATAGTTAATTTGCCAGCTAATGAAGACATTAACTGAAATAATGAAAACAAGAATTGATCAGTGTGTATGCGTCCTCTTTAAAAGCCAATTGTCAACAGGCAGTGTTTTTCATTGTCATGCAGGAATGATTGTACTCTCTCTACTCACTTGGGCTTCTGAGTTTTCATGTTTTTAGGGTGCTGGATGGCTGAGGTTTTTTGAGAAAATGAGACTGTTAGAAGTGAAAGCTCAGTTCATAAACATGTTAATTTAGAGCATGCTATGTTTAAATTTTATGCTTTAACAGGAGGTTATCACCCTAGTTCCATGCCTTAATGTCTAACAGCAGCAACATTCTTTTTTCCCCACAAGAGGAACTATTATGAATGCACTATAACCAAATATCAAGTCCTTGTACCACCTATGTTACATTCTAAGAGGCATGATCCGGGTTAGGTACATAACACCATGTTAGAATATATCTAAAATAAGAGGTTTTAATCAACTATGCTGTGGCTTAAACACCACTTCTCAGACATAACTGCATTATTTCTGAWTTTTTAACATATCTCAATACCTTAAAAATATACAAATTAAAATAAATTATTCTTATATATTTCTTTATATCAAAGAAGAATCTTCAAACTTACAAAAAACAGTCCAGAGGTAAATATGTCATATCCCATTAGTCAAGAATTTAAAGTAACTGACATTATTCCAAGTTAGCTTCTTCCAACATACAGTTTTCATTGCCTCCTCTTCATTTATTACTTAGCTCACAGAAAGAAGAAAGACCGTTTTATTTCAGAAAAATGTCTCTCGACAGAGTGGACAGGTGGATTTGTTGCTGGATGTGAACCATTTGTACTGAAAGAGAAATACAACTGCTTAATATACGAATGCAAGCTGAATATCAGGGAACACTGGTTTATCACCAGTAATAACCATTATTTGCCAATGAATATAACTATCAAAATGTTAACTATACTTTAAAAAAACCCAAGAAACAGTAAAAAAAACCCTTTCCACTTGTGTGTGTATGCGTGTATATATATACACATACGTATATACATATATTATACATACATGCACAATACTAAAGTTTTATTCTAAAAAACCTGACACAAAGGAATTCTCGTCCAGTCTCATTTTAGAATAAAAAGATAGCGTTTTTAAAGCAACAACAATTCCTCCACTGTATGGCCATACAGATGCCAACCTGTTCCTGTATACTCTCTAATCATACGACCAATGCCTATGACGACTTAGATTTAGTTAAATGTTAATTATCCAGCTCAGCATCGTTTACTAAAGAGCATGCTGCATAAATTTAACCTTTTCTATTCCCATACCTGAGCCGATAACAAGGTGCTGTTACTACACCCTACGTAGATGTAATGACTTATGTCTTAGTGAACACAAAATGGATAGTTATTATCTGTGAAATCTAGCAACCCCACTCTCATTACATGCCCTTACAGCTTAGTACAAAATCCATAGAAATAATTTATGGGTTCAGTTAATACCATGTACTCAAACAACATAATGGAGAATTGATGGTATTACAACAGAAGTTCCAACTATAAATGGGTATTTTGCCTATTTAAAAAAATTTAGTCTAGGTACTTACCAGGCAAGCTGAATGAAACTTTTTCTTGCATGTTCTGCAAGCTTTTTTGGGAAGAGAGTAGTTGGAACCATGAATGACTGAAAAACAGATCATGCAATCTTCAACGCCCTCAAAACGTTTATCCACGTTATTTTTCCACAAAGATAAGCCTTCCATAATACTTCCATTCTAACAGAGGGAAGAGAGCTGTTAATACTGTAGAATGCCTTCAGACTATTCTTACTGTTATTCATAAGCACATGAAGGAAACAAAGCCTGAAGGCTTTATAATCTGAAATTATATGCAATATACACCGTGAATAATTTGTAAAGCCAACACATGAAATAGAGATGATAGTCTGATGTATTGAAATGCAAGCATTCCTCACAACGAAAAGAATGCATTTAGCAGCACGTAAAAGGGGATTTTAAAATTTTCATTCACTGTATTGTTTTGTTCTAAACACAGATGATGCAACTTCAGCAACCACCAATCTTTTAGAGAATTTAATGTACTGGGTTTTTTGGTTTGGGTTTTTTTTTATGTTTGGGAGGTTTTTTGGGTTTTTTGCGTGGTTTTTTTTTCAAATTATAGTTGAGATGGCATTGCCACACTGGCCAAGCACTGGCCCATGTTTTAAGAGATCTAAATGTTCAACTTTGGCTATGGATTTAACAGGACTTTTTAGGCAGATAATTTTACTTCTCTGTTTCAGTATCTGGAGAAAAGCAGATAGCAGGAGTGACCAATTCTATGAAGTCCTTTGGGATCTACTGATGAGATCCGTTATACAGATCTAAATATTATTACATTACTAGGAATATTTTTCTATCTTAAGTTTTCAAAACTAGGGCCTTTGTCTAAACTCACCTGATGTGTAAGATACGTGCTTAACTGTAGCATCCAATTGCGCCATTGCTGTACAGCCACACCAACCCTCTTTCCACTCTCAACTGTTATGGACCCCAGTGGGTAATTTGATGGAAGCTGTATTATTAGTTCAATAAATATATCATCAACTGAATAGGTAGCAATGACTTCCCGTGCTGCAGACCGAGCTTTTACCTATGAAAAAAATGCACATATTAAAAAACTCCACAGAGAGATACACACCATCTCCAGTCTTTTCATATATATATACACACACACACATATATATATATGTATATAAATCATAAATACTTTACTACACACATTAAATAATTTTCTTTGACCAGGAAAACACTTTTCTCAAAGAAAATAAAAATCCACTCATATCTTGGCAAACCAAAAAGAAATCACCAGCCATTTTTCAATCTACTGATTAATAACATTTTTTAATAAACCAAAAAGAAGTATATTGATAGCAGTATCTTCCACTTACCTCCTCAACTTCTCCAACATCATAAAACCTATTTTTTCCCAACAGAATATTAATAAACATCAACTTAATATATCGATACCAAACTAAATTATGTTTTCATCAGTCATTTAGAACAACAAAAATGCAATCATATAGAACACTGTAATACAGTCTGGTTCTGAGAAGTAACATTTCTTAAAATATTTGCAAAAAACTAAAGTAAATCAAAAAAAGGACAAAAAGTCTTACTAACCGTCATGCCATTAAATAACTGTGTGCTAGTCTGAACAGAAGATATTTCCTGTGAAGAAAGCACGCTGCTGACATATTTGCTTGTAAATTTATCTACAACATTGAAGACACGTTTCTCACAGCTATTCCACCAAAGCCTGACCATGGCTGGCAAGTCTTTCAGTGTTATATGGTACACAGAGCAGGCCAAGTGCGGAATCTGGGATGACAAGACTCCTGTCCCTGGGAGGGAAAGAAAGGATGTTGAAATACTCTTAACACATTAGTCACAAATGTTGGTTCCTCCACACCACATACAAAAATTTTGATACCAACGCAACTGTGGTAACCGGAATTTCTGTATTTGCTACTGTAAGTGCTTGTTTGACTCTGCCTTTCTCCATCCATCAGTCTGGTTTCTTTGTTTCTGAGATTAACACTTCACAACTGGGAACTCATCTTCTAATTTCAAAATGAACTCCAGGTGGACTGCCAGAAATCAAGAATTTTATATTCTAGAAATGACAAAATGCTCACTTTGGAGTGAACAAACAATAAGATGTTTGGAGCRTGTCTTTGCAGTGTTCTATAGAAGTGCATAAAGAGGTAAAGGAAATCTTTCTCTTGGGATGTCATTTTAGTAATTCTTTCTCACTGTCATCCAGATAAATCATTCTGCAACATACAGTGATGTTCAAGCAAAAAATTAAGAAATGAAAACTCAGTATCTTTGCTTACATCTATACAGGTACATAAAATAACAATGTCAATGAAGTAACTTTCAAAACTAACTCTCTTCTTCATCTTTCTCAGCTAAAAACCCCAGCGTATCTTCTCTCATCATGGTTGATTAACTGGGTCTTCTGAACAGCGTGACAAAAACACCACACAATTTAACGTCTCAAACATTTCAAAAAATATATATTAAAATATATTTTTTATTTGTTTTTATTTATGTATTAAAATAGACTAAAAAAAGATAGGAATTCCATTTGGCATTAAAAAAAATTTTTAGAAGCAATGGAGAAGTCCCAGAATAGATCACACATTTTTAGTATTTTGCAATTTTTGCATACATTCAGAATTCAGATAGTAGCAATGTATTATTTCTACCCTAAGTGAATAATCTAAGCATTTCCTGTTTTGTTTTTGTTTGGTTTTTTTTTTCCTTTATTTTTCTGATAAACATTTCAACTTTGGTTAAGCTTCAAATGAGGAGTTTTAGCCAAAGATTTTTAAACATATGCACGTATTTATTTGTGTGTATGTATCTATTTTACAGGTAAGATTTTCTAAATATGTATTTTTAAGCGGAAAAGCATATTTAAACTTCAGCAACATCAAAACTCTCTCAAATGCACAAATACAATTTTTACTAACCTTTGACATCTAAATGAAGCTCTTCAGTAAAGAAGGTTTTTGTGTCCTTATTTGGAACTTCTGAAGTTGGCCCAGAAAAGACAGGGTTTTCAGGCATAAGCCTGAACAAGTGATAAAGCAGTTTATTCAAGCTTTTAGTTCTTCTAAGGTATTGTGAGTAGAGAACTCGCAGCTGATAGCATTAAAAAAAAAAAAAAACCACACACACAAAATACAGATGAGACTTAACAAATATAGCTTACTCTGTAAAAAATACAAATATGTTCCTGTAGGGAGGAAAAGCAAGACTGTGATTCAGAACAAGTGTTTAGAAGAGTGATTTAGTTCTCTGCACCATTTTGAATGAATTAAAATATCATAAAATGTAGCAAGCGTGTTTGAAAGTGCCAGAAAGAATAATCTATTAATGAATCTTAATTTTTTATTACTCTAATATTAACATCCTTAACTATTGCAGTGCACAAATCTAAGTCTATTGGTGCTTTCAGAATTCCACTAATTCCACAAAAACAAGAGGTAGGAAGATATATAATTAAAAGAAAAAAAAGGCTGGATGAAACTTCAACATAAGAACCAAATAAGCACGTTAAGAAATTCAGTTAAAAGGAAAAGACTCTGAACATATACCTGAGAAGAAGCTGCTTTGAAGAAAGCTAACGTTAACTTCCAAGCGAGAAGATATCCTAGAACAAGGCAGAACTCATCGCTCAGGGGCTGAATAACCGCAAATTCTCCAACTGGAATGCATTCCAGGATGTTTTCGAGCAAGAGTTCTTGAGTAGCCAGGACAGACATAAGAGCCGCTGGAGGTGATCTATGGAAAAACGTTAACTGGCATAGTAAACTCAAATCTTGAGCAGAGCATTAACTGATTGTATATTCACAGCTTTCCTAGAAACTTGTTAGTAAAGCCAGGTATGTAGAACATAAAAGAGGCGTTTTATTACAGGAAAATTTACTTTCAGATTCACACATTAGTGCTAGATTTTAAGATTTTGATTTTTTTTTCCTGAAATGGACAGTTAGTGTTTTTACCTCTTGCAAGATKAATATAATCTGAATGCTGACACTTAATCTGAAAGTAGTCTATGGCTGAGCTGATTTAACATACATCGTGGTTTGCTGGTGTGCTTGCTTTCTTTCTTTGTCAAGTCACACCAACAAAGGAGCAACTGAACACTGGATCTCCTAATCACTGAATGTGTTAGGTTTGGGTTTGGGCTTTGGCATTGGATTAAAAAGCCTTTTGCAGCTCCGTAGTAAAAAAGTGTATTAACCATTGGGCCAAGGTAAAAGAAAATTTTTTTTTTTTTTTTTTTTTTAAATCAGCTACCATATTCCCTCTTCAAACTGTTGACTTTATCAGATTCAAGCCGTGTAAAACACCCAGGTCAATTTTGGAGGTTCAAGAAACTAACGTTACCTGTGCAGCTGGACACATTCTGAATACAGCAGTCCAGTAAAAATCTGTCAAGATTTTACAATATAGAGAATATATGTTGCACTTCCTTTAGTAACTGTACCTAGAAAAAAACTACAAATATTGTTTCCAGTTTTAGCGCAAAGGCAGACTTAACCAATTATATTGAATATTTTCAATATTTATGACCCTATTGTCATAGCCATGTCATTTTTTTCTTTTAACATCTCCTGACAGACAACTACTCTGCTGCAAATCTCAACTCTTGTAACACATTTTAAAGGTACGGAAAACAGTCGTAAAAAACATGAGGAAAAAATACACACAATGCTGATTCCTCCTCTTCATCACCATAAGATTTGAGATCTTCGTCATCAAATTTAGGCAATTCAGGCATTAATCTATAGAAATATGGAAAGGAAATCAGATTTAATTTTTACTATTTTAATATACGTGATGCATAGTTCTTTGCTTATCAATGTTAACATTAATGATAAGCAATAAAATAATGGCAATTATTCCTTAATAACAACAGAGAATCTTTAAGAAACGTGTCACCATTGCAAAGTTGGTTCCTGAATGACAGCCAACGAGCATGTAGCTTTGGTCTGTTCTTTTCCAGACAGACTTTTACAGTACCTGAGTCATGCTAAAATAAACTTCTCTATCTCAGAATAAAACTATTGCAACTTTATACCTCAGTGTAAGTGAAAGATAAGCATAAGAAGCTACCATTAAGCCATCTGCCTTCACAATCTGCATTTTGAGCACATCCTATTTTTCAAATTCTGTATTCTCTCTTTTGGTATTAGAGATAGCTAAACAGTTCACAAGAGTACTACACATTTTTATTCATTTTCTTCATTTTCTTATCTAAACTAGCGAACATAAAAAGATCATACCATTTAATGATACTGTCAGACCCAGATCAAATCTGGAATATTTCAGTTTACATTTTAGGATTCTCTGAGTGTTAAAATAGGGGCAAAAAATAAATAGCTTTATAGTTATGATTCTGATATCTATGTAATTATGGTACAGAAAATAAAATTGTATCTTCATGTACTGCAGTAAAATTTCTCAGGATATATTCAGTCTACTTTTACAATTAAATTTAGCATTCATAGCTTTATACAATGTTCTCCAATACATAACCCAAATTGCCCAGTTAAGGATTTTCCCCCATAATGGAACACGACTTTGCTAAATACATCCATAAGTGCATATTCTACAGCACATTTAGAAAAACCAAAAAGGGTGGGGGAGGTGAGTGAAGTGAGAGACTTGTTGATTCTTACTTATACAACATATGGTAGACAGAAATCTGTACAGGTCTAGCCCGGAAAAGCAACAATGGAGACAACGTATTTAGTAGAGTCTGGAGTTTCTCTGGAAGATTTGTTTTCTGGCCTGCAACAAACTTTGCTGGTAATTTATGGTTTAATAACTGGTCCTTCGAGATGTACGTTAGAGCTTCACCCAAAGATGTTAACACAGAGTTCTGAAAGCAGCCTTCAGTTGCATTTTTGGTTTCTCCTATTTAAAATAGAGAAAGACAAGCTGTGATACAAAATGTATGGATGGTATCATAAATAAGCATTACTGGAAACAACTGAGATTCTGCTTATCAGAATCCATCTAATCTTAGAACTCACAATTTAAGTGCAATGACTTACTAATTAGCATATAAGTGTTCAAAAAATTGAGTTTTTATAAGCTATGTCGATACACTATTCCTATAAATTCAAAAATACAGCCCGTCAAGTTCTATTTCAGAATAGCCTGACAGGTACCACTATCACCCTCCTTGCCATAYACTTGCCTGTAACTTTCACCAACAAAGGTAACAGCAAATTGTGAATTCCTTCAGAAAAGAATTCCTTCCATTCACTGATCAAGTTCACAGGAAGATTTTCAGCAGTTTCAGGAGCTGCAGCTTCAAAGTAAGCGCTAAGGGCAGATGCCAAGTCACAACTGACACAAGCAAAAATCTGCACAAGCGGGACATGATAAAGCGAACGGTTCTCATTTGTTGTCTAGGAGGGAAAAAAAAAAAAGAGAAAGATTTCTTAACTATAGATTTGCTTTAAAATATCTGTTTCACATTCCCTGTCTATACCAGAAAGTCTAATTTCAAAGACGACTCAATTGCAAAGACCATTTTAAAACGATTTGGGTGAAAAAAGAAAAAAGTTTAAAAATATAATCTCTATTTTAATAAGACTTGCTGAAAATTATTTCCAAGTCTCATCAACATTTAGAATCCTGGATTGCTTCCCTTATGACCTTGTTTATAATGACAGAAGGAAACTGCCACCAAGTGGATACAAATAGAAATGTTCGCAGCTGTAGCTTATCTGGAGCACTTGCGCAGCCAAATGAGCCAAAATTGATATGTGAAGTGCTCTCATTTTTCTCTCCCAAACATAAAAGCCGTACCAATATCATGCTTGTATTTCCAAATTGCAGAAGGAAATTGGGAATACACTATTGTAAACTTGAAATTATTGAAGTGGCGATCAGGAGAATATTTCCTCTCTCCCCACACAGCTCCTTCTTTTTATTTTTATTCTTACTGGTTTCCCCAAAAAAGGAATATCATTAAATATTAAAAATGTTCCCAAGCACTTAATCCATGCAACAAGTTTTTCATAC